>JAEIGQ010000170.1:0-711541 GCA_018904275.1 Lordiphosa clarofinis | reverse complement strand
AAAATTTTGCATGAAAAATATTTTTCATCCGATTAACGAAACTCGGTTTGTAAGGACAAAAATACAAGTAATGTGAAATGTGATTTTTTAATTTCGGAAAATCCGCCCACGAGGAAAATGGTCAGGAAAATTCTGCATGCAAAAAACTATTTTTCATCCGATTGTCTTGAAACTCGGTTTGAAAGGTCAAAATCGGAGTAATTTTGTTTTTATATTCCGATGTTTAAATGCCGCCGGGAAGCTTACACTGGGATGTGGGTGGAAAGTGGGTGGTAAGTGGATGTAAAGTGTGTGGAATGTGGCAGGGTGGGAGCGTGTTTGTGGGATGTGGGAGAGGATAATGGGTGGGATGTGGGCGGGAAATGGGCTGGAAAGGGTGAATAGGTGGGATGTGGGCAGGGAGTGGCGTGAAAGTGGGGGGGATGAGGGTGGGATGTGTAGTGAAATGTGTGGCGGATGTGGGCAGTAAGTGGGCGGGAAATTGTGGCGGGAAGTGGGTAGAGATGTGGGTGGGATGTTGGGGGTAGTGGGCGGGAAGTTGGCGGGGGAATTGGGGGAAGTGGGTGGAATGTGGGCGGGAAATGGGCGGGAAGCGGGTGGTATGTGGGCGGGAAGTGGGTGGTATGTGGGTGGTATGTGGGCGGAAATTGGGGGGAAGTGGGGGGATGAGGGTGGGATGAGGGGTATGTGGGGGGATGTGGGGGGGAGTGGGTGGGATGTGGGCGGGAAGTGGACGGTGGGAAAAAAGTGGAATGACGGGGGGGGGGTAGGTGGGTGGGATGTGGGCTTGCGAAGTGGTACGGCGGAAAGTCGGTGGGAGTGGGTGGTATGTGGGTGTTGTGTTTTTTTTGTTGTTGTATTATAAGGGGGAAGTGGGGGGGTGGGTTTTTTGCTAGTTATATATATAAAACTGTTCAACCTGACTGACTGAATGACTGACTGACTGGTGACCGTCGTACAGCCTAAGCCATAAAAGATAGGAAGATGAGATTTTCACAGTAGTTTTATCTTATGCTGAAAGTGAGTACTAAGAACGGATTTTGGAAAATTCTGTCGGGAAATGTGGAAAATTCGCGGAAAACAGTTGTATGAAACTTTTTTACTTTTTATCCGATCAAGTTCAAACTCATTTTCAAAGATCTATATGAAAGTTCAACAACAACTGCATACCATTCTTCCGGAAAATTCACCCCCTCCTGAGTGGAAAGTGGGTGGTCAAGGTTGTATGGGCGAAACTTTAGTTGCCAGCGATTAGCGCCAAACTCATTTTCAAAATTACTCATAGCAAAACATAAGCATAGTACGCGAAATAATTTGACACGTGTTTTCCCGATTTTGGAAAATCCGCACACGAGGAAAATGGCCGGAAAATTCTGAAAAAGTATTTATCATACGATTGGCTTGAAACTCGGTTTGTAAGTATAGAATGCGAATTAGTTTAAAATGTTATATTCCGAAGTTGAAAAATTTGACCTGACGGTCGACAAATTCCCGGAAAATTCTGCATGAAAAAAACTATTTTTCATCCGATTGGCTTGAAACTCGGTTTGTAGGGACAAAATACGAAATAATTTGAATTGTGATTTTTCAATGTCGGAAAAGGCGCCCACGAGGAAAATTCTGCATGCAAAAACTATTTTTCATACGATTGGCTTGAAACTCGGATTGTAAGGTCAAAATGAGAATGTAAGGAGAAAATGAGGGATGTGGGTGGGATGTTAATAGGAAGTGGACGGGAAGATGGCGGGAAGTGTGTGGTATGTGGGTGGCAAGTGGGTGGAATATGGGTGGGAAGTGGGCTGGAAGTGGGATGTGGGCAAGTTGTGCGATGTAGGTGGGAAGTGGGTAGGATGTGGGTGGAATGTGGGTGGAATGTGGCGGTAAGTGGGAGGGATGTGGGTGGGATGTAAATGGGAAGTGGGTGGGATTTGGGCGGGAAGAGGGCGGAAAGGTGTGCGGTATTTTGGTGGCAAGTGGTTGGAATGTGGGTGGGATGCAGGTGGGAAGTGGGCGGAAAGTGGGTGGGATGTGGGCGGTAAGTGGGTGGGATGGGAATGGGAAGTGGGTGGGATTCGGGTGGAATGTGGCGGTAAGTGGGAGGGATGTAGGAGAGATGTGGGTGGGATGTGGGCGGGATGTAGGTGGGAAGTGAGTGGGATGTGGTCGGTAAGTGGGAGGGATGAGGGTGGGATGTAAGTGGGAAGTGGGTGGGATTTAAATGGGAAGTGGGTGGGATGTGGGTGGCAAGTGGGTGGAATGTAGGCGGGAAGTGGGTGGGATTTGGGCGGGAAGTGGACGGGAACAGGGCGGGAAGTGTGTGGTATGTGGGTAGCAAGTGGGTGGGATGTAGGTGGGATGTGGGCGGGAAATATGCGGGAAGTGGTTGGGATGTGGGCCTGAAGTGGGTGCTAAGTGGGTGTGCGTTGGCTCTATACTGTCGAAGGCGCAGCGAAGCGTGACGGGCTATTTGCTAGTCTAATATATATTAAAAAGTTCAACCTGACTAATTGACTGACTGACTGACTGACTGGTGACCGTCTCACAGCCTTAACCATAATAGATAGGAAGATGAGATTTGTACAGTAGTTTTATCTTATGCTGAAAGTGAGTACTAAGAAAGGATTTTGGAAAATTCTGCCGGAAGTGTGGAAAATTCGCGGAAAACTTTTGTATGAAACTTTTTTGTTTTTTAGCCGATCAAGTTCAAATTCATTTTCAAAGCTCTGTATGAAAATTCAACAACAACTGCATACCCATCTTCCGGAAAATTCAGCCCCCTTGGATGGAAAGTGGGTGGTCGAGGTTGTATGGGCTAAACTTTAGTTGCCAGCGATTCATTTTCAAAATTACACATAACAAAACATAAGTTGGAAGCATAGTACGCGAAATAATTTGACACGTATTTTCCCGGTTTTGGAAAATCTGCACACGAGGAAAATGGCCAGAAAAATTCTAAAAAAGTATTTATCATACGATGGGCTTGAAACTCGGTTTGTAAGTATAGAATACGAAATTGTTTAAAATGTTATATTTCGAAGTTGGAAAATTTGACCTGACGGTCGAAAAAATTCCCGGAAAAATTCTGCATGATATAAACTATTTTTCACCGATTGGCTTAAAAACAGTTTGTAAGGACAAAATACGAAATAATTTGAAAAGGGATTTTTCAATGCCGGAAAAGCCGCCCACGAGGAAAATGGCCGAAAAATTCTGCATGCAAAAACTATTCTTCATAGATTGCCTTGAAACTCGGATAGTAAGATCAAAATGAGAATTTATTTTGTTTTTAATTTTCCGATGTTGGAAATACCGCCAGGATGCTCACTGGAAAGTGAATGAGATGTGGGTGGGATGTGGGTGGAAAGTTGTTTTGGAAGCGGGTGGTAAGTGTATGTAAAGTGGGTGGAATGTGGCGGGAAGTGTGTGGTATGTGGGTGGTAAGTCGGTGGAATGTGCGTGGGATGTAGGTGGGAGTGGGGCAAGTGGGTCGAAGTGGGCGGAAGTGGTGGGATGTGGGTGGGATGTGGGTGGGATGTAGGTGAAATGTGGCGGCAAGTGGGTGGGATGTGGGTGGGATGTGGGTGGATGTGGATGTGGATGGGATGTGGGTGGGATGTAAAAGTAGGTGGAAAGTGGTTCGGATGTAGGTGGGAAGTGGGTGGGATGTGGGCGGAAATGGGGGAGGTTGCGGGAAGTGGGTGGTAAGTGGGTTGGAGTAACAGTACAAACCACATATATGTATTATACCAGGTAAAACTATATAATATTTGCGCGGGTGTGTGCGTAGCAGAGCAACACGAAATAAACGTTGTTATGAAAGAGCTAACAAACAAGCACACATATGTGTGTGTGCGTAGCTATTATAGAGCACACGTATTCTCTCTTTCTATGTAGTCGGCTGCGACGTTGGCAGAATTATTACTTCTTATCCCAGGGGATAAGGAAATTTGAACTTGTGCACCACTGTTCTATACTGTTGAAGGCGCAGCGAAGCGTGACGGGCTTTTTGCTAGTATCTATATATATAAAGAAGTTAAACCTGACTGACTGACTGACTGACTGACTGGTGACCGTCGCACAGCCTAAACCATAAAAGATAGGAAGATGAGATTTTCACAATAGTTTTATCTTTTGCTGAAAGTGAGTACTAAGAACGGATTTTGGAAAATTCTGTCGGCCAATGGAAATTCGCGGAAAACGGTTGGTTTTTTTTGTTTTTCATCCAATCAAGTTCAAACTCATTTTCAAAGATCTATATAAAAATTCGACAACAACTGCATACCAATCTTCGGAAAATTCACCCCGCTGGGTGAAAAAGTGGGTGGTGATGTTTGTATGGGCGAAACTTTGTGTTAGTAATAGGCAACTCATTTTCAAAATTACACATAACAAAAAATAAGTTGTAAGCATAGTACGCGAGACAGAGATTTTGGAAAATCCGCACAAGAGGAAATTGGCCGGAAAATTCTAAATCCAAAAAGTTTTTATCATATGCGATTGGCTTGAAACTCGGTTTGTAAGTATAGAATACGAAATAGTTTAAATGTTATATTCCGAAGTTGGAAAATTTGACCTGACGGTCGAAAAATTCCCGGAAAATTCTGCGAAAAAAACTATTTTCCATCCGATGGCTTGAAACTCGGTTTGTAAGGACGGAATCGGGAAATAATTTGTAATGTGATTTTTCAATGTCGGAAAAGCCGCCCAAGAGGAAAATGGCCGGAAAATTCTGCATGCAAAAACTATTTTTTCATACGTTAACCTTGAAACTCGGAGTGGAAGTGGGATGTGGGTAAGTGGTGGGATGTAGGTGGGAATTGGGTGGGTGGAATGGGCGGTACGTGGAGGAATGTGGGTGGCAACTGGGTGGAATGTGGGTGGGATGTGGGCGGATAGTGGGATGCGAGGGAGATGTGCGGGAAGTGGGTGGGATGTGGGCCTATGCAGTGGTAAATTGTTGAATGCGCAGCGAAGCGTGACTGAGGCTCTTTGCTTACTATATATATAAAACTGTTCAACCTGACTGACTTATTGGTGACCGTCGCACAGCCTAAACCATAAGAGATAGGAAGACGAGATTTTAACAGTAGTAGTTTTATCTTGTGCTGAAAGTGATTACTAAGAACGGATTTTGGAAAATTCTGTCGGAAAATTCGCGGTTATTTGTTTTTCATCCTGGTCAAGCTCGAACTCATTTTTAAAGATCTATATGAAAATCAACAACTAACTGCCGGAAAATTCAGCCCCCTGATGATGGAAAGTGGGTGGTCGAGGTTGTATGGAGCTAAACTTTAGTTGCCAGCGATTCATTTTCAAAATTACACTAACAAAAAATAAGTTGTAAGCATAGTACGCGAAATAGAGATTTTGGAAAATCCGCACAAGAGGAAATTACGGGAAAATTCTAAATCAAAAAAGTTTTTATCATACGATTGGCTTGAAACTCGGTTTGTAAGTATAGAATACGAAATAGTTTAAAATGTTATATTCCAAGTTGGAAAAATTTGACCTGACGGTCGAAAAATTCCCGGAAAATTCTGCATAAAAAAAACTATTTTCCATCCGATTGGCTTGAAACTCGGTTTGTAAGGACAAAATACGAAATAATTTGTAATGTGATTTTTCAATGTCGGAAAAGCCGCCCAAGAGGAAAATGGCCGGAAAATTCTGCATGCAAAAACTATTTTTCATACGATTAGCTTGAAACTCGGAGTGGAAGTGGGATGTGGGTAAGTGGTGGGATGTAGGTGGGAATTGGGTGGGTGGAATGTGGCGGTACGTGGGAGGAATGTGGGTGGCAACTGGGTGGAAATGGGGTGGGATGTGGGCGGATAGTGGGATGCGAGGGAGATGTGCGGGAAGTGGGTGGGATGTGGGCCTGAAGTGGGTGGTAAGTGAGTGTGCGTTGGTTATATACTGTTGAATGCGCAGCGAAGCGTGACAGGCTCTTTGCTTACTATATATATAAAACTGTTCAACCTGACTGACTGACTGGTGACCGTCGCACAGCCTAAACCATAAGAGATAGGAAGACGAGATTTTAACAGTAGTAGTTTTATCTTGTGCTGAAAGTGATTACTAAGAACGGATTTTGGAAAATTCTGTCGGAAAATTCGCGGTTATTTGTTTTTCATCTGATCAAGCTCGAACTCATTTTTAAAGATCTATATGAAAAATCAACAACAACTGCATACCAATCTTCCGGAAAATTCAGCCCCCTTGGATGGAAAGTGGGTGGTCGAGGTTGTATGGGCTAAACTTTAGTTGCCAGCGATTCATTTTCAAAATTACACATAACAAAAAATAAGTTGTAAGCACAGTACGCGAAATAGAGATTTTGGAAAATCCGCACAAGAGGAAATTGGCCGGAAAATTCTAAATCCAAAAAAGTTTTTATCATACGATTGGCTTGAAACTCGGTTTGTAAGTATAGAATACGAAATAGTTTAAAATGTTATATTCCGAAGTTGGAAAATTTGACCTGACGGTCAAAAAAAATTCCGGGAAATTCTGCATAAAAAAACTATTTTTCATCCGATTGGCTTGAAACTCGGTTTGTAAGGACAAAATACGAAATAATTTGTAATGTGATTTTTCAATGTCGGAAAAGCCGCCCAAGAGGAAAATGGCCGTAAAATTCTGCATGCAAAAACTATTTTTCATACGATTAGCTTGAAACTCGGAGTGGAAGTGGGATGTGGGTAAGTGGTGGGATGTAGGTGGGAAGTGGGTGGGTGGAATGTGGCGGTACGTGGGAGGAATGTGGGTGGCAACTGGGTGGAATGTGGGTGGGATGTGGGCGGATAATTGGGATGCGCGGGAGATGTGCGGAAGTGGGTGGGATGTGGGCCTGAAGTGGGTGGTAAGTGGGTGTGCGTTGGTTATATACTTGTTGAAGGCGCAGCGAAGCGTGACAGGCTCTTTGCTTTCTATATATATAAAACTGTTCAACCTGACTGACTGACTGGTAACCGTCACAGCCTAAACCATAAGAGATAGGAAGACGAGATTTTAACAGTAGTAGTTTTATCTTGTGCTGAGAAGTGAGGTACTAAGAACGGATTTTGGAAAATTCTGTCGGAAAATTCGCGGTTATTTGTTTTTCATCTGATCAAGCTCGAACTCATTTTTAAAGATCTATATGAAAAATCAACAACAACTGCACACCAATCTTCCGGAAAATTCCCCCCCTTTGGGTGGAAAGCAAGGTTGTATGGGCGAAACTTTAGTTACCGGCGACTAGCTCTAAACTCATTTTCAAAATTACACATATCGAAACATAAACGAAAAGGCCAATAACTTTCAAATTTTTAATACCTTGCAAATGTTTTAATACGTCAGCATTAAAACAAACCATTTTTCTGATAAAAGCCACTTTTCGACCGATAATTTCTATGGCAGCTATAAGATATAGTCATCCGATTTTGACAAAAACTTTCAAATCTGTGTAAAAGCGTATAAAACTTATAATTGGCGAAGCGGAAGGCGTTCACATTAAAAACAAAAAAGTTTTCTCACGAAGACCCACTTTTCGACCGATAGTTCCTAAGGTAGCTATAAGATATAGTCATCCGATTTTGACAAAAACTTCCAAATCTGTGTTAAAGCGTATAAAACTAATAATTGCCGAAGCGAAAGGCGTTTACATTAAAAACAAAAATGTTTTCTCACAAAGACCCACTTTTCGACCGATAGTTCCTATGGCAGCTGTAAGATATAGTCATCCGATTTTGACAAAAACTTCCAAATCTGTGTAAAAGCGTATAAAACTTATAATTGGCGAAGCGGAAGGCGTTCACATTAAAAACAAAAAGTTTTCTCACGAAGACCCACTTTTCGGCCGATAGTTCCTATGGTAGCTATAAGATATAGTCATCCGATTTTGACAAAAACTTCCAAATCTGTGTAGAAGCTTATAAAACTAATAATTGCCGAAGCGGAAGGCGTTCACATTAAAAACAAAAAAGTTTTCTTACAAAAACCCACTTTTCGACCGATAGTTCCTATGGCAGCTATAAGATATAGTCATCCGATCCGGTCGGTTCCGACATATTAGCAGTGTGCAGTAAAAATAAGACTCTGTGCAAAGTTTCAGCTCGATAGCTTTAAAATTGAGAGACTAGTTTGCGTAGAAACAGACAGACAGACGGACAGACGGACAGACAGACGGACGGACAAAGCTCAATCGACTCAGCTCGTCGCCCTGATCAAGAATATATATAGTTTATAGGGTCGGAAATGAATATTTCTATGCGTTGCAAACTTCTGGGTAAAAATTATAATACCCTTTGCAAGGGTATAAAAGTGACTTTAAAATTTTGGAACATCTATTCCCAAAGTCGGAAAATTCGCGGAAAACTGTTGTAAGAACCTTTTTTTTTTAATTTCCGATCAGATTCAAACTCATTTTCAAAGATCTATATGAAAATTCTACTATGTTCCAATTTTCCGGAAAGTCCCGTCCGGAAAGTCGTAGAAGTTTGTATGGTAAAAATTGTTTCATTCATTCGATTGACTTGAAAATTTGTTTGCAAACATAGTGCGCAAAATAGTTCGACACGTGTTTTACCAAGTTCGGAAAACCCGCCCACGAGGAAAATGGGCGGAAAATTCTGCATGCCAAAAACTATATTTCACCTGATTGTTGTGAGAATAGTAAGTGAAATAAATTGGGATGTCATTTTCCGAAGTTGGAAAATTTGACTCAAAGGCCGGGAAAATTCTGGAAATCTCTGCATGCAAAATACTATTTTTCTCCCGTTGACTTGAAACTCGGTTTGTAGGGATGAAATACTAAATAATTAGTGATTGTATTTTCCGTTGTTGGAAATACCGTCGGGCTGCCTACTGGGAAGTGGGAAAATAGTGGGCAGAAAGTGGGTGGGAAGTGGTCGTGATTTGGGTGGGATTTGTGTGGTAGGTGGGTGGGATGTGGGCGGTAAGTGGGCGGGAAGTGGGCGGGATGTGGGCGTAAAGTGGGAGGGATGAGGGTGGGATGTGGGCGGAAAGTGGGTGGGATGTGGGTGAGAAGTGGGTTGGATCTGGGCGGGAATTGGTTGATGAATGGGTGGGATGTAGGCGAAGAAGGTGGGGAAACGGGAGGACGTTCTGTAAGAAGTAGATGGGCAGTCGGTGGGTTGTGGGTGCGATGGGGGTGGTAAGAACGCAGCAGCAAAGTCGTAACGGTGAAAAAGAAAGGAAGTAAAACGTTAATTTCGAGACTATATATGTATGATTCGGCTTCTGGGCTCTACAGAAGAAACAAATTTATAGAATTTTTTCAATTTGGTAAATATTTGACTCCCACGGTTGACTTCAAACTGATTCTGATATGGGTTCTATACTGTTCAATGCGCAGTGAAGCGCGACGGGCCATTTGTTAGTATATGTATATATATTTTTTTTTTTTTATGCGTGTTGCGGCTGTTCGAAGCCTTCCAGCGCCGCCCAGATACCAATGCAATTTGTGTGTGTCGATTTCAGTACATTTATTGTGGTTTGTAAATAATAGCAAGCGTGCATACATAGGTATGAGGGAGCATACCATCTCTTAGGGAAGTGCAATAGCCCATTATACCATCATACACAACGATTTTAAGAAAAATCTACCGTGCGCTTTTAAAGATATTGAAGAATGAACGTTTAACTCCTTCTGGAGGTACCTTAACCGTTTGCGCGAATTAATTGAATTTTTCATATGTCGTTCCCAATGACCCTGTCCACATATGCTGAATTTTGAGAATTTTATCTTAAGCCAGTAAAAACTTAGTTAAAATTGTTGTAGTTGTGTGTTGCAAGTACAAAAGTACCCATTAAACGCGAACCGAGGGTGGATTTGAAAAACTGGGTATGAGGTGATGCTTACAAAGGTGCCTTTTATCATAATTTAATGGTCTTATGCCGGGCTTTTTTTAGTGTTGTACTGTGTTATAGTATTGTATATTGTATTATAGTATATTATTTTATTAAATTAATATTATATTAAAAAATGGTTTGGGGTCATCCAACACTTGCTGCAGGATTACAGGGGCGCCAATTAACCAATCAGAGTGAACATCGAGCCACAAACGATCCTTAGCCTAGTGTGTGAGATAAATTTCCAATCTAAAACCAAAACCCTCACACCACTCGCATACACACACAGGCACACAAACAAGCACTGACCGGTTAGAACAACACGATAAGTTCTCTTGTCATTAACACTCGCCCCCAACACGTGCAGCCAAATCAACCGCTCAGCCGAACAATTGGAGAAACACCTCTGTATGTGTGTATGAGCAATAGATGCTGTTCACCCACACACACAACCAAAACAAAATTTTCCAAGAACAAAATAGTCCCATGGCGAGAGGTGTGCCACAAAACAAAAAATAGTTACATACCGAGACTCGTGCAAGCATAAACAGGGCTGCAAACCTCATAAAAATCGACAGAGGTTCGCTCCGGGGTTCGAACCCTCGAAACTTTTTGGGTTCGGGTTCACGGAGCGGGTTAACAAGGTCGTTGAACCTAGGTTCGGGTTCGAACCGGGGTTCGGGAATAATTTTTTTTAAGAAAACATGTATGTAAATTCCAGGTTCCAGGTCAACAAATTTACTCTGCTCAACTTTAAACGGTGTTAGGAAGTTTCCGCATAGAAAAATACAGTGGTTAGAGCGAGCCGAACATATTCCCAAATGCACTCTGAGAGCGTAAGTGAGATCAAACAGCTGACTTATTTCTAACAGAAACGGAGTCGACTGCGGAACCGTTCACTCTATATATTCTAAATGTATGTTTCTTCATAACTTTTAAACCAAGACGCCATAAAAGGGGATGATCCACTGTACAGCTGTTTCAATAACTTTGCGGTTTTATCATCAGCAGGCCTTGCCCATCTTTTGCAAGTTGTCAGGGGCCATCTCATGCCAGCATTGCTTTGACTGTTTGGGAATTCTAAAGGCAATACAAGTGCAAAACAAACAGCTCCAAATTGACAGAAGGCGTTGGGTATGCCCCCTTTCGGCCTTTCTGAATTATTGGGCTCCCCTCAGTTAACGCACTGTATAAATTTTTCATTAGTGTGTCTTCCAGCAATCTTTCATTATTACTGATCGCTCGATAAAACAAAAATATATGATTAGAAAAAGTGCACTCGACTGATTCTTGTGTGGCAGGAATTGCTAGTACTACAAATGCGACATTGTAAAATTCTTTAAGCCTCGTACGCAGAACGACAAAAAATTCCTTTCGTCACAGTATTTCATACAATTAGAAACACCTTGGCTTTGCTTTGATGGTCATGTGCTGTTAGAAAGTGTTTCTATTCATGTGAAATACTGTAACAATGAAAATTTTTCCAAAACCTTAAAGAATTAAGAATCATTAATTGTTTTATTTACCATTTTTAAGCTTTTACTTATTAGTTCATTTTTAATATTATAAAATTTTTCTTTGCCAGCTTTTTATCCAATGCTTTAAAATTGTTGGAAATGACAAAAAGCAGCTTGAAAAAATGTAATAGAACATCTTTTTTGAACCGAACCCTTTTCAACTATTTTTGGCTCCGGTTCAGGTTCGGGTTCGGGAAGAAAAAAATTTTTCTGCTCCGGTTCAGGTTCGGTTCGGACTTTCCAAAAATTCCGGAGTCTCCGGCTCCGGAGCGCCTTGGATGATTTACTATAAATTCAAAATATTGTGAAATAATAAGAAATGTACTACAATTTCAATTTAATGTGAAATAATAAGAAATGTACTCAAAAATAAAAAGCATTTTGGTTTTTCATTTAAGGTGTTCATATTTTATGTATTATGACGAGAATTTGTCCCCCTTTTATTGTTAGAGTCCGTGTGCTTACATGTATTGTATGGGAGTTGATATTCTCGCTTCTTTGTTTTATCCCTATCTCCCGTTAAAAGCCGCTGTGAATCCATAGCTGATTATTGTTTTAGTAAATACCTATGATGCTGCTGACAGTTAAGATGAACCTAAATTAAAGATCTGAAAAGCACCCCCCACCCTTCTCCCGGACTCAAATAAAATAAAAAATTGAAAAAAAAAAAAATTTATTATAAAATAAAAAAAATATAAAATAAATAAAACTTAATAAAATATTTTTTTATTTAAATAAAAAAAAAAAAAAATTAAGGTTAAATTAATTTTGTTTTAAAATAATTATTAAATAAAATATATTTTTAGAGTTCAATGTCTTCTACAAACTTGGTATCTGCTTTATTAGAAAAGAGGGGGGGGTAACAACAGGTGGGGAGGATAGTTTATGAGCTCAAAGGTTTTTGAGTCTTCCTATTGAAGACCCCCATCACATTTGCTCTCCCCCAATTTTATAAGAAAGAAATTCTCCCGATCTTCAAGTGGTGCTTCAGTTGATGATGTAAGTGTGACTGCTTCCGATGCGAATGTTTTTTCTGAATGAAGCTGCAAATCCCGCTGAAACCCCCTCCCTTTTACATCCGACTTGCTTTTTAGAAATTAGAGATTCTTTTTCTTTTGTTTTTCCGTTTATTGATTAGTAAGTTTAATTTATATATCTTAGCTATAATTCTATAAACATTTTTCTTATTAGCTAGTATTATTGATTACAAATTTTCATTTTTATATATTTTTTATTATATTTTTTTTGTATAGAACAATTTACAACAGCTTCCATGTCTTCTCTAAACCTTTCTATTCTTAAACGCTTCTCCGCTGACTCGCTGAGTTTCTCACTCTTTCTTTTCCTACTCTCGGGCGTACCCCTTAATCTGAAATGACCCCAAGCATATGTACTAATCTTGTCCTCACGAATGTCTCTTATCGTCATCACAACTTAAGGTGATTTTGGTAATCTTTTCGGTATATAGTTCATGTAATTTCGATCGGAACATTACCATATTATCAGATAATATTTTGTTCTCGAAAAAGACATTCCTTATAACTTCTTAGAGTAAGTGTATCTAACGCTGACTTTTTACCCCCTTTGATTTTTTTAATAATCGTGTCATCATCGATAGAAAGAGAATACATTTTGGGTCTCAGACGGACAAACTCTTTGATTTGTTTCCCAATGTTCTCATCCTTCATCATCCCCAACACTTTTTTATTGCACCTGTCAGTACCGAATTTTTCTTCCATCTCTTCAGGATATTTAGGAAGTATCAAATCGCTTAGGCACGTCTTCACGAATATCAGCAAAGAAATCCTTAGTTTGGATTAAATATGTGAATGAATCAGTATCCATGTAATTCAATGAAAGGTTTGAGGGGAATTTAGGTTGCATGTACTCATAATGAAAATCGTACATTAACCATTTTGATAACTCCAAAACTGAAAATCCCAAGTACATTGGCTTGTTGTACACATTATGTAATCGTTTCATTTCAAAAGCGTACATGTCTTCCGCAAAATTAGCTGAGCTATTTTGTCTTTGCAATTAGTGCCCCTGCACCGAGGCGATTTCTATTTGTTGTCTGCCATCTCGTTACTATTTTTATATCTTTCCGCTTTTCAACATTTTCCATGGTTTTTCCATAGACAGCATTGTTCAAGAGCTTGAAAAAGTCTTTCTCTAACTTATTTTTCGCTTCAGTTCTGTGTTTAGCAGGGATGCAAACCACTTGGAAATAAGGACTGGTTCGGTTCAGTGGTTCACACAGTTATTGAACCGCCGGTTCGGTTCATTACGTGGTTTTTGGGGCTTACTGAACCGCGGTTACGGTTCGGTTCGCTCTTTATTCATTTAATTAACTAAAGATGCATATTTTTGCAACAGGTATTCGGATTATTCATTAACAAAGACTTAGGTTTTCAGTTAATCGGGTTTTTACAGAATTTCGACGGCAATTCCGGTATAAACGTTCTCATTTCGTTTTGAAATCATCCAACTTTACATATCAAGTGACGAAAACACGGATCAAAATAGTCAAAAATTACAATTTTCTTTTGACCTGATCAAGAAATCTCTGACATATCGCTATTGGAGTAGAGTTATGAGGGCAGAAAGATAAATCAAAAAGTCGTTTATCTTAAGAACCGCTTAACCGATTTGGATGGGTTTAATATATGTTGTAAGTGTCTAGAGCACAATTCAAAAAATTATTTTTGCACATTTTTTTTACCAATACTCATACTCATTTTCTTTTCCAAACCAATCTCAATTAAAGATAAAAAGTTATCGTTTGAGTTTTAAGTAAGTTGACCCCCAACGGATAATATAATCAAGACTTGGCTTATTACAATTTTGGGTCCTTAGCAAATTTAATTAGGTTTATGTTCTTAGCTTTTTTTTCAACAACTCTGCTTTTCCAAGTATTTTCACAATATTTTATAGCAAGTTGCTGATTTGGCTTACTATTCGCCAGTAACTCAATACCTTGCTGAAGTGAACCGAACCGAACCATTTTATTTTTCGGTTTTTGGTTCGGTTCAGCATTTATGAAAACACACTGGTTCGGTTTACGGTTCGGTTCACGAGCGAAAAAAACGGTTCGGTTCGGTTCAAAACCGGTTCGGTTCAGAACCGGTTTGCATCCCTGGTGTTTAGTATTTAAATCAATATATGGTTTGAGCCAAGGAGACTGCTTGAACCGTAAGACACGATCCGTTCTAGCTTCAATCCATGCTTTATACACTGCTGCAGATTTCTATGGTGTATTGAATACCTCTCTTTATCCCTAAGATCGGCAATAAGTTTTTCAGCCTTTGCGTTTTTTGTAGGCTTTTGGTTGCTGGGGCAAAAAGGAAGGTCATTGTGTTTTTCGTGAAGATCATCTGGATATGACAAATCAACCTCAAGAATGTACCCGATATCGGAGGTAGGAGAGATAGAGGTAATATCAAGTGCATGAATTTCTTCATCTGTTAGCCATTGGAAACCACCATATGGGAGATACTGAGACATTGCCCATCCATACAGGTTATTTATCGTCCAAATACATTAAAAATTCAGAAACTTTAGTCGGATCATGATTATCTTAGGTATTGGTGATTGGCTTTTGAGTACCTTTTTACAGCACTGAACTAAGCCCCCTCTAATTCCACACTGGATAAACCTATACATGTCAATGTCTGTAAACAATTGTAATTCAATTTTAGTGGTTTTTAACATCGCATCCCAAGATAAGCCCGGTAGTATAGTAATGAGCAGGATCTAGGGTATAAATTTTCTTGCAAATCGTTCGAAAGTTTTGAAAAACATCTGTCAGCAAAAGAACGTAAGTCTTAAAGGTATATTTCCATATGCTCCTTTCAGTTTTTACAATTAAAAACGTTCCACACTTTTTGGCGTGCTCATAATTCTCTATAGTACACTCCTGATTAGTTAATGTGTTAAAGAAGTTTCTCTTAAAAGGAAGTGAAGTTTCATCTAAGCGTTCTGGAGTATCTATATATTCATATGGGAAAATTCCCTTCTTGCGTACGAAATTGAAGTGCTGATCTTCAGGAAAGTACTTTCTGATGGTCTCTAAGCTTTCCAGTTTCAAGTTTGAACTCAAAAATTATCAAGCTAGCAGGCATAAATCTAAAAGAATCCAAAAAATCGAATTTCGAAGTCTGAATGCTTACCCTCAATCTATATATGGGACATTCCATATCAACTCGGCCACCCAACTTTTTTTATTTCCAAAAAATTTTTAATGGCTATTATTTTGAAGTACTATACATAGATGAAAATACCCCAAAACATTTTTCCCCTACCCTCAATAGTTCTTAAGATAAACCGGGTACAAACGAAATTTAAAAAAAATCATAACTTTTGAACGGTGTATCGGATTTAGTCGAACTAAAGACGGTTTTTTTGTTATTTTTCGTGGGCTTTTCGATAAAAATGTGAGACTTCAGCGAAAGCCATCAAAAGTATTTTTTTCCTTAAAAAAAAATCAGTATTTTGAACTTTTCTCCGCGAGGGCCAATCTGTATTTGATCCGAATATTTTTTCTCAGAAAGAGCATATTTTTATGTACATTTCACAATTTATTTCAAGATGGAAGACAGCCTGAGAGCGCGGAAATAATTTTTTTTGGAGATTTTTTTTTTTTGGTTTGACTGTTATTTCAAATATTATGACCTAAAAATAAACAATTAATCAAATTTCTGTTAAATTTTGTTCATCGAGCTATAAAACTTTTATTACCCATGTAAAAAGTACAAATTGCTGCTTTTCTTTGGGAAAAACTTCAACATCAATTGCTGCAGAATAACGCCTGATAAGCAATCGATTATCCAATCCGGTTATAAAACAATGCTGCTTCTGCATGCCTGGAACGGGCTTAGCAATGTCAAATCTAGTCTTTACTTCTGCTTTCTCAGTCTCGTGCTCCTCTTTCGTATAGAAAAATACATCAATCCCTTGAAAATGATTTTTCGACCATCGATACAAAGCATCTGGAGCAAGAATAGGATCACCATGGGTGATTTGGAGGCTTTTACGTCTGGCTTCTCTTTTAAAAATGGCGCCCACTCCATCACAAGCTCCTTTGCCGTGGGCAGTTGCAAAATAATATGCCTCAGCTTTCAAGTCGAAATCACGTTCATGATTTAAAAGATTTGTCATTAGGAAACGATTTTTATACTGTTGTGCGCCCCGTCTGTGACATAGATGATTTTTTCAACGCCATTGCATATCTTTTTCACGTGTTCCACTATAGTCTTCCGTATTAAAGGAAAAGCAGCCGTATCATGAACAAGACTATGGGACAGAACTACCAAACTCTTATGCAGGATCTCATTTTGCTATAATAATAGACCACTAGATGGACCGTGCACTGATCGTTATTGTAGTGGAACGATTGAGCAGCATCTTGAGCCACAAACGCGTAATTTTCAGAGAAATCACAGTGAAACAGCAACTCGCCTTCTGCCAAATTTTCCTTCTTCTGTTGCACAAAAGCAGACTGTTCTTTCGCGATAAAATGATGAGGCTTCAATTCTTTCAATCATTTACAAAGTAGATCGACGAATTTATACGTTTGAAAGGTGCATTTGTCCGTGCTCTGAAACACTCGATATTGCACAGTCTCAATCGCAGCACTGGACAGGAGCTTTTTTGGTTCAAGTGATAGTGATTGAACGCCAGGACCCTCTTTTCTTCGTTAATTTTAACAGGTACTGTGTCTCTAAGCCCTGGCATTATTCGACTGTTTTCTAGGTAAAAGCTGCGTACTTTTTCCGCAGTCTCACTTGATAATGAATGACCTGCTTTAAAATTTAACAGAAATTTGATTAATTGTTTATTTTTAGGTCATAATATTTGAAATAACAGTCAAACCAAAAAAAAAATCTACAAAAAAAATTATTTCCGCGCTCTCAGGCTGTCTTCCATCTTGAAATAAATTGTGAAATGTACATAAAAATATGTTCTTTCTGAGAAAAAATATTCGGATCAAATACAGATTGGCCCTCGCGGAGATAAGTACAAAATACTGATTTTTTTTAAGGAAAAAAATACTTTCGATGGCTTTCGCTGAAGTCTCACATTTTTATCGAAAAGCCCACGAAAAAATAACAAAAAACCGTCTTTAGTTCGACTAAATCCGATACACCGTTCAAAAGTTATGATTTTTTTACAATTTCGTTTGTACCCGGTTTATCTTAAGAACTATTGAGGGTAGGGGAAAAATGTTTTGGGGTATTTTCATCTATGTATAGTACTTCAAAATAATAGCCATTAAAAATTTTTTGGAAATAAAAAAAGTTGGGTGGCCGAGTTGATATGGAATGTCCCATATATAAAAAGGCTCAACCTCACTGACTGACTGACTGACTGGTGACCGTCGCACAGCTTAAACCATAAAAGATAGGAAGATGAGATTTTCACAGTGTGGTGGAGTGTGGCGGTAAGTGGGAGGGATGTGGGTAGGATGTGGGACGGATTTGGGTGGGATGTGGGAGGGAAGTGTGCGGTATGTTGATGGCAAGTGGGTGGAATGTGGGTGTGATGTAGGTGCGTAGTGGGCGGAAAGTAGGTGGGATGTGGGTGGGATGTGGGCGGTAAATGTGCGGGAAGTGGGTGGGACGTGGGCCTGAAGTGGGTGGTAAGTGGGTGTGCGTTGGTTATATACTGTTGAAGGCGCAGCGAAGCGTGATGGGCTATTTGCTAGTATGAATATATTTTGAAATTGAAATGTACAACTCTTTGTTGAGAGGTAACACTTTTATTTCCCCCTCGGTCTTTGATAGTTCCCTAACAAATAAATAAGCATCGTTGCAAGAAAAATTGTGAAAAAACACAGGAACAAAAGATGCAATTTTATAGTTAATATTACAAGCATTATGTGCTGCCCCTCTAAACATGCCAGTTAAGTGACAATGATCTTTTACACAACCATTCTCAACTAATTCTTTTTTACAAATATGACATATTGTCGCGTTTTTAAATTCATTTAAGTCTTCATCGCTCATGACCAATGGCACTAAATAAGGAGGTAAGGAATTTAAGACCTGCATCCTCTCCAGTTTCCATTACGAATTTATCTAATGAGGAGTCGAAAGAACATTTAATGAAATATGAGTAGGCTATTGGAACGTGGTGATTTAGAATCTCTAATTTTTCGCTAACTGTTTTGTTTTCTGGTTGAAGTAAACATTCAAAGTCTGCATAAACTACAAATGGTACATCTAAGGCACGTGAAAAGCTCTTAAATCTTAGGTTTGCCTCAGCCTCTGTTGGAAGCGTTGTCACCACTTTGCCGCAGTGCTCCTTGTGTCGCTGAGGCAACTTCTCATCCTTCGAATAGTTTAGACATTGCTTGGAAAAATGTAGATGACTGCGGTTTGCTGTAAGTTGAGTACGTACAAGTCTAAAAATATATGAAAAAAAAATTAAATTTTTATTAATATTGTGTTGCGGTATTTTGGATCAGTGAACGGGAGTTCACGATTCAAAGATAGAATCAAGTGTATCTCGATTTGAAATCAAAACAATTAAAATACTTACGCTGATAGATTTTTGATCCAGCCATAATGGCCATAATAGCATTAGATCGATGAGTATTGATCGCTCTTGCTGAGTTAGATGTAGTGGACCAATCACCTGGTTATTTTCCTCATCATATCCAAACACATTTACACTGATGAGTGGATTCTGCTTCTCGAAAATGGAAATCTGCTTCAGGGGGAGGGGGAAATCCATGTTTTCAAAGTTCAGTGTAACATTCTCATTTATTTCGATGTATGAAGCCTCAATCAAATCCACATTGTATTTGGAACATCTTTCAGTGTTTCGAAGAGCTGGTTTAAGGGCCGATATAATTGCCCATTTAAAACAAAACTCATCATTGTTCTTAACGTTGATGATCGCATTTTTCCCACACAACTTGTTTGGTGTTTTATTGTAGATGCAGGCTTTCAGTGGAGTGTACTTGTTTATGTTCATTTCAAGTCTTATAATTTTGAACAAAGTCCATCCACTATCACTCTCTTGAAATTCATCCATTTTAGTGCGTATGATTACCGAATGCTCTGCGAAAAGCTGCTCCACATCCATTGATAATAATAAGGGAGTCATCTCGGTTTGATGTGATTTAACATCCAAGGACAGTTAAACATCATCATCAATTATCTTCATGTACATTCCGAATAACTCGAAATTTACCTTACATGATTCATGAACTTTTAGAATATTTTTCATTAGCGGTATCAATGCTGATCCTGCTTCACTCAGAAACTCCTCAGGAGCAAGCACATCGTCCCTCGAATTCTCGAAAGAATAACTGTTTAAACGATTTTAAAACCGGTTGAAATCAACTTTACTTTCGGATTACTAGCGTTTATGTGAGTAAACGCACGACACTTATGATTATTTGATCGTACATGATAATGCCACAGCTTGCTGTTGCATACAAGCGGTACAAAATATCACTTCAGAACGCGATTGCTTGTCGAAGCCATAGTTTAATTATTGAAGATCAAAGTCAAACTGAAGGCTTTGCATTTCGAAATCTTAGATTTATAGAAATCGAAACTCCCCACGGATACCCACACATACGCACACACAGATCTTGAACCTAGAAATGTATCTCAACATCAAAATGTTTACAACATTGGTACTCTTTACGTATCCTCAAGAATCCCCAACCCTCCTCTCTTCACTGACCACTCAACACACAAACAAACAAATCACTGACCGGTGACAAGAACACGTGCAGCCATAAACAACCCCTCAGGGGAAACACCTGACCAGGAACAAAAGACGCCGCCCCTCAAACAAATCGAAACCCAAGATCAGACAAATTCATGTGCCATTTCAATCACACCCTCGCTTACTCTTGTTAGAGAGAGAGAGAGAATCAAATATCTATGAGAGAGCCACACCCCCCTTCAGTCACACTCCACACAGATCCCACCATGATACAATTATATTAGGTATGGCATTCAGAGTTTATCGAGGACTGACAGCTTTTGCTAATATCGAGAGAGAGAGAAAGAGAGAGAGAATAAAACAAAAAGCAAAGCACCCTTAGAATTACAAACACATAGTATATACATGACTAAATTTTATTAGTATTCGCTTGGCACTTTTCAAATGGCAGCTGATACAGCCAAATCGATGCTTGGGAGCGTTGCCGGTTGGAACACTCTAGCCTGGTAATGGCGCTGCGTCTTCGATAGAGATTTGTTCTGAATTTTGATTGTTTGGCCAATAACTGTTTGCTTTTTGAATTTGTACCCGTTTTTGCTAGTGAAGAATTGAATTTGTAGTGATTGTTCGCTATGCGGTCTGGGGTTAAGATCCCGCCCTGAAATGACTTGCTAGCCGATGTCAGCCCAAAATGCAGTGCCGTAACAATATGACAGGAGAAACACACAGCCACAAACTCGGGGTCTCTTCTTGGGGAACCCTGATTTACTTCATTGCCGGCCAAGAGAGCACTCTTTAGACCAGAGGCGGCGATCCACAGCTTACACGAGCCGGTGTTGGTCGTGTTTTTAAGCAAACGCGTGCCGAACTTGTGGTTGTGTGAATCGGTGAAGATTTCATTGCAAGTTAAACTACTGCAGTCTGGAGGGAGTTCTCTTGTTCACCAACACAAGCGCCCTTTCAGTCCTCTCCATTTGGCCGTCTCTGCTCCAGTCCACAGGCGTCTTACTTGCAATTCAGTGTTCACCGATTCACACAATCAAGAGTTCTTCTCGCGTTTGCATAAATCCAGGACTGACATCAATTCCGGGTAGCAATGGGCTGGCACTGCTTTACATCGACATACGCAACAGTATTGGCCCGACATTTTCACAAATTATAAATAAATCCCGTCGGCAGATCAAAAAAAATTCGTTAGCACACAACCTTTTCAATCAAATGACAGCAACAAAATGAAAATTTTGGAGTCCCCAACAGAGAGCTCTCTCAGAGAGCACCTTACCCTATATAATTGTATCATGGATCCCACATAGAATCCCTGCTTTAAGCAAGTTTTTAAACCTTTTATTTTCCCAAGACAAAAACCAGCTGCCCATTCCTAAAACTATTGCCTACTTACACAAGACAGAAAAAATAGCGGGAGAATAGCAGGGAAATTAACAATGCGAATAAGAATTAGTGTGGCCAGGTTTCGCGGTGAGTTCGGTGTCACATTACCCTACTACTCTAAGAGCCCGCATTTAACATTGCATTGTACATATCTAATAACCTCTTTTTGGCTTCGGTTGGAAGGTGCTTCAGCATCGGGTATGAGATGTGCTCAATACCTGGGGTTTAGCCTTTGGCATGCCGTAGAGCAAGTTCAAGCTCGATGGGAGTAAAGTTTGAGTCAATATCAGTTGCGTCCGAAGACAGTTCTCCTTGTGAATATTGATGGGAAAGGGCTTCCTCTTTAAAAGTCTTGAGTTCTTGGGAAAAGTTGACGTCCTTTGAATAATTTGACCACATGCTTCCGAGCATTGGCAATATCTATGGAGGAATAAAGCTCTTTGTTCTGGTCTTTAAGTGCTTTGAAGGGAGCTGGAAAGATCCCAGTCAATGCATTTAAATCATGCCATACTTTCTTTGTGGTCGAGAGGGGTGATATGTTTGAGGTGTATCTTTCAAAGGATTCCCGTTTAGCTATTTTGGCTTCTCTATTGGAAAATGCGTTGGCTTTTTTGTAGGAGAGCAGGTTATCAGTTGTTTGTGTTTGCTTATATTTGTGCCAAAGAGCCTGTTTTTGTTTCCGCAGAGCATGGAGTTTGGAGTTCCACCAAACAACTTTTCTGCAATGTGTTATGTGTTTGGTTTTATGGATAGCTACATTTTCAAAAGTAATAATGGCTCTTGTTTATTCGCTGAAAATAAGTTTAAGTCATTTGATGTAGCGAAATTTAAATTTTCTTTGCATGTGGTGCTTTCTCAATCTAGAACTTTACGCTTGTTGGAATTTTTTTCAGTTTTATATTGAGTCTGAATAGCAGTCGTTATGGGATAGTGATCGCTTCCATGCAAATTGTCAGCAATTGGCCATGTGCAAGAAGGGGTTAAAGCCGCCGAAACCCAGTGTTGGGTCGATGAGGGTGAAAGAATTATGAGTGAAGTGGTGGCTGGCTGATCCGTCATTCAGGATTGGTAAGATTGAGTTGTTTATGACCCCTTCCATTTGGCAGCCTTGAGCTCCATGAGGGCTCCAAGCATTAAAAATCTCCTACATACACAATAGGATTGTGTGTTAGGTCCACTATGCTTAGTATTTCATTGGCACTCAGCTAAAGTACGTAAGTACATACCCAATCCAATTGAGCATGTTTTACTATTTAGAGAAATAGTCTTGTGAGGAATGTTGTTGCGGCTAAGTACACCAACCCCTTGCTTTGCGATGAGGTTGGAAGGTAGTTCGTAATAATAATCACTCATTTGCTGAATTTTGCAGAGTTTTATCTTAAGCCATTTAAAACTAAGCTAAAATTGTTGCCGTTGTGTGTTGCAAGTACAAAAGTACCCATTAAATGCGAACCGAGGCTTCATTTAAAAAAACTGGGTATGCGGTTTGCCATAAATTAAGGATCTTATGCAGGGCTTTTTTCTAGTGTTGTAATGTGGATGTTTTGCCCCATCACTTAGGAATATGCAATATCCCATTATACCATCATACACAACGATATTAACAAAAATCTACCGGGCGCTTTTAAAGATATTCTAGAATGAAGGTTTAACCCCTTCTGGATGCACCTAAACCGTTTGCGCAAGTTAAGTGAATTTTTTATATGTCGGTCCAAAAAGACGTTTAAATTACTCCATCCTTGCTCTATAGTTGAATAATCGTCTTCTCATAAAGAGCTTTTAATGATTGCTAATATATTAAACATATGATTCACCATTAAAATATATTTTATATTTTGATTTTCTAATATTAGCACATCATAATGAGTACCTATAGAACCTACGTTAACTTAGTAATTGTAATATATGTATATGAGTACACAGAGAAAACAAAGTTGGCTACACGGCGTTTTTAGAAACGTCAAACCTAAACGCAACGTATTTCGCCCTGCTAAATTGCACACGCTGCGTGTAGAATTTAGAAAGCCACACGGACGTGTGGAAAAGCTACACGTGACGTGTAGGAATTAAAAATCTAAATGCAGATGTAGAAAAGTTAAATGCAGCGTGTGCAAAAGCAAAGTCTACACGACATTTGAAAATCAGCTTGCTTCCCTTTTTATTTCTACATTTTTTATGCAGCAATCTAATTACCACACGAACGTTTAGGTTTTCAACATTTACGTTTAGATATTGAAATGCTTCACGCGCGTGGAAATTCTAAACGAAAAAAATCAGTACTGAATTCTTATATTTTTTCGTTTAGCAAACTGGTTTCCACACGTGGCGTGTGGGATTTCTAAATGTACGTTTAGATTTACAAAGCCTTAAAGCTTCGTGTAAAAAATCTAAACGAATCGTGCGCGAATTTCTGTTACCTGTATATAAATAGCGATAGCGATGAATTAGAACTTGAGAATTACAAGCAAGCAAATATTGGATTGTGCCTTTAGTAGATTCCATACAAGTAATGTCTTAGAGGCCTTGCCTTACACGTGTGACGTGGCGGATACGTCTAAGCCATAACTCCAATCGTGTTTCAGTCCAAGGGGCCGGGATTTCAAATCTACCAGAGTAAGTATAAAAAATATAAATTTGTTAAAGAAAAAAAAATTAAAAAGATACAGGAAAATGTAGGATTTCTACACGTTTCGACCGGGATTTTCAACCCATTACTTTCATGTAGCTTTTTGCACGCCGCGTGTTGAAATGACAAAGCCACACGCGCGTGTGGAAAACCTAAACGCGCCGTGTGAAATTCAGAAAACCACACGCGGCGTTTAGAAAAGCTACACAAAAATAGTGGGTTGAAAAACCCGGTCGAAACGTGTAGAAATGCTACATTTCCGTGTAGCTTTAGAATTTTTTTTTCTCTGTGTATCTATAAAAAATACGTTATAACATTTATAAATAGTTTATGCTTAGGTCGAGTTTTTGATTATATAGATTCCTACAAAAATAGATGTGATTATTTCTTAGACGTTGCTTTCGTTTTGCTGGTCTGACTTTGAGCAGTAGGCTTACTTGTAGATTTTGCAGGACTAGTTGGGGTTAGTTTCAAAGGTTTCACTGGTGCCTTGATGGAACTGGTTGTTGCTTTGATAATTTTTGGAGACATGCTGCTGCTTATGGCTTTACAGAGCATGTTGCTGCTGCTGTTGTTGCGTTTAGTGAGCAGTGCATCTGTTTTTGAGGGCTTTTCAGCTGATTTTATGGTTGCTGTTATGTTTGGCTTAGTCATGGAAGTTGCTGCGGATTTTCTTTTCAAGATATTTCTTCTCCTTGTAAAATCTCTAAGGGTACTCTCATCCATTTTCGTGTAACCAAATACCCGCAAACAGACCAAATAAGCTGAACAGGTCAAATATAATTATTAATATTATATTATACTAGCAAATAGCCCGTCACGCTTCGCTGCGCCTTCAACAGTATATAACCAACGCACAAATCCAACCCTCATCCCACCCACATCCCTCCCACTTCCTGCCACATTTCACCCACTTTACATCCACCTTCCACCCACTTCCAAAACAACTTTCCGCCCACATCCCATTCACTTCACAGTGAGCATCCCGGCGATAGTTCCAACATCGGAAAATTAAAAACAAGATAAATTCTCATTTTGACCTTACAATCCGAGTTTCAAGCTAATCGTATGAAAAATAGTTTCTGCATGCAGAATATTCCGGCCATTTTCCTCTCGGGCGGCTTTTCCGACATTGAAAAAATCACATATCAAATTATTTCGTATTTTGTCTTTACAAACCGAGTTTCAAGCCAATCGGATGAAAAATAGTTTTTTTCATGCAGAGTTTTCGGGAATTTTTCGACCGTCAGGTCAAATTTTCCAACTTCGGAATATAACATTTTAAACTATTTCGTATTTTATACTTACAAACCGAGTTTCAAGCCAATCCATGATAAAAACTTTTTGTATTTAGATTTTTCCGGCCAATTTCCTCTTGTGCAGATTTTCCAAAATCTCTATTTCGCGTACTATGCTTACAACTTATGTTTTGTTATGTGTAATTTTGAAAATGAGTTTGGCGCTTATCGCTGGCAACTAAAGTTTCGCCCATACAACCTTGACCACCACTTTCCACCCAGGGGGGGTGAATTTTCCCAAAGATTGGTATGCAGTTGTTGTTGAATTTTCATATAGAGCTTTGAAAATGAATTTGAACTTGATCGGATGAAAAACAAAAAAATTTCATACAACCGTTTTCCGCGAATTTTCCACATTTGCCAACAGAATTTTCCAAAATCCGTTCTTAGTACTCACTTTCACCATAAAATAAAACTAATGTGAAAATCTCATCTTCCTATCTTTTATGGTTTAGGCTGTGCGACGGTCACCAGTCAGTCAGTCAGTCAGTCAGTCAGTCAGGTTGAACTTTTTTATATATATAGACTAGCAAATAACCCGTCGCGCTTCGCTGCGCCTTCAATAGTACAACAACGCACACTCACTTACCACCCATTTCCCGCCCACATCCCACCCACATCCCACCCACTTCCCGCCCTTTTCCGCCCTTTCCCGCCCTTTTCCCGCCCTTTCCCGCCCTCTTCCCTTCCACTGCCCGCCAATTTTCCGCCCACATCCCACCCCCATCCCACCCACATCCCACCCACTTCCCGCCCACATACAACCCACCCTCTTTCCGCCCTCTTCCCGACCACTTCCAGCCTACATCCCACCCACATCCCGCCCACATCCCACCCACTTCCCGCCCACATACCACCCACTTCCCACCCTCTTTCGCCCCCATCCCACCAACATCTCACCCACTTCCCGCCCACTTCCGCCCATTTCCCGCCCACATCCCCCCCACATCCCCGCCCACATTCCACCCACTTCCCGCCCACATCCCACCCACATCCCGAACATTTCCCGCCCACTTCCCGCCCATTTCCCGCCCACATCCCACCCACATCCCGCCCACATCCCACCCACATCCCACCCACATCTTACCCACTTCCCGCCAATTTCCCGCCCATTTACCGCCCACATCCCGCTCACATTCCACTGTCATCCCACCCTCATCCCCCCACTTCCCGCCAATATCCCGCCCACATCCTGCCCACATACCACCCGCTTCCCGCCCATTTCCCGCCCACATCCCACCCACATCCCTCCCACATCCCTCCCACATCCCACCCACATCGCTCCCAATTCCCGATACATTTCACACACTTTACATCCACTTACCACCACTTTCCACCCACATCCCAGTGGGCTTCCCGGCGGTATTTCCAACATCGGAAAGTAAAAACAAAAATTAATTCCGATTTTGACCTTTCAAACCGAGTTTCAAGACAATCGGATGGAAAATAGTTTTTTCATGCAAAATTTTCCGGGAATTTTCCGACTGTTGGGTCAAATTTTCCAACTTCGGAATATCTCATTTCAAACTATTTCGTATTCTGTCCTTTCAAACCGAATTTCAAGCCAATTGGATGAAAAATAGTTTTTTGCATGCAGAATTTTCCGACCATTTTCCCCGTGGGCGGATTTTCCGACATTGAAAAATCACATTTCAAATTATTTCGTATTTTGTCCTTACAAACCGAGTTTCAAGCCAATCGGATGAAAAATAGTTTTTTCATGCAGAATTTTCCGGGAATTTTCCGACCGTTGGGTCAAATTTTCCAACTTCGGAAAATCACATTTCAGTTTTAATCACCTACTTTCTTTTCAAGCCGAATTTCAAGTCAATCGGATGAAAAAAAGTTTTTTGCATGCAGAATTTTCCGGCCATTTTCCTCGTGGGCGGATTTTCCAAAATCGGGAAAACACGGGTCGAATTATTTCGCGTACTAAGCTTACAAACCAAGTTTCAAGTCAATCGGGTGAAAAATAACATTTTTCCCATACAAACTTTTCCGACGCTTATCCGACTTTTCCGGGTGGAATTTTCCAAAACCCCGTCTTAGTACGCACTTTCACCACCAACGGAAACTCCTGTGAAAATTACAGCCCTCTATCTCTTACCGTTTGGGCTCTGCGATGATTGCCAATCAGTCAGTCAGTCAGTCAGTCAGTCAGTCAGTCAGTCAGTGAATCAGTCAGGACACTCTCTTTTATATTTATAGAGATTACTAGCAAATGGCCCGTCGCGCTTCGCTGCGCATTGAACAGTATAGAACCAATATCAGAATCAGTTTGAAGTCAATCGTGGGAGTCAAATATTTACCAAATTGAAAATAATTCTATAAATTTGTTTCCTCTGTAGGGCGAAAAAGTCAAACAAAACAAATGGGTAATTATTTCTGAAGTGGGCAACTATTTTTTTTCATAGTCTCCAAAAATTTTAATTTTGTTGCCAGGATGAAACCGCAGTTTTCAACGATTTTTAATAGATTTTTCAGAATTTTACCATTGTGGGATGCAAAGATATAGCGACTGTTTATATTTGTTAAAGTTGGTTATTACTAAATATTTAATGGGCCTAAAAATAAATAAAAATTTTTAAAAAATATTGCTTTTCCTTTACTTTGTGCTAAAAATATTTGCGATGGTTGAACTGGAGGAAGAAACCGCCGAAACTTAAGAAAAAAAACTTAAATCGCGGTTTGTGAAAAAACGGCCATTTTGAGATTTTTCAAAAAAATCAGGAGTAATCCTCTTGATATTCTTAGCGATCTGAAAAAGGCTTTATGATGGGACGGCCATAACTTTCCTCGAAATGCAAAAAACCGCGACACAAAGTACCATTTTTTGATTCACCCACGATCAACTTCATACAGGCCTTAAACCATACCTAAAAATAGACCGAACTGCGTTTATAGATTCTCCAATGAAGCTTTGGTTCATGGATTATGGTCATTTTTGTTCTCTCAATTGGCTTTAAAAAATATTGACCAATTGGGCATCAACCAGCTTTTCCAATATTATGCAAATGATCTTATTAGTGATGTTTTTAATCACCAGCAGGAAAACAGCGCAAATCATTTAATTACGTCAGTTCCAGGCATCTTAGCGTCTTGCGGTTTGACTACCAAAGACATTTAAAAATTAAACGTTACTTTTTCTTTCTGGCAGTGAAGAATATTACTATTAAGACAAATTGGATAATTTTGGAGGAACTGGTGATACCCAAATGGTCAATGATTTTCAAAGACAATTGCTAGAATAAAAACGCCCATAACCCCTGAACCAAGTGGTGTGTTTTTAGGTCTTACCTATTGCCTATATGAAGTTGTTCGTGGGTGAAACAAAAAATGGTACATCATTTGACTGTGTTTTGCATTTCGCGGAAAGTAATGGCGGTCCCATCATAAAGCCTTTTTCAGATCACTAAGAATATCGTGAGGATAACTCCTGATTTTTTTTAAAAATCTCAAAATGGCCGTTTTTCCACAAACCGCGATTTAAATTTTTTTTCTTAAGTTTCGGCGGTTTCTTCCTCCAGTTCAACCATCGCAAATATTTTTACCACAAAGTAAAGGAAAAGCAATATTTTTTAAAAATTTTTATTTATTTTTAGGCCCGTTAAATATTTAGTTATAGCCAACTTTAACATATATAAATAGTCGCTATATCTTTGCATCCCACAATGGTAAAATTCTGAAAAATCTATTAAAAATCGTTGAAAACTGCGGTTTCATCCTGGCAACAAAATTAAAATTTTTGGAGACTATGAAAAAAAATAGTTGCCCACTTCAGAAATAATTACCCATATATGATACTAGCAAAAAGCCCGTCGCGCTTCGCTGCGCCTTGAACAGTATAGAACCCATATCAGAATCAGTTTGAAGTCAATCGTGAGAGTCAAATATTTATCAAATTTGAAAACATTCTATAAATTTGTTTCCTCTGTAGAGCCCAGAAATCAAATCATACTTACATAGGCTTGAAATCAACGTTTTACTACTTTGCTTTTTCACCGTTACGACTTTGCTGCTGCGTTCTTACCACCCCCATCCCACCTACACCCCACCCACTCCCAATCAACTTCTTACACAACTTCCACCCGTTTCCCACCTACTTTCCACCCACTTCCAGCCTACATCCCACCCACTTATCACCCAAATCCCGCCCACTTTCCACCCACATTCCACCACTTCCCGCCCACCTCCCACCTCACTTCCCGCACAAATCCCACCCACCTCCCACCCACATCCCTCCCACTTCCCATCCAGTTTCCACCCATCTCCCACCCACATTCCACACACCTCCCACCCACATCCCTCCCACTTCCCATCCAGTTTCCACCCATCTCCCACCCACATCCCACACACCTCCCACCCACCTCCCACCCACCGCCCAAATCCCACCCACCTCCCACCCACATCCCCTCCAGTTCCCACCCACCTCCCACCCACATCCCACCCACTTCCCGCCCAAATCCCACCCACCTCCCACCCACATCCCTCCCACTTTTCATCCAGTTTCCACCCATCTCCCACCCACATCCCACACACCTCCCACCCACATCCCTCCCACTTCCCATCCAGTTTCCACCCATCTCCCACCCACATCCCACACACCTCCTACCCACCTCCCACCCACCGCCCAAATCCCACCCACCTCCCACCCACATCCCCTCCAGTTCCCACCCATCTCCCACCCACATCCCACCCACCCTCCCAAATCCCACCCACCTCCCACCCACATCCCCTCCAGTTCCCACCCATCTCCCACCCACATCCCACCCACTTCCGCCCAAATCCCACCCACATCCCTCCCCACTTTTCATCCAGTTTCCACCCATCTCCCACCCACATTCCACACACCTCCCACCCACATCCCTCCCACTTCCCATCCAGTTTCCACCCATCTCCCACGCACATCCCACACACCTCCAGTTCCCACCCATCTCCCACCCCACTTGACGCCCACTTCCCACCCACCCACACATTATTTCATGTTGCTGTTATTTTAATTGTGGCTGGAGTTTTTGTATTTGCGTTTGTTTTTGTTTTATTTGCAACTGTAGTTTTTTAATTTGTACTCTGTCTTGTTGTTGTTGCCGAGGCAACGGAACAAAACGTATTCCTCTGCCTTGATTCATTGTGTTACAAATTTTGTTTCATTTTTCTTACGCTCCTGATCGGTAACTCAATTCAATTGCTCCCACGCACACATTGAAATCGTTTCTCTTCGATTTATGCTCTCTGGGCTTTGGTTTTGCGTGCGCTCTCTGCTCTCGCAACTGTAAAGTAAAATGTGCCTTTCGAAATGAACTGGGAGCAAATGGCTGGCAACCTTGACCTCCAACATTCCACCCAAAGGTGGTTGATTTTCGGGAAGATTGGTATGCAGTTAATGTTGAATTATTTTTATTGATTTTTGAAAATAAGTTTGAACTTGATCGGATGAAAAAACAAAAAAGTTTCATACAAAAGTTTTCCGCGAATTTTCCACATTTCCCGGCAGAATTTTCCAAAATCCTTTCTTAGTACTCACTTTCAGCATAAGATAAAACTACTGTGAAAATCTCATCTTCCTATCTTTATGGTTTCGGCTGTGCGACGGTCACCAGTCAGTCAGTCAGTCAGGTTGAACAGTTTTATATATATATATATATAGTCTCGAAATTTACCTTTACTACCTTTCTTTCTGACTGTTACGGCTTTGCTGCTGCGTTCTTACCACCCCCATCCCACCCACAACCCACCGACTGCCCATCTACTTCTTACAGAACGTCCACCCGTTTCCCACCTACTTTCCACCTACTTCTCGCCTACATCCCACCCATTCATCAACCAATTCCCGCCCAGATCCAACCCCCTTATCACCCACATCCCACTCACTTTCCGCCCACATCCCACCTTTATCCCTCCCACTTCACGCCCACATCCCGCCCACTTCCCACCCACTTTCTGCCCACTATTTTCCCACTTCCCAGTAGGAGAAAAATAGTATTTTGCATGCAGAGATTTCCAGGAATTTTCCGGCCTTTGAGTAAAATTTTCCAGCATCGGAAAATCACATCTCAATTTATTTCACTTACTATTCTCACAACCCGAGTTTCATGCATGCAGAATTTTCCGCCCAATTTCCTCGTGGGCGGGTTTTCCGAAATTGGTAAAACACGTGTCGAACTATTTTGCGTACTATGTTTGCAAACCAAGTTTCAAGTCAATCGGATGAAAAGAAAGAAACTTTTTTATGTTTTGATATGTGTAATTTTGAAAATGAGTTTAGAGCTAGTCGCCGGCAACTAAAGTTTTGCCCATACAACCTTGAACACCCATTTTCCACCCAATGGGGGTGAATTTTCCGGAAGAATGGTATGCAGTTGTTGTTGATTTTTCATATAGATCTTTGAAAATGAGTTCGAACTTGATCGGATGAAAAACAAAAAACCGCGAATTTTTCACATTTCCCGACAGAATTTTCCAAAATCCGTTCTTAGTACTCACTTTCAGCATAAGATAAAACTACTACTGTGAAAATCTCGTCTTCCTATCTCATATGGTTTAGGCTGTGCGACGGTCACCAGTCAGGTTGAACAGTTTTATATATATAGATAGCAAATAGCCCGTCACGCTTCGCTGCGCCTTCAACAGTATATAACCAACGCACACCCACTTACCACCCACTTCAGGCCCACACCCCACCCACTTCCCGCACATCCCACCCACTTTCCGTCCACTTCGCACCTACAGCCCACCTACATTCCACCCACTAGCCACCAACATACCGTACACTTCCCGCACTCTTCCCGCCAAAATCCCACCCACTTCCCTTTTACTTCCCATTAACATTTCACCCACATCCCTCCCACTTCCCGCCACATTTCACCCACTTCACATCCACTTACCACCCACTTCCAAAACAACTTTCCACCCACATCCCATTCACTTCCCAGTGAGCATCCCGGCGGTATTTCCAACATCGGAAAATTAAAAACAAAATAAATCCTCTTTTTACCTTAAGCCGGGTATCCAGCACCGCGGAAACTAAAAATTCCTGTCAAACTTCATATAAAAAAAACTGTGGCAGGAATTTTTAGTTTGCATTTTCCTTGCTTGTGTATCCAGCAACATGAACGTAATCCACATTTTCTTATCGATAGTTGGCATATCGATAGCGTGTGTGGATGGCGAGAACAGCTGACACACAGCGCAGGAATATATTGTCAACAATTATTTTGGATGTGATGAGCGACAATTTTGGAGGGAATGCTCTTTTATTTATTTGTTATGAGCTGTAATCTGGTTGGGGAACCATCAGCGTGCAAAGATTAATAGAGGGTGCCAAGGGCACACTTATGCCAAATTGATGAAACCGCCAGAGGGATGCTTTGCATAGACACAACACGGTCGGAGAGATGCTGTCCATGAAGATGCCTTCTAATCTGTGTGTCGCCAGATCATAGGCAAATTTATTAGAGTGGTGCACCAATTGGTCATGATATCTTCTGGTGGTTACACCGCGGTATATGTATGTATATGTACATATGTAGTTCTATGCCTCTCATACCAGGGGCACCACATAGATGACTCTAGTTTCTTTAGGGCAGTCGATCATGCCGTACCACATAACAGGATCGCCCATATTCACCGGTTCGAGGCTTAAGAGGCTTAATGGAGCTCCAATGCCATTAGCTGCAACCATAGCTACTGCCCGAGTCACACGGGCTTTCCCAGTCAAGACACGCCAAGGTATTTAGCAGCGTTATCCGTATATGGATCTCTTAATCCCAGGAGTCGCACTCAATCTACTTTTCCGGGTCTCATGGCATTCGTGTTGACTCTTTGAACTATTAACGGCTATGTTCCGGTTCGCCCTTCTACCAAAGCCAAGGCCACTAAGATGACAAAATCCTTAATGTAAATGCGAATGTGTTTCGTAAATCTTGTATCCGACCATAAAAGACCTTATTTGATTGGCGACCAACCAAGAAGTCATACTACTTTGGGGATAATAGCATTATAAAGCTGTGCAGATAACAACATACTGCAGTGATGTTTTGTGCCATCCCGGACATACTGTAAAGTGTCATGCCCTTTGGTTTTTATCCCCAAGTACATATAAAATGTTTAGCACATACTCCAAACAGCATGCTTTATTCAGAAAATATTATTTATATTTTAAATTTATTTAAATTCTAATAGTTAACAGTGCCAAACAGCTGATTGATCAGAGTGACCTTCCACCTCTTCGTTGCATGGTCACACTGTCTTAGTTATGTCCCACACACACAAGAAATAATTAGCAAATTCCTGACAGGAATTTTCCGCAGTGCTGGATACAGGCCTTTACAAAAAATATTTTCTTACTTATTTATGTTATATTTTCAAAATATGTCTTTGGCAATAACGTAAAATCGTGTATTCATTCAATTTCTTAAGTGTTCTTAAACTTACAAATAAAATAAAAAAAATATTTCTTGTAAAAAATAATTTTTTAACTTATGAAAACAAAACAGTCAGTATTCAATACTGATTGTTTACATAATATTAAATATATCACACACTGAGATCAGTTGCTTTTTCTATGTTTATAAATCTTTTATATACGACACATAATTTGGCTATGTAATCATACAGAGTTCCTTGCATAAACTTCGAGTTTGTTTCTTAATTTTGTTTTTATCACACTGGAGGCAAAAATTATTCTCTGCCGATGCAGAGCTGTGTGGAAGGGACAATATATAATATTTCTTAAAAAATCCCACTAATTCCTTAAACACTTCAAAATTAAGCCCGTTTTTACTTTTACCCCTTCTTCCCAAAATAAAGATATCTCCTCTTCTTTTTTAAACTTACATTTAGTTAACTTTAAAACGGGCAATTAAGAAATATTTTAATCTAGATCACATTTACATAAATACCCAAGGTTTTTAATAAGTGGCATTATATCAGTTTCTTCGCTAGAAATTACGTTGGCTGGTGTGATCATAATGAGAGATTTCATACCCTCTTGGCCAATATAGAATGCTTTATTCTGAAACTCACTTTTTGTTTTTACCTTAGAACTAGTGTTTGTGGTCTCAGCGTCTGTGTAAGAAGACTCAGTTCAAGTTGCTCTTTTTTTGTAAGAAACCTAAATGTATAATTTACGTAATTATAAGGCATAAGTTGTGCTGGTGCTTAAACTCTTTTTTACTTACTTTTCCATTTTTTCACAAATTACACTGTGCAACAGCCAAAAAAACTACCAAACTACACTATGCGGAATCGATAGTGCTACCCGAACTGATAGATAGATTGGTAGCACTTTTTTTTTTATGGACCCTCAAAGTTTTTGAAATTGGGTGTGATAACAAAAAAAGGTGTCATCAGATTTGGGAATACAGCTCATTCAGTTTTAGTGATAGCTGCAAACAGTCTTCGGCAAAGTTGTAGCTGACAGTCCGCAGAATAAATTTTTCTTACAAAGATTTTCAAAAAAATTATATTTTCCGGGAGTTTTTCTTAAAAAACTTTTTTGAAAAATCGATTTTTTGTACTTTTTCGAGTATAACTTTGAAAAAATCGAAATTTTTGGCATACTTTCTTTGGGAAAAATTAAGCTTTTGAGATAACAAACATCTGTTCTAAACAAGGTTTTACAATCTGAACACTTCCACATCCTCTAAATCGGCCCCAAAAGTGTGTATATCCAATAAAAATCACTTTTTTGTTATCATTCTTCATTATGTTCTCAAGTTTTTTTTACCAAAATAGCAGCTAATTAATTTTTTTAAGCTTTTAGAGCAAAAACACTACGTGTTTTACTTGTTGTAGTCCATGAATATAGAAAAAAATAATTCTTGGACGGTTTTTTGGAAATTCTTATCTGCGGACTGTCAGCTACAACTTTGCCAAAGACTGTTTGCAGCTATCACTAAAACTGAATGAGCTGTATTCCCAAATCTGATGACACCTTTTTTTTGTTATCACACCCAATTTCAAAAACTTTGAGGGTCCATAAAAAAAAAAGTGCTACCAATCCAGCCAAACGCTGAAATGGTTTTACTCAGTTCGGATAGCACTATCGATTCCGCATAGTGTTGCATGGTAGTTTTTAAAAAAGTTGAAATTTGTTGCACTGTGTTATCTTAACGCATTTTCTCACTACTGAAATTTTCGCAGCCGCCACCGGCTCAAACCCATGAGTGAAATACAGTATTCCTAGCATTAGCGATCAACGTATCGCTCACGGACTTCAATACTGGCATAACTCAAAATAATCCATTTTGAGGAAAACGCGTTCAAAGTTCTCTATGGGTTTAACTCAGCAAAAAAGGATTCTTTTAGTGTTGAGTTAATTTAGTAAAAATATCAATATTAAAAAATACGATGCTTTAACTGAGAGCCGAAGTCTGTTAGCGCAATATCGACTGCAGGACAACTGAGATATGACGCTCTTGCAATTACATAAAAATGGACCTTTAAAATTATATATCGACATATTTTGATCTCACGTGAAAAGTATAAGAGATATCAATACGAAAATACACAAAATAGTACACAACACAGCGGATATTTCTGCATCAATAAGTCAAAAATCGTATTTTTTGAGTTATGCCAGTATTTAAGTACATAAGTGAGCGATATGATCCAATTATTTACAGAGTTGCGTGCCGTGCCTTCAATAGTTTTCAGAGTTGACAGGGAAAAATATCCAGATCTATATCACAGTTCGACAAAATCCAACTTTTTTTAAAAGCCCGGCGTAAGACCAATAAATTATGATTAAAGGCACCTTCGTAAGCATCACCTCATACCCAGTTTTTCAAATCCACCCTCGGTTCGCGTTTAATGGGTACTTTTGTACTTGCAACACACAACTACAACAATTTTAACTAAGTTTTTACTGGCTTAAGATAAAATTCTCCAAAATTCAGCATATGTGGACAGGGTCATTGGGAACGACATATGAAAAATTCACTTAATTCGCGCTAACGGTTAAGGTACCTCCAGAAGGAGTTAAACGTTCATTCTTCAATATCTTTAAAAGCGCACGGTAGATTTTTCTTAAAATCGTTGTGTATGATGGTATAATGGGCTATTGCACTTCCCTAAGAGATGGTACTCGACAGCCAAAAAACCGCGATATGGAGTACTCTGTTTGTAGCCTTACCCACAAACCAATTCATATATAGGCCATAAACAAGGTCTAAAAATAGACAGGTCTGCGTTTTCAGTTTTGCCAACGAAGCCTAGTTCGCGGTTTATAGGCATTTTTGTACCAGCAATTGCCTTAGAACAACATTGACCATTTAGGTAAAACCAGCTTTACAAAAATTATGAAATTAAATTTATCATTGCTTCATTGCAAGCAGAAAAACAGATCATATCATTTAAATTCTTTTGTTCAGCGCATCTTGGTGTACCACGGATGGCCCACCAAAGACAATTTTGATTAAAGATTTACTTTTTCTTGGTGGAAACGACGAATTTTAATCATAAGATTAATTTGCATAATTTTTGGGGAGGCTGTGATACCCAGATGGTAAATGTTGTTTAAAGGCAATTGCTGGTACAAATTGCTATAAACCCGAACCAAAGCTTCCTTGGCGGAACTGAAAACACAGTTCAGTCATTTGTACGTCGGGTATCTAGTTCATATGGAGTGCTCCGTGGGTGAATATAAAATTGGTACTCCAATTCGCGGTTTTTTGGCTGTTGAGTACCATCTCTTAGGGAAGTGCAATAGCCCATTATACCATCATACACAACGATTTTAAGAAAAATCTAGTTCAACAGTTCGATGGGAATGTGGTTTGAGTTAAGTTAAGTTTAGAGCAGGGACCGTAACTGTTATAATATTTATGATCAAAATTACGAAAAAACAGTTATTTGAAAATTTTTATATAAAAATTTTAATATAACTGTTATTGTATAATTCTTATATAACAATTTTTGAATAACAATTAAATTATAATTTTTTTATTTCAATTATGAAAAAAACAATTAATTTAAATTTTTATAAAAATTACAAATTAATTGTTATAAAAAATTTTTATTTAACAATTATAAATTAATTGTTATGAAAAATTTTTATTATAAAAAATTAAAAATAACAATTACTTTAAGATATCCTTCGTGCCAACATCGTAGGACAAAAGTTTGGATGTAACTTTAATCTGAGGGCTTATATGTTTATAATCTAGTGCTTGAAGGCTAATACATCAATGGGCAATGGCGAAAATCGGTTAATTAAGAAACAATTTTTAAAATCGCCCCAATATACTACACCATCAAAATTTTAGAAAATTAGTCCATATATGTACTACTAAGAATATTTTAAAAAAACTAATCTCTGACCATTCTCATCACCAAAATCAATCCATATGTTTACCAACTTTGAAAAACAATTTGTTTGCTCAAACATTAATGACAATTAGGTAACATACATTTCGATATAATGGTTTTACAAATATAGCGGTGAATATTAATGTCCGACTTGACAGAGCAAAGCGCCAAAAAGATTTCATGTTCTTGTGCTTTTACCCTATATGTGTTAGGTCGATACACCGACAGTATTTGAGCCTAAACTGCTCTCTTTTGCAACAACAAAGAAGTATACATACATGAGCATGTGTGTTTTGCAGGCCCGTGCTTTATTCTAACGCAGCCTGCATACCAATTGTTAAAACCAAAAAAACCTGGATTCTAAAAAGTCATACACCAAATATAACTGTGATCGAAATGTTTGGCTTTAGTGACTATAAAAAACTAAATGTTCATCTGTGACGCCCGGGTCCTTTGCGGTCAATTGTTGTTTTTAGTGCGTTTACACTCAATTTTGAACTGGCTGAAGGTTCAGTCGGCTGGTTCGGCTTACTTCGTAGTACTAGCCTATACAACTAGTATCCAGTTCATTGCTCAAATTGTAAAGTCTTTAGTTGTGGGCAACTTCGTTAGTCAGTGAGAAAACACTCTTTTATATGACAAATAATTTGGTCAAACACAAGATATATAATAGTTTATTTTAATTATTTATTATTTATTAAGTTTTGAAAATAACAATTTTTTATGGCGTCAATCCGAGTCCAGTGCAGAAAAAGGCATTTTCTCCGTGGTGAACCAATCAACACAGCTTCTTTCAAATCATTTTGGCTGAGACAAACTGTAATTTTTTGGATTTGTCATCATAATCGTGAACTTCTTTCAGGTCAATTCTTTTGGTGCACGATCCAGAGCACATCTTTCACATGTCTCCTCAAATTTGTTTACGTCCCCTTTTAATAAACGGCTGCACATTTTGCACTTCAAATAGCTTGCAGATTCCAACGTGAAAAACTCCCTGACAACAGAATCCCGTTTTCTTCCCATTTTGTTTAATTTAATATTTTCCAAATTTTAGCTTAGTTGAAATAACACAGGAATGACATTAACTTGAGTGGCAAGTAGATAAGTAAAGTAAGATATGAATATGTAGAGTGCATGAGATCAATTCATTGGTTTTGGCGCTTGGTATAAAGGTACAATAAAGCAAAAACTACATATTCTTAGTAGTACATATTGGACTAATTGTCTACTATTTTGGTGGTGTAGTAGATTGGGGCGATTTTACAAATTGTTTCTTAATTAACCGATTTTCGCCATTGCCCATTGATGTATTAGCCCTTCAAGCACTAGATTATAAATATTTGAACCCTCTGATCAAAGATACATTCATACTTTTGTCCTACAATGTTTGGCACGAGGGATATCTTAAAGTAATAGTTATTTTTTTATAACAATTGATTTGTAATTTTTTTATAAAAATTTAAATTAATTGTTTTTTCATAATTGAAATAAAAAAATTATAATTTAATTGTTATTCAAAAATGTTTATATAAAAATTGTATAATAACAATTAAAAATAATTTTTTGGGAAAAAAATTGCAAATACAAATTTATTGCTTCAGTGGACTCTCCATTCAAAATTATGAAGTCTGATGCCCTTTTTTTTAATCGGGACAATAATTTTTAACAGAAATTGTTATTTTTTATAACAGTTATTTTCGGTCCCTGGTTTTAGAGCTTATTAAAATTTTGTTTAAATTTTGTTTAAATTTTTTTTTTTTAATTTTTAAAATTTCTTTTAATTAAAAAAATTTTTTTAACTTCAATAAACAAATTTTATAAATCAAAATTATCTTCGGAATCAGAATCAGGCATATCTAGATGCTTCATTAAAAGCAAGCTCTTAACATCATCGTCCATAATAATATTTTTTGCAGACGAAATTGAAGACCCATTTTACAATGAAGATATCAAAGGGTCAGACGAAACTAATAAAGCATTTATATCTTCCATTGTATTTTTCCTGGAATTTTTTCTTGTATTGCTCTCGCGTATGTTTTGAAAGTCCGTACATCATACCAATCGGAAGAGAAAAATGGTTTATAATATCTGCTCCATGAATTAAAATTTTGTGAACAGACGATGACATGTAAAACCAGGGGTATGCTTTAACAAAAATTTCGGCAGTTTCAATGCGTAAGATGACACCACCTGTGAAGCACTACGTTTTCCAGCTTTATACAAGCTACAGCTTGCAGCTACCAACAATGCTTCTGATGGCACATCTTCAGTAAGGCCTGACAATTTGTTGACTTGCGTTTTTTGCAACACTCCGAAATATCTTTTTTGTGGACGTCCAACAATTTCGGAAGATGATCTTTCAATCAATACTAACGGCGCATCTAGCCATTCCTGGTTTCTGTTTTCAAAAAAACCTTAGTTCTTCCACAGTTTTTCCACTTTTCTACAAGCTTACTAGTAAAATTTCGCAGCTTTTGCCAATCTCGCTCTGTCTCCTCCTGAGTATATTTAAGGTTTTGAGAACAGTACCAAATACAAAGTTTACCATGGTGAGAAACTTCTTGGTTTGATATCGCTTCTTCATGCCATAGTAAAAAAAGTATCCGTTTTGCTACCGACATTGTTTCTAAAAAGTGCCATGATTTAAAGGTTAGCAGGTAATAGCAGTTCATATTATACATTTTGGACGCACAATGACTCATACTTCCAGCTAAAAAAAAGAGTTAGACCGAATCCGTGCGAATCTTGTAAGTTCTACTCCACGAACGACAGGTCACGCTAGTGCGGGCTAGTTGTTAATACACTTAATTACCACTACGTTTTATGAGCAACACATTTATGGACCGGTCACAAACACTGATTTTTTATGTAATACATACCTTGAAGTTAATAAAATGCCACACTTTTAATAAAACAAGTATAAATTGTAAATTTCCAGGAGCTCGAAATCAATGCGCACAACAAAGAAAAAAATATTGTAAAGCACTTGCTAAAACATATGTTGTGTTTGACAGCTCACAGCTGATGATCAGCTGATCGTAGAGCTTATAAAAAACCAACACAAAAATCTAATCAAAGCATCTGTTATCGATTTGTGAAAAAAACTTAACGCTTTTTCAAATTTGAAATTTTGAATTAAATGCCGCTAGCGAGACCAAATCGCCCACTGTGAATTGGAGCAAAACACCTATGCATGAACAATGGAGATGTCTAAGCCAAACATAACCAAAACAAAAGTTCCCACGGTAGAAAATAACCACATGGCGAGGCACGTGGCACAAAACAAAAATAGCCACATACCGAGAACACCTGCACCCCCAAAACAATAAATTATACCATAAACGATCACCCCCAGTGATCCCAAAACAATAAATTATACCACTAACGATCGCCCCCGTGATCCCAAGACAATTAAAATATTCCCCCTCCCCCAAATTGTGACGGCAAGATCAATCATGTTCACACACCTGCACCCCAAAACAATTAAAATATTCCCCTCCTCCCAAAAAATTGTGCCAGCTTCAGGGGCGGCAAGGTCAATCATGTTCACACACCTGCACTCCAAAACAATTAAAATATTCCCCCCTCCATCAAATTGTGCCAGCTTCAGGGGCGGCAAGGTCAATCATGTTCACACACCTGCACTCCAAAACAATTAAAATATTCCCCCCTCCCTCAAATTGTGCCAGCTTCAGGGGCGGCAAGATCAATCATGTTCACACACCTGCACCCCAAAACAATTAAAATATTCCCCCCTCCCTCAAATTGTGCCAGCTTCAGGGGCGGCAAGATCAATCATGTTCACACACCTGCACCCCAAAACAATTAAAATATTCCCCCTTCCACCAAATTGTGCCAGCTTCAGGGCCGGCAAGATCAATCATGTTAACACACCTGCACCCCAAAACAATTAAAATATTCCCCTCCTCCTAAAAAATTGTGCCAGCTTCAGGGGCGGCAAGGTCAATCATGTTCACACACCTGCACTCCAAAACAATTAAAATATTCCCCCCCCCCCTCAAATTGTGCCAGCTTCAGGGGCGGCAAGATCAATCATGTTCACACACCTGCACCCCCAAAACAATTAAAATATTCCCCCTCCCCCCAAATTGTGCCAGCTTCAGGGCCGGCAAGATCCATTATGTTCACACACCTGCAACCCAAGAAACAATTAAAAATATTTCCCCTCCCACAAATTGTGCCAGCTTTCTGACACATGGTCATTAATTACCTAATTTATGACCCATTAAATTGACATTAATTACCATCCCCCACCCCCACCCCGTCAAAATTAACATGATTTATGACCCCATTAACGGAAGTACGGTCACACTAATTGTGCCAGCTTCCCTATTGTATATCTACTTACAAATTCTTGTAAAATGTAAATGTTGGCTGTACAGCTCCTACAACGGGGCCAAGCCAAGCTTCTCACGATCTCTTGGCGTGTGTGCTTTAAATTTTTCGCACAAGAAAAGGGACCTACAGTTTAACGCCGGATCGGAACGGCAAAGTTAGAGAATTTGCTTTTTCATGGCTAGTTACTTCACAGCTGGCGCCGATAGCTGGTGAAGGTGACCGTATGTGTAAAAGCTATTTTCTAAAGAAAGAAAAAAACTTTTCTTATTAGATGTTCAGAGGCGGGATCGACCCATGACCTCCCGCCCAGCAGTCCAGCACACTAACCACTGGATCACATACGGCCATACTAATTCTTAGGTATGATTTTTACTCTGGGTTTTGCTAAATAAAAAAACATTAAAAACAAAAAATAATAAAATGAGAAGAAAAAGCATGCTGCTACTGGGACTTGATTCCAGGCCTCCACGTTGGTAAGAGAATGTCATGTCAACTTGACCAACTGTGTACATTATTAACTATGGTTATGTCGCCACGTTTTGTTTAAGGCATATAGTCGAGTGGACTAAGGCGTCGTCAGAGTGTTCAGTATTTGAGAGTCCCAGTAAAGTAAGTAAAACAAAAATTTTTAATGCGCTTATTTCTAAATTTCTAAATTAATTATAATTAATAATCTCTATATCTATAAAAAAGTGTCCTGATTCACTGATTCACTGACTGACTGATTGGCAATCATCCCACAGCCCAAACGGTAAGAGATAGAGGGCTGTAATTTTCACAGGAGTTTCTGTTGAGGATGAAAGTGCGTACAGAGACGGGGTTTTGGAAAATTCCATCCGGAAAAGTCGGAAATGCGTCAGAAAAGTTTGTGTGGGAAAAATGTTATTTTTCATCCGATTGACTTGAAACTTGGTTTGTAAGCTTAGTACGCGAAATAATTCGACACGTGTTTTCCCGATTTTGGAAAATCCGCCCACAAGGAAAATGGCGGGAAAATTCTGCATAAAAAAAATTTTTTTCATCCGATTGGCTTGAAACTCGGTTTGAAAGGAAAGTAGGTGAAATGAATTGAAATGTGATTTTCCGAAGCTGGAAAATTTGACCCAACGGTCGGAAAATTCACGGAAAATTCTGCATGAAAAACAACTATTTTTCATCCGATTGGCTTGAAACTCGGTTTGTAAGGGCAAAATACGAAATAAATTGAAATGTGATTTTTCAATGTCGGAAAATCCGCCCACGAGGAAAAATGGTCGGAAAATTTTGGATAAAAAAAAATTTTTTTGGCGGGAAGTGGGTGGATGTGGGTGGGATGTATGGGCGAAAGAAGGTGGGAAGTGGGTGGATGTGGGCGGGAAGTGGGTGGGATGTGGGTGGGAAGTGGGTGGGATGTGGGCGGGATGTGGGTGGGATGTGGGCGGGAAGTGGGTGGGATGTAGGCGGGAAATGGGTGGTAAGTGAGTGTGCGTTGTTGTACTGTTGAAGGCGCAGCGAAGCGCGACGGGTTATTTGCTACTCTCTCTATATATAAAAGAAAGTGTCCTGATTCACTGATTCACTGACTGACTGACTGATTGTCAATCATCGCACAGCCCAAACGGTAAGAGATAGAGCTGTAATTTTCACAGAAGTTTCTGTTGGTGGTGAAAGTGCGTACTAAGACGGGGTTTTGGAAAATTCCACCCGGAAAAGTCGAAAAGCGTCGGAAAAGTTTGTATGGGAAAAATGCCATTTTTCATCCGATTGACTTGAAAAGCTTAGTACGCGAAATAATTCGACACGTGTTTTCCCGATTTTGGAAAATCCGTCCACGAGGAAAATTGCGGGAAAATTCTGCTGTAGTATATGTATATCATAGGCAGTGACCACTGTACACATTCCAATTACACCTTGACCAATTACACATACCAAATAAGAGCACACAGCCTTATGCTGATCATGCATTTAGCATTGCCACTGTAAGAGTAATTTGAATCCCTGTTGTTTATGTGTCTGCACATACATACGTATGGCAGCTTATATACGTATATATGTGCATAAGCACAGCACAACTTTATATGTTTTAGCTCTAAGACTTTTCAATAACAAAATAAAGAATCAGTCAGATTTTGCCTGGTGACACGGGCAATACACCCAACAATAATTGTTTTACTTTTATTAAATCAAAACCTATTACATGGCGATCCTGCCAAACCCATCAGAAAATTTGAGGATGGATGGATTAAACTAAACTCTCAAACGGCCTCGGATACACCAGCTCCTATATAGGCGCAACTAAAAACTCCCTTCAGGGCTACCATCACCCCCAACTAATTGAACAGCAAAAAAATGCAAAAAAACACAGCAGAAGCACGTAAGCAAAAATGGCAATTAATCACCACAGCCGTGACCAGGCTGTGGGCAGCGGCGAAGGAGGAACGGTAGCCAGCAAGGCACCGGTTGACCGACCTGTTTAGATTGGAACTACAAAAGCCTGTGCCCAACACCGGCCATAAGAACGAGAGAAAATTAAAATTGTGCGAGGCATAAAAGTCGACCCCTGCACCTGCTGAAGGAAACACACATTGATGTCGGATACCGAAGATAAAAAATAACCCGATGACCAACAGCGCAACAGAGTGCGCCAACTTTATGAATTAAATAACTTAAATAATTGTAATATTTGTTTGCATAACTATAATTAAGAAAATGAAATGTAATGAACAATTTGTAAAACTATTGCCGGACCTTCTCGGCAACGGTTATTAGCGGCGCCAGTGGCATAATAGCCTAAGCCAAAAAACACAGGTAGACTTATAAAAAACCGACACAAACATTTTATAAATGACAAAAATCTATCCTTTGAGAATTTACCTTTTCGACACAATATTCCATATATTTTTATTTTTATATTTTCGCCACTAAAATTGGCAAACAACAGTTAAAGTTAGAGAATGCGTCAGCCAAGAATACGAAGGTGAGCAACTACCAGTTGCTTATGCTTCAAGAGCCTTTACCAAAGGTGAATCCAATAAGGCAACAATAGGAAAAAGAACTTGCAGCAATACATAGGGCAGTTACGTATTTTAGACCGTACCTATACGGCAAAGTTTTTAGTAAAAACCGATCACCGTCCCCTGACATATTTGTTCTCAATGAAGAACCCTTCCTCTAAACTGCCACGTATGAGACTTGACCTAGAAGAATATGACTTCGTGGTGGAGTTCATTGCCGGAAAGAAAATTATGCTGCGGATGCTCTATCCCGCATTGAAATAAACACTTGACTTGAAAAAATCTCACAAGCAATGCTTGTCAAATTATGAGAATGACTACTCGCTCAAGAGCGAATAATTCCAAAATCATTAACAAACAATGACCAAAAAAGTCTTAAGGTTCCCAAAGTATATGAAGCGCTATATAAAATATGAGGTAAAACGACATGTCGAGCTCATTTTCAATCCCCCCGAATATTTTATTCAAAAAAGGGAAAAAGAATTTGTAGCTATATTAACGTGAATGACTTGATTACTTCCGAGAAAATCGACTTAGGTCAATTATTTTCGAGGCTCGAACAAGAAGCCGGTAATCTAGGAATCACTAATTTGCAATTGTCCTTAGGACACAATATATTTTATAACACCCGGGTGGAAGAATTTAATAATATGGGAAATAAATGCCTTAATGACATAAAAATCGCGTTAACGCCAAAAACCGAATATGTATCAGATCGAAAAAATAATTGAAAAAATAATAAAACAATATCACGATGATCCTATTAATGGTGGCCACCAAGGAATCAATCGTACAACAAATAAAATAAAACAGAAGTATCGTTGGAATAATATGACTAATGACATAAAAGAACATATAAAGAAATGCGCAAAATGTAATAAAAATAAAACTACAATACACAATAAAGAACCAATGATTATTACAGAAACACCTATCAAAGCCTTTGACATAGTCCAAATAGACACAATTGGACCCTACCAAAATCAGAAAACGGAAATGAATACGCAGTCACAATCCTTTGCGATTTGACAAAATATCTAATTTCAATACCAATAAAGAGCAAACACGCAAAAGTAATAGCTCAAGCAATATTCGACAACTTTATTTTGATCTATGGACCAATGAGGACGCTCATAACGGACATGGGTACAGAATATAAGAACAGCATTTTCACTGAACTATGCAAGTTGCTAAAAATAAACCATCAACTTCAACACCCCACCATCATCAAACACTTGGTACAGTCAGAACGCACTCATAGAACATTCAATGAATATGTACGATCATATATTTCATTAGAAAAAAGATGACTGGGACGATTGGTTAAAATTTTTCACTTATTGCTACAATACAACAACATCTACAGTTCTTGGCTTTTGCCCTAATATGACTTTTGGAGAATTCTACAATAAGTCCTCTGTACAATCATGAGGCATACGATAGAGAAGTTAAGTATAGATTACAAGTAGCCCTTAAAAGAACTAATGAGTTAGTAAATAGAGGCTAAAAGAAACAAAAATTAACTTTGATAAGAATATAAATATAATTCCCATACACATTGGAGACTTAGTATTAGTAAAAAACGAAACAGGTCATAAGTTAGACAGTAGTTATGAAGGACCTTATAAAGTAATCAGTATAGACAAAGAAATAATTATATATTAGCAGACAAGAAAAAAACAATAGTTGTACACAAAGATAGGTTAAAAATAAACCCAAAGTAAAAAATAAAAATATAAATAGAATATTTCAAAAAAAAAAAAAAAAAAAAAAAAAAATTAACAGAAATAAATTTACCATATAAAATTTATTCTTCTAAAAGGAGGTGTAGTATATGTATATCATAGGCAGTGACCACTGTACACATTCAATTACACCTTGACCAATTACACATACCAAATAAGAGCACACAGCCTTATGCTGATCATGCATTTAGCATTGCCACTGTAAGAGTAATTTGAATCCCTTTTGTTTATGTGTCATGCACATACATACGTATGGCAGCTCGTGGAGCCACTTATATACACGTATATATGTGCATAAGCACAGCACAACTTTATAAGTTTTAGCTCTAAGACTTTTGAATAACAAAATAAAGAATCAGTCAGATTTTGCCTGGTGACACGGGCAATACAATCAACAATAATTGTTTTACATTTATTAAATTCAAAACCTATTACACTGCATAAAAAAATTATTTTTCATCCGATTGCTTGTAACTCGGTTTGAAAGGAAAGTAGGTGAAATGAATTGAAATGTAATTTTCCGAAGTTGGAAAATTTTGACCCAACGGTCGGAAAATTCCCGGAAAATTTTGCATGAAAAAACTATTTTTCATCCGATTGGCTTGAAACTCGGTTTGTAAGGACAAAATTCGAAATAATTTGAAATGTGATTTTTAATGTCGGAAAATCCGCCCACGAGGAAAATGGTCGGAAAATTCAGTATGCAAAAAACTATTTTTCATCCGATTGTCTTGAAACTCGGTTTGAAAGGTCAAAATCAGAATTAATTTTTGTTTTTATTTTCCGATGTTGGAAATACCGCCGGGAAGCCCACTGGGATGTGGGTGGAAAGTGGGTGGTAAGTGGATGTAAAGTGTGTGGAATATAGCGTAGGGATTGGGAGCGATGTGAGTGGGATGTGGGAGGGATGTGGGTGGGATGTGGGCGGGAAGCGGGTGGAATGTGGGCGGGAAATTGGCGGGAAGTGGGGGGATGTGAGTGGAATGTGAGCGGGATGTGGGCGGTAAGTGGGCGGGAAGTGGGTTAGGTGTGGGTGGGATGTGGGTGGGATGTGGGTGGTATGTGGGTGCGATGTGGGTGGTATGTGGGTGGGATGTGGGCGTGAAATGGGCGGGAAGTGGGTGGGATGTGGGTGGTATGTGGGAGGGAAATTGGCGAGAAGTGGGGGATGAGGGGTGGGATGTGAGTGGAATGTGAGCGGGATGTGGGCGGGAAGTGGGTGAGATGTGGGTGGGATGTGGAAGGGTTGAGGGCGGTAAGTGGCCGCTAAATTTGCGGGAAGTGGGTGGGATGTGGGTGGTATGTGGGTGGGAAGTGAGTGGTAAGAGAGTGTGCGTTGTTGTACTATTGTAGGCGCAGCGAAGCGCGATCGGTTATTTGCTAGTATAATTATATATCTATCTCTATAGGTTAGGAAAAAGTAGTTTGGTGTGAGGAGGTTGTGCTGGTGTTGGAAGGGGGGAGGTTGGAAAAACTCTAAAAACCGAAGGGTTGGGGCGGGGTGGATCCAAAAACACAACCACCACACACGGGTTGGTCTGTGGTCGGTTCAACCCTACCTCCCCCTAAAACTTTTTTTTAAGTGTTTACTGTCAGCTGCTTCCTCCTTATGCCAGCGCTGCCATAACCGCTTGGGAATTTTAAATCGACCTAACAGGTAAAATTGTCTAAGAGTTTTTTAGAAAAATTGCCCTAGAATCTAAAACACATTTTTTTATTTTTTAGAAAAGCATTTCTTAATTTTAAGGCGTTTTTGGCCAGTATAAAGGAATTTTTTATGAAAGGCCCTTTCTAAAATCAAAGCGAACTTACCCAAGGCGCAAAAATATGAGCGAATTTCTTAATTTATGGGCGATTTTGGCCTATTTTGGAAAGAAAATTTTCTGGGTGTGGGCGGGAGTTGGATGATAAGTGGGTGGGATGTAAGCGGGAAGTGGGTGGGAAACGGATGGAAGTTGGGTAAGAAGTAGATGGGGAGTGGGTGGGGTATGTGTGGAATGGGGGTGGTAAGAACGCAGCAGCAAAGTCGTAACGTTGAAAAGCAAAATAGAGGGAACAAATTTATAGAATGTTTTTTGAAAGTTGGTAAATATTTGACTCTCACGATTGACTTCAAACGGATTCCGATATTGGTTCTATACTGTTCAATGCGCGGAAGCGATGGGCTTTGCTAGTCTCGTATATATTATTTTATCTTTAAAAAAAAAACATAAAAAAATCATAATAAATGAAAACAATGAGCTTTTAGATATTATTCTTACCAAATTTATTCTCAAAATATCTAACATTAATACATTTTAAAAAACATTTTAAAAATATTTTAAAATTTTAGAGATTAAATCCGAAATTAATCTCAGAAAAAAATTTTATTTTTAAATTTGGCCAGTTTGATATGATTCTGGCCAAGTTTACGCTCAAAATATCCAACAAAAATATGTAAAATGTTGCTATGGTATTCCCCTTAAAAGATGACAAATTGCATCTCAAGTCGGAAAGTACCAGTTGTGAGGAGGTATTCCTCACAAGTGGGCAATGGAGGGTTAAGCGCGGCGAGGGGAAAGCTCTTGGGAGAGCAATGAGAGCGAGCGAGAAGGGAGACAAGTGGAGAGTTGGAGAGAGGGCCGTGGCCAGAGAGCCAAAGGCCTCGCTACAACAGAGCGGCTAACTGGAGATCGGAGGCGAGCTGCGATTGGTGGCAAGGGCTCGGCGCAACGGGATCGAGGCCCCGCTACAGCGACAGCAGCAGAAAGGCCTCGCTCCAGCGACAGCGGCAAAAAGGCCTCGGTCCAGCGACAACAGCAGAAGGCCACGACGCAGCGAAACAACGGAACAAAGGAAGCGACAGGCCCTGCTTGGAGACACGCAGGCCCTGCTTGAAGCAGCGAAACGGGGCCTGTGCAATAGCTATAAGAGGAGTGGCTGCCCAAGAGACGGGACAGTCAGTGAGATACGCGGACGCGATCAAGTCGAATTGTGAACACAAGTGCGAGTAAGCGTGAATCGAAGCGAGTGCTCGACGATTATTACAAGAGGGTAAGCGACAGCAAGTGGGAAGTGCGAGGTATCCTGCGAAAGGGTCGTAGCGAAGGCACGACGAAAGCAGAGAGGAGAGCACTGGGTAACTTAGCGAGTCCTTGGTGGTTCAGAAGCAAGCCCAAGTGGGCCGGTAGCATAAAAGACCTGAAGTGTAAACGTGAAGTGTAGAACTAAGTTTAAAACCTACTGTTAAGTGTTGAATACTCCAACCCAAATATAGACTAAAGTACATTAAACCGCTGTCTTCTTATTTCTGGCAAGTCTCCACAAATATAAATTTGTTGGAGCGATCCCCGAGCACCCTGAGCTAAGCCCAGCTGCAAAGGTTCGTTACAACTGGCGCCCAACGTGGTATTGCAAGAATAAGAAGATTAAAATACGCGTAAAATGGTACGAGCGTGGGTATATAACCTCAAGAAGGAGGAATTGGTGAAATACGCGAAAGAATTTGGGTTGGAAGTGAGCGGAACAGTGGAAAATATGAGAAAACAATTCGGTGAGTGGGCACAAAACATGGAAAAGGATCTGAATGTGGGACTGAGAATCGACGAGTTGGCCAGACTACATGCCAGAGGCAGCCCGGCTAGGGATCACTTACAGCCAGCAGAACAGAATCTCGACCTGGAGGACCTGTCGATACCAAGTATAAACGCGGCAGCAAAAAACACACGTAACCAGGAAGGGCAGACGGCGACACCAGGGAGTGAATACGCAAAGGTGGCCAAACAGGTGAGAGAATGGGGAATAAGTTTCGATGGACAAGGCAAACCGCTAGAGTTCATCGAACAGGTGGAGTGGTCCGCGGACACATACGGAATAAACCTAGATCTGTTACCTAGAACAATGCCAGAATTGTTAAAGGGGATAGCTCTTAAGTGGTATGTGGCAAATAACCAACATTGGACCACATGGGTAAAGTTCTTGGAGAGCTTCCAAGAATATTTTCTGCCAATGGATTATTTCACAAGGGTGGAGGACGAAGTGTATAGGAGAAAACAGGGAGTGTCCGAAAAATTTAAAATGTACATGGTCGAGATGCAGACATTAATGCGACCACTAAAGTATAGTCCAGCCAGGCAACTGATCACGATCTTGAACAACAGCTTGCCGGATTTGAGATCGTTCGCACGACCCTTTGTGTGCGAAAATCTTGCGCAATTAATGAAGCTGGCAGACGAATTTGAAGAATTGGAGCGCGATAGATACAAGTTAAGACAAGAAAGCAGACCGAATAGGTCGCGGTTTATGGCAGTCAGCTCTCCAGACCCCGCCGGGACAGAATCCCATGCACAGAATGACGGGTGTCATAGATGTGCGAGGATAACACCCCAAGGACATGCGCATGCGGTTGCTCAACCGCGCAGAGAGGGATTTGTGGAAAACCCCTCACAAGCATGCCGGCGTTGCGGGCAAGTAGGCCGGGAATGCCAAGGGGTGTGGAGAGAGTATTGTTGACAATGTGGTCGGATAGGAGTAAACACTTGGGAATGCTGCAGGCGGTCGGGAAACGATCGTCGACCCCGGCCTGCTAGGGACGAGCGGGAGCCGTCAGGACCAGCCCCTCAGAATTACTTAAAGGATGAGGGAGCACACTTGTCGGCGACAGTGCTGATCGGGAAGACAGCGTACAAGGCCACAGTCGACACTGGTGCTACCAGTAGTTTTGTGAGCGAAGAAATGTTGCGAATGATGTGCGTGGAAGGATCACTAAGTCGGGTGAGGAGACAAGTGAGGATAGCAGATGGCAGAAGCAACAATGTATGCGAGCAATTCGAAACGAGAAAAAGTTTTGGAGACAAGGATTTAGGGATGGAGTTATTGATCCTGCCAGGGGCTACCGACGGATAGGTGCTGGGATGGGATTTCCTAGTAAAGGCCGGCTTAAAACTAGAATGTGCTGGGATAAAAGTGAAAATCACACCAAGAGGAAGAGAAACGGTTGGTTGAAGGAAAAGATATCAGTGGCAGTCGTAGAAATCAAGAAGAACAAGCCAAAAGAGGAAAGATCACGAAGCGAGTCCGAGACGGAAAGTCCGCAAAGCCGCGTGGAAAACATTTTTGAAAAAGAACTAGCAGAATTTGCTTGCATGAAGGGTCTGTCTAACATTACTCAGCATTAAATAACGATGAAGGACGACAGGCCGGTGAAGCAACGATATTTTCCAAAGAATCCGAAAATGCAGGCTGAGATAAACAGCAAAGTGGATGAATTGTTGGAAAAGGGTTGCATTGAGCCGTCGAAAAGTCCACATAGTGCACCGGTAGTAATGGTGAAAAAGAAGACGGGAAAATGGCGGTTCTATGTCGATTTCCGGGACATGAACGCACGGTTGGAAAAGGATGCATATCCATTACCGAGGGTTAACCATATTTTGGAGCAATTGGGGGAAGTGAAGTACATTAGTAGCCTCGACTTGAAGAATGGCTACTGGCAAATTCCGTTGGAACCAGAAAGCAGACCCTGTACAGCTTTTACGGTTCCAGGAAGGGGGCTATTTCAGTGGCGAGTAATACCGATCGGCCTCGCATCAGCCCCTGCCACCTTCCAAAGGGCACTGGAAGGCACAGGTCATTGGACCCGAAATGATGCCTCATGCTTTCGCATATTTAGACGACATTATTGTGATAGGGAGAACGCTGGATGAGCATATGAAAAATCTGGCAGAGGTATTTCGCAGGTTAAAAGCAGCGAATCTGAAAATAAATGTCGATAAGTGTGAATTCTTCAAGAAAGAACTAAAATATTTGGGTCATATGGTGACAGAAGAAGGCATTAAAACGGACCCAGATAAAGTTGCAGCGATAGCTGAACTGAAGCCACCCACTAATGTCAGGGAATTGAGACAGTATCTGGGTGTAGCGTCATGGTATAGGCGATTTGTTCCGGACTTCGCTTCCACGGTCCAACCATTGAACGCTCTGCTGAAAAAGGGAGTTAAATGGGAGTGGACGGACGAAAGAAGGAATGCGTTCGAAGAAGTAAAAGCAAGACTTACGTCTGCACCCGTACTTGCGTGCCCGGATTTTGAGAAAGAATTCGTTTTGCAGACGGATGCGAGCAACTACGGTTTGGGAGCTATTTTGACCCAGGCGTCAGAGGAAGGAGAAAGGGTCATCTCTTATGCCAGTAGGACTCTTAATGCAGCAGAACAAAATTATTCTGCAACTGAAAAAGAGTGCTTGGCGATCGTATGGGCCATACGAAAACTACGGCAATATATAGAAGGGTATCGCTTCAAGGTCATCACGGACCACATGGTGCTAAAATGGCTGAATTCGATTGAAAGTCCATCAGGGCGGGTTGCCCGATGGGCTTTAGAATTACAGCAATACGATTTCAAAGTAGTGTACTGGAAAGGCAAGCTCAATGTGGTCGCAGATGCACTCTCACTGCAAGCAATGGATGCCAAAAAATACGAAAGAGTGATGTTAGCCAGCGAATGGTGGAGAAAATTCGAAATTACCCACAAAAATTTCCCCATTATTTAAAAGAATCGGGACAATTGTACAGAAATATACCTCATCGAGCGGGACATGAAGAAGTAGTCGGTTGGAAGCTATGTGTGTCAGAAAAAGAACAGAAAAGGGTGTTACACGAGAATCACGACGCGGCAACAGCAGGGCATACAGGCACGAGGCGAACAATAGCGAGAGTTGCCGCGAGGTATTACTGGCCCGGAATGCAGAGAGACATCCGGAAATATGTAGGGAGGTGCGAAACATGTCAGAAATATAAATCGCACCGACTTCAAGCGGCGGGAAAGATGCTTACGCAGATTTCTGAGGAACCGTGGGCAACGGTCTGTGCAGATTTCGTAGGACCATTGCCGCGATCTAAGCACGGAAATTCAGTGCTACTAGTACTGATCGATCGATTTTCGAAATGGACAGAACTAGTAGCACTGCGGAAAGCAACGGCGGCGGCCTTGCAGAAGGCGTTCAGAGAACGAGTCTTGGCTCGGTTTGGTGTTCCGAAAGTGCTGATAACGGACAATGGAGCACAGTTCACGAGCAAGGCGTTTAATCGATTCTTGGAAGAGATGGGGGTTTCCCATCAATTTACAGCACCATATACTCCTCAAGAGAACCCAACCGAGCGAGCAAACAGAACAGTGAAGACGATGATAGCTCAGTTTGCAGGCTCAGATCAGAGAAGTTGGGATGAGCTGTTACCAGAACTGACGTTAGCAGTCAATTCCAGTGTGGCAGAATCTACAGGATACACACCGGCGTTTCTCGTACAAGGTAGGGAACCGCGGTTACCGAATACCTTGTACGATGAGAGCAATCTCGGAACAGGACACGGAAGAAGGGATGCGGGAGAAAACGCGAAGAAGCTGCAGGAAATCTTCGAGGTGGCTAGGAGAAATATGGAGAAGGCAGCACAGGATCAAGCACGGCACTATAACCTGAGAAGACGCGCTTGGAAACCGGTGGTCGGGGATGAAGTGTACGCCAAAACTCATCATCTGTCAAAGGCATCGGAAGGATTCGCAGCGAAATTGGCACCGAGGTATGAAGGTCCTTATCAGATCGTAAGTTTCATATCCCCCGTGATATGTAAATTACGAGAAAAGGGGAAAAACAAAGTAAGAACCGCACATATTAGCGGGTTAAAACCAGCAATTCAGAAGGAAAAGGATGGAGAAAATGAAGGAAATTAGAAAAATATATATATATTCATAAAACAGAAAAAAAAAGATAAAAATGGGTAAAAGAATAGTCCGAAAATACAAAAAAAAAAAAAAAAGAAGATACTGAAAATAAGAAGAGATTAAATAAAAAGGGAACATATTCTATCAAGTCACAAAAATCTGAAAATAAAGAAAATATAGGATAAAAGAGAATAAAACCTGGAAAAGAAAAGAGAATTAGGAGTGAAGTAAAATGGAAACCGGGAGAAAAAGAGATAGAAATGGATTAAAAAAATGGAAGAACCCAAATAAACACCATTTACAGGGTACGAAGATCGGCGATCTTCAGTCAAAACATGCAAGATTGACTAGAACGCGGCGAAATCTACAAGAGAGCGCGATTTCAATCTCGCTTGTAAGAGGAAAAGAGACAACCACAGCCGGGTTTACCGTTGCAAGGCTCTCTCGCAAGAAAGCTCGCAAGTAAACGGTAAACTGGCGTGATCTGAGCCGCATGAGAGACCGAGGCTTCATGGCGCGTGCCTGGAGTAGACTCGGCCCATTCAGTCAAAAGCAGAAAATGAAGCAGCAACACGAAGGTGAGAAGGAGGGAAAGCGCTCCGCTAGGAAGCGCGTGGTGCTCGGGCAGATTCGGCGGCTGCCGTTTCTGAGCACGGGTCGAGGAGGAAGCCGCATCCCGCGAAGACGCCCACGTGTGCGCAAGCCCGTGGACGTTCTTAGCTTGGACGCGTCTCCAATCCGGTCCACGCCGGGCTCCCCGTCGGTGACGGAGCGGTCGCAGGCGGACACGTGGGAGTGGGGGACGGAGTCCACGCTCAGCCGTGCCTCCGAGGTGGCGGAGCCGAGCGAGGGATCGCCGGCCGCGGGCGTGGCATCTCCCGACCCACAGCAGAAGGAGGGGAAGCCCACCGAGGGGTTTGAAACTGCTCGGGCTCGGCTGCGGGCCATGAGCTGGGCGAGGGAGCCGTCTGCAGAGCCGGCCTGGAGACCAGCGCGGCCGCCCACTCCGATGCCGGTCATCGAGTTAAGCGACTCGGAGGAGGAGCAGCAAGGGTGGGAGCAACCACAGGAGCCCTGCTGGGAGGAGGCATCGCAGCCCGGGTGGGAGGACCCGAGGGAGGCTGAGCAGCAGCAGCAGGAGGAGAATCCGGGTTGGTGGCACTCACCGCCGACCGTCAACCAATACCTGAAATCATGCTTGATTGGCGGTCGGTGGCACCACGAACTCACCACGGTGCACCGATGGACCGAGCAGGTGAAGAAGAAGGAGCGGGAGGAGGAGAAGGATGAGGAGAAGGAGGAGGAAGCACGACCTGAGCCAGGGGTGACGATCGAAGAAGTGTCGTCCGACGACAAGGGGCCTCGAGCGTCCAACGCGAGGGACCCGCGAGGCCAGCAGAAGGAGGCCCAGGCGACGGAAGCGGGCCCGACCATCGGAGAGCTCTCGCCGGAGTTGGAGAAAGGGCCCTGTGAGTGGCCAGCTCCGCGAGCGTCCGCCACTGCTGCGTCAGCAGTCATGCCCAACGGCGCAGGCGCAGCGACCCGAGCTACAGCGGCAGTCGTCGGGAAGAGAGGGAGAGCTTGGAGATGCGACCGCGGCCTGGAGGTGGCAGGAGCTCGACTTTGAGGAGTGGCCTAAGGAGGTACGGCAGGAGGTGCGAGCCCGAGGCGGAAGGGGTAGCCGAACCCGAGGAGCGAAGCTCCTGTGGATAGGGGCGGTGCGATTCCGCATCAAGTGGGGTCGCGGGATCCCACGTGTGTACCGCGACGGGGCGAAATAAGCCAGAGGGGAAAAAAAAAAAAAAACAAATAAATAAAACGCAACATGAAACATAAAAACAGGACAGGTGTACGAGTTTTATTCATTGTTCACAGGCACAGTTACACGAACACAAACACATGGCCATTTATTTATTCGGATATGCTTTATACACACACACACAGGTACACGACAACGAAGACAACAAGGCGCGGCACAACACACAGGAGTACAAGTCCCGATCCAGGAGTCAGCCCAGGGTGAACACTGGGGGACAGCGAGCGTCGGGCAGGAATGGCCTGCGGAACACCGTAAACATCGGCCACACAAAAGGCACAAGGTGGGCGGGAGCCCACCAACACAACAACACAGGAAAAAAAACACAAAAATATAGGGAAAATGTCAACAAAGCTGCATAAAGTGGGCAGCAACGATGGCCAGAGGGGGGAAGGGCAGGGGCATCAGTCCATTAAGGGGGAAGAAGAAGCATCACTCACTAGAAATAGAAAAGAAAAGGAGGTGGAAACGGGCTGAGGGGAAAGAGGGATGGGGGGAAAAAACTTACCTGGAGGGCGGGGAACCCGAAGCAGGCAACCTGGGGAAAGAAGAGGAGGGATTGTATGCGAAAATTGAGAGGAAAAATTAAGAAAACTTACCTGGGGAAAAAAAAGCATGGCACGCGATCATCATCGGTATCGATAGGTAATATCGTGGAAAACGCGTGGGCTAAAAATACCAAAAAAAGGTATCGGGCAATAGGGCCACCCTAAACGGCGGGCTATCGAGTAGAAGGTATCGATAGCGGGCGATCGAAAATTATGATCGTGGTGGGACCAGAGTGGGATAAGGGAAAAAGGGTGCGGGAAACGGTCCAACAGTTGGGCGGGAATTAAAATGGGAAATTCAAATTGCAAAAGGTCAACTGGGGGGAAGGTGCGTTTTGTTCTGGATGGAACAAAATGGCCGAAGAAAGGGGGGGAGTGAGAGGAGGTATTCCTCACAAGTGGGCAATGGAGGGTTAAGCGCGGCGAATTGGGGAAAGCTCTCTCTGGGAGAGCAATGAGAGCGAGCGAGAAGGGAGACAAGTGGAGAGTTGGAGAGAGGGCCGTGGCCAGAGAGCCAAAGGCCTCGCTACAACAGAGCGGCTAACTGGAGATCGGAGGCGAGCTGCGATTGGTGGCAAGGGCTCGGCGCAACGGGATCGAGGCCACGCTACAATGAAAGCAGCAGAAAGGCCTCGCTCCAGCGACAGCGGCAGAAAGTCCTCGCTCCAGCGACAACAGCAGAAGGCCCGACGCAGCCAAACAACGGAGCAATGGAAGCGGAAGGCCCTGCTTGGAGATACCCAGGCCCTGCTTGAAGCAGCGTAACGGGGCCTGCGCAATAGCTATAAGAGGAGTGGCTGCCCAAGAGATGGGGACAGTCAGTGAGATACGCGGACGCGATAAAGTCGGATTGTGAACACAAGTGCGAGTAAGCGTGAACGTAGCAAGGAACAGCGACAGTATATTGCGAGAAGTCGAAGCGAGTGCTCGACGCTTATTGCAAGAGGGTTCGCGACAGCAAGTGGGAAGTGCGAGGTATCCTGCGAAAGGGTCGTAGCGAAGGCACGACGAAAGCAGAGAGGAGAGCACTGGGTAACTTAGCGAGTCCTTGGTGGTTCAGAAGCAAGCACAAGTGGGCCGGTAGCATAAAAGACCTGAAGTGTAAACGTGAAGTGTAGAACTAAGTTTAAAACCTACTGTTAAGTGTTGAATACTCCAACCCAAATATAGACTAAAGTACATTAAACCGCTGTCTTCTTATTTCTGGCAAGTCTCCACAAATATAAATTTGTTGGAGCGATCCCCGAGCACCCTGAGCTAAGCCCAGCTGCAAAGGTTCGTTACAAAGTTTAAGGGATGAAAAGGCTCTTTCCACCGAAACTTCTCGGTTACCGGTAAGAAATGATTAAGATCGGAGACACGATATTCAAGTTATGAGCAAAAAAAGACCAGTAAACCCATCGACGCAGAAGAAGCCTATTTTTTTTTAATTAACTTAGTGCTATTACTTTCCCGGCAAACCCTGTATAGTAAGAGATGTTAGGGCAATTGCAGGATGTAAAATGTTTGGCATCTTAACCTCAAAAGGTTTCTGTACCGCTAAGAATTATTTCGGTCTATAATTGGAGTCTCTTGTTGAGTGAAAACCAGGCACCGTAATCATTATAAGTTTTATTTTAAAAATCTCGAAATAATGATTATAAAATGATTTTTACGATTTTCTTCAAAAATAATGATTATTTTTGAGTAATAAAATAAAACTTAAATAATAACAATTATTTCTGAGCAAAAAAATAAAACTCAAAAAATAATGATTAAAAATTATTTTTATTTTTTTGCTCAAAATAAAACTCAATCTTAAATTACGGCTTCTGCGTTAAACTTTTCGCGGATGTGATTTCACATTCTTGATCTATGATTGAATACCTTTCATATGATATACCACATGTCCTTCAAGGACGAATATTAAGGATCTACTATTTTCTATTAAATTTCATTTATTCCACTATTTTCTGTTGCAGTATGTATGTAGTAGAAGAAAATACGAAAAAAACCCTATGTAACACAAGCATATTTCAAGCTGAAGTATGTGCAATCTCCCGTTGCGCAGACCGTAATATGGGAAAGAACTACCATAATAGAGAAATAGCTAAACTCTCAGATAGCCAAGCAGCGATTAAAGCGCTCAGCAGCAATAAGTTCACCATTAAGCTAGTCTTAGAGACAAACAACAAATTGGACCAACTAGGCAGCAGGAACAACCTGACCCTAAGATGGATACCGGGACACAACAACATCCCCGGAAACGGAATTGGCCGACGAATTGGCACGCAAGGGTGCAAGCACCGCAATGGTCACCATAGGTGTTATAGGCCAACACACAATGAAAGGGCTTCTAAGAAAGGAAGAAAATGTGCTTAGAACAGCCTTCTGGGTAAACAACAGGGGGATGAGACAAGCTAAAGCATTAATAGTGAACCACGACCTCAAAAGTTTCCAAAAGTTAATCCAACAAAGAAAGAATGCCCTCAGGATTCTGACAGGGCGAAAACACAGGTCACCCAACTTTGCAGATATTGTGGAGTCCTCTGAGCATATACTAGCACACTGCGATGCCCCTGCGAGGCGCAAAATCATCAGATTTGGGAAACACATTCTACACCCATGCACTATCAATAACTTAAAACTCACAAAAATCCTGTGAATTTTGTACAGGAAATAGCAAAAGACCAAAATTGGTCGCGGTGCACCACTTTACCAACAATTAATAATAACTAATAATACCCAAAATAATACATACTACATACATACTGCTGCAACAGAAAATAGGGGAATAAATGAAATTTAATAGAAAATAGTAGATCCTTAAAATTCGTCCTTGAAGGACATGTGGTATATCATATGAAAGGTCATAGATCAATCATAGATCAAGAATGTGAAATCACATCCGTGAAAAGTTTAACGCAGAAGCCAATTACGATTGAGTTTATTTTGAATTTATTTCGAATTGAGTTTTATTTTGAGCAAAAGAAATAAAAATCATTTTTAATCATTTTTTTTGAGTTTTATTTTTTTGCTCAGAAATAATAATTATTATTTAAGTTTTATTTTATTATTAAAAAATAATCATTATCTTTGAAGAAAATCGTAAAAATCAAAAATTTAAAAATCATGGTGGATTTGCAGAGATTGTACAAAAATAAGAATTTTGGTGTAAATCATTTCTTTCTAGGTCCATTATAAGTGGGTGATTTGTTTACTTGAAAAAAATAAAATAATCATTATTTACGGTCCCTGGTGAAAACTAATGTGAAACTTAATAAAAATAAATAAAAAAAAAAAAAACTGTTTCGGGGCGGAATTGAATCCACACCTCCCGCACAGCAGCTCCACACACTAACCTCTGCACCACATCAGGTCATACATTATTAATCTCTCACAGCTTATATTAGCCACGCCTTCAGAAGAAAGTGACGAAAAAATCTAGTTTTGTTTGTTCGGTTTGCGGTTCGGTCAGTCAGTTGGAATTAGCGGTTCGATTACGATTTGATTCAGTTCAAAAGCTGTTTGCAACCCTGCAATAACCCTGACGGATTTCATGAAAATAATATTACTGCTTAATGGGGAGAGAGGGAGTTTAAGGGGGCGGGGTGGTGTCCTTATTACTTCATTGGTTGTACCCTTATATATATATACTAGCAAATAACCCGTCGCGCTTCCCTGCGCCTTCAAAGGTACAATAGTACAATAGTACGCCTCCAATTTCCCGCCCACATCCCACCCACATCTCACCCACTTTTCGCCAATTTCCCGCCCACTTACCGCCCACATTCCGCTCACATTCCACTCACATCCCTCCCTCATCCACCCACTTCCCGACAATTTCCCGCCCACATCCCATCACATTGGTGGTCGTGTGTGGCTCAGTGGTTAGTGTGCTGGACTGCTGGGCGGGAGGTCGTGGGTTCGATCCCGCCTCTGAACATCTAATAATAAAAGTTTTTTCTTTCTTTAGAAAAATAGCTTTTACACATACGGTCACCTTCACCAGCTATTGGCGCCAGCTGTGAAGTAACTAGCCATGAAAAAGCAAATTTCAAACTTTGCCGTTCGGATCCGGCGTTAAACTGTAGGTCCCCTTCTCTTGTGCGAAAAATTTAAGGCACACACGCCAAGAGATTGAGAGAAGCTTGGCTTGGCCCCGTTGTAGGAGCTGTATAGCCAACATTTACATTTTACATCCCATCACATTTCAAATTATTTCGTATTTTGTCCTTACAAAACCGAGTTTCAAGCCAATCGGATGAAAAATAGTTGTTTTCATGCAGAATTTTCCGGGAATTTTCCGACCGTTGTGTCAAATTTTCCAACTTCGGATAATCACATTTCAATTTAATTCACCTACTTTTCTTTCAAACCGAATTTCAAGCCAATCGGACGAAAAATAATTATTTTTTATGCAGAATTTTCGCGCCATTTTCCTCGTGGGCGGATTTTCCAAAATCAGGAAAAAACACGTGTCGAATTATTTCGCGTACTAAGCTTACAAACCAAGTTTCAAGTCAATCGGATGAAAAATAATATTTTTCTCATCCAAAGTTTTCACGCTTTTTCCGACTTTTCCGGGTGGAATTTTCCAAAAACCCCGTCTTAATACGCACTTTCACCACCAACAGAAACTCCTGTGAAAATTTCAGCCCTCTATCTCTTACCGTTTGGGCTGTACGATGATTGCCAATCAGTCAGTCAGTGAATCAGTCAGCACACTCTCTTTAACATATATAGAGACTAGCAAATAACCCGTCGCGCTTCGCTGCGCCTTCAATAGTACAACAACGCACACTCACTTACCACCCACTTCCCACCCACATACCACCCACATCCCACCCACATACCACCCACTTCCCGCCCTTTCCCGCCCACATACCACCCACTCCCACCCTCTTTCCGCCGTCCACTTCCGCCCACATCCCACCTACTTCCCGCCAATTTAGCGGCCACTTACCGCCCTCAACCCGCCCACATCCCACCCACATCTCACCCACTTCCCGCCCACATCCCGCTCACATTCCACTCACTCCCACCCTCATCCCCCCACTTCTCGCCAATTTCCCGCCCACATACCACCCACATCCCACCCACTTCCCGCCCATTTCACGCCCACATCCTACCCACATCCCACCCACATACCACTCACATCCCACCCACATACCACCCACTCCCACACTCTTGCCGCCGTCCACTTCCCGCGCACATCCCACCCACTTCCCGCCAATTTCCCGCCCACTTACCGCCCACAATCCGCCCACATCCCACCCACATCTAACCCACTTCCCGCCCACTTACCGCCCACATCCCGCTCACATTCCACTCACATCCCCCCACTTGCCGCCAATTTCCCGCCCACATCCCACCCACATCCCTCCCACATCCCACTCACATCGCTCCCAATTCCTACGCTATATTCCACACACTTTACATCCACTTACCACCCACTTTCCACCCACATCCCAGTGGGCTTCCCCGGCGGTATTTCCAACATCGGAAAATAAAAACAAAAATTAATTCTGATTTTGACCTTTCAAAACCGAGTTTCAAGACAATCGGATGAAAAATAGTTTTTGCATACTGAATTTTCCGACCATTTTCCTCGTGGGCGGATTTTCCGACATTAAAAATCACATTTCAAATTATTTCGAATTTTGTCCTTACAAACCGATTTTCAAGCCAATCGGATGAAAAATAGTTTTTTCATGCAAAATTTTCCGGGAATTTTCCGACCGTTGGGTCAAATTTTCCTACTTCGGAATATCACATTTCAAACTATTTCGTATTCTATTCTTTCAAACCGAATTTCAAGCCAATCGGACGAAAAATAGTTTTTTGCATGCAGAATTTTCCGACCATTTTCCTCGTGGGCGGATTTTCCGACATTGAAAAATCACATTTCAAATTATTTCGTATTTTGTCCTTACAAACCGAGTTTCAAGCCAATCGGATGAAAAATAGTTTTTTTCTTGCAGAATTATCCGGGAATTTTCCGACCGTTGAGTCAAATTTTCCAACTTCGTAATATCAGCTTTCACAATATTTCTTATTCTATCCTTAAAAACCGAATTTCAAGCCAATCGGATGAAAAAATTTTTTTTTTATGCAAAATTTTCCGACCATTTTCCTCGTGGGCGGATTTTCCGACATTGAAAAATCACATTTCAATTTATTTCGTATTTTGCCCTTACAAACCGAGTTTCAAGCCAATCGGATGAAAAATAGTAGTTTTCATGCAGAATTTTCCGGGAATTTTCCGACCGTTGGGTCAAATTTTCCAACTTCGGAAAATTACATTTCAATTAATTTCACCTACTTTCATTTCAAACCAAGTTTCAAGCCAATCGGATGAAAAATAATTTTTTTTATGCTGAATTTTCCCGCCATTTTCCTTGTGGGCGGATTTTCCAAAATCGGAAAAAACAAGTGTCCAATTATTTTGCGTACTAAGCTTACAAACCAAGTGTTAAGTCAATCGGATGAAAAATAACATTTTTCCCATACAAACTTTTCCGACGCTTTTCCGACTTTTCCGGATGGAATTTTCCAAAACCCCGTCTTAGTACGCACTTTCACCCTCAACAGAAACTCCTGTGAAAATTACAGCCCTCTATCTCTTACCGTTTGGGCTGTGCGATGATTGCCAATCAGTCAGTCAGTCAGTGAATCAGGACACTTTCTTTTATAGATATAGAGATATTTGTAACTTTCCGATTTACAATACGAGGTTCCTTGCCACCACTTGTTACTTTTTTACTCCCATGAATTCATACCTTAAGGATCCTTCATGTTGGTCCTTTCAGGACATGTGATGAATCAAATGATAGGTTTTGAGCTGTACATCATGAATGTTTTTAAATTTTGGCAATACACTACGCGGTTCTCAAGATATTTACATTCAATTTTTATTTTCAATTTTTATAATAAAAATTGACAAATAACTTTTATTTCTTGATTTTTTTTTATAAAAATTGAAAAATAATTTTTATTGTTGGAGTTTTAAATAAAAATTTAAAAATAACTTTTATTTTTAGACTTTTTAATAAAAATTGAAAAATAACTTTTATTTTTAGATTTTTATAGTAAAAATTGAAAATAATGAATATATTATGATTTTTAAATAAAAATTTAAATTTAATGATTATTTTACAATTTTTTTATTCTGATCGAAAAATAAGAGTTAATTTTTAACTTTTTGATAAAAATTAACAAATAACTTTTATTTTTATTTTTTTTTAAATAAAAATTATAACCGTTACGGTCCCTGCTTTTTTCCAAGCGATGTTTCTTTCGAAAATTTTATTAGACAAAATGTGAGAGAGTCTATTACTTCTGAATTCTGAATAGGTATAAAAATGGCCATCTTCCATGCCCGTTTCCAATGCTACTACGTAGTTCGGTGTGCAGTCCGGTAGTTTTAGTATCCTTTTGCAAAAGTATCTATTAAGCTTATCCACCTCATCGAAGCACGTATTTCCCCAAATTTGCGCACCATAGGTCTGCACTCCCCTGCAGGCTGCATTGAACAAATGCCACTTCGACTTAAGGCTAATTTCATTTTTGTTGATAAATTGGCTCTATGTTGCATTAATAGTTGCTTAGTTTCTTTGTTTCTTGTTTGTATATGTTTTTGAAAAGACAGCCGCGGAGTGAAGTTTATTCCCAAATATTTATACTCCTGTACTACATTAACTTTATTATTATTGAAATACCAGGACTCATTACTTGCCAGGCGTCCTCCGTTGCGAAAGATCATGATTTCTGACTTCATCAGGTTTACTTCCATTCCCCATTTCAGACAGTATGACTCTAGTTTCCTGATCATTCCCTGCAACACTTCTACTTTATCAGCTAGTATTACAATGTCATCTGCGTATAGTAATATCCTGATATTAATGTCGTCAATGCAGAGTCCTCCTTCGAGATAATCATGTAGATCGTCCAAATAAAGTGCAAATAGTAGCGGAGACAGCAGACATCCTTGCTTAACACCACTCTTTGTTTCGAATGTATCGGATAGCTCTGTACCAGTCCAAACTGCGCTCTTTGTATGTTCGTATATTTTTTCTTTAAACCGTGCTGTCCTTGTCGATACTCCCAACATGTGTAATTTATAAATTAGTAAACTTCTTGGAATTTTGTCAAACGCGGCTTTGAAGTCAACGAAAAATGCGTAGACTTTTTTCCTTTCTTCAAGTTTTAGTTGCACTATAGAGACCAGATTATATATATTGTCAATTGTTGTATAATTTTTCCGAAAACCAGCTTGGTACTCTTTTAGCTTTGAGTTTTTCTCTGCCCAGTCTGAAAGCCTTTCATGTACAATACCCATCATTATTTTAGCCGAACAATACATGAAAGATATTCCCCTGTAGTTTCCGGGACCATTCGTATCTCCCTTTTTGTGAATATAATACTTGTTTCGAATGTTTGATCTAATGGCTCGTCATAGTGTTTATAAATTCTGTCGATGACTTTGGCAAGTTCAAGTAAATACTCACTTGTTGCATTTTTAAAAAACTCGTATGTAATTCTATCTTCTCCGGGTGCTTTGTTGCATTTCACTTTTGCCAACATTCTTTTTATATCCTCCGAAGTAATTTCTGCATCCAGATCTGCATCCTTGTGTAATTGAGCAACATAGCTAATGTTCAAAGCAAACTGCCTGGGGTTCAAAAGCTCTGTGATATAGTGCTTGAAGTTGTAGGCCCCGATGCTGGTTCCAACTTTGAAACAGCTTCCTCTAACCTCTTTTGCCACGTTCCACCAGTCTTTGCTAGATTGCACCTTATCTAGCTTAGTTACAAGCCTTGCAACATATTCGTCATTTTTATTACACAAAAAGAATATCGTAAGCGTTTTCTTCTTGCTGTACTGGTTTTTGCATTCATCGCTCGCAGATTTTCTGAGTTTTTTAAGTGCATCAAAAACCTCATCTCTAGCTCTCTTACATTCTACGTCGAACCATTTGTTTTTAAATATAATTTTTCCATTCATGTTAGGTTTCTCAGGTACCATTTTTCTTATTATTGCATTCATATCACATAATCTTAGTTCATAGTTTACCTCCTTGGCTTGGCTCAAACTTCTGTTCAGTCGAGACTTATAGGATCCCTCCAAATCAATTTTGGGAGCAAATTCATATTTTCTGTGTCTTTGTTGGGGAAATTGTATATCATGCACAGTCGTATTGGCATATGATCTGACCAAATGACACTGTATACCGTGAATTCTTCAACAAATCTTACGTTATCTCAGGTTATGGCACATATGTCATTTACTGAATTTCCTACGGAACTTAGGTATGTAAATTTTCCATCGAAATCTCCAACTGTTCTTCCATTTAATACAATAAGTCCGTTTTCTTCACAGAACAATAAGAAATTTTTGCCGTTACTGTTAAGGACCTTATCTTCCGACCTTCTGATTTCAGCTGTAGTTTTGAAATCTTTATAAATTTGCTTATCCAGAACTTGCTGCTGGTCACCAATTCTAACATTGATATCACCAATAAGAATGGCGTTTTCAATGCCATGGCACGTAAATGTCTCTTTTATTCTTTCAAACTCCTCTGTCCAGTTCGCTCCTCGTACATATACTGGTATTATGGTGTATGCTTCAAATTCTTTTTCACCCCTATCAGTATTCCTCCACTAGCTCTTTCCGAATCTGCTACTTCTTCTCGCTGGTTGCCAGTACTTATGAAATTCTGGAAATATATGACTATAGTTTTCTATTTTATCCTGCTCGATGTGAGTTTCTGTTAAGGCGAAGACATCGCTTTGACTAACATATTTAAAAAAAAAAACTTGGTATAATTGCTTGTTTCCTAGGCCATGAATGTTATAAGCTATTATTGTGATTGTACTATCATTTTCTGGAAGTTGGGTCTTACAATGATTATTACTATTATGATTAAGAACTATATGAGTAAATTCTAAATTACTATTTGGACATCCACCATTTAATCGTTTTTTGGGACAAGTTTGTTAAGCATACTGTTGTAATCTAGGTCGAGTCCGTTTATCTTAGTACAATTAATATTTTGTAAGAGTAGCTAGGCCTCCTGCCCTCGACTCATAAGTATCTTCTTACTCTTAAAGGCCATCCAGTTTCCATCAATGTTGATACTACCATTATGTACATGGACCTTATGTGTGTTGTCGACTGACAGCAGGTGCCGTTTAAGCCCTAACAATACTATTTTGCACTGCTGCCGATCTGTTGTTAAGGTCTTTCTCCAAGTAAATATTAGTTCCTGCCAGCTTTCGTGCATTTTTCATTACTCTATCTGCCATATCTTGAGTTTCCAATTCCACAATGACGCCCATTTTATTATCTCGGTCATACAATCTGCGAGTAGAATTTATTTGTATGTTCTCAACTTGTAACTTTTGGCTACAAAGCTTAAATATAGCATCCTTCATGTTGTGCACCAGGAAGCCTTTTATAATCACATTTTTCTTTTTAATTTGCTTGGAAATTTTTCCAGCTCCTTTTTATCTGATTCTCGGTCTGCATGTAGCTTTTCTATTTCTATCTTTATGTTTTCATTTTCCTTCTTTAGTTGCACCAACTGATCTGAGACGTGTGCCCCTTTGAGACCTCTCTAAATCAGTCTTTGTTGCTAGCTATCGACATCTTTTTCATTAATGTTGGCGTTTCCCTTGAGCAATTGCTGCCATGATTCTTGAAGAGATGTCTCTTGGTCGCATTCTGATTGTCTTCGTTTAGGCCTATGCTGATCCATAAGTGGGCCAGTCACTTGATTCTGAGGAGGTGTTCGCTTCATTGTTTAAATTGTCACAATTGATCGACTGCTCTAACAATCCGCTGGATGGCATTTTGCGCTTTCGTCCAGTTGCGCTTACAGCTTACTTCGTAATGTTGTTCTGTAACAGCTGATTGCAACCAGCTTACGATGAGTGAAAAGGCAGCTTTCTTCAGTTTTCGCGGATTTTTCTCTACTTTCTCGCGTTGAGTGAGAAAAAAAAACAAAAACAATTGTTACCTTAAGCCTTTGAGATATTTATGCGGCTAATTGACGCTGTTGTGGAGTTCGCCGACTCTTCTGTGGTGCTGCAGCCTTTGGTGAGGACTTTAATATTGGTTAGGCCCAAACTGTCTCCAGCTGTCTTTCCAGGTGCCAGCAAAAATCTACACAGTATTACACATCTGTCTTGGTCCACTTTCACTCACTATCGATGGAGTGCATCAGGTCGTTGAAAGACAAAATAAGTTTTACATCATCGGCGACCATAAGCATTCGAGAATTCGAAATTATTGTGGGGAGATCATTAATAAAAAGAGTAAAAAACAATTATCCGAGGTGACTGCCTTGCGGCACACCTGAAGTGACAAAAGACAGGCTTGACGTATGAGAGCGTAGCAGAACTTTTTGAGTTCTATCTTTTAAATACGACGAAATCCAAAGTAGAAAAGGTGATGGAAATGCTAATCGATTAAGTTTAACGAGTAGAAGATCATGGTTCACAGAATCAAATGCTTTACTGAAGTCGGTGTAGATGACATCAGTTTGTTTTTTTTTTAAAAGAATCCATCGTTAACCATTGAACTAAATTCAAGTAAATTGGTCGCATTTGACCGACACTTTGTAAATCCATGCTGGACAGGTGATAAAATCGATTTATAGTGCTGTAGGGAAGAGGTTAAAATCTGTTCAAAAAATTTGGGAACAGCGGATAGTTTAGCTATGCCCCTATAATTGGATATATCAGACTTCCCACCTTTTATGAAGAGGAATAATATAGGATTCCCTCCAAAGATTTGGGAAAATACTAGACTCGAAGGTGGCAGTTATCGAGTTAGAAGAAGAAATGTTAGAAGGGTAAGAAGTATTAGTAAAGAGCGTAGAGGAATAAGTAGATTGAAAAAAGTCGGAATAGGTCAACGGCTGTGGAGTCATCGTTAGCCTTACGGTCGCCCAGGAAAAAGGTAGAAGGTAAAGAAGATGACCTACGTTTAGAGTTTACAAAGCTGTAGAATTGCTTAGGGTCCTCTGCGAATAGAATTTTGCATCGCACAAGATATTTCCTATAGCACTCAGAATTCAAAAGTGTAAAGTTCGATTTTGCAATTGAGTATTTAGAAAAGTCGACCGTAGAACCAGTTCTTTTATACTTTTTAAAGCATATAGACTTAATACTTTTCAAATTAGAAAGTCTAGGACAGAACCAAGGAGGATTAACTGACGCGGGAGAAGCAACGCTATTAGGAATACAAATATCTGAGGGAGAATTAATAAATTCATAAAAAGGTAGAAGCAAGTCTAAATCAACCGCATCGTACAAAGGAGTCCAGTCTGTTGCACAAATAAGTTGATTTAATAACGTAAAGTTTCCTTTACGAAAACAACGACGAGGCTTATTAGAAATCATAACAGTCGAGGTCCGATAACTGAAATGGAGATTTCAAGAGTAGGATGGTAAATATCTTCGGGCAGTGATAGAGGGGCAGACTTAGAGACAACAACATTCGCGCTGTCAGAGACAAACGAGATCGAACAATTTATTTAAATTGTTGGTACTGCGTTAATTTGAAAAAAACGACATGTCCAACAGACTATCTTAAAAGTCATGATGTGCTGTTGGTACAAAATTAGCAGACCCATTAAAATTTGACCAAGTGATGTTTGGTAGGTTAAAATCACCAACAACAACCATTAAGTCAATGTCTCTTAATTGGGTAAAAACATCCTTAATACAAGCTATATGTTGCATATAAACTTGATTATCAGAAGATGGAGGGATGTACGAGCAGGTAATAAATAAAGCGAATGTTAGAAAAGTTACCTTTACAGCAACAAATTCCACATCTCTAGGCACATTAACATTGATCAGTTCTGATCGCAGGCTGGATTTAGTGCAATCAGTACACCTCCACCTCTGCGATCTGGTCGATCATGCCGGTAGATAAGAAAATCATTTGACAATATTTCGAATCAGAGATTGTTTGATTTAACCAAGTCTCTGAAAATGCAATAATGTCAAACTCAAATGAAGCACTATTAAGGAATAATGTAGAAAGTTTGGATAACAGACCCCTAACATTCTGATAGGCTATATGAGGACAAACGGAAGGAACTTCTGGGTCACATATGATTGGAAATGCTTCAGATGGAACACTTATGTTGAAGGAAGCAACATCACGAGGTGGGGCAAAATTAAACTTTGTAATTGAAACACTTGCTGAGGTTTTGCTTGCGATATAAGCGGCAATTTTCTCGCAGGTAGTTTCAGGGGACAACCTAAACGAAAACTTGCTTGCGTGGTGCAATCACAGTTAGAGGAGGAGGCTGAGATGGAACAGTAAGACTGGCAACGGTTTCAACAGGTTCAGGAGGAGAATTGGGGAATGAGCTAATCTATCTATTGGTGGTTTATTTAAAATATTATCAGGAACTTGATTCCGGGAGGGAGGCAAGGGAGATAAATCAAACATAGTTCCTGGTGAAGCAGAAATTGAAATGGTTGGAGATAAGTCCAAACATTGAGGGGAAACTGGCAACCATGAAGAAGACTCGGACGACTTGCCACCATCGCGGGGAGGCACGTTTAAAAACTGACGCTCCAAACGACGCTAGGGCGGCGACTTAAACTTAAATTGACTAAGCAACTCAACACTGGATGTAAACTCGCTATTGATTTGCTTATTCAATTTATATAGAATATTAAATTTGTTTTTCATGTCATTGCTCATACGCGAGAAATCGAATTGAGTCTCAGTGCATACAGGGCATGACCATCTTGTAGAACCGCAGTCTTTTTTAGGCGAGTACATTTTGTCGAGGTCACGACCAGTTTAATTAGCACATTTACAATGCATCATGTTTTCGCACAACCAACAGTTTACAAACCTAAGTTGATCTGACTCAACAGCATCTTTGTAGAAGCAAGACTTTTTGCAGCACGACATTATGCTAAATTTACCACAGGTTTACAAAAAAAAAGAAAATAAATATAATAAGCGCGAGAAGAGAGACAAAACTTACTCTCAGAGCGGTGTAATAAAACAAATCGTTCTAAGTTTGGAAAACACAAAAACCAAAACCAAAAGTGAAACAAAAAGAAGGGAGGGAAGGAACGCCCATTAAAAGTAAGCACAGACAAACACACACAAACCTGTGGTGAGGGGAGGGTGGGGAACCGCCAAAAAATTAGATCCAGCGAAACCAAAACAAAACACAGGGCAGACGCCGCGTTATTAAATTGGTTGATTTAATAGCGATTAAGCACAACACAGAATGCAACGCACAAACCGACAATGGGTCAAATTAACACTGATATTTAAGTCAGACCAATATAGGCTCGATAAACGACACAAATAATTTTAAATTGCGGGAGCACAAAAAAACACGTCAATCAGTCACAAGAACTCTCTCTCTTGAATTTGGAAAAGAGCAACTCGTTTTCCTTGGTCACAGCATTAGCTCAAGTGGTCTGAAGCCCTCAGAAGAAAAAGTCAATGCAATACGGAACTTTAGCAAGCCTCATCTAGCAAGGTTAGGTTAGGTTGCGATGGCTGAGAGCGACAAGTCGCTCTCCCACTTAGGCCACTTTGGCCCATTGCGATGCCATATTTATTCCCTGTTAACCCTTTTTAATACTGAGGGGGGTCCTCATTACTGAACCATTGTGTGGACAGAATAAATTTGAGTAGAGCTGGGATCTCTAGCCCGGATGTCTCCGAGAGGTTGAGTAGCAGAGGTTGACCAAGTGTCCTGAGTCTCCTTCTACTCAAGGCGGAACAATGGCAAAAAAGGTGTTGTACCGATTCCTCCTCTTCTTCGTGTCCGCAACTTCTGCAAAAGTCGTGGTAAATGACGCCTAGGCGTTCTGCGTGTCTGCCAATGAGACAGTAACAGTAAATTGTAAACAATTAGATCTAAGGTAACTAATTGCGAATAAAATATATATTTTACTCTAAAAAAAAAAAAAAAAAAAAAAAAAAAATGGAATATTAAATTTGTTTTTCATATCATTGCTCATACGCGAGAAATCAAATTGAGCCTCAGTGCTTACAGGGCATGACCATCTTGTGAAACCGCAGTCTTTATTAGGCGAGTACATTTTGTCGAGGTCACGCCCAGTTAAATTAGCACATTTACAATGCATCATGTTTTCGCACAACCAACAGTTTACAAACCTAAGTTGATCTGACTCAACTGCATCTTTGTATAAGCAAGACTTTTTGCAGCAAGGCATTATGCTAAATTTACTACAGGGGTTTAACACCAAAGAGAATATGAATTCTAAGCCAACAAACCAACAAGCCAAGACAAACTTACTCTCAGAGCGGTGTAATAAACAACAATCGTTCTAAGCTTTGTATGCAGAGAACCAACAACAATGAGTAAGCACAGACAAACACACACAAACCTGTGGTGAGGGGGAGGGTGGGGAACCGCCAAAAAATTAGATCAGGCGAAACCGAAACAAAAAACACAGGGCAGACGCCGCGTTATTAAAATTGGTTGATTTAATAGCGATTAAATGCACAACACAGAATGCAACGCACAAACCGAAAATGGGTCAAATTAATACTGATATTTAAGTCGAATTTAGACCAATATAGGCACGATAAACGACAAATAATTTTAAATTGCGGAGCACAAAAAAATACGTCAATCAGTCAGAAGAACTCTCTCTCTTCAACAATTGACAATATAACAATTTCTCTTGGAACCACTTTGAAAAAGTTTACCATTGTACGTGGTTAATTTGAGGCCCAAAAATAAAATTCATTGGAAATTTTTGATAAATTTTTCATACTGATATTTATGAGATTACATGACAAAAATCGCCATAACTTCCTTAATTTTGGAAAAGATGCGGCTTTCATTTTATATTTTTTGAGAATTTTTGAAGGATGGGTCTTTTTGCTAGACAAAGTTTTTTGAAAAAATCCTTTGTTTTTCAAGAAAGGAACAAATTTAACAAAGTTTCAAAAATTTTTTAAAAGGACTTTTTAATCTTGAACATATGGAAAAAATTGCCAAGCTCTATCTTAAACCGTTTCCGAGTTATTGAAAATTTAAAAAAAAACCACAATGTTACACTTTTAAGCGTTGATCTTCCGCAAAAGAGCTCCAAAAAAGCTTTCATTTTGGGGTTAAGCTTCTCTCATAATAAGCTCCCTTTGAGCCAATTATCATCCAATTCGGGTACATCATCCCAGAAAAAAATTGTTTTTGTATGGAATGCCCCCTATACAAGAAGAAGACTTTGCAGCATGTTCTTAAAATTGTCCTACAAACACAAACAAAATTGTAAAACTTGTTGGCGCAAGTGTAATGCAGTAGGGGGAGGTTACTTTCAAGGGAATGAAATGAATTCACAATATTAAATAAAGAGTATTTGATTTATGAATAACTTCCCTGTATTTTTTGCCCATAGTAGTATAGTTATCCGCATTATTTTTCGATCCTGAAAAAGCTTATTTATAAGCAGCCCAGTTAGAGTAGACTATTTGCAGGAACGGCTGCAACCAGTTTAGTGTGGGACCTGACTTCAAAGATATCTTGATAGCCTCTTAATGTACGGCTAAAACTTGCTTTCATCTATTCTGCCGTAATAGAATTTTTACCAAATATATTAAGTACCAAATATATTTACATACATATTTTGTCTGTAATGAAAAAAACATTTTTTATTGGTCATGGTACCTATTTGTCAAATGTTATGACTTCAAACCAAGTCTATGCCAACTACTAAAAAAATTAAAAATGTAGGCATGGGCAACAGTACGTATGAGTGATAAACTTTAAGTCCAAGTCGCAGACCCTAAACCTTATTTGTATAAACTTGAAAAGTGTATTATAATTTTGCACAGAAGTTTGCAACGCATAGAAGGAATCATCTCCGACCACATAAAGTATATATATTCTTGATCAGCGTGGCGAGCTGAGTCGATTAAGCTTTGTCCGTCCGTCTGTCCGTCTGTATGTTTCTACGCGAACTAGTCCCTCAGTTTTGAAGCTAGCGAGCTGAAATTTTGCACAGAGTCTTCTTTTGTCTGCACGCTGCTAATATGTCGGAACCGAACGGATCGGATGGCTACTTCTTGTAGCTACCATACAAATGATCGGTCGAAAAATGGATTTTAATGAGAAAAACTGTTTTTTTTTTCATAATAGTACCGCTCTCAATCACGGTCATGGGTAATATTAAATGTTTTTAAGCTGATCTGCGAAGTTTGGTCGAAGTCGCTAACCATTGAGACAAGCGTTTTCAAGTGTATAAAAATTTCGGCACGGACGAAGTTAGCCTTGCCTTTCTCGTTTCTCAAAATTTTTTTTTGCTATGCGTTTTATACACAAATATGCATCGTTTAAGCGGGTATCAGTATGACGTTACATTTTTTCATATATAAAATGTCCGACCTAATGTATATATCATATGGAAACGCGCAAAAAATATGTACATTTCGAAATTTGTGATAATAGTGGAAATAGCTATAATTTATTGTTATACCCTTGGAGAGGGTATATTGAAATTGTCCGGATGTTTGTAACGCATAGAAGAAAGCATCTACGACCTCATAAAGTATAAATATTCTTGATCAGCATGGCGAGCTGAGTTGATATAGCCATGTCCGTCTGTCTGTCCGTATGTTTCTATGCTATCTCCTCCGTCAGTTTTTTAAAGCTTTCTTAACCATACTTTGCACGAAGTCTTTTGGTACAAATACGCTGCACATTTGTCGAAAACGGCCAGATCGGTGACTATAGCAGATAGCTGCCATAGGAACGATCGGTTGAGAAACCAGTTTTAGTGAGAAAAACTTTTGTTTTCAATGGGCGTGTTCACCAATTACACTATGTCACAAAATTTGAAAAGTTTTTGTATCCCGCACTTTTAGCAATTGATTCTAATGTAAAATTGCACGCTGAATTCAAATCTGCTCTCAGATATGTCAAAAGTAGAACGGTTCTTGAGATATCGCGATTCAATTTTAGTGTTTTAAAAAAGGTAGGTCTACTAAAGTGCCATTTTCTCTGATTTTAGTCCACCGATATGTATAAAATGTAAAAATTAAAGATAATAAAATTATTTCTTAAAAAAATCGACAGTTGTTGTAAATCCAACCATAAATGACGAAGTTATGGCACTTCAAAGTTGAATTTTTGAAAAATTTTTGATAATTTTTAATTTTTTGCTGCCTTTTATTAAGTTTTTTCAATCTTACCATAAAAATTGCTCGGGTCTCAAAAATTGACAGGATTGGGTAATCTTTAACGAACATTTTTTTGCCCTTGGTCATCGAAATCGGATGAAAAATAAACGCTATATTCACAATTAAGTAAACATACCTCTGTTTGAGTAGTATTGTTTGCTAGTTTTTTCAATAAGAATAAACGTTGAGCATTAGGAGTTTGTATTGCAGTTCACCAGTGGAAAATCTGTGCCGATCTGAAAGTTGAGCAATGGTAACAGGCTTGCAACAAGGATGGACAAAGCATTGCTGTTTTTGTGCAGATGGGACAGCCGAGATCGCAATTGTTGATGATTTATTGGAAAACTACAAAAAAATTGGTATAATCTCAGTCTGTTTTTCATCGAGCTTTTATATTTACCAATTTAATTTTTTTATTTTAAAAGTGTTAATAAAAATTCACTTTTTGCACTCCCATTTGGATTTTTTCCCGGACAACCTAGGCGACGAAAGCGACGAGCATGGCGAACGCTTCCATCAGCAAATGCAGCAGATGGAGTTTCGCTACCAAGGCAAGTGGGATCCGGCAATGATGGGAGACTATTGCTGGTTCTTGTAGCGAGAAACACACAGTCTGCACAAAAAACAAAAGCGGTCTACATCATTTGAGTACTTTTATCCAACCTTGAACTGCAATAAAAACTCCTAATGCTCAACGTTTATTCTTATTTGGCTTGCTAAGATGTGATTTTTATACTGAAAAAACTAGCAAAAAAAACAACAAACAGAGGTATGTTTACTTAATTGTGAATATAGCGTTTATTTTTCATCCGATTTCGATGACCAAGGGCAAAAAATGTTCGTTAAAGATTACCCAATCCTGTCAATATCTGAGACCTGAGCAATTTTTTTGATAAGATTGAAAAAAATTTAATGAAAGGCAGCAAAAAATTCAAAATTATCAAAAATTTTTCAAAAATCCAACTTTGAAGTGCCATAACTACGTCATTTATGGTTGGATTTACAACAACTGTCGATTTTTTAAGAAATAATTTTATTATCTTTAATTTTGGTTCCAGTTTATACATTTCGGTGGACTAAAATCAGAGAAAATGGCACTTTAGTAGACCTACCTTTTTCAAAACACTAAGAACCGTTCGACTTTTGACATATCTGAGAGCAGATTTGAATTCAGCGTGTAATTTTACATAAGGATCAACTATTTAGAAGCCGGGATCAAAAAATTGTTGTATAGTGTTATCTAACAAAAATCATCATCTGCTGGTGAACGAACTTGTTAGAATTTTTAGACAACAAAGTTATAGATATATTTTTGTTGGCGGAAGGTTTACATTTTTGACAACAAACATCTTAATATAATTTAATATAATTAAGAACTGACCACTAAATATTAACGACGTAACTAGCACCAACTGCTCCTAGAATTCCCCTTGAATTTTCCTTAAGACTTTGTTAGCCGTTTAATGTTTGTTGTTTGCCCAGCCCCGGCGGGTCCATTAAAAAGGACTCCTGACCACGCAAAGAAGAGTCTAAAAATGTTAATTTTAATTTTCAATCGACGATATTGAATTAAAATTTGTTGGTCGGGATCTGGATGGAACGGGAACGAATTGTCCTTATTCGCCCATCTCTACACTTAGTCCATTGGCACTTTGCCATTCTCTCGGGTCCCGCTGGAATCCCGTCACGAGCCCATCTCTAGCTATGAGTTCTTTAGCGACGCCCAAGCGTGCAGCATGCCTAGCATGACCCTAGCTACAGCCCAAGTCGGAACCATTCTTCCGTAACCAGGCGCCGGGTTATGCCCGGCTTGCGTTCCTGTCAAGCTTTTTTTGAATGAGCTGAATGGTGGTGCCTTGACAAACTATGTTGAGGTGTCCATGTACAAAGATGAGGTGGTTCCTACGTGTACGCAGGGCTCTTCTTTTTTGGGTGTCGGCTTTTCAAGCTTTCCACCTCCTCCGCAAAAACCAGTAGAGTCTTCAGAGCCTTGCACGAATTTCCGTGAGCTACTTGCGAAACCATGTCCTCTGCCAATTCATTTATACAAAACAAAGAGGTTTCCTCATTCATTTTGTATTTGCCTTCTGAAAATTGCTTGTTTGTTTACTTCCGACAGCTGTGTTCGATAAGAAGTTATGCTGCTGAACACGCTCAATGCTATCGCTCCCAAAGCAAGTATATATAAGTTTTTAATGATTTCAAATAATTTCACCAAGATTTGTCGAAATCGGACAACTATATAGTATAGCTGCCATACAAAAGATAGGTCTGAAAAGAAGTCTTAAGCTAAGGTCCCACAAGCAAATAATTTGTCAAAATTTTTATGAAAATTTGACTAAATAGACCACCCTAGGAAACTTTTCGGCTATTTTTGATTAAATTGCTTAAGCATGGAACTATAGTTTTAGTTTTAAGTTGTGAAAAATATGTAATCGTGGCTATTTTGCCAATTTTTAGGAAAATTTGCGCAAGTTATTTGACTGTGGGAGCTTATCTTTAGTATAAAAAACTTTTTTGTTTTTAATGCTATCGCTCTTAACGCTCGTATTTATAAGTTTTTAATGATATCACATAATTTCACCAAGATTTGTTGAAATCGGAAAACTATATAGTATAGCTGCCATACAAAAGATAGGTCAGAAAAAAAGGTTTTTGTAAGAAAAACTCTTTATTTTCAGTGCTACCGCATCCAAACTTGAAGGCATATTTCAAGCGACAAGGGTATATAAACTTCGGTCGAGCCGAAGATAGCTTGATTCTATTTTTTCAAAAATAATTTATATTATATTGGTTTATTTGTAAAATTTACTTTTGCATATACTCCTATATTATCCGGTTACCCTTTAAGTCGCAAAAGATCTTCTAAATGGCAGTTTCTTAGTCTATTTGTTAATGATTGCTTAATTAATTTCATGGTCAAAAATGCAGCAAAGTGCCGTCGATGTGCTCGACTCGACGCATAGAATACGACTGACAGCCAGTGAGGCATGAATTCGGAATGCAATCGGCCCTTATGCGTGTATATTGCCGAATGTGCTCGTGCCCCTGGGGCCATTGTTTAGGAACTCTGCTCTAGATTAAGTTTATGCCCGTCAAGCCTTTGGCCGCTTGCTTGCCTACACTAGCGGCGAACACAGTTATCAAACCCCCTCAGTCACAGTCGTGGGTCGTCCGTCGTAGACGAAGGCCCCTGAATATATTGTGTACAAATGGGGCACATTGTGTATACCCAATTCACAGTCGCTTGCAAGACAGGTGGATGCAAGGCAGCTGGTGGTGGTGGCGTCTGCGTTGGTGGCAACTTATAATTTAGTACGCCCATGCCGGACACCACCAAGTGCATTATGCAACACGGACTTTGTGACGTCACCCTTTAGGCAACCCCACAATAGATAAAAATAAGTTAGTCGTAAGCTAGGCATTCAACCACCGCAAGAAGATAATAAAATATTCTTAATTTACCCCACCGTGCCTTAGGCAACAGTATAAGGCAAGTACGGTAACGAGCACGCTCGCATAATCCACGTTCCATATCGGTTACTGTTTTCGCCCTTCGCCAACCACTACATCCATATGGACTATCGCTCGCATACGAGGCTGATCTCTCGCTCTTCTCGAAACGAAACACGCATACATACATCGGTACAGACGCCAGGTTCGACGCAGGCAGTCGGCAGCGCAAGAATTGCACACCCACATGATCGTCTGACATTGGCTCCGACGCACGCCTGTGACGAGTTGTGCGCCGTCGCGTCGTTTCGAGCATGTTGGCGAGGTTAGCGAGGCGACGTCGAACAAACAAAACGAGAGAAAAGGGTTACAAGTATTTTCGGCAGAGGCGGATAGATATTCAAGTTCGGGCAGTGAAAACGGACAGACGTGCAGTGCGCGTACATACAAACCCTTGAGAGAAGGAAAGACACGTGGACGAGTGCGAGCGTTGAAAAACACCGGTAAGACACGTGGATGAGTAGGGCTGGTGCAGCATAGGGTCTTTGATTTTGTAAATTGGTAAACTTTGTAGAATAGGATAAAACGATTATAAGGAATAAATGAATGGAACCTTCTGAAAAGGACAGATAATTCGGAGTGTTTATTTATTCATATAGTACGCGTATACAGCGTGATTAAACGAAAACACCACCTTGAACTTCCTTGACTCGTAGGCCCTCTGGTTTTTACCGAGGATCCCTCCCTCTAGGATCCCCTAGCCCAGTTCCTTTGCTTACCAGACCCTCCTAGGATCCCTTAGCCCAGTTTCCTTCTGGTTTTTACCAAGGACCCCTCCCTCTAGGATCCCTTAACCCAGTTTCCTTCCGGTTTCCACCGAGGACACCCTCCCTCTAGGACCTCTCGATCTAGTTACTCCTCCGGTATCCACCGAGGATTCCCCACCTCTAGGAACCCCTGGTATAGTTTCCCTCCGGTTGTCACCGAGGACACCCTCCCTCTAGGATTTCTCAAGCTAGTTATTCCTCCGGTACCCACCGAGGATCCTCCACCTCTAGGATCCCTTTGTCTAGTCTCCGCTCTGGTTTTCACCGAGGACACCCACCCTCTAGGATTCCTTGGTCTAGTTGTTCCTCCGGTATCCACCGAGGATTCCAAGTCTCTAGTACCTCTGGGGTAAGTTTCCTCTGGTTTCTACCGAGGATTCCATACAGGATTCCCGGTCTCCTGGTCCCGATAGGCTCCCCTCGGCCCCAGAACAGTACTTAATCCTTAGATATTCACCGAGGACCACTGCTCTAGGTTATTTCGACACAACCCGACACACATTCCAACCCGCAAGTCCCACTTCCTTTTACAAATTTCTTGTAAGGACCCCCTGGCGAGCCCTGAGTCATAACCTCGGCCAGGAACTACTTTACAAGTGGCGCCCGAGCAGGGACCGTGGGAGCTTGATCTTTTAAGCATTGGAATCAACACCTGACGGATTAAAACCACGTAGTGTCTTGTGTCTTAATATCGAGAAAGAGCTCATAACAAGTCTTAGTACAGTCTGCCCCCCAGCCCGAAGCATAGCCCTATACCACGTGATCTCCTTGTAGAAGGGTCGAAAGGTTTACCCAATTCGCAAAACACGCGGCGTTATCGACGCACACGATCAGCGATGACGTTGGACGAAAAGGGTGACCAACTATAGCCTAACCTCGCAAATCCAGGAGTGGGCGTTAAATGGATTTACTCTCTGAGGAAAGAAGAACTCCTCACGTTTGCAGCCGAGTTCGGCTTCGAAGGGACCGGCCGAGTGGAAGAGTTGCGTAAGAAGTTCGCGGAGCTCCTGAAAACTGGTGAGTTTCCACGATTAACGTGGTCACGACTGGCCGAATTGGAGAGGCAATACGCCTCTGGTGCCGCAGGAACTTCCCCACACAGACCAAGCGCCCAGGGATCGGGGTCGGTGCAGACTCCCTTACAATTGATCGTCCCTGAGGGCCTCGTCAAAGGGGAAGGAGGTCTTAACGCAAGTACCTCCGCGATAGGCGCACTGCGTTCCGCCCTTCCACCGGCCACCACCTTGTCGAACCAAGCTCTGGACTCGGATGGGCCACCCCCAGTGACACTACTGCCTTGTCAGGTCCGTCTAGTGCCCCTTTAGATCAAACAACGGGACAAGGAGGCGGACACCCGACTTCTTATGTGACAACAGCAGAACGGATGCGAAAATGGGGCGTACGATACGATGGACACACCAACTCCCTTGCCTTTCATAGAAGAGATAGAAGAGAGAGCCTCATCATACGCTATTCCCTTAGATAATCTTTCTAGGGCCCTGTCGGAGGTTCTGACCGACAAAGCTCTACGTTGGTTTCGGGCAAGTCAACTACAAGGAACTCTATGGAAAGACTTCCGGCAGGAATTTCTAGAATTTTTTCTCCCTCCTCGGTATTTTCAACGTTTAGGAGACGAAATACGCGGACGTTACCAGCGAGAAGGTGAATTGTTCAAAGACTATGTCATTGAGTTAAGAACGCTAATGCGTCAGGCGGAGTATGATGCGAGGGCAGAACTCCACAGGCTTTACGAAAATATTCTCCCTGATTACCAAATGTACATCAAGCGTACCGATTTCAGTACTCTGGGACAACTCATAAGACTGGCAGGCGAATTCGAGGATATTCGCCAACGGAACAGACTCAGGGCATCAGGCTTCTTCATCTCAACAGTGAGAAACCCTTTTCGAGACCCACCACTAGTTTCTACAGGCAGCATTCAGGATCATAACCAAGTAGAGCGTGTCGCACCAACTGGGGATATCTCCAACCGCATGATAGCACATGACACATCGACTCCCACACGTGCCCGAGGTATATGTTACAACTGCGGGGAAGACGGTCATTTCGCCAGGGATTGTCGTAATCAGCGTCGTTTAGTGTGCTGGGAATGTGGCAAGGATGGTATCCGGACTATCGAGTGTTGTCGTCGCCCAGACTCGGGAAACGGGCAGCGTCCTCAGTCGGAACGGGAGCAGGCGAGGTCGCAAGGACGGGAGGCCCGAAAGTAAAAGGACCCTTACGCGTCGACGAGGGGCGGATCGTAGCGATGGTCACGATCTCGGGCCGCCCAGCAGCAGCGACCATCGATAGCGGGGCGACTAGGAGCTTCATTAACATGGAATATATCGAGCGAGCAGGGTTAAGGGGGAAGCTGAAGGATATCTGTGCCAGAATTAGGCTGGCGGACGGGACAAGCTCCGACATTTCTCACGTACTACTGGCGGACGTCCTGCTAGGGGACCGGCAGGTAGAATTACCATTGCTGGGTAATGCCGAGCATGCTCGATTGCGTCATACTTGGCTAGATTTTCTCTGTGCGGTCGGGACTACCTTTCAATGTGGTGAGCCAAACTACATCTGAGTTCGAGAGGTAGCACAGATCCTCTACAAGTTCGCCCTTGCTTGGCCCTAGCATAGTAGCCCATCATGCCTAGAGACAACAAACACCGCTATGCAACCGATCAGCAGAAGATGCAGCCGAAGTCACACACGACGAGCACGGACAAGAAGAGCATCGCGCTGGTCAAGAAGAGGCGATACGTCTTGTCGCGATGGAGACAGGGGCCGTCCGGGAGGATACCGTCGAAGACCCCCACCACGAAGCAAAGCCAGCGGATGTAAGGGTGCGTATACAGGAGTTCTTGGAAGAGGAGCTGCCCAAATTCGAGAAACTGCAGGGTGTTTCGCATATAGCGCAACACAGTATTGTTATGAGAGACGACCGACCAATAAAACACAGATATTCTCCAAAAAACCCTGAAATGCAGCGTATTATTGATTCCCAGGTGAACGAGTTATTAGAACAAGGCCTCATAGAACCTTCTAACAGCCCTTACAGCGCGTCCGCCGTCCTAGTCCGAAAAGACCGACGAATGGCGGATGTGCATGGACTTCCGACAGGTGAATGCACGCTCGATACCCGATGCATATCCGACCCCGCGCATCAATCACATCCTCGAAAGACTACGTAACGTCCGGTATATCCACCTCGACCTTAAAAAGTGGGTACTGGCAAATCCCCATGGCTCCGCAAAGTCAGTCAATACACGGCGTTCACGGTGCCAGGGCGGGGTTGGTTCCAGTGGCGGGTTATGCCATTCGGCTTACACTGGGCCAGCGCCACATTCCAACGAGCGCTGGATAGTGTGTAATTGGCCCAGAGATGGAACCCCATGCCTTTGCCTACCTTGACGACATAGTCGTCATCGGTCGAGACTTGGACGAACACATCCGGAATCTAAGGGGAGGTACTGCGAAGGCTACGCGCAGCGAACCCCGCATCAACAAAAAAGAAGTGTTCATTTTTCAAAAGCGTCTCGGTACCTCGGACACGTGATCAGCGAGGCGGGCAACACACTGATCCAGAGAAGGTGTCCGCAATTAAAGACCTACAGGCCCCTTCCTCTCTCAAAGAATTAGGCGCTGCCTGGGCATGGCGTCGTGGTATCGCAGATTCGTGCCAAATTTCTCAGAGATAGTCCAACCCATGACCGCATTGCTGCGTAAAGGGAAAAGGTGGAGCTGGGGTACCGAGTCACAAAGGGCATTCGAGGAACTGAAGCGACGGCTGACTGAGGCACCCACTCTTGCATGCCCCGACTTCAATGAAAGGTTTTTAGTCCAGACAGATGCCAGTGACGTGGGACTCGGTGCAGTACTGACTCAGAAGGTCGAAGGGGTGGAAACGGGTAATTGCGTACATAAGCCGCCGTTTAGAGAAGCCGAGGAGAATTACACGACCACGGAAAAGGAGTGTTTGCCATCATCTGGGCGATGGGAGAGTGCGGTGCTACCCGAGGGGTACCACTTCGACATCGTGACTGATCATATGGCCCTTAAGTGGCTCATCTCTATTAAAGACCCTTCCGGTCGTATAGCTCGGTGGGCGCTCGAATTGCAACAATATCAATTCGTCCACACCGGAAAGAAAGCCTGAACGTCCTGGCTGACGCTCTGTCTCGGCAACCGGCCGACGTGTTGCAACGAACTGAGGAAGAAGTAGAGGCATGTAAGTGGTGGACACGAAAGTTGGCACAGGTCAAGGCAGAACCCGAGAAATACCCAGATTACGCCTTCGAGAATGGGCAACTGTACCGGGCTGGGCCATCGACCCGACGATGATGATCATGTGCCTTGGAAGTTGTGCGTCCCGAGTGGACATCGACAACGCGTACTCGGCGAATGCCATGATACCCCCACGGCCGGTCATTTCGGGGTACGGAAGACCATTACGCGCATCGCCCAAAGATATTATTGGCCTGGCATGTTCAGGGATGTAGGTAGGCACGTGCGCTGTTGTGAGACGTGCCAGAAGTTCAAAGCGAGTCAATTAAAGCCTGCCGGCCGTAAGATGACCCGTAGGGTGGACGAACCTTGCTCAACCTGGTGTGCCGATTTTGTGGGGCCCCTTCCAAGGTCGAAAAGGGGCAACACCATGCTGCTCGTATTTTTCGACGCTTTCACGAAATGGGTCGAGCTCATACCGCTGCGTAAGGCTACAACGGCATACCTCATCAAAGCCTTTAGAGAACGGATACTCGGCCATTTCGGCGTCCCCAAGGCCTTCGTGTGCGACAATGGGACGCAATTTACCAGCCGTGCCTTTAAGCTTTTCATGCAGCAGTTAGGTAGCGAACTGCAGTTCACCGCCCCCTACTCGCCTCACGAAAACCCCACGGAAAGAGCGAATCGTACAGTAAAGACAATGGTGGCTCAGTTCGTAGAGGGTCAGCAGAATCGGTGGGACGATCTTTTACCCGAGCTCTCATTGGCTGTGAACTCGAGCGTCTCTGACACGACGGCGTTCAGCCCAGCTTTTCTCGTGCAGGGTCGAGAGCCCCGGTTACCTAACTCGCTGTACGACGAAGTCACCCCGTCGGCCAGCCCCAGTTGTCGCCTCAACAGAAAGCTGACCGCATGAGAGAGATTTTTGCGGTGGTGCGGAGTAATGCACAGAGAGCCAGTGCGGATCAAGGGCCGGCACTACAACCTCCGTCGGAGAGTGGAGACCAGCTCTAGATACGTTGGTCCTACTCAGACAACATCATCTCTCTAAGGCAAGCCGACGGCTTTGCGTCAAAGCTCGCTCCGAAGTTCGACGGTCCTTTCCGAGTAGTACAGTTTGTATCACCCAATATAGTCCGTCTTCAAAAGCCGAACGAACGGAAAAGACGAGTCGCCAATATCGCCGAGTTGAAACAGTTCCACCTACCCGCCCCTGGAGATGAAGACCTGGAAGGCGCCCCGGATTAGCATGTATGTCATATTGCAACCTCCTTAAGCTAAGTTAACCTAACCATTGTAAACTTTTGACCATATTGTGAGCTGCACCAGTAGGCAGGGATCAAGGGTAGGGTTTTTTATTTTAATTCGTAAACACAGGTTTCCGTGTCCCTCTTTAGCGACATGGACCAAGAAGACTCAGACGTAAATTCATCGACGAAGATTTGGAGGGATGTTTGGAGAGTCGATGGAATGGTGGGACGAACCCCCATACTGCTACGGGTTTGGACACGTGGATTCGCCTCCCCTATCGACGAGCCATTCCAGGGATCCGAGGTGAGGAGTATATGTCGAACGGAATCAACCCGACGTATCCGTTAGATCGGGTGAAGGACACTTAGACGAGGACAAGTGGACCACTCACTTTGTACCCTACGTGGTCCCCGGCGGCTATCGTTTGACTCAAGTACGCCGAATGACTATAGATATCATAGCACCACCTGGAGACGAACCCAACATGAGTCATGGCTCACATTTACCCATTGATCCGCCACAATAGATAAAAATAAGTTAGTCGTAGCTAGCCATTCATCCACCGTAAGAAGCGGATAATAAAATATTCTTAATTTACCCCACCGTGCCTTAGGCAACAGTATAAAGAGGGTAAGGTAACGAGCACGCTCGCACAATCAACGTTCCATATCGGTTACTGTTTTCGCCCTTCGCCAACCACTACATCCATATGGATTATCGCTCGAGGCTGATCTCTCGCTCTTCTCGAAACGAAACACGCATACATACATCGGTACAGACGCCAGGTTCGACGCAGGCAGTCGGCAGCGCAAGAATTGCACACCCACATGATCGTCTGGCATTGGCTCCGACGCACGCCTGTGACGAGTTGTGCGCCGTCGCGCGTCGTTTCGAGCATGTTGGCGAGGTTAGCGAGGCGACGTCGAACAAACAAAACGAGAGAAAAGGGTTACAAGTATTTTTCGGCAGAGGCGGATAGATATTCAAGTTCGGGCAGTGAAAACGGACAGACGTGCAGTGCGCGTACATACAAACCCTTGAGAGAAGGAAAGACACGTGGACGAGTGCGAGCGTTGAAAAACACCGGTAAGACACGTGGATGAGTGGGCTGGTGCAGCATAGGGGTCTTTGATTTTGTAAATTGGTAAACTTTGTAGAATAGGATAAAACGATTATAAGGAATAAATGGGAATGGAACCTTCTGAAAAGGACAGATAATTCGGAGTGTTTATTTATTCATATGTACGCGTATACAGCGTGATTAAACCGAAAACACCACCTTGGACTTCCTTGACTCGTAGGCCCTCTGGTTTTTACCGAGGATCCCTCCCTCTAGGATCTCCTAGCCCAGTTTCCTTCTGCTTTTTACCAAGGACCCCTCCCTCTAGGATCCCCTAGCCCAGTTTCCTTCTGCTTTTTACCAAGGACCCCTCCCTCTAGGATCCCTTAACCCAGTTTCCTTCCGGTTTCCACCGAGGACACCCTCCCTCTAGGACCTCTCGATCTAGTTACTCCTCCGGTATCCACCGAGGATTCCCCACCTCTAGGAACCCCTGGTATAGTTTCCCTCCGGTTGTCACCGAGGACACCCTCCCTCTAGGATTTCTCAACCTAGTTATTCCTCCGGTACCCACCGAGGATCCTCCACCTCTAGGATCCCTTAGTCTAGTTTCCACTCTGGTTTTCACCGAGGACACCCACCCTCTAGGATTCCTTGGTCTAGTTGTTCCTCCGGTATCCACCGAGGATTCCAAGTCTCTAGTACCTCTGGGGCAAGTTTTCTCTGGTTTCTACCGAGGATTCCATACAGGATTCCCGGTCTCCTGGTCCCGATAGGCTCCCCTCGGCCCCAGAACAGTACTTAACCCGACTCGGCCATTTCGGCGTCCCCAAGGTCTTCGTGTGCGACAATGGGACGCAATTTACCAGCCGTGCCTTTAAGCTTTTCATGCAGCAGTTAGGTAGCGAACTGCAGTTCACCGCCCCATACTCGCCTCACGAAAACCCCACGGAAAGAGCGAATCGTACAGTAAAGACAATGGTGGCTCAGTTCGTAGAGGGTCAGCAGAATCGGTGGGACGAGCTTTTACCCGAGCTCTCATTGGCTGTGAACTCGAGCGTCTCTGACACGACGGCGTTCAGTCCAGCTTTTCTCGTGCAGGGTCGAGAGCCCCGGTTACCTAACTCGCTGTACGACGAAGTCACCCCAGGATCGGCCAGCCCCCAGTTGTCGCCTCAACAGAAAGCTGACCGCATGAGAGAGATTTTTGCGGTGGTGCGGAGTAATGCACAGAGGGCCAGTGCGGATCAAGGCCGGCACTACAACCTCCGTCGGAGAGAGTGGAGACCAGCTCTAGGTACGATGGTCCTACTCAGACAACATCATCTCTCTAAGGCAGCCGACGGCTTTGCGTCAAAGCTCGCTCCGAAGTTCGACGGTCCTTTCCGAGAAGTACAGTTTGTATCACCCAATATAGTCCGTCTTCAAAAGCCGAACGAACGGAAAAGACGAGTCGCCAATATCGCCGAGTTGAAACAGTTCCACCTACCCGCCCCTGGAGATGAAGACCTGGAAGGCGCCCCGGATTAGCATGTATGTCATATTGCAACCTCCTTAAGCTAAGTTAACCTAACCATTGTAAACTTCTGACCATATTGTGAGCTGCACCAGTAGGCAGGGATCAAGGGTAGGGTTTTTTATTTTAATTCGTAAACACAGGTTTCCGTGTCCCTCTTTAGCGACATGGACCAAGAAGACTCAGACGTAGAATTCATCGACGAAGATTTGCAGGGGATGTTTGGAGAGTCGATGGAATGGTGGGACGAACCCCCATACTGCTACGGGTTTGGACACGTGGATTCGCCTCCCCTATCGACGAGCCATTCCAGGGATCCGAGGCAAGGGCGAGGAGTATATGTCGAACGGAATCAACCCGACGTATCCGTTAGATCGGGTGAAGGACACTTAGACGAGGACAAGTGGACCACTCACTTTATACAAGAACGGGAGGACTACCATTATACCGTGGTCCCCGGCGGCTATCGTTTGACTCAAGTACGCCGAATGACTATAGATATCATAGCACCACCTGGAGACGAACCCAATATGAGTCATGGCTCACATTTCCCCATTGATCCGACGCCTTCCATTGACCAGACGGCCGCCTGGCCCGAACGCCCGCCGTCGCCTCACTACCACGAACCTCAGATCCTAGAGGTACCGCCGGATAGAAGCACGAATCACACTGCCGAACCAGAGACGTGTGTACTACCCTCTGAGAAGAAGAGTCAACCGGCCAAAGTGGTACTCAGCGAGGAGCGCCACAGTGTTCCTAGAACTGATAACGATCCGACTCCGGAATTAGGTCCTCTGGTATCCACCGAAGATCCCGAGAAGAGTCCATCGGGTATTGCGACGGCCATTACAACTAACGGGATTAGTTCACCTGCGACCGCGGTCAGTTATCCGACATGGGAGCTGTTGACGACTGACGATGAGGAAGACCAGCCCCTATTCCGTCGACGCTACAAGGAGTCGAGTCAGGATGGAGAGTGTTGGGAGGTAGACCCGAGCAGTGTGTTCCCGGCTATCAGTCTACGTCGAGTTTCCCACAAGACTGGTCCAGGCTATAAAGCGACCCGCAGAGACGCCACGCCGCTCGATTCGCTGGATGAGATAATAGTACAGCCCACCCCCGATAGAACTGGCATTTCGCAGTTTCACATAGGCGATGAACCCGCGGTCCGAGTGGCCCATAAAGCCGTGGAAGAGGCCCTCGAGCTCGACCAACTGTTAGAAGATATAGAGTCGTTCGATGTCGTACCAGATGGTACTAAAGACAAGACGCCAATAACCTGGGTCGAGGCTCCTCAAGATTGGAAGGTCGTCTCGTCAGACAGACTACTTCCCTATGACCTTGTAGAGGAAATCCTAAAGTCGGGGCCCCCAAAGGCAAAACGGGCCAGATTTTTACGTCAGTACGCCCAGCAGGAGTACCGAGTCACCCGCTTGTCTTCAACAGGAAAACCCGAAGCGATTACAGTCTCCCTTCGCCCACCTAAGTAAGGGGGTGTGACGTCACCCCTTAGGCAACGCCACAATAGATAAAAATAAGTTAGTCGTAAGCTAGATTCATCCACCGCAAGAAGCGGATAATAAAATATTCTTAATTTACCCCACCGTGCCTTAGGCAACAGTATAAAGCAAGTACGGTAACAAGCACGCTCGCATAATCAACGTTCCATATCGGTTACTGTTTTCGCCCTTCGCCAACCACTACATCCATATGGACTATCGCTCGCATACGAGGCTGATCTCTTGCTCTTCTCGAAACGAAACACGCATACATACATCGGTACAGACGCCAGGTTCGACGCAGGCAGTCGGCAGCGCAAGAATTGCACACTTACATGATCGTCTGGCATTGGCTCCGACGCACGCCTGTGACGAGTTGTGCGCCGTCGCGTCGTTTCGAACATGTTGGCGAGGTTAGCGAGGCGACGTCGAACAAACAAAACGAGAGAAAAGGGTTACAAGTATTTTCGGCAGAGGCGGATAGATATTCAAGTTCGGGCTGTGAAAACGGACAGACGTGCAGTGCGCGTATACAAAACCCTATGAGAGAAGGAAAAGACACGTGGACGAGTGCGAGCGTGGAAAAACACCGGTAAGACACGTGGATGAGTAGGGGCTGGTGCAGCATAGGGTCTTTTGATTTTGTAAATTGGAAACTTTGTAGGAATGGATAAAACGATTATAAGGGAATAAATGGAATGGAACCTTCTGAAAAGGACAGATAATTCGGAGTGTTTATTTATTCATATAGTACGCGTATAAAGCGTGATTAAACGAAAACACAACTTGAACTTCCTTGACTCGTAGTCCCTCTGGTTTTACCGAGGATCCCTCCCTCTAGGATCTCCTAGCCCTTTTTTTTCTTTTTTACAAAAAACCCCTCCTCTAGGATCCCCTAGCCCAGTTTCCTTCTGCTTTTTACCAAGGACCCCTCCCTCTAGGATCCCTTAACCCAGTTTCCTTCCGGTTTCCACCGAGGACACCCTCCCTCTAGGACCTCTCGATCTAGTTACTCCTCCGGTATCCACCGAGGATCCCCACCTCTAGGAACCCCTGGTATAGTTTCCTCCGGTTGTCACCGAGCACCCTCCCTCTAGGATTTCTCAACCTAGTTATTCCTCCGGTACCCACCGAGGATCCTCCACCTCTAGGATCCTTAGTCCTAGTTTCCACTCTGGTTTTCACCGAGGACACCCACCCCTCTAGGATGCCTTGGTCTAGTTGTTCCTCCGGTATCCACCGGGATTCCAAGTCTCTAGTACCTCCTGGGGCAAGTTTCCTCTGGTTTCTACCGAGGATTCCATACAGGATTCCCGGTCTCCCGGTCCCGATAGGCTCCCCTCGGCCCCAGAACAGTACTTAATCCTTAGATATTCACCGAGGACCACTGCTCTAGGTTATTTCGACACAACCCGACACATTCCAACCCGCACGTCCCATTTCCTTTTACAAATTTCTTGTAAGGACCCCCTGGGAGCCCTGAGTCATAACCTCGGCCAGGAACTACTTTACAACTTTCACCTACAATTGGCACAGCAACTATGGAGTGTCTGGAACTACTGTTCCAAACGGGTCACCGGACGCTTTGTTTTTTTCAGCACCCAGGGAAAAAAACCACAGGCTTACAGAGAAAAAACAAGTAAGATCGTTGCAGTCGAGGAGCTCGACTTCGGAAATACCCTCGTACAATTGACAAACACACACACATACACAAACAAACACACGCACACATACACATTAGAGTTTTGCCGATTTGTTTGAACTAGTTCAAATGAACTAGTCTTAAAATGAACTAATGAGCTAGGTCTTGGTTTTGAACTATAGTTCATTTTTTGAACTATGTATTTCTCAGTTTTTAAACTATAGTTCATTTTTTGAACTATAGTTCGTTTTTGAACTTTAGTTCATTTTTTGAACTTTAGTTCATATTTTGAACTATAGTTCATTTGAACTATAGTTCATTTGAACTATAGTTCATTTTTTGAACTATAGTTCATTTTTTGAACTATAGTTCATTTTTTTAACTATAGTTCATTTTTTGAACTATAGTTCATAACTTGACCTATAGTTCATTTTATTTTACCACTGAAGCAAACTCATTGTCTGATACATGAGATATGAAAATCTTGTGGGCGTGCATTCATAATGATTTTCTTTGAATTTAACAAGCTATTCACATTTAAAAATAACAAACAGCAGGACTACGAGACTATCATTTCTCAAGGCCAAGGTGCTATGGGTTGCCTCCTCCTCGCCACAGATTCTTCCACATTCTGTGTCGCAATGCGCAATTTGTCCTTTACCCAAGAGTCCTGAAAAAGTTTCATTGATCCGCAGGATAAGCTGCTCCCTGGTGGCCATGGGCACCCACGACATTGACACATTACAGGGACCCTTCAGCTACGAGAAATTGGCGTCAGAGAGAATCAAACCGCATAGACAAACTCAGGAGATGATAGGTCTGCTTAAGCCACATCATTCGTGGCTCTTCCATCTATCCAGTGATCTATGGTGCCTATCATGTAGTTCTCTCACTGCTGCCCATCATTAATAGAGAACGATCGAAGATCTTGCCTAAGACCAAGAACGTGTTTTTCGAGTGCACAGCCACGGATTTAGCCAAGGCCTAGGTGTTACTTTTATTCCTCTTCGAGCATGTCTAATATACGTGAGGAGAAAATTTCGGTAAATAGCTGACTTACTAAAAGGATTACAAGTGAACTATAGTAAATGATAGTTCAAAAAAATGAACTGTAGTTCAAATGAGCTATAGTTCAAAAAATGATCTATAGTTCAAATGAACTGTAGTTCACGAAAAAATGAACTGCTGAACTAGGTCAATAAAATTAACTAAAATTTCCAACTCTAATACACATAAACGCGCCCTCACGCACGCATTCGCAAGCTGCAACCAATGCGTGGTAAGCAAAGCGTGGGCGAAGGGGGTGCAAAAATTGTTTTGTGAATAACTTCGTGTTTTTTGACGGACAGACGAACATGGCTAAATCGACTCGGTTGTTGATGCTGATCAAGAATATATATACTTTATAGGTTCGGAAATGTTTCCTTCTCCCTGTTACATACATTTGCACAACTTCATGATCCCCTTTTACCCATTTTTAATGGGTACAGGGTATAAAATGCCGGGAAGATTTTATGTACAGTGCCGCTCAACTGAATAGGTTTGACTTTTCATTTTAGATTGAAACGTTGTATCTCCGTAACGAGAATTACTCCGATTTGAGCGAAATAAATTTCGTTGCATAAAAAAAACAGTCATTTGTGAAATAGTAAGTTTCTGCTCGGTTAGTTTTGTTTTTGTATAATTTTTAATATTTAAAAAAAAAAAAACAAAAAAATCTCAATTTTTTGGGTCATCTGAATAGGTTTGACAATTTTGACTTCACTTTTTGATTGACTGCGTGATTATAAACAGCTGCATTCTTTTGAATTCCAAAAATTTAAAGCAACTACTATCAGTTCTTTGTAAAATTGACCGCGGAAAACCTTTAACCGAATTTGAAAAAGGTCAAGTAATGAATCTGGCTTAAAACACTTTGACATAGCCTAGAAAATCGGTTGAAGTCAAAACGTTGTGAGTAATTTTCTTCGTAATGAAGCTGACTATGGAAAATAATGAATGGAGGAAAAAAACATGCAACAACAGCATCGGAGAGGCGACTTATCCTACGAACTGCCTCAAATTCCCACCTTTCTGCTGGTAAAATTTGGAAAGAATGCGGCGTAAATGCTAGTGTGGCCCACTCAAAACGAATTATTCGAAGCGCCAAACACTTGAAGGGATTGAGAATTAAAAAAACCACCCCTCAAAGATGCTCGAAAGGAAGCATGACTTCGATTTGCTCGAGAACACATGACGTGGAACAAGGAGTGGAAGACTGTGGTCTTCTCCGACGAAAAGAAGTTCAACCTCGATGGTCCGGATGGCTATAATTACTATTTTCACGATATGCGAAAGGAAGAATATTTTTTTAAGTCGTCATCACTCATGTGCAAGTGGAGTATTGGTGTGGGAGCCATATCGTTTTATGGAACATGCGAGCTCCAGATTTCACCTCGAAGATGAACGCAAATGTGTACAAGACTGTGCTCTAAAAGGCTTCTCCCCAGCTTTCGGAGATTTATGGTCATATTCCATTGAAGTATCACCACGACAACGCTCCCATCCATACCGCTCGTTGTAAAAACGGTGGATTAAATATCAAAACATTAACATTATCGAGAACATTTGGGGAAATTCTTCCAGAAGAGTATACGAAGGAGAAAGACAATTTAGGCACTCTGAAGCAATTAAAAAAGACTGGTACACAATTTCACTAAATTAAATTGAAAAATATTATGATTTCTTAGCAAACCGTGTGTTTTAAATAATTAAGAACAAGGGTGGGCATACCAATCACTAAATAATGCTAAAACAGTGTCCTTAGTTATTTAAGTTACCCAGTGCCTTGAAATTTTGCTTTATATAGTTTTTTTTAATAGTTTTAGTGGTCAAACCTATTCAAAAAATAGGGTGATTTTTTGTTTTGATTTTGAATATATTACACAGTTCGACAAAATCCAACTTTTTTTAAAAGCCCGGCATAAGACCAATAAATTATGATAAAAGGCACCTTTGTAAGCATCACCTCATACCCAGTTTTTCAAATCCACCCTTGGTTCGCGTTTAATGGGTACTTTTGTACTTGCAACACACAACTACAACAATTTTAACTAAGTTTTTACTGGCTTAAGATAAAATTCTCCAAAATTCAGCATATGTGGACAGGGTCATTGGGAACGACATATGAAAAATTCACTTAATTCGCGCCAACGGTTAAGGTACCTCCAGAAGGAGTTAAACCTTTATTCAAGAATATCTTTAAAAGCGCACGGTAGATTTTTTTTAAAGTCGTTGTGTATGATGGTATAATGGGCTATTGCATTTCCCTAAGAGATGGTACTTGACAGCCAAAAAACCGCGAATTGGAGTACCAATTTTATATTCACCACGGAGCACTTCATATGAACTATATACCCGAGGTACAAATAGACTGAACTGTGTTTTCAGTTTCACCAAGGAAGCTTTGGTTCGCGTTTTATAGGCAATTTTGTACCAGCAATTGCCTTTAAACAACATATACCATCTGGGTATCACAGCCTCCCAAAAATTATGCAATTAATCTTATGATTGAAATTCGTCGTTTCCACCAAGAAAACGTAAATCTTCAATAAAAATTGTCTTTGGTGGGGCATCCGTGGTACACCAAGATGCGCTGAACTAAAGTATTTAAATGATATGATCTGTTTTCCTGCTTGCAATGAAGCAATTTACTTATAAACTTAATTTCATAATTTTGGTAAAGCTGGTTTTACCTAAATGGTCAATGTGTAACGAAGTTTTCCCAGCCGAGGTCATACTCAGCCTGGCCAGGGTCAATCACAAGATAATTTGTAATTTGCGGGACTATTTGGGAATGACAGGGGGGACGGGAGGTTGGATTTACTCCTAAAGGACCTCTACCGTCGGGTTTTCTTTTGTAAGACACCTATAGATACCCTAGGATCGTGGGTCGTACGAACAAGAGGGTAGTCAGAGGGGTTGCGCGGTTAATACCCTGCACAGTCACACTAACCAGGGGTTTAAAGAGGGGATCAGGCACGCAGTTAGTACCCGACGTGCTTAATTCTGACCCGTATTGACTCACCGACGGGGTGTGGTGAACCCTTCAAAACCCCCTCACGTGTATGGCCACGCACCGTAGTACGTCGGACAATTTATTAATAACTCGGACGGGATCACGAAAAGACCTGACTTGACGACAAACTGAGGCGGGGGGGACAAACGATTCCTAACTTCAAGGGAGCGAGTCGGATCACGTAGTTAATACCCTTCGTGTCCAACGTTCCCAAGGGGGAGGCGGGACAGAACACGCGGTTAATACCCGACGTGTCCCTTAACTACCCTAGAGAATTCGATGTTCAGTAACCAACGTGTCTTGCAGACTGCCAAAAATCTCGTGAAGATCGGATCACTTGGTTAGTACCCAACATGTCAACTAACTGGCCGAGTGGATTTGTAGGATGGGTCAGATCACGCGGTTAATACCCGATGTGACTTTGTCTAGCCTGAGAATCACAAGGTGGGTGGGATCACGTGGTTAATACCCGACGTGTCTTTTGGCTAGCCTGGAGAATCACAAAGGATGGGTCAGATCACGGTTTGGAATACCCGACGTGTCTTTTGGCTAGCCTGGAGAATCACAAGGATGGGTCAAATCCGTGGTTAATACCCGACGTGTCTTTTGGCTAGCCTGGAGAATCACAAGGATGGGTCAGATCACGTGGTTAATACCCGACTTTTCAGGCTAGCCTGGAAAACGACAAAGTTGGGTCAGTCTTTGTGGTTAATACCCAACGTGTCATTAACAAGCCTAAAGAATCGGAAAGAGGGATCTGGGCACGTGGTTAATGCCCAACGTGTCCCTTACTGACCTAGAGGATTTCGAGAGGGGGGCAGATCCCGTGGTTAATACCCAACGTGTCTTTTATCTAACCTGGAGTGTTTCAGGGATAGGTCTGGACACGTGGTTAATGCACGTGTCCCTTAACAAGCCTAAAGAATCGGAAAAGAGGGATCTGGGCACGTGGTTAATGCCCAACGTGTCCCACACTGGCCTAGAGGATGTCGAAAAGGGGGAGGGGGATCACAGATCACAGAGGGGAGTACCTCAGGGTACTCCGTACTCGCTTTCAACTGCAAACTCACCTTACCATCAATAACACTTCCGAGCCACCCAAGGTAAATTTAGCACTCGCGAGGATTTTTCTTTCTATGACACTTTATTGGCGATCGACCTCTATTCCTAACCCTGACTGCACCAAAACTATTCTAATCTTGACTTATAATTACCGGCTTTATTATATTTTCTTTGCGTACCAGCGAAATCACTTGTGTTTCCTTCCTCGATCCAAAACTGACTGACTCTGCCCTTTTTTTCTTCATTCTTATCGTCGCCCCGACCTACGCTAACGTTGGCGCCATCCCGCGTCACTCTCTTTCGTTTGCGCCACACGCTCTCCTCTCGCCTCCTTGTCTCGCACACGCGGCGACTCAGCATGTATGTATGCCTGTCTCTTTCCTTTTGGCAGATACCGTTAGTTGCACTTACTCATCTCGCATCGACAACTGGCTACTACGCAGATGCCGGCGACGATGTGTGTAAGTGTGCGTCGATTTTGATGTCTTATTGCGAGCTGGCAGGACAGAAATGTCAGCGCCTGTGTCGATCAGGAAGTTTACTTTAGATTGACAGTCATTAACGATGGAGCGAGCGTTAAAATGTTGCGGGTCGTCGGATCTGCTCGCTGAATCCGAGGACTGCATCAGTTTTTTGATGGTTTGGGCTCGAAAGAGCACTGGGCTTGGCATTTACGAGCGTTGTTGCGAAATTTGTAGTGGTACCAGCACCAAGCTTTGTTTTGAGCAGTTTCTGCTGACGGATTTTCGTTACGGCTTGCAGACTTTGACCGGGAACGTACCTTGCGGTTGTTGTAAAACATGTTGTTTATCTGCTGTTCGATACGTGCAAGCCGTTTATCGAATTCTGTTGAAGCCATCGTGTTTGTGTTCACGGTAGGACTTGAAATTGTAGAAACGGTTTTAAAATCGCCAACTTCCATGATTTTGTCGGCTAATTTGGCTAACTCCGTCAAATTTACATCAGAAGCTTGCACAATTGCTTGTTCTTGATTGGGCAGCCGCTGTAACCAGAGAGTTTTCAAAAAGTCGTTGGTGACTTTGCCCTTTGCTAGCGAGCTTAACTCATTAAGCAATTGAGTGGGGCACTTGTCTCCCAAATCGATCTCTGAGAGGATCTTCTGAGTCTTTTTTTGCTCACTCTCGCAGTAACGTTCTAAAATAAATGCTTTGAGGTAGTCATATTTACCTTCCTCCGGTTGGTTTAAAATGGCGTCAGAAACTTGAACAAGCACAGGTGAGACGATTGACGCGTGCACGGTGTTGAATTTTGTAATATCTGATGTGATGCCAGCCAAAATAAATTGCGCTTCCACTTGAGCGAGCCAGATTTCTGCACGATCGGCCCAAAAAGGTGGCACCTTTACTGCTACTCTATTAATAACCGAGTCGGCGTGGCTTGGCTGCAATGGTGGGTCTTGTCCTGGGTTTAATGCACCCAAACTCTTTGGGGCCCGTAATTTTCTGATCAAGGAAGATGTTGAACAAGCGGGAAACTTCGATGCGATAGGTAAATGTGCCACTGCAATGTTGTGTATATGTTTTTTTTTTTTTTTTATATCGAGGGTGGTTTAAAGCATTGAAAGCCTCCTCGGCACCAAGGACTGGTGACCGAAGTGTGGGACTTGCATTAGCTCACCCACTAAACATTCCACCCCTTCCCGATTCCCGGCGGCACCACCGTTAGGTATTACTTCGCCGGGGGGAAGCCACAAGGCTCTTCTAGGATTCTCTCCTTGTATGTATACAATTGCGCTGTCTTTCAGCGCTGCGGAGTCGTTTGAAAATTACTGTGGCCATATTGCTTACCGCTGACCAATTTTGTTCTGACTCAAGCATGATGTCTACCAGATTACAAACGGCTGGCAACCTCCCCACCCTCATGCTTAGGTCGCTTCTTTCCTTTATGTACAACGGACAGACAAAGAATACATGTTCTGCGTCTTCAATTGTCCACACAGTGAGTACAGAAAGGGCTGTCTTCGTGCTTAAACCTATGCAAATAGGATCTAAAGCACCCATGTACCGTTAAAAGTTGCGTCAAGTAGCCATATTCTTAAGTCTGAAATCAGGCTAAAAGTCCAGCGCCCGTTTGTGGTATTTGTCCAGCGGTTCTGCCATTGCCGTAATGTTTGCTTGCGCAGCTCGGCTCTATAGTCTGTCAATGGGCCAGTAATGATCGGGTCCTGATCTCTGCTGCTTCCTGTGCCATGAGGTCCAGTGGAATGATGCCAGCTATGACCAATACTGTCTCGTGGGAGACGGTACGAAATGCGCAGCTCACTCGGAGGGCACATAGTCGCCTTACAGTGTTGGCAGAGCGGATGTATGAGCTATGTGCTGTTGCTTCTGCCCATATCGGCGCTGCGTAGAGTAGCGTGGAGCTTACTACGTTTGCTAGCAATTTCTTCTCGGTTGCTTTGGCCCTCTGGTGTTGGCCATAATTCTTGCCAGCGATGCTGCTGTCCTGCTTGCATTGCAGCTCGTATCTATGGAGGTGCTGTTTAAAGCTGAGCCTATGGTCGGTGGACCCTTGATACCTCAGGTGTGGTCGTGAGATTTTGGTATCGTCTCCTATTCCGAATGGTGGCTGTCTCTACCTTCTTCCTACTGCTGATCAGTACAGCTTCTTTTGTGGGCTGCCAGTGATAGTCCTGCTGTGTTAAGCCATTGGCCGACTATATTAACCGCTAGGTTGCAGGTCAGCTCGATATCACTGAGCTGTTTGCCCACGACGATTAAGGCGATATCGTCCGCGAAGCCAATGAGGCGCACCTTGTGGTAATTGCAGCTTTAGTACCCCATCGTACATTACGTTCCATAACAACGGCCCTAGTACGGATCCCCACCCTTGGGAACTCCTCCAGTTACTTTGTATGAACAGAGCCGAGGTCGGTATCGTAAAGCAGCATTCGGTCATTAAAGTAGTCGGTTACTATTTTGTTGAGATATGCTGGGACTCCGGCATTCTCAAGGGCACTCAGTATGCAGCTCCATTTAGCTGTGTTAAGGCATTCTTCACATCGAGAGTCGTAAGTAGGCAGTATTCTTTGTTCCGTTCAGCCAACGATCCCCATCAATTGCATCGCTTGCCGTTTTGCACAGTTTGCTCACCGCATCTATGGAACGTTTCTTCCGAAAGCCAAATTGCATCGGCGACAGGTTCTCCACTGCTTCTTCGATTTTGTGTGGATAATGTGCTCTAGAACTTTTCCAATGGTGTCCAGCATACAGAGCGGCCTGTAGGAGGCTGGCTCGTCTACCGGTTTATCTCCCTTTGGAATAAGCACCAGTCTCTGCGCCTTCCATCTTCTCGAAAGTTCCTTCTTTAAGGCATGTGTTGTGTAGCATGGGCATCTGGGTTTCTCTGTAAGGCTGCTTTTAGGATTTTGTTGGGTATTCCATCCGGTCCTGGCGCCTTTGTCTCCTTCACCCGTTTAGCAGGAGCTGGCACCTCTTCCACCGTTACAGGACTTGGTTCTGTCAGCAAGTGTGGAACGATTTGCCGCTGGATCAGATCTTGCTGTGGGAAGAGAGTATCCACAATATTTTTCATTTGCTGTGGGCAAGTTGTTGGTGGTGGCCCCTAATGCATTCAGCTTTTTGTGACGAGCTCGTATGCAAAGCCAAACGGAGTTTCGTCAACGTCGTCACAGGTTCTTTCAAACCAATTTCGTTTGCTCTCTTTTATGAGCCGTTTCAGCACCCGTCTTTTCTCTCTAAATATTTGCTGTAGCATGGCAAACTCTGGTGTGTTCCGTGATCGCTGGTAGTTCCGTCTGGCATGGTTGCATTCGGTCCTTGCTTCCGCTATACCTGTAGTCCACCAATAGGTAGGACTACGCCTGTAGGGTGATTTCGTCTTCCTGAACATAGAAGCATCGCAGACTTGCTCGATGTGGTTCGCCATTTGATCCGCCATATCATTTGCCGTTCCTTGTAGTGGGAGATCCTCTAAAAGGATCGTCACCATTGCCTCGTCTATAGTGTCTGTTTTTATACAAACATGTGGGGCACGGGGGATCATTTTGGAGGTTCTTCCATGGCTCATCGTACAGATTATTGCTCTGTGGTCGCTGCGGTGTAGATAGTGCTTACTTCCCAGTTCAGACCATTTGCAAGGCTAGTGCTCGCCAAAAGTAAGGTCAATTATCGACCCCTTCCGGCTTTTGGAATGTGTGTTCTCGCCCAGTGTTAAGAAAAACTATGTCTAGGCTCGCAAATGTTTCGAGGAGCGCTTGTCCTCTTGGATTCGTTGATGGGCATCCCCACTCTGTTGACCAAGCATTGAAGTCTCCTGCGACCACTACGGGGTGCTTTCCGCGGATATCATCGCCAGGTTGCGCCATCATCAGTGTGGCTTCCTGTAGTGTTAGGCTTGGCGGAAGATAGCAACTATGGGTACAAGCCATTTATCATTGCCCTTGAAAAACCATCCGCACTTTTTGAATTTCTTATCTGCCTCTTTGGCAGTCCACAGCTCCAAATCACTGATTTCTTTGCATTATCTGCTAGCCATTCTCCAGAGTTCCGGTTCCTGTATTGCTCGCTAATAATTGCAACATCTATATTGTGCTCTCTTATGGTTTGCTCCACATTGCTGGGCCACCCGCGCAGTGGTTAAGATTAGCTGTAACAGTTTCATCTACTTTTCATTTTCGGACCGCCTTTTGGTGAAGGGACACTTCATGCTCGATGTGGGATGCTTAGAGTCCTTTATTTTGTGCCTAGTGCACAGAAGGCACATAGGCTCCAGCCTCACAGGCGTTCGCTTAGTGGTTTTCTCCACCGCAGTTATAGCAGCGCCTCATGCAGTTATATTTGCTTTTGCAGTTGACCGAAATGTGCCAAACTCCAAGCACTGGTAGCACCTTTTAGGTACTAATTTCGGTCGGGTGCAGATTCATCCGATTCCGTTTTTCCCTTCTCGAGCTGCCTGGTTGCCTTCCAGGCATCAGCTTTAGTGTTGCCGTCGTGTGTGTTTGTCTGTAAGCTGACCTTAGGCTGACTGGTAGGCGGATTTTAAGGTCCAACTGGTCGTAGATCGCGGCAGCGACTTCATCTGCATCTGAGACTCTGGCTCTGAGACTCTGCACACTCTGGCTAAGGTCCTTTAGGTGCGGCTCTGCCCTGACTTGTCTAAGGATATCAGCATACGTCGATGGGTCGCCATTGGATTTGATCACTATGGCATCATTCTTTGGGGGTCTTGGTTTCTGGCTCCTATGTTTTACGGTGTTCCATTCTTGCCGCCTAGGTCCATCGGCCTGGAATTTCGCCTTAGTTGTTTTTGGCAGGCCCTCTCTCTGTGTTGCTGGAGGAGATATTTGCCTGGGTCTTGGCCCCTTGGCTACAGCATTCGGCTTGTCAGTCGGCTTGTCCGACGGCATGTCCGTCGGCTTATCAGTCGGCAGCGGGTGGCGCTCTGGCCATCGCCTTCTTTGACGTCGGCCTAGCTGGGGCGATATGACTTCGTGGACGTGGTTTCTGGGTCGCTTTGCCTTTCCGTCCGCTGCCTTTGATTGGGGGTCTGGTGCCCGTCTGCCTCTTTGGCCAAAGTCCCTGGATGAAGGAGAACACTTCCCTTTGCAAGAAGTCGATCTCATCTATCAGTCCCTCATGTTATTGGTAATGGTATCGTTTAGGGAGGGGCCATGAGCTTCCTGAGCTCTCTCGCATTTGATCTATCTTGCCCAATTTGGCCAACCCATCCGTCATTGGCTGGTTTGTTCAGCACTGCTGGCGGGGACCTCGATACTTTTTGGGATACTGCCTCTGCTCCTGTTGGCGAGCGTGCAATCGTTACTTTTTGCTGAAGGGGTCGTTTAGCCCGGTGCCCCAATCGATGGAGCTTGTTAGTGGTGTTGAGTTTCCACTTGCCGTATTTGGCTGATCCACTGATAAATGGCTTGCCAAGCCAGTCTCCGTTTTCTCGGCTGGGTCATCCATTTCCAGCCCGTAATTTTATTTGGTTTGCCAGGGCAAGCAAATCAAAAAAGATTACGGAGGAAAAAAAAAGAATTCAAAAAAAAAAAAAAAAATTTTTTTTGACTGACCTGTGCGGGGTTCGAACCAGGTTCTACCGCTTCAGTTTGCGTACTGTTCCACTGCTGTACTTGAGTGGGCGATGGCGTAGCTAGCTTTAAAGAGTCAGGCCCTGCTTTATCGACAGTTGCACTCACACACTTTCACACTTTTACGGCGAATTGCAAATCTATAGCGGTAGATCCTCTCTGTGACGGTTCACTTCACTATTTGTTAATGTTTTTATTTACTTTTTTTTTTTTTTTTTTTGGTGTTGTTGTGTATATGTGTGTGTGTGTTCTGGTGTCAATACGGATTTCGTTTAAATTACGCTTCGATTGCGTGATTAATATTCCGAACACCAAATCCGGGGTCACCAATTTAGTGATAAGATGATGGTTGTTGAATTTCAACAGTTCACTAAGTGTTTTTATCAGGGACCGTAATCATTATAACTTATATTGCTCGCATTTTAATATTAAGCGAGGTGAGTTCATTTTTTTCAGGGAAATTCGTTTGCATATATATTTTGCATATATTATGCATATTTTGCATATTTTGCATATATTTTGCATATTTTGCATATATTTTGCATATTTTTGGCATATTTGCTTGCATATCTTTCGCATATATTTTGCATATTTTCGATATACATTAAAATTTGTTGTATTTAAATGATAAAAGGTCTAAATACAAAGTTTGGTACCAATCTGATGAAAATTATGGAAGAATGCAAAATCCGAGGTCTAATTTATAAGTGATTAAAAATATCCCAACTTAATGATTATTTATTAATTTTTACTATTTTGCTCATTTAATAATGATTATTTTTGAGTTTTACTAAAAAACTCTGATTTAATTGTTATTTTACAAACATCCGGACAATTTTAATATACCCTCTCCAGGGTATAAAAAGACCAAAAGCATTAAAACTGTCAAAAAAATTCGAAAAAAACGAATTTTATCGGTAAAAAAGTAAGTAAAATTAAATTTCGTAAGTACATTTTTTAAGTTATATTTTTGACAATTTATTGATTTAATACAAAACAGTCGAAATTTTTAATAGTGTCAGCCAATTTCTACCAAAAACTGTACTTTTTCGAGTTTTGGTTGAAATTATTCATCTTTCAGGGTCTTTAACTATATGAAGGACCATTCGAATTGAAGTTGGTATGTTCAACCGATTGTTTACGTTAGTCTATGCTACTTTTTCGTCCTTCATTAACTGGTCAAATTCGTTATAGTTTTCAAGAAAAAGTTGAAAAAATGAAATGAGGGAAAACATGATGAATTTACGACATTTTTGCAATTTTGAGTTTAAAGATGTGACTATTTTGACTTGTTACTGAAAATGTTTTGTCAATTAAGCACAAGAGCAAAAACTTCTTTTCAGATGTAAAGGCGAAATTCCAAATAGTTAACGAGATTGGGAGTTACAAGTCCCAATCATATGCTTAAAACTTCAAAGTGCTATAAAAAGAAATCGGCAGCTAACAGACCAAGCCCAGGAAGGTTTTTGTACTACTATTATACCCTTTTAGAATTTTTTTGGTCTCGACCGTATCTAACTTTTTAGTGTTGCACAGTGTTGTTTAAGGCATCCAGAAAGGGTTTTCACTTTCATATTTTAATGTCCAATTGTCGTACCTAAATACAATTTCTGCAATTTTTTTCAGGGTTTTAAGTTGAAGAAGGTGATTAAAATTAATGAAAACAATAAAATGTAAATACTAAATTTTATTATTCACTTTCGTTTTTTGTATATTAATCAAGTTCAAACCATTTTACCGTGATTTACGAATCATTATAATAAAATCTATGAGGATTAGTAGCAGTATTGCACCAAACTTAAATACCAATTAAGATTAAAATTATTTCAGATCTGAGTGCATTAGCGCACATCTTAGCTAAGTGACCCCATGGTAGTTAAATTAATAATTACTTAAGCAATTGCTTTTCAAATAACTGCTTTATGATTGTGACAATTGGACATGTAAAATATGAAAGTGAAACCCTTTCTGGATACCTTAAATAAATGGTGTTAAGAATTTCGCGTAATTTTGTAGGTAACGGATAGCATTTGAAAAAACTGGAAAACTGTTCCGTGGGAGTGTATACATGCCATGTTTGACCAGAAAAAATTGGAATTAATGGATGAATAGCTCGAAAAAGGATTGTGATTGATATGATAAAAATCGCTGTTAAAAATCCAGGGTTTGTATAGAAGTGTACAAAAAATCGCTAAACTACTTTACGTTGGTGTACTTTGAAACTGCATACTCAAAAAATTAAAAGCGTCGGAGGCCGGTTCCCCTACAAATCGGGCTATGCCCTCGTTTTTTTTTTGTAGGTTTTATGTGAAACTTTATACTTTGTGGGCAGATATCTTGAAAACTATGCAAAAATTGGAAAACATGGTCGAATCTCGCCGACATCTATTAAAATCCGGTGTCAGATCGCCAGTGCCACAGTGACCTCCAAAATCGCGCCTAAAGGGAAGAGTTTTTAATCAAAATTTGGATTCAAAGTTTCGCTTTTGGTTCTCATCCCTAAGAATGTTTAGTTATTTTGTTTCAGTTCCTTTTCGTATGGTCATGATAGCTCCGTGAGCGATATTTTTGAGCGAAAAAATAAATATACAAAATAATCATTATTTTGTAAGTATTATTTTTTCACTCAGACAATAACAATAATTAAGATTTTTTAGTAAACTCAAAGGTTTTACTGAGGAATATGTCCAAAAAATCATTAAGTCGAAAATCATTGCAGATATGCATTTTAGATGCCAAATAGAACCAAATTGGTATAGTTCTTTTATTTGTACGACTTTTCTAAGTATATGATGACAACTTCGATATACCCGTAGAACTCCTGAAAATACATATTTAACAGTGTTCCTGCGTTCCTTAGGGTGAACATCTAAAGTATGCAACACTTTTAGAACTCGGCTATTTTCACATTTTTGTCATAACTTGAGAACCGCTCATATCTTTATCATTTCTTCAGCAAATTTATTCATTGCCGATTACTAACTATCTTTAGAAGGTACGAATTGTCTATCTTTAAATCTGTAGGAGTATACCGTTTTTCCGAATTGCGGGGGCGGGAGGGGCGTGGCTAAAATTTGGGATAAACTTGATCTGCCTGCTGCAAGTATAAAAGCATTTGTCTCATACATGTCAAACCTCTATCTCTTACCATCTCTGGATCTAGGGGTTCATACAGACGGACGGACGGACAGACGGACATGGCTATATCGACTCCATCAACATCGAGTTATATATACTTTATATGGTCGGAAATGATTCCTTCTGCCTGTTACATACATTTGCACGACTTTAGTATACGCTTTTACTCTACGAGTAACAATATCTGTATTTATGAGCTCTATGCGACAGTTACATATTAAGGTCGCCTAATAAAATCAATGGAGTATCATCAGCAAACCTAAAAGCGCCTAAATTGGCCTTTGAAGAGAAATATTCATCAAATTATAGCAAATTTTACAAACTTAATCGCCGTGTACCAGCCATTTGGGGTGCTTGCATTTTAATGAAAACCACTTTAGCAATGTAACGAAGTTTTAGCCGGGGTGGTTCACTCAGTCCGGCCGGGGTTCATTTACAAGAGTATTTGTAAATTGCGAGGACCAATGGGGGTAGGGGCGGCACGTGTGCCTGGGTATTATGTTCCCGACTATGCTTTGAAGCGATTGTAGAATCTGCGAAGGCTTGTCGGAAAAGGGTCAACCTACTCCAAAGAATGTCGCGATTCCTATACGAAGCGTACGGCGAGATTTACGAGAGTCAGGGCCAAGACCAGCGTGGTTAATACCCACGGGGCGGGAGATACGAAGAGGGGGACACAGTTAGCAACCGTGTAGGCGAGGGTCAGAGGGGGGATGACGATGCGTCGGTCACGAAGTGGTCTGTTCACTCAGAGGGAAGATCACCCTTACGCTGGTGAAAACGTTCTTAGTGGTGAGGAGATCATTACCTCTAGACAGGTGGAGCTAAGAGTCGGTTAGAGTGGTTAAAATACTCCGGTTCGGGGTCGGTGAAAAAGGGTAAGAAAGGAGGAAACGTGGTTGGTGCCCACGTGAGGACTGAAAGGGTAAGGAGACACGGGAATCGGGGTTAATACCCGCGAGAGGGTCAAAGTAAGTGAAAGCGGGAAAAGCAAGGATTTAATACCCACGTGAGGGTTGAAAATTAAGAAACGAGAGGAAAGCGTGGTGAATACCAGTTAGGGTTAAGGAAGCAAAGGAAGGCAAGAAGAACGCGGTTAATACCCGCGTAAGGGTTAAAAGTTAAGAAACGGGAGGAAAACGTGGTTAATACCGGCGTGGGTTAAAGCAATAAAGGAAGACCGGAAAGCGTGGTTAATACCCACGTGAGGGTTAAGAGGGAGAGGAAAAGACGAGAAAGCGTGGTTAGCGTCCACGCGAGGGTTAAAAGTAAAGGAAAGGCGGGAAGAACGTGGTTAATACCCACGTGAGGGTTAAAAGTTAAGAAACGAGGGGAAACGTGGTTATGCCCACGGAGGGTTAAAGAAATAAAGGAAGGTAAGAAGAACGTGGTTAATACCCACGAGAGGGTTAAAGAAATAAAGGAAAGGCAGAAGAACGTGTTAATACCCACGAGAGGGTTAAAGAAATAAAGAGAGACGGAAAGAACGTGTTTAATACCCACGTGCAGGTTAAGAGGGTGAGGGGAGGAGATGAAAACGTGGTTAGTGCCCACGTGAGGGTTAACTGGGTAAGAGATGAGAGGGAAACGTGGTTAATACCCACGTGAGGGTTAAGAAATAAAGAAGGACTGGAAGAACGTGGTTAGTACCCACGTGAGGGTTAAGGGTGTGAGGAGATGAGAAAACGTGGTTAGTGCCCTAACTAGACGTGGTTAATACCCCACGTGAGGGTTAGGTGAGGGTGAAAAAAAAAACACGTGGTTAGTGCCCACGTGAGGGTTAAAGTAAAGGAAGGCGAAGGACGTGGTTAATACCCAGGAGGGGTTAACAGGTAAGAGATGAGGGGAAACGTGGTTAATACCCACGTGGGAGTTAAAGAAATAAAGCGAGGGAAGAACGTGGTTAATACCCACGTGAAGATTAAAAGAGTGAGTGGAAGGGGAGAAACAGTGGTTAATACCCACGTGGGAGTTAGGTGAGGTGGAAAGACAAAAGGGGGGGGAGGAACGGCAGCTAATATGTTTGGGTTAGCAGTTGTATTAGGTATCGGGCTAGAACTTACCGAGCGAGTCTCGAAATAATACTCGGGTTTCACTGTTCACTAAACTTTCACAAATCACTGTAAATTTTCGCGGTACTGGGCACTTTTCTCGTACTTGTTTTTCCGTGTATTACTGATCGCCTTCGATGCCAAAACTTAATTGATTTCTCATTCCTCTTCAGTCAAGGGCTTGACTCCCGCTTCCCGTGTCAGCAGCGCTGCTATGGGAGTTCCCCCGCCCTCCCGGGGGCCGGGTCCCCCCTCCCCCGGTTATTTTTTCCACCCATACTTGCTATGCTGTCGCTACCGATCACCAACGGCTCATTCTGAGGACCGTTATGTTGCCGCTGCTGCGGCGACACAGCTGCATGCTGAGTGTGTTGGCGCGAAAGAGCGAAGGGGAGAGAGAGAGTGAGATCGGATTGTCGGTCAACTAGAGCGCGTGTCAAGGGCAGTCGTGTTGTTTTCGGTGTGGCGACGCTGACTTTGTTGTGGGTTAGTGTGGACGATCGAAGGGGAGGGGGGGTAAAGCAAGTGAGTGTGTGTGAGACGCATTCGACTTCGGTCGGCTAGAGTGCGTGCCAGGGCGCCTTGTGGTGGCCGAGGCCGCTCTACGCAATGCAGTGGAATGGAGCGGGGGAAAGAGAGAAAGAGAGTGAGAGGCAGACGCGTCAGTTGCTGAGTAGCGGTCGACCACCATTGGCCGTTGAGTGGCTCGGCGAGGCTGCTTAGCGATGTTGCTCTTCGCTTACCGTTACTCCGTCTCTCTCACGGATTCTGGCATTGTCGCTAGTTGTCGCCCTATCCTGAGTTTTGCGCGCCAAACCGTCGGACACTTGCTCGCCTACACTGGCGGCCGAAATAGTCAGCACAGTTTTGGGTAGGATACGAATGAGGTTTTATTCATCTATATATATAAAAAAGTTCAACCTGACTGACTGACTGACTGACTGACTGACTGGTGACCGTCGCACAGCCTAAACCATAAAAGATAGGAAGATGAGATTTTCACAATAGTTTTATCTTATGCTGAAAGTGAGTACTAAGAACGGATTTTGGAAAATTCTGTCGGCAAATGTGGAAAATTCGCGGAAAACGGTTGTATGAAACTTCTTTGTTTTTCATCCAATCAAGTTCAAACTCATTTTCAAAGATCTATATAAAAATTCGACAACAACTGCATACCAATCTTCCGGAAAATTCACCCCGCTGGGTGGAAAGTGGGAGGTCAAGGTTGTATGGGCGAAACTTTAGTTGCCAGGGGATTAGCGCCAAAATCATTTTCAAAATTACACATAACAAAACATAAGTTGTAAGCATAGTACGCGAAATAATTTGACACGTGTTTTCCCGATTTTGGAAAATCCGCACACGAGGAAAATGGCCGGAAAAATTCTGAATCCAAAAAAAGTATTTATCATACGATTGGCTTGAAACTCGGTTTGTAAGTATACAATACGAAATAGTTTAAAATGTTATATTCCGATGTTGGAAAATTTGACCTGACGATCGGAAAATTCCCCGGAAAATTCTGCATGAAAAAAACTATTTTTCATCCGATTGGCTTGAAACTCTGTTTGTAAGGACAAAATACGAAATAATTTGAAATGTGATTTTTCAATGTCTGAAACGCCGACCACGAGGAAAATGGCCGGAAAATTCTGCATGCAAAAAACTATTTTTCATACGATTGGCTTGAAACTCGAATTGTAAGTTCAAAATGAGAATTTATTTTGTTTTTAATTTTCCGAAGTTGGAAATACGGCGGGGATGCTCACTGTGAAGTGAATTGGATGTGGGTGGAAAGTTGTTTTGGAAGTGGGTGGTAAGTGGATGTAAAGTGGTGAAATGTGGCAGGAAGTGGGAGGGATGTGGGTGGGATGTGGAAGGGATGTAAGTGGGATGTTAATGGGAAGTGGGTGTGATTTGGGCGGGAAGAGGGCGGGAAGTGTGCGGTATGTTGGTGGCAAGTGGGTGGAATGTGAGTGGGTTGTAGGTGCGAAGTTGGCGGAAAGTGGGTATTTGGCCGGGAAGAGGGCGGGAAGTGTGTGGTATGTGGGTGGCAAGTGGGTGGTATGTAGGTGCGAAGTGGGCGGAAAGTGGGTGGGATGTGAGCGGGAAGTGGGTTGGATGGAAATGGGAAGTGGATGGGATGTGGGTGGAATGTGGCGGTAAGTGGGAGGGATGTGGGAGGGATGTGGGACGGAAGTGGGTGGGATGAGGGTGGCAAGTTGGTGGAATGTGGGTGGGATGTGGATGGGATGTGGGTGGGATGAAGATGGGAAGTGGGCGGGAAGTGGGATGCGGGGGTGGGATGTAGGTGGGAAGTGGGTGGGATGTGGGTGAAATGTGCCGGTAAGTGTGAGGGATGTGGGTGGAAAGTGGCTGGGATGGAAATGGGAAGTGGATGGGATGTGGGTGGAATGTGGCGGTAAGATGGAGGGATGTGGGACGGATGTGGGTGGGATGTGGGTGGCAAGTGGGTGGAATGTGGGTGGGATGTGGGTGGGATGTAGATGGGAAGTGGGATGTGGCCAAGTGGTGGGATGTAGGTGGGAAGTGAGTGGGATGTGGGTGAAATGTGCCGTTAGGTGTGAGGGATGTTGGAAGGATTTGGGTGGTATGTGGGTGGGAAGTGGGTGTAATGTAGGTAGGATGTAGGTGGGAAGTGGGCGGGAAAAGGGTGGGATGTGGGCGGGAAGTGGTTGGGATGTGGGTGGGAAGAGGGTGGGATGAAAATGGGAAGTGGATGGGATGTGGGTGGAATGTGGCTGTAAGTGGGAGGGATGTGGGTGGGATGTAAATGGAAAGTGCGAAGTGGGCAAAAAGTGAGTAAGATGTGGACGGAAAATGTGCGGGAAGTGGGTGGTAAATCGGTGTGCGGTGGTTATATACTGTTGAAGGCGCAGCGAAGCGTGACGGGCTATTTGCTAGTATATTATATAAAAATCTCGATTGTGACCCTGCGTCACACACTTTCCTTACTTTGCCGGGCGGAGAGAAATGGAGACGTGGTGGTCGCGTTCGGCTCCCAGGCGCCGGGTGACCTGGTAGGACTTTCCTTCCGATTGGTAGCGGTAACGGACCTTCTTTGCCTGCTGAGTACGTAATCCCTGTGTGACCTCTTCTCGCAAGTCGACCGGGATTAGCTGGCCGGGGGTGTCGACCTCCCAACCCGACGGAGCCTTGACTAGGGTGGGCTCGACTGTTGCGGCTTCCATTCCAACGTCGTCTTGGAGGTTATCCAGGTCGGCGCAAATCTGGTCTAAATCCCAGCCCTCCAGTATATCTTCCAAGATGCTGGAGTCACACTCCGACACTCCAGTATGTGCCAGGAGGTTTGGGAAAGGGTCCAAGGCGTCCGGAGGCTCGTCGGCTACTGGAGGGTCTAGAGGAAGACCTTCTTCTCCCGCCGGTTCTCCCAACTTACGGCGTTTGAGCTCTGTGGAGGGTTCCTCCGGGTCTCCTAGGGGTTCGGGGTTCGATTCGCACAAGGTCTGGGTGAATTAGCGCCGGAAAAGCGGTCCACCTTCCTCGTCGGATGAAGTGGCTATCCATATCGGAGGGCCTGTCGACTGGAACACTTGGTTCGTGATCTTGCGAGGGGAACGCAACCCTTGGGGGGTCGGTAAGGTGGACTCGAGGTCTGCGGTCACGGCTGCGTCACTTTTAGGGGCGGTCAGTCTGAACCCGGGAGACGAAGGGGCGACTTCTCTCATGATCGGTACGTCGACGACTTTGTTAGAAGTAGACGGACTTATCGTGGCTGTCGCGTCTGGTGGCTTCGTCACTGCGCTAGGTACGCTAGCCTCAAAAACCCTTTCGGTCACATCTGGTGACATTGGGCCCGTTCTACGATCGGGTCGTTCTCCAGTGGTCCACGTATAGCTGAGAACGATTCCTTCGGGAAACGGAATCCGTAAGCAGGGTCGGGGTGTCGGCCTGGAGGGGCAATCACGTCTACGGTGATGCGGCGCACCTGGGTAACGCGGTAGCTGTGTGGTAGGGTGACGAAGCTGTTCTCCTCAGATTCGTCGGCGAGACCTACATGCCAGCCCTTCTCGAAGTCGTAGAAGTCGTAGAATCCGTAGTCAGGGTCCTCTTGCTCTTCTAAGGAAGGGACTACCTCTTTGGTGTTTACCTGCTCGTAGACCCCTCGACCCCCTCATTCTTGGGTCTCGATAGAAGCACGGTTCTGGGTTTTCTCGTGCTTGTCCCGAAGAGTCAGTATTCTGCCGACTCGGAATAGTACGGCTCGGGGTAGGTACGTCCGGGGGATGGTGATCTCGGGAGTGGCGTGTCTCGAATAGCTGGGTTCCGGTAAGTTTGGCCGGATGAGAACGAGGTCGCGCCTGGCCCCGGCGAGTACTGCGACTCTGAATAGAAGGGTTCGGGATAGGTTTGTCCAGGGGATCGCTCAGGAGTGGGGTGAGAGATTCTCGATCTGGGGCGTAGCGTCGCTCGGAGGACGGGGGGGTCCTGGGAGACGACCAGATTGGCGACTGCGGGGCGAAGCCTACGTTGGGTATCACACCCTCCTCTCCCTCGTCGCTGTCGCTTCCGATGATGATGCAACTGGACCCACCATCAGATCCGTCGGTCTCACTCCCGTCGTCTCGGTCGGATAGAAACTCACCCTCGCTCTCGTCGTTTCGGTCGGTTAGAGACTCATCCTCCTCGGGTACGCCTGCGGCAGCATTCGACTTCGTCGGCCGAGTCATCGGATTGGCTGAAATGTGCTTGCCTATCCATCTGCTGTGGAAGAGGAAGAGAGTGCTATGAGGAACGGGATTTGGGTGTGAGGGGTTAGTATTCGACTCTACGGAGGGCTAGCCCTATCTGGGTTTCGGGGCATGGGTAGAATGTGGGTCGGCGGGGGTCAGATTTAGGGCTGGTGTGTCTCGCCCGTATCCTCGGTTGGGTCGGAATCGTCCTCTTCTTGCTGATCGTGGTGGAATTCCTTCAGTTGTCCGATGTTGGCGGTCTTGCGCTGTCTAGTTCCCCTCATTTGAAGACGGACTATGTTCGGGGACAGGAACTTGACGACCTTGAACGGTCCGTCAAACTTCGGGGCGAGTTTAGCGGCGAACCCTTCGGCGGCCTTTGACAGAAGGTGTTGTCTCAATAGTACGAGAGAGTTTAGTTTGGGTCTCCACTCGCGCCGTCGTAAGTTATAGTGGCGACTCTGGTCGGCACTAGCCTTCAAAGCGTTGTTCCGTACGATAGCGAACACTTCTTTTAGTCGTTCGACCTTTTCGATCGGGGTTTGGTTGGTGGTTCCTGACCCCGGCGTCAACTCGTCGAACACCATTGCGGGGAGTCGAGGTTCCCTCCCTTGGACGAGAAAGGCCGGACTATAACCGGTCGTATCCGAAGTACTTGAGTTCAAAGCCAGCGATATTTCGGGTAGCAACTCGTCCCATCGGTCTTGTTGCCCTTCGACGAATTGCGCGATCATCGTCTTAACAGTCCAGTTGGCCCTCTCGGTGGGATTTTCGTGCGGAGAGTAGGGCGCGGTAAACTGGATTTCGGTTCCCCCATCCTGACTCATAAAGGTTTTAAACGCTCGACTCGTGAATTGAGTCCCGTTGTCGCACACGAAGGACTTTGGGAGGCCGAATTGCCCCAATGATCTTATTCCTGAACGCGCGGATCAGACGTGGCCTTTCGGAGCGGTACCAACTCCACCCACTTCGAAAACGAATCGAAAAAGACCAGCAACATCGTGTTGCCTTGACGAGACCTCGGGAGCGGGCCGACGAAGTCTGCGCAGAGTGTATCAAACGGCTCTACCACTCGTCGCGTGAGCATATGTCCTGCGGGCTTCTGTTGACTGCTCTTTTGCTAAAATTGGACATACCTCGCGATATCCCTGAACTTACCTTGGGCCAATATACCATTGGGCTGCGCGTGCGAAGGTCTTCCGAACTCCCTAGGTGTCCCGCAGGGGGGGTGTCGTGACACTCCGCCAAAACCCCTTTACGATGGTCGGTAGGCACACACAACTTCCATGGGGGTGTAGTCTTCATCGTCCGCTCGATATCCCAGTCGGCGGCATAGCTGTCCGTTCTCCCAAGCATAGTCGGGGGAATTTCTCGGGTTCGTCCTTGACCTGCTGACACTTACGAACCATCCATTTAAAACCCGCGTCGTCATCCGCCGGTCGAGTAACGTGTCTTGCGGTTGGCGTGAGAAGCGTCTGCCACCACGTTCGAGCTCCCTCGGCGATAACACACGTCGAACTGGTATTGTTGTAGCTCTAGGGCCCACCTCGCGATGCGTCCCATCGGACTCTCGATGGAATTTAGCCATTTTAGCGCCAAATGGTCGGTGACCACCTCGAAAGGGTAGCCCTCGAGGTAACATCTCCACTTGCGGATGGCCCATACGATGGCCAAACACTCCTTTTCCGTAACGGAATAGTTCTCCTCGGCCTTGTCCAGGCGGCGGCTAACGTAGGCAATGACCCGCTCGACACCCTCCAACTCCTGCGGCAGCACCGCGCCTAATCCTGAATCGCTAGCGTCCGTCTGAACCTTGAATTTAACCGAAAAGTCGGGACAGGCAAGAACGGGTGCTTCCTTCAGGAGCGTTTTTAACTCGTCGAACGCCGACTGTTGTTCGGTTCCCCACACCCACTTCGTGCTCTTGCGGAGTAATTTCGTCATCTGTCGCACCACCGACGCAAAGTTGGGGACAAACCGGCGGTACCACGAGGCCATGCCCAGGCAACGACGCAGTTCTTTCAAGGTCGTAGGAGGTCGAGGGTGGAGATAAACTGAGCGTTCCTCAGACGTTCGAGGATATGATTTATTCGGGGTGTCGGGTAAGCATCGGGGATGGAATTGGCGTTTACTTGGCGATAGTCAACGCACATGCGCCACTCTTCGGTTTTCTTGTGGACCAATACGACTATAGGGACTACGCGAGGGTTCTATTAAGCCTTGTTGCAACAACTCGTCTACTTGAGCGTTGATCAAGCGTTGCATTTCAGGATTTTTGGGAAGTATCGGTGTTTCAAGGGACGATCATTTTTCATCGTGATCGTGTGTTCAGCTACATGCGGGACCCCCGTCAGTCGGCGGAACTTCGGCAGTTCCTCCCCCAGGAGTTGTTGTGCCTTCAACGCGATCTCTGGTGCCCATTCGGGATCGAACTTCGCTTGTTCTTCGGGTTCGGAGTTAGTTTTATTCGTGTCGTGTCGGTTTTCGATACATATCGTGTTTATGATCACTGTTTCTGTGGGAACGTCGACGTTGTCCGTCTTACTTGGGACCACGGAGTTACTCGGCGTCGTCTCTCCTCTCTCGTATGGCAACTCATCGGTAACTCGTGTTTCGGGGGGTCGCCAAAGTAGTATTCGGGTACTCTCTGTCGACCTGTACTGCGTCCGTGCTTAGGGTGGGCTGTGTTTCGGAGGATGAGGGGGACTCTGGGCGACGCTTCGAAGGTGTAAACGGGAGTTTCCGCACTGGATGACCGACCCAATCGCGCAAAGGGAATCTATCCCTAGGATCACGTCATCCAACATAGAAGGCATCACTAGCAGAGGGACCTGGGCTTGTTGGGGAATTTAGGCTTATATCTGCAAACAGTATCCGTGTGGGTTTCGTCTAGTACCGTCCGCGAGGCGTATCCCGGCACAGGTCTCGCACACCGTCTACCGTCCCTGTTCGCTTGACCCAGTCCTCACTTACGAAACTGCGCGTCGCCCCGTGTCTAATGTAGCGTTGACCTGGACCCCTGAGATATGGGATACGCGCCACGATCCGACCGTCCTCCATCTTAAGGGACCTTCTTAGTTTCGGGGCTCGGCTGGATTCGTCCCCACCCGAGCCGGTTGAGTTTGAGGACGGCCGTCGTTTCCCGAACCGGTACGCCTGCAACATTCGATGGTGCGGACGCCTTCACGCCCACAGTCCCAGCAAACGAGCCGTCGAGGCTTTCGGCATTCGCGTGAGACGTGACCCACTTCGGCACAGTTGTAACATTGCCGGTTAGCGGGATCCTGGGAAATCATCCTGTTCTTGGCCTCCCCTGCCCGTTCATCTGAGTCGGGTTGCTTCGGCTGAAAATTGACACTATCCTCAGCTGGCCTCCTGAAGGGATTCTGGGCCCTTGCCCCTAGCTGCGATGGAGTCGTGTCTGAACGGTCGTTTGTTCTATATGTCGGTAGAGTCGATCGGTTCAAATGGGGGAATCAGTCTCATAGGTGCTCGTCACACCTGACCTCTGCTCATTTCGTCCTTGGATGTCTTCGAAACTGACGGCCAACTGAAGAAGCTGGGAAAGCGAGGAGAAATCTGAGCGCCGAATGTATAACTGGTATTCCGGGACCATTTTCTCGTATAGACGTTCTAATTCTCTCGCTAGGCTGTAATTAGCGTGCCGCACTCTATCACGAAGTCCTTAAGCTTCTCCCCTTCCCTCTGATATCGGGTACGGATGTCGTCGTCCAGCCGTTGGAAATATCTAGGAGGGAAGAAGAAGTCGAGAAACTCTTGGCGGAACTCTTTCCACGTGGCGACTTGAAGTTGGCTGGTACGGAACCAGCGTGCCGCCCGGTCTGTAAACAGTTCGGTCATGGCTCGAGGAAGGCAGTCGAGTTGGAGTCCGTATGACAAAGCCCGTTCTTCTAACTCCTCCGCGAAAGATAGGGGTCTGATTGCCCGTCATATCGGACATTCCACTTCCTGACTTTGTCAGCCACTGTGGGATAGGTGGCCAAAACGTTTGAGTGTCTTTTGATTCGTTGGGACTTCGTGTTGTCCGGTGGTTCGTGGTGGGTTGCAGATTGACGTCTGGTGGGGGTGTGAGTCAGTGTGGGACGAGGTATTTGTCCCCTTCGGGGGGCGGGACTTGTAGTGTAACGTTGTCGAAGGTTTGTTCGAGAGCCCCAGGTTCGGGTTTCGCGGGAGATTTCGCCTGGTCGGAATTGGAATTCGTCGAGGCTCGTTGAGCCTCGCACTCGGCCAATCTTGTCCAAACGGCTTGAGGGAGTTCGGCCATCTTGATGAGGTTTGCGAAACTCTTCCTTAAGTCTTCGACCCTACCTTCCGAGTCAAAGCTGAACTCCTGCGAGAATGCTAATAACTCTTCCTTGCGGAGGGTGTACACCCAGCGTACCCCGACACCAGGATTCTTTAAAAGGAGGGCGGGTGTGATCTCACTAGGACTTGTCATCGTACGTTCGTGCACTTTAGAGCTCGTGCCAGGCGATAGACTACTAGTCGGGCAAAGATAGTGGGAACAAAGGAGCGCGGGGCTTTAATCCGCTAGCTGTAGAGCCTCTACCAAAACGATTGGCTTTTCCCCAAGGTCCTGCTCGGGCGCCACTTGTAACGAAGTTTTAGCCGGGGTGGTTCACTCAGTCCGGCCGGGTTCATTTACAAGAGTATTTGTAAATTGCGAGGACCAATGGGGGTAGGGGGCGGCACGTGTGCCTGGGTATTATGTTCCCGACTATGCTTTGAAGCGATTGTAGAATCTGCGTTGGCTTGTCGGAAAAGGGTCAACCTACTCAAAAGAATGTCGCGATTCCTATACGAAGCGTACGGCGAGATTTACGAGAGTCAGGGCCAAGACCAACGTGGTTAATACCCACGGGGCGGGAGAACGACGAGGGGGGACACAGTTAGCAACCGTGTAGGCGAGGGTCAGAGGGGGGATGACGATGCGTCGGTCACGAAGGGTCTGTTCACTCAGAGGAAGATCACCCCTTACGCTGGTGAAAACGTTCTTAGTCGCTGAGGAGATCGTACCACTAGACAGGTGGAGCTAAAGAGTCGGTTAGAGTGGTTAAATACTACGGTTCGGGGTCGGTGAAAAGGGTAAGAAAAGGAGGGGGAAACGTGGTTAGTGCCCACGTGAGGATCTGAAAGGGTAAGGAGACACGGGAATCAGGGTTAATACCCGCGAGAGGGTCAAAGAAGTAAGGAAAGCGGGAAAAACGTGGTTAATACCCACTGTAATACGTGAGGGGTCAAAGTTTACGTCGCACCCAAAACTCAAGACGGCAACAATTTAGTTGGTTAACGTTTTAATTTTATTGTAAATCATTTGTATATATGACAGACCGTACGTAACGTACGTCTCGCCGTATCGGCTGTATTTCTTCGACTGTTTTGGCTACATTTTATTTGACATTTAATCCTTTTGAGTTAGCAGCGCGCGCATGCATTGGTATGTGTGCGTGTGTAGCCATCGCTTATCCACAGAGTGGGATTCGCGGACACAGGGCCCTAGTCAGCGACTGAAGTGGTCGCTCAGATTTCTTATGGGATATGCAACAAAGTGTTACATAGTTGTGATTGAATTGTATTTACTTTGACTCAAAGCATGTGCACGCTACACCTCCCTTTTAAAGAAGAATAACGTATATTTATGAAGTTATTCTAAAATAGTGTAGTGGTGTATATAAAAATTGTATGTTAAAATTTATTGATGTATAAAGATTATGGAAAAAGTTATCAAAAGAAATGTATTAATAATTTTTTTTTTTTTGTTTCATATTTTGTATAGATAAAAAATTGGTAATTAATAAAGGTTTGTTGTTTTTTTTTTTTTTTTTTAATTTCTTTGTTTATTTTTTTTTTTTCATTCATTCATTCATATTGTAATGATAATATTCTTTTTATATATGTATATATTTTTTTTTTTTTTTATGTTATATATTTAGTCTACTTTATGTACTTTTGCTGTTTCTTCATATTCTAATTGTAATATTATCTCTATCATCTATTTTTTCAACTTTATAAAGGTCAACATAGTTGTTATCTAATTTATGCCCAGTTTCGTTTCTTAATAATACAAAATCTCCTACTTCTCAAGAGAAAATCGTTTGATTTCTTATCATGAAGCGTTTTTGCTTTTGCTTTCCTTATCTAACATAATTCTAGCCTTTTTTATAGGCTACTTCTAATCTAAATTTTACTTCGTCATAACCGTCATCTATATTATATAGAGGATCTATCATATCTTTTTAGTTAATGAATTGTCTCGGTGGCCTTCCGAAAACAAGTTCATATGGACAGTAGTCGTGCTTCAGTTTTATAGGGGTTTATTGAAACAGTAGGTGAAATAATTCAACCATATGTCGCAGTCATTTTTGTCGATCAAATATATGAACGTATATATTCGTTAAATGTTCTATGACTGCGCCCGATTGTTCCAAGAGTTTGGTGATGGTGAGCTGTTGGATGTATATTGTTTATTTTCATGTATTTACTAAGTCTGTGATTAATGAATTTTTATATTCAGTACTTGCATGTCCGTAATGAATATTTCCTTGGACCATACTTAGTATGAAAGATTCAAAAATTGCTTTAGCAACTGTTTTAGCACTTCTTGTTTGGTACTGGTATAGTGACTAAATATTTTGTTAAGTCACATATAATGGTAACTGCGTACTCATTGCCATCCTCAGTTTTTGAAGTGAACCAATGGTATCAATTGGTACAGTATCAAAAGCTGTTGCTGGAGTTGGGGTTACAGTCATAGGTGTCTTTGTAGGTACTGTTTTTGCTTTTGGCATTTCAAACAAGATTTTACACTGTCTTATTGTCTTTGTCATGAATGGCCAATAAATATTTTTCGTATTTTGACTAGGGTTCGCGACGTCCCTGAGTGGCCTCACTTATTGGTTCGTCATGGTATTTTGACGAATTGCGTTTATTTGAGCTAAAACGTTTTTGTCTATAATGGTCACCTTTGGGAGTATGTGCATACTCGTACTTTCTTTAAAATACTATTGCCCATTTTTTAAATATACTTAGTGATACAGATTCGGAAATTTGATGCTTGGTGACATTTTCAATTGGTTTTATTTAAGTATTCCGGCTTCTGTTTCAAAGCCTTTGGAAAAGCTGACCTAAATCGAGTTCTTCCATTGGAGTACAAATCGTTAATTGTAAAGCGGAAATCACTCGTTTTCCCATTGTGAACAAACACTTGTGCTTGTTGAGTTTTAGTTTCACACATATTTTGACATCGTTGTTGTTGATTACTTCATAGACATTGGGCTTTACATTTTCATTTTGCTCGTGCAATTTTTTTAGCAGTGCTACTAATAGCTGAACTGCTTTCTTGGCCTGCGCAGGCGTTTTCTGTCTAGTTGAAGACCCTCGTAGAGACTCAGCTAATATTTGTCTATTCCTTTCTTGGCTCTCCGATTGTTATTCTGGAGGCTCTAGAAATTAGACCGCGTGACTTTAGACCGCGGTGCATTTTAAGTGGCGTGCCTAATTTCATTCTGCAAAATGAATTTAGACCCGCCAAAGCTAATTAGCCCGTGGCAGCGGCCTTATTTCATTTTCAAAATGAATTTAGACCGCCATTACAAAAATGAAATAAGCCCGCGCGGCCTTATTTCATTTGCAAAATAATTTCGACCTCCTAAGTGACAAAATGAAATTAGCCCGCTTATTGACCCCTTATTTCATTCCCAAATACATTTAGGCCGCGATCACAAAATGAATTGACCGCGGGCTTGATATTGGACCGAAGTATTGGACTTTTGAACAGATGTGCAAAGTATGTTGATAAATTAAGTAGATTTGCATTGTGCAAATTTTCTTTATTAAATTTAAAAAATTTAATCGATGTTAGCGCAGGAGGTAAAAAAATTTGATACAAAAAAATCGCGCGATTTTTTTGTATCAAACTCCACAACTCTTAATCGTTATGAATTTACTAGAAATACAAAATACATTTTATTTTACGGATTTCCATTTTTGCAGAATGAAAATAGACCCAGCAAGAAGTGATGGCGGTCTAAATTCATTTGGAAAATGAAATAAGGCCGCAAAGGTCAAATTTCATTTTGTGATGGCGGTCTATCTTCATTTTGCAAGTGAAATAAGGCCGCGCGGGCTAATTTCATTTTGTCATATAGTCTAAATTCATTTGGGTAAATGAAACTAGATTCGACGGTGTCTTAATTCGGTACGCGGTCTAATTTCCATCACCCGTCTGTTAGAGATTATCAAGAAGAGCAAAATACACTAATTTTGCGCCCAAAATTTCCATACACACATCCGCTTAACCAGAATAAAACACTCACCGAGAATGACTCATTGTTGTTACCTGCTAGATCTGAAGTCAAGTACGACAAGTAAGATTAAAGATCTAGGGGTGAAAAACGGTTTAGTACCCAATCAGAGATACAGCCGGAATAATAATAGCAAGTTCAATAGTAACAAGTAATAATGCATACATCTGCATAGTAAATACTGAAAAATACAGAAATTGACAGTCAAACATACAGTTTGAGTCACTTAATGACTAGATATAATCCAATTAAACAAAGAAAAGTCAAGAACAAGGGAATATTGAAGAAATTAAGATTTCCTGCATTTCAATTTAAATCAACTGAACTTATACTGAATACAGTGATATATTTGTTTAAAGAACTCATAATCCGCAAACAATTTCTATAAACAAAAAGCTAGATTGAATGATAAAACACTCTGTACATTAAACTACAGAAATGCTGGGAGTCGGAGTAAAGCAAGAAATAAACGTGATCAGGTACAAAATTAATGAAGATGGCATTGTCGAAACCATCCATCTCTGAATATAACAGCCCACTTTCTTGGTACCCATGAAATCACTTCCGAATTAACGGAAAAGAGTAAAGTTAGTAAAGGATTATCGCCAAATTAATGTGTTACTAGCGGACAAGTTCTGCAATTCAAGAATAGAAGATATTCGAGATCAACTAGGTCGAGCGAAATACTTTTTCATGTCTCGACTCTACTGTCCGGATTTCCTCAGATAGAACTTGATGGAGAAATCAAGGAATATGATATCATTTTCAACGAGCACAGGCTCTTATCATACACGCGATTACCATATGGACTTAAAATCGCACCAAATTTTTTACGCGCATGATGACACTTGCATTTTCATAGGTCTAGAACCATCGCAAAAGTATTTGTCTACGGATGACCTAGTCATTGGATGTTCCGAACAATATATGTTCAAAAAATTTGACAAACGTCTTCGAATCCATGTCGCAATTTAATTTAAACTACATCCAGAAAAATGTTCATTCTTCATGCACGAAGTTACTTATCTTGGTCACAAATGGTACCGATAAAGGAATTCTCCCAGATGACAAAAAATATGACGTTATCAAAATCATCTAAACTTAATGATGCAAGATAAAAGCAATGCAGATTCGTAGCCTTCGTAAACTATTATCGAGATTTATCCGGTACCTTGCAGAATATTCACGCCACTTAACGATGCTTTGCAAAAAGAACGTTAAATTTCACGGACTACTGAATGCGATAATGCATTTGAGTACTAGTGAAGCATTAATGAACTGAACACATTGTAGTACTCAGACACTGTAGAAAAAGATTTTGCATCAACTACAGAGCAGCAATTAGCTGGAGACATTTCACAGGGACAAATAAAGCAAATTACTGCCATACAGAAACCTTAGACCCAGTTTATGGAAGGCATTTTTAAAAACTGATCACAGACCGTTAACATATCTGTTTTCAATGAAAACCTAAGTTCCAAACTAACAAGAATGAGACTTGATTTGAAGAATATGATTTCACCGTGGAAATCTCACGGGGAAAGATAACCATATTGCAGATGCTTATCCACAATAGGGTGATGGAACTTAGACCGCGTGGAATTAAGAGTGTCGTCGGCTGGTCTAGTTTCATTTGCAAATAAATTTAGACTGTCATGACAAAATGAAATAGCCTGCGCGGCCTTATTTCATTTTGCAAAATGAAATTAGACCGCCATCACAAAAATGAAATTAGACCGCGCGGCCTTATTTCATTTTTCAAATTGAACTTAGACCGCCATCACAAAATGAAATTAGGCGCGGGGTCTATTTTCATTCTGCAAAATGAAATTTGACCGCCGTTACAAATAAAATGTATTTTTTGGATTTCTAGTAAATTTATAACACTAAGAACATATAGTGATTTGATACAAAAATCGCGCGATTTTTTGTATCAACTCTTGCCTTCGGCGCTAACATCGATTAAATTTTTTAAATTAAACAAAGAAAATTTGCACAATGCAAATCACTTAATTATCAACATACTTTGCACATCTGTTCAAAGTCAAATATTAGTCCAATATCAAGCTCGCGGTCTAATTTCCTTATTTGTGATCGCGGCCTAAATTCATTTTGAAAATGAAATAAGGCCTAGCCCGCGCGGCTTTAGCTGGCGCTCTAAATTATTTTGCAGAATGAACATTAGGCCGCCATACAAAAATGCACCGCGGTCTAAATTCACGCGGTCCAATTTCCACAGAGCCCTAACAGATAATTAAATTTTTTTTGATGAAATTTAGCCCAATATACCATCTGCCGGTATTGAAAATTTTCTGTACTACGGAAATCATGTGGTACGATGTATTTGTCTGTAAGTAGTTGGAGATGTACTAGACCGTAAGAACGTGTTCCTTGTCCAATACCTGTTATATTGCTTATAATGTTTGTACTTATGTTGTAATATTCAATTTATTGTGTTTTATTACCGAAATGTCTGCTCCTGTATCAAGCAAAAAATGTCAGATTTGTCTTGTTTCTGCATTTTGAACTGTAATTATATTACTTAGATTGAGATTGGTGTGAGTATATTTTTACTGATTGTTGTTGCTCAAGGGGTTGGAGCGTTTCCGAATTTGTTGTTCGATGTTGTGATTATTATTATTGTTATTTTGTCTCGCTACAATTATTTTGGTTTCCTTGGCCCCTGTTGCTGCCGCTGCATTGGCCTCTATAGCTGCCATTATTGGTACCGGCTACACGATTAGTGTAACCATTGTTATTATTTGGCTGTATCCCTGATTACCTTGGTAACCTCTTCCTCTGTTTCCATTATTATATGACCCCGTCCATTGTTGTAGCTACCACGGTCCGGCGATTGTTCCGAATAATATTGTTTTTCCGTTCATCAGTGCAACTGTTGACAAATCTGACAGCGTCATTCATGGTTGTGAAGCCCCCCCGCCTGAATAAGTTTTACCTAATTAATAGAGCGTTGGTTGTCATGGCTTTTACAGCGTTTTGTACGCTATATTTTGACGCCAATTCAGGAGCAAGTCCATCATTTATGTAAGCGCCTTCAGATTTTTGCTAGTTGTTCACTTTTCTTTTTGAGTACTGATTGGCAGTTTTATTTTTCTGCTGGAGATTCATTAATTTTGCAGAAATAACTCAACCGATTCTCCTTTAACGGAAATTTTTAGTTTGGCAATTATTTGACTTATGGTGCTTTCTGTACCAATCAAATTTCTTGCATGTCCCTTTAATTTTGTTTTGATCAGGAGACTGCAGTTGTCTCATGGGTATCCATAATAGATAGTTAAAAACTTTGTAGATTTTCGGCTTTGCCGTCAAAATCTGGGGACGAACTTGAGGCTGTCTTGAGGAATTGAATCTGTGTCTGTGCCATTATTGCTGATTCTTGTGTTATTTCTATTGGATTTTCCTATATGGTTCCTGGTGGTCCAAAGCCAGCAGGCACGTCTAGGATTTGGGTACGAATAAGTGCAATTCGTGGAGCTCTGAAATTTTTATGAGCCTTTCACGCAGTGCATCTAATATTGTTCGTATTTGTAATAAGTGTAAATCGGTTAGTTTTACACAGTTATCGTTCAGTATCTTAGCTACAGCGTTATAATTTGTTAACAGTGGTTTCTGTATGTCGTAATACGGTTTGACTTTGTATTGGGACATTTTTCTTAATGCATTTGTATGCTTTATCGAATTCGTTCCTGTTTTGGTTACCTCCCCAGCTATCTCGGTCCAATTTAGACTCATTTGTTTTACTTATTTTTCTTTCTTAGAAGGTCGTTAAGTTTTTTAAGGTTTTCCTAGCGTCGTCTTTAAGACGTTCTGAGACTGTCGGGTCTTTAAGAATAGCTATGCTTGCATGTCTTTGCGCTAATAGAGGCTGTTTCCGGCCTCCTCGCTGTCTTTTATTTGTATTTGTATTTGTATTTGAATTTGTATTTGTATTTGTATTTGTATTTGTATTTGTATTTGTATTTGTATTTGTATTTGTATTTGTATTTGTATTTGTATTTGTATTTGTATTTGTATTTGTATTTGTATCTGTGTTTGTTTGTTTTGTATTTGTATTTGTATTTGTATTTGTATTTGTATTTGTATTTGTATTTGTATTTGTATTTGTATTTGTATTTGTATTTGTATTTGTATTTGTATTTGTATTTGTATTTGTATTTGTATTTGTATTTGTATTTGTATTTGTATTTGTATTTGTATTTGTATTTGTATTTGTATTTGTATTTGTATTTGTATTTGTATTTGTATTTGTATTTGTATTTGTATTTGTATTTGTATTTGTATTTGTATTTGTATTTGGTTTGTATATGCGGTTTCCTCCGCAGTTTTTTTTTTTAAGTATTCGTTTTTTAGTTTTCATTTTTTGTTCACATCACTTGTCACGGTCGCCATGTAATTACGCGCGAGGTCAAAGTTTACGTCGCACCCAAAAACTCAAGACGGCAACAATTTAGTTGGTTAACGTTTTAATTTTTATTGTAAATCATTTGTATATATGACAGACCGTACGTGTAACGTACGTCTCGCCGTATCGGCTGTATTTCTTCTGTTTGGCTACATTTTATTTGACATTTAATTCTTTTGAGTTAGCAGCGCGCGCATGCATTGGTATGTGCGTGTGTAGCTTATCGCTTATCCACAGCGTGGGATTCGCTGACACAGCGCCTAGTCAGCGACTGAAGTGGTCGCTCAGATTTCCTTATGGGATATGCAACAAAGTGTTACATAGTTGTGATTGAATTGTATTTACTTTGACTCAAAGCATGTGCACGCTACAACCCACGTGAGGGTTGAAAATTAAGAAACGAGAGGAAAGCGTGGTGAATACCCACGTGAGGGTTAAGGAAGCAAAGGAAAGGCAAGAAGAACGCGGTTAATACCCGCGTAAGGGTTAAAAGTTAAGAAACGGGAGGAAAACGGGGTTAATACCCACGTGAGGGTTAAAGCAATAAAGGAAGACCGGAAGAGCGTGGTTAATACCCACGTGAGGGTTAAGAGGGAGAGGAAAGACGAGAAAGCGTGGTTAGCGTCCACGCGAGGGTTAAAGAAGTAAAGGAAAGGCAGGAAGAACGTGGTTAATACCCACGTGAGGGTTAAAAGTTAAGAAACGAGAGGGAAACGTGGTTAATACCCACGAGAGGGTTAAAGAAATAAAGGAAAGGCAAGAAGAACGTGGTTAATACCCACGAGAGGGTTAAAGAAATAAAGAGAGACGGAAAGAACGTGGCTAATACCCACGTGAGGGTTAAGAGGGTGAGGGGATATGAGAAACGTGGTTAGTGCCCACGTGAGAGTTAACAGGTAAGAGATGAGAGGGGAAACGTGGTTAATACCCACGTGAGGTTAAAGAAATAAAGAAGGACTGGAAGAACGTGGTTAATACCCACGTGAGGGTTAAGAGGGTGAGGAAAGATGAGAAAACGTGGTTAGTGCCCACGTGAGGGTTAACGAAGTAAAGGAAAGACAAGAAGGACGTGGTTAATACCCACGTGAGGGTTAAGAGGGTGAGGAAAGATAAGAAAACGTGGTTAGTGCCCACGTGAGGGTTAAAGAAGTAAAGTAAAGGCGAGAAGGACGTGGTTAATACCCACGTGAGGGTTAATAGGGTGAGGGAAGATGAAAAAAACGTGGTTAGTGCCCACGTGAGGGTTAACAGGTAAGAGATGAGAGGGAAACGTGGTTAATACCCACGAGAGGGTTAAAGAAATAAAGAGAGACGGAAAGAACGTGGCTAATACCCACGTGAGGGTTAAGAGGGTGAGGGGATATGAGAAAACGTGGTAAGTGCCCACGTGAGGGTGAACAGGTAAGAGATGAGAGGGAAACGTGGTTAATACCCATGTGAGGGTTAAAGAAATAAAGAAGGACTGGAAGAACGTGGTTAATACCCACGTGAGGGTTAAGAGGGTGAGGAAAGATGAGAAAACGTGGTTAGTGCCCACGTGAGGGTTAACGAAGTAAAGGAAAGACAAGAAGGACGTGGTTAATACCCACGTGAGGGTTAAGAGGGTGAGGGAAGATGAGAAAAGATGGCAGCTAATATGTTTGGGTTAGTAGTTGTATTAGGTATCGGGCTAGAACTTACCGAGCGAGTCTCGAAATAATACTCCGGGTTTCACTGTTCACTAAACTTTCACAAATCACTGTAAATCGTACTTGTGTTTCCGTGTATTACTGATCGCTTGATGCCAAAACTTAATTGATTTCTCATTCCTCTTCAGTCAGGGCTTGACTCCCGCTTCTCGTGTCAGCTGGCGCTGCTATGCAAGGCTTACGCGCACACTTGCCGGCGACTGCTGCCGCCCTCCCCGCGCGTCATTTTGCACACACTTGCCGGCTGCTGCGCTACCGATCACCAACGGCTCATTCTGAGGACCGTTATGTTGCCGCTGCTGCGGCGACACAGCTGCATGCTGGTGTGTTAACGCGAAAGAGCGGGGGGGAGAGAGAGAGTGAGATCGAATTGTCGGTCAACTAGAGCGCGTGTCAAGGGCAGTCGTGTTGTTTTCGGTGTGGAACGCTGACTTTGTTGTGGGTTAGTGTGGTCGATCGAAGGGGGAGGGGGGAAAGCAAGTGAGTGTGTGTGCATTCGACTTCGGTCGGCTAGAGTGCGTGCCAGGGCGCCTTGTGGTGGCCGAGGCCGCTCTACGCAATGCAGTGGAATGGAGCGGGGGAAAGAGAGAAAGAGAGTGAGAGGCAGACGCGTCAGTTGCTGAGTTGCGGTCGACCACCATTGGCCGTTGAGTGGCTCGGCGAGGCTGCTTAGCGATGTTGCTCTTCGCTTACCGTTACTCCGTCTCTCTCACGGATTCTGGCATTGTCGCTAGTTGTCGCCCTATCCTGAGTTTTGCGCGCCAAACCGTCGGACACTTGCTCGCCTACACTGGCGGCCGGAATAGTCAGCACAGTTTTGGGTAGGATACGAATGAGGTTTTATTCATTTATTATATAAAAATCTCGATTGTGACCCTGCGTCACAGCATGCAGCCCAATGGTTCTTCTAATTTCACAAATTTTGTTGCATTTAAATCTTCTTGATGGACAAAGTTACAAGCGTTTAATCCCGAAATAATGAATTAAAATTTATGGCAGGATAACTAGATTGATACACAAAATCTGTATAGGAAATATTAAAAGAATACTTGTCCTTAAATAGTCCTTACATTAATTGTCAGGCAAATGTACAATAACATTCAATCAGTACTAGATTCAAACAATTTTCCCCAAATTCATATTTGCTTAACCTGCGAGAATAACATTAAAATTAAATGAATTGGGCTACAAATGAGCCAAATGTGTTCCGCACTCCACCATAATCCACGGATTATTATGATTTTAGTAAAGACTCTATCTGTGAAACGAATGTATGTCGAGGAAGTCTGGCCATTCTTATTATTTGGCGGAATGCTCATTCGTGCAAGGTAGTGCAAAAAACTCGTTCCATTTCGCAAGCGAATAACTTTGTGAATCTGTCACGTCATTTGACGAATTTTTCATAGGAAGACGTCTTAATTAAATTATGTAAAAAAAAAATTCCCCCACCACTTAAGGTAATTTTTTGTTTTCAATGGTAAATTGAATTTTTCCATGATTCTGCTTCGGGACATTAAGGCATTTAAACTTACCAATTTTCTTTTTACTCTTGCCCTTGACATAACGGTGACTCCCGGAAAGCTGCGAACCATCAATACACCATTTTTCAAAAGAACTTTTTCAACACCCCAAGCAGTCACACATTTTTAATTTCGTATTTTTTAATGAATTGTGCAACCAAATACAAAAGACACAATATGCAGTTCTTATGCAGATGTTTCTTGGCAATAAAGCTCTATTTACACGACCTGATCGCTCAGATGAGTTTTCGTCAGACGAACACTGTACTGATAAAATGCCACTCAGATGAGTGCTCAGGCCAAATAGAACCGGTTCTATTTCGTCTGATCGCTCATCTGAGTAGCTTCATGTCTACTCAGACGCCTTTTTACACTGTCAGACAGCAAATCAGACGAAAACTCAGATGAGGATCAGGTCGTCCAAATAGAGCTTAAATAAAAATCAAGTTATTGGAAAAATAAGTTTTTAGGTTTTTATCACTTTTTATTGCAATGAACTCTCTGCACTTTCTATTTCGTTAGCAGTCCGAATTGGTATGACAAAAATCCGTTATTATGGCCCGTTAACACTTTTCCTTGACGGTTACCGAATAATAATGCCAAGCTCCTGGAGGCATACGCAAGGCAATATGATGCTTTGGTTACAGCCTTGTTAATACCCCAAAGGCCATGCTTCAAACTCCCTGCTGGGCGGCCAAATTTCATTTTTTGTAAATGTGCACTGATGGGCACAATGCAAGCATCCGAAGGCACCCAGTAATAATCAAGCATCTATAGTTTAGATAAATAGCGAATAGTCACAAGGGGCTTAATATAGTGAGTGCGGAATACATTTGCTCATTTGTAGCCCAATTCAATAATTTTAATGTTATTCTCGCAAAGTTAAGCAAATATGAATTTGGGGAAAATTGTTTGAGTCTAGTACTGATTGAATGTTGTTGTACATTTGCCTGACAATTAATGTAAGTACTATGTAAGATCAAGTAGTCTTTTAATATTTCCTATACAGATTTTGTGTATCAATCTAGTTATCCTGCCATAAATTTTAATTCATTATTTCGGGATTAAACGCTTGTAACTTTGTCCATCAAGAAGATTTAAATGCAACAAAATTTGTGAAATTAGAAGAACCATTGGGCTGCATGCTAAAGTGGTTTTCATTAAAATGCAAGCACCCCAAATGGCTGGTACACGGCGATTAAGTTTGTAAAATTTGCTATAATTTGATGAATATTTCTCTTCAGAGGCCAATTTAGTCGCTTTTAGGTTTGCTGATGATGCTCCATTGATTTTATTAGGCGACCTTTGTCCTACTGTCGCATAGAGCTCATAAAAACAGATATTGTTGCTCGGTGTAACCTCCAGAATTTTTTAAAAGCCAAAAATACTGCAAAATGGTTTTTCCGCGATATCTTGAAAACAAGAGCTGATGGAGAAAACCGAGACCAGTTTTGGAATCAGTGCACACAACGGGAACAAAATTTAATACAAATAGGGCTGGACCTCACAAAAGTGGTCATTTTGTTGGCCTGTGTAATCATTATTTACGGTCCCTGGTTTTTATTTAATTTGAAGTTTAACAATTACAGTGTGCTTTTTGTGGCAAGTCAGCGCCAGCCTCCTTCAGTCGATATTGTGTTAGTGATGACAGTTATGTTTGATATGGTACAGATAAATGTATCGAATATCATTAGATGCGCGCTTAAATTAAAACAGTGGAAAGCTGCTGCCACAAATGTATCGATGTGTACGTGTGACGCATCCAGACGAGTCTTTGCTATGCATACTATGGCGCGAAAATCCAGAAGATGACATTGAGATCTACACGCTGGATACCGTTACGTATGGCACTAAACCAGCTGCATTTTTGGCCATTCGCGCGATACACCAGCTTGCCAAAGACGAGGAGCTTGCATTTCCACTGGCTGCCAACTCACGTTGATGAGTCGATCTCTGGAGGGGATAATGCCGAAGAGGCTGCTTAAATTCGCAAGCAAGTAAAGGAAATGCTGCTTAGAGGACATTTTCCGATTCGCAAGTGGTGCTCCAACGAACCTTAAGCTCTTGAGGGTGAATTCGAATACGATCGAGAGAAGCTTATCAAATTTCAGGACGGATCGGACATCACTAAAGCTCTTGGACTAGCTTGGGACCTCAATCTGACAGTTTGCTCTTTAACTTTTCGCAAACGTATTAGAGAGCCGAGGCACTAAGAGAATCATTTTAGTAACTATCGCCAGGTTCTATGATCCCTTGAATTGATAGCGCCACTCATATATATCAGCCGTGCACAAATATATAGGAAACAAATAATAGAAGAAAGTTTTTTAGGGAGATTTTTAATGTAAATTAATTGAATTGTAAAATACTTAATTAGAACTAGAACTTATTATTATTTTAAGCAACAAAAATTGTCAAATTGTAAAATGAAGAATCGGCATTGGGCTCACGGCTAATAAAGCCATGCCTGTTATATGCCAAAAATATACTCTACTACTACTACTAGCGCCACTCATCACGAGGCTGAAAATAATTCTTCAAACGCTATGGAAGGAGAAGCTAAACTGGGATGAGAGCCTTCCTCAGGCGTTGCAGTCTTTGTGGGCTGAGCTCACTTCGCAGCTCTTATTTGTTTCCAGCCAACGGCCGAATATGAGATCCATGCTTTTGTGACGCAAGCATGACTGCATTCGGCGCTGGCGCTTATGTTCGCTCTAAATTTAATGGAACGATCACATCCCATTTACTATGCGCAAAGTCCAGGGTAGCACCGTTGAAAACGCTGACAATCCCAAAGCTTGAGCTCTCCGCTGCGCTTTTACTATCCGAGCTTATATCCAGCATTGCTCATAGCGTGCAATTTGACTGCACATATCACTGTTTGTCCGATTCAACTATCACACTTGCATGGATACGTGAAGCCCCATCCGATTTTAACGTTTTTGTCTCCAACAGAGTGTCGCAGATACAGGAGCGTACTAAGGGGATGACTTGGCATCACGTACCTACTCAGATGAACCCAGCTGATATTTTATCACGCGGATGTACACCGCTGGAGCTTCGGACTCGCATCTATGGCGTGAGGGACCAGATTACCCAAGAGCTGATAGCTCAAAATGGCCTGAACCCATCAACTATCCTGTTGAGCTTCCTGACCGTCGCCATAAAACATTGATCGCCTGCTCCCATGCAGATTTATCATCCGGATGTAAATTTCTAAATTCCTTTGGAAAGCTTCAGCGCACATTCGCATATGTTATCGATTTATTATGCTGAGGAATAAAGAACTGCATCATCAAAAAAGGTCCTCTTTACAGTGGAAGACATAAAAACGGAACGCTTCTGCTAATCAGAAACATCCAAATGGTGCACTTTCCCCAGACTACAAAGCATTGAGATCATGTAGGCCGCTTCTAATAAGAGCAAACTTCGTTCGCTGCTCCCTATACTGGATCGAAAAGGATTGATGCGTGTTGGTGGACGGCTCCAAAACTCTGATCTGGAATTCGAGGCTTAGCATTCACTTTTGGTACCAAAGCGCCATCCCGTCACATGTGCAATCATACTATTCTACCATGAAAGATTCCTACATGCTGGTTCGCAAACTCTTCTTGCAGCATTACGCCAGAGATTTTGGCCCATCGGGGGACTTAAAGCAATTTCCAGCGTCATAAGCAAATGCATTCGCTGTTTTCGCCTACGTCCAAAGCTTCAAGAGCATATCATGGCCCCTCTTCCTGCGGAACGCGTGAATCCAAGTCCCACATTCTACATCACTGGAGTTGATTTTTGTGGACCGTTCCATTTCAAGTCCGAGGTTGGAAAGGCCACCGGCAAAATGCTACATCTCAATCTTCCTGTGTTTTGCCACCAAGGCTACGCATCTTGAATTGGTCGAGGACTTGTCTGCGTCTTCATTTATTGCTGCGCTGAAACGGTTCGTCAGTCTACGGGGTAAACCTTACACCATATGGTCGGACAACGCTACCAACTTTGTTGGCAACGAGCTATCCGAACTAAGGCATCTCTTCTTAAGTGACCGCCAACAAAGTCAGCTGACGGAGGAATGCCTGGCCCTTAGCATCAACTGGCGCCACATCCCGCCGCGTTCTTAACACTTTGGAGGATTGTGGGAAGCCGCTGTGAAGGCTGCTAAATATCATTTTGACAGAATCGTAGGAAATTCCACTTTACATTTCATGAATTACGCACACTTATCTGTCAAATCTCTGCTATGTTAAACTCACGGCCGCTTTGTCTTATTACAGAGATCCTAAGACTTGCAAGTGCTCACCCCGGCCAGGCCCCCGATTTGGATCAAACTTTGCAGAATTGTGTGGTAGCAGTAACATTGATCAGTAATAGCATTCAGGAAAACCTCTTAAGTTTTTTCATTCGTCAAACAGATGGTTTTCTTTACCAAGATACAGCATGCAAAATAAGTTTTTATCTGTCAAATGCATGAATTACAATCTTGACAAACATTTTAATATCTTGCTGTAAATTTCAGGGGGTTAAGTTATTACTAATATAAATTTAAGTTATAAATTTTTAAATATTTGTAGCTCTAGCTCTTATAGTCTCAGAGAACTAGGGGTTCATACAGACAGACGGACGGACGGACAGACGGCCAAGTCTATATCGACTCGGTTGTTGTTGCTGAACAAGAACATATATACATTGCATGGTCGGATATGATTCCTTCTGCCTGTTACGTTCATTTGCGCGACTTTAGTATAACCTTTTTATTCTACGAGAAACGGGGAATAATCAATATACGTTGATTACGAATTAATTAACAAAGCTTTGCTTTAAAATGGGCCATTCGAGTAATATGTCATCAAGCTGATGTCCTGATGCAGCGATTGAAGTTTTTCGATTTTCAAAAGTAATTATCCAATGCTTTTCAGCTTTATGCAGTAGACCACCAGCGTTACATTTACACTTATAAAATGTTTCGTCATATTTATCTAAAGAATAAAATCAAACAAGTAAGAGTGCTGCAGTCGAGTGCCCCGACTATAAAAAACTCTGTACCCTCTACTCAATGCTAACCTTAACACTAACTGAAATACCATTATGGTGACTATATGTAGTCTAAAAATATCTTCTGTCGATATATTTGAAAATGCTCAACCAATGTGGGAGTCAGAATCGGTTGTGGGCATATTCCAAATCTAGTAAAGATCTAAGTCCTTACTTATTAAATTATTATGTAATGGTCTTCCAAGTTCTGCTAAACATAAATTAAAATCTCCCAATATAATGGAAGTATTACCCAAAAACTCATTTTGTACAAAAAAAATCCTAAAGTTCAGTTTTAAATTTAGCTGTCGGATAAGTCGGACTTTTATATAAAACTAAAATTCCTATAGTCTTGTGCTTAAAAATAGCATGCTCAAAAAATGCCAATCCATCTTAAAATGTCCCGCTAACGCTCACAATATCATTATTAAGGATAATGTCTCTTTTGGTCCAACCTGAGCACAATAGAAATTCCTGGAATCTCAACATTTTCATTAGGGTGAGTCCAAGACTCAACAAAACACAAAATGGAACACTAATGCATTAGTCTGTCCGATCGAATGTCTTCAATAAGATTGTTCAATATTTATTGTACATAACGGACAAGGACTGAAAGATTGCTAATAGTAAGCGACTTTTTCCGACACCAGCACCCCCGCCAAGAAATTCGTAATAACGCGATTGGTTTTTGGCATTTTGCAAAACGTGAGTGTGATGGGTCTTCTGTTTTTAATTAAGGAATCGAACAATGTTTGCCAAGTTGTCTGGCGAAATTAACGGTGATAGTTGTAGAATCTAAATGAACGCTGTTCTGATTTACATTTAAAACATTTAATTGGGAATTTATTTCAGGCAACCCTAAAACTCTATAAGCCTCATATACCTGTTCCTGGTTTTCAATAATATTCTGTTCCTCTTCATGAGCTACACTATTAAGGGCATTCTCCAGTTTCCTATCATCTAAAACATTGTATTTCCCATGACTGGCCTTAATTAACTCTACAGATTTTCATGAATGAGTTCGCAATACCTTAAAACAAGCTCTGAGGTCTCATCCTCCACAGGAGATACAAACATTATTATTTCCTAACCTATCAGTTTTAATATTAAATCTCCTATATCTTATTACGCAAGGTGTGAGCCTCTTTTAATAAAGCCACTACCATTGTTAAGGGGATAAACTGTTTTTTCTGTGACTATGGGTGCATAGTCTTCGTTATCAAATTCTTGCCGAGTTGCTCTTTGACTTTGCTAAAGGTATTGTGGCCGTATGTGGTCCAGTGCGGTTAGGGGGTGGACTGGGGGGTGGAGGTCGGGTTCGATCCTGCCTCGGAACATCTAATAATAAAGTTTTTTTCTTTCTTTGGAAAATAGCTTTACACATACGGTTACCTTCACCAGCTATTGGCGCCAGCTGTGAAGTGACTAGCCATGAAAAAGCAAATTCTCAAACTTTGCCGTTCGATCCGGCGTTAAACTGTTTTCTCTTGTGCGAAAAATTTGAAGCACACACGCCAAGAGATCGTGAGAAAGCTTTCTGGCTTGGCCCCGTTTTAGGAGCTGTATAGCCAACATTTTCATTTACATTTATAAAAAGCTGCAAGTCGGCCAAGCATAAACTCTCAAGCGCGACAGGGCGCTGAACATAATGATCTAAGACCCACTTCAAGAATTTCGGTCGATTCGTGGGGAGGATTTAAAAGCTGTTGTCTCGGCTTAAGTATTTAAACACGCGTTATAGTTACATTACCCCTGTTTATCTCGCTTAGAACCTCCCGCATTATTTTAGAAATTCCCCTTTGAGATTTGTTAATCTAGTTGACAACATAGCTGCAGCAAGCATAAGGAGAATGTACTGAATATCAATATTACTCTGTACCAAAACGTACACAGGTGCTCATAACACTATGACTCATATTTGAAGTCAAAAAAGTTGATACCGTCAAGACCAAAATACATTATTTTCTTAGAATTAGTTGAATAAAATATTGAAACACGCGCTCACAATCAAACGCGAGCCATCTATCGATCACCAACTGCTGACGATAGACAGCCAGCCATTTATCGAAATCGTGCGCTCTGCCACAGTCAGCTAAGATCGCTGCCGCCAGCGACGGCACGCAGCAGCCTTTAAAAGCAGAGTCCCCAGCTGTTCGATAGTTTTAACAAGTGCTCTTATTTGAAACCGTCAAGCGATTGGAATATTAAATATTACTTACCGAATTTTCATCTTGATCCAGTTTGCAAGACGGCGTACGAGCTGGAGAAAAGTTGTTTGGTAGTAGTAGGGGAATGTTCAGGATGGATCACGTGAAACCCGGCCACACTAATTCTTACTCGTATTTTAACTTCCTTGCTATTTTTTCTGTCTAGTGTAAGTAGGCAATAGTTTTTAGGAGAGGGCAGCTGGTTTTTGTCTTGGGAAAATAAATGTTTAAAACTTGCTTAAGCAGGGATTCTATGCAGGATCTGAGTGGACTGTGAGGGAAGGGGATGTGGCTCTCTCATCGATATTTGATCCTTTCTCTCTCTAAAAAGAGTATGCAAGAGTGTGATTTAAATGGCCCTATAAATATGTCTGATTTTGGAATTCGATTTGTTTGAGGGGCGGCGTCTTTTGCTCCTGGTCAGGTGTTTGCCCCCTGAGGGGTTCATTTGGTTGCACGTGTTGTTGGGCGAGTGTTTGATGTCACCGGTCAGTGATTTGTTTGTTTGTGTGTTGAGTGGTCAGTGAAGAGAGGAGGGGTTGGAGGCGGGGATTCTTGGGGATACGTAAAGAGTACCAAACTTGTAAACAATTTGAAGTTGAGATAAATTTCTAGGCTCAAGATCTGTGCGTATGTGTGAGTATCCGTGTGGAGATTCGATTTCTATAAATCTAAGATTTGGAAATGCAAGGGCTTCAGTTTGACTTTGAATTTCAATAATTAAACTATGGCTTCGACAAGTAATCGCGACCATGGAGTGATATTTTGTACCTTGTATGCAAAATATCAACAGCAAGCAGTGGCATTATCATGTACGATCAAATAATCATAGTGTCGTGCGTTTACTCAGATAAACGCTAGTAACCCGAAAGTAAAGTTAATTTAATCCGGTTTTAAAAATTGTTTAAACAGTTATTCTTTCGAGAATTCGAGGATCGAGCCCCTGAGTAGTTTCTAAGTGAAGCAGGATCAGCATTGATACCGCTAATGACAAATATTCTAAAAGTGCAAGAATCATGTAAGGTAAATTTCGAAATATTCGGAATCTACATGAAGATAATTGATGATGATGATGAACTATACCTGGATGTTAAATCACATCAAACCGCTATGTCTCTCTTATTATCACCAACGGATGTGGAGCAGTTTTTCGCGGAGCATTCGGTAGTCATACGCACTAAAATGCATGAATTTCGAGAGAGGGATAGTGGATGGACTATGTTCAAAGTTAAAAGACTTGAAATGAACATAAACAAGTACACTCCACTGAAAGCCTCCAGCTACATTGAAACACCAAACAAGTTGGCTGCAAAGAAAGCGCAGATAAATGTGCAGAACGATGATGACTATTGCTTCAAATGGGCAATTTTATCGGCATTGATGCCTCCAGCGAAAAATCCCCAAAGATGCACGGCATATCATGTGGACATCAGAGCGCCATTCATTACGATAAATGAGCAGTTAACACTAAACTTTAGTGGCTTGAGTTTCCCATTAAAAATAAAGGATGTGAAAGTTTTCCTGGCCTTGAATCCGTCAATCAGCCTCAATATTTTCGGTTACTGCGAAGAGCGTGGGATAGTGTTTGGCCCACTTTTTGAAGTCAGCCGAGGAAAAACCTTCGCATAAATTTGCTGCTCTTGGAGAAGGGAAACAATGCTCACTACGTGCTGATTACAAACCTCTCAAGGTAAGTACACAGACCCACACACCCTCCTACCCACAAAATATCAAATGAAACCATTTTCAAAATATTTTAATTTTTTGTTTTTTTGTAAATCAACACATGGGATAGGCTCCAGGAACCCAAAATAGTTTTGCAACACCTGCCTAAACTACTCGACGTGCGAGAAAGCTGCTAAGCGTCTCAAGAAGCAATGTGGAGGGATGGTCGCCCAACTACCAGCACCGGAAAAAGCATTTCTTGAAGTGCGAGCGGTACAGGAGTCAGCTGCACGTCCCATTCGTCATATAAGGGTGTGTCCCAGAAATTCTAGCGGTTTTCGTATAAACGTTAGCAATTTATTTAAAAGCTGTTTGAATTTATGTTAAGGCGCTCAAAAATGCCCGGCTACTAGATTAGATGTCAAAAGTTGAGCGATTTGAAACCGCCTGGTCAACGTCAAGCAGATTTGAAGCGTACAGTTTTCTTGCCACATAATCTAGTAGGCGGTCTGATTTTTGGCACTTCGCAAATAAAGTAGTTTCAGTTTAGTTTGAAGCAGGGATCGTAACGATTATAATTTTAAAATAAAAATCATTTTTAAGAATTATTTTTATTATAAAAATTTAAAATAAGACTTATTTTTGATTTTTATTTATAAAAATTTTATTTTATTTATAAAAATTTATTATAAAAATTGAAAATAAGACTTATTTTTGATTTTTATTTATAAAAATTGAAAATAAGACTTATTTTTCAATCTATATATATAAAAAAGTTCAACCTGACTGACTGACTGACTGACTGGTGACCGTCGTACAGCCTAAGCCATAAAAGACAGGAAGATGAGATTTTCACAGTAATTTTATCTTATGCTGAAAGTGAGTACTAAGAACGGATTTTGGAAAATTCTGTCGGCAAATGTGGAAAATTCGCGGAAAACGGTTGCATGAAACTTTTTGTTTTTCATCCGATCAAGTTCAAACTCATTTTCAAAGATCTATATGAAAATTCGACAACTGCATACCAATCTTCCGGAAAATTCACACCGCTGGTTGGAAAGTGGGTGGTCAAGGTTGTATGGGCGAAACTTTAGTTGCCAGCGATTGGCGCCAAACTTATTTTCAAAATTACACATAACAAAACATAAGTTGTAAGCATAGTACGCGAAATAGAGATTTTGGAAAATCCGCACAAGAGGAAATTGGCCGGAAAATTCTAAATCCAAAAAACTCTTTATCATACAATTGGCTTGAAACTCGGTTTGTAAGCATAGAATACGAAATAGTTTAAAATGTTATATTCCGAAGTTGGAAAATTTGACCTGACGGTCGAAAAATTCCGAAAATTCTGCATAAAAAACTATTTTCCATCCGACTGGCTTGAAACTCGGTTTGTAAGGACAAAATACGAAATAATTTGTAATGTGATTTTTCAATGTCGGAAAAGCCGCCCAAGAGGAAAATGGCTGGAAAATTCTGCATGCAAAACTATTTTTCATACGATTAGCTTGAAATTCGGATTGTTAGGTCAAAATGAGAATTTATTTTGTTTTTAATTTTCCGATGTTGGAAATATCGCTGGGATGCTCACTGTGAAGTGAATGGGATGTGGGTGGGATGTGGGTGGAAAGTTGTTTTGGGGGTGGTAAGGGAGTGGGTGAAATGTGGCAGGAAGTGGAAGGGATGTGGGTGGGATGCGGAGGATGTGGGTGGGATGTTAACGGGAAGTGGGCGGGAAGTGGACGGAAGATGACGGAAGACGGCAGGAGGTGGCGGGTGGGCGGGGGGTGGGTGGGCGGGGGGGGGTGGGTGGAAGTGGTGGTGAATGTGGGCGGTAAGTGGAGGAATGTGGGTGGCAAGTGGGTGGAATGTGGGCGGATAGTGGTGGAAGTGGGTGGCAAATGGGAGGTGGATGGGACGTGGGGGGAATGTGGCGGTAAGTGGGAGGGATGTGGGGGGATGTAAATGGTAAGCGATTTGGGCGGAAAAAGGGCGGGAAGTGTGTGGCATGTTTGTGGCAAGTGGGTGGGATGTAGGTGCGAAGGGCGGAAAGTGGTGGGATGTGGGCTGGAAGTGGAGGATGTGGGTGGGAAGTGGTGGATGGAAATGGGAAGTGAATGGAATGTGGGTGAATGGGTGGGAAGTGGGCGGAAAGTGGTGGGATGTGGGCGGAAAGTGGAGGGATGTGGGTGGATGTAAATGGTGGGTGATCGATTTGGGCGGAAAAGGGCGGAAGTGTGCGGTATGTTGGTGGCAAGTGGGTGGGATGTAGGTGCGAAGTGGGCGGAAAGTGGGTGGGATGTGGGCGGAAGTGGTTGGAATGTGGGTGGGAAGTGGGTGGTATGGAAATGGGAAGTGGATGGGATGGGTGGAATGTGGGTGGGAAGTGGCGGAAAGTGTGGGCGAAGTGGGCGGAAAGTGGGTGGAATGTGGGCCTGAAGTGGGTGGTAAGTGGGTGTGCGTTGATTAAATACTGTTGAAGGCGCAGCGAAGCGTGGCGGGCTATTTGCTAGTTTTTATTATAAAATTGAAAATAAAAATTGAATTGGAATATCTTTTGAACTAAAAGGCGCATTACAAAAGTAGACATATCTATGATCTATGATTCAATACCTTTCCATTGATACATCACATGTCCTTGAAGGATCAAGGATAAGGATTAAGGATACCATTTTTTTTTTGATTCAATGCCACTGCTTATACACTTCGCTCACTTACTTCAAGTCTGTCATAAATTAAAAATGACTAATTTTGACTTAATGATGCAGAAATATTTGCTTTGTTGTGTACTGATTTGTGTAAAATTTTCAAACTGATATATGGGCATTTCCGCCAAATGGTAAGCCTGGACCGAAAAATAAAATTTTAAAATTTAATGACATTTGTATATTTAATTATTTTACATGCAAAACATATCGACCCCTGTGCGCGAAAACATCGTATGAGCCATTTTTTGCGAAATTGACATTTTGATGCAAATTTGTTCTAAATCCACTAAAATTATATAGCGATAACCATAACGGTTACGGAGATACAACAAAATAAATTTAATCGTATGTGACAAAAATGAGTTTATTTCTTGTGGGCGAAATGATCGTATGTGCCCCACAAATTGTGGGCCACAATACTGATATTCAACAGTCTGGTTGAAAAATAGCTAAATTGGTAAATTTTCATAAAAATAGTTACGAGTTTAGTTAAATAAATTGATAAATGATGCACATATAAAGATTGGTAGCGACGTTGCCAGCCACCGCATCGAAAAGTAGAAAAAACGCTCTCCTGTAAAATTTGGTTTTTGGCATACGATTTTTCGCGCACAGGGGTCGATATGCTATGTTTACAACATCTCTTCATTGCAATCAATTAAGAAAAAAGCATAGAGACCAAAAAGTTCGATTAACGGTTAATTTTTATCTTGCTTTTTCTAACCGATAATTAATTCAATTTAAAACCAATCGAAAATTTTTGCTGTGTCCACACTCGATAGAAAGCTACATTAATCCTCTTTATAATAAATTTATTGCTTTAGAATTTTCCATTTCGCAGATTTTTGCATTTCACTAGATTAAGCCAAATTCGACTTCTATTCCGCGTACGTTCGCGGCCACATGTTTATTGCTCTTATTATGAAATCTAAAACTCGATAATCTCCGTCTTTTGCACTAAACACAGAGCAAACAAAATTCTATCAAATTGGGGGATAAAGAGGGGATAATTTTTGTTTTCTGTCTTTTTGTGCCTTTTTTGTACATCAAAAAGCGTACGAAAACTCGAAACTAAAAGAACAATTTTTTGGTTTAAGTCCATTAGACGCGATTTTCTCAAAATAGATTATTTTTTTCCCCAATTTCGAGACGTAAAAGTAAAATGGCTAATTCATACGTTTACACCAAAACCGGTGGACTCGGACTTGTTCCGGCCTGGCCTTGGCCGTTGGGCGTTTTTGAGCATGTCATATTATTAAAAGAGTAGCGTGTAGACCATAGTAGGCTGCTGCTGACTGTGGAAATGAGATGTCAAAGAGAGCACCCATAGGCTGATTAAATTCTAATTAATTTAGTTCAAAATTGACTATCAAACAAGGAAGACTTCCAATATTTCGTTTATTTTCGTCTAAGCATTTTCATTTCATTAGAGTGTTGATCGCGATGGGTCTGTTCGAAATTGTTCGAAATTTTTTTTAAATTGGACTCTGAAGAAAAGATTCAAAGTGTTAACTTTGTGACCGGTCCTTTAAAGGAGCTTATTACACAAATTTGAAGAGGCACTTGCAGGAATGTCATAAAGATATTTATAAAATGAGGTGGAACAACAAGACGTAAGCGAGACTCCCAAAAGAAAACAAAATTTGGAATTGCTTTACCAAGTTGAAGTGAAAGATATCTGTGTGCAATTGGTCACTGAAGAGAAGATGCCATTCACCCTCCTGGACTCGGAGCCCTTCAAGAAGTTGACGGATCAAATTTTTCGCGGACTAGAAATGAACCCCATTACTTCCGCAATGTTATGCAACATGTAACAGAAAATATGACTGGTTAAGAAATCTTCAAAATTATTAAAAACAAAGTTATATCCTTAAAGATTGATATCGCTACGAGACATGGAAGAGGTATTTTGGGAGTTAATGCCCAGTATTATCGTGAGCAGCGCATTGAAATTAAGACACTGGAGCTGCATAGCTGCATAAAAACATTCTGGAATAAATTTAAGTACCGAAATTGAAAATATATTAGAAGAGTTTTCAATTTCCAAGCAGCAAATTTACTCCGTTACATCGGATAATGGGAAAAACATTATAAAAGCTGTGGAATTCTTGAACCATGACCCCGACAACACAGTAAATGAAGACGTCGATGAAGAGGAACTTTTGAGGGATGTAATTATTCACTCAATAGCTTCGATCAAGTGTGCAGCTCATTCCCTACAACTAGCTGTGAAGGACTTTTTAAAGAATGATAGAAGAAACGAAATTGTTGACAAAGCTCGAAAAATGGCTAAAACTTTAAGAACTCCGACATACAGGTAATCACAAAAAATCATAGTATATGGAATATTCAATAAATATTCAAACTATTTTCAGGCTTGCCATTTGTGCGCAAGGCTTACCTCAGCCGCTGGATGTACCTACACGCTGGAACTCAACATACAATAAGTTGGAAAATGTGTGTGGGTTTAAGGGGTTTTCAGAAGAGCACGTGAATCTCAATTTGCAGTTGACGAATTCAGAGTGGGAAGATATTGAGTTGCTAATGGCTGTGCTAGAACCTATTTAGTGGCAACTCAAAAGATGCAAAGTGAACAACTATATTTGGCGATTTTTATATGCTTTGGCTCGAGAAAAATTAATCATTCGATCTATGAAAATCCTCATAGTGAGGATCTCGCTGAATGCATAGACGTTAGAGAAACAAGTCTTCTGGCGAATGAAGCTGTTATCTCTTCAATTTACTTGGATCCGCGGATTCGCAGGGCATTACTGAAGAATCCCATTCAACTTAAATTTGCCAGAAATCATTTAGCGAACCTCATGCGAAAAAATACTTTTCGTAAATAAAATGGTAAGCTATATATTAGTATAATATTCATATGTATATTTTAAATGTACTTTTTTAGCAGAATGACGCACCACTGATGGACCCGGTTTCACCTCTAGTATCCTATCCGTCAACCTGACTTTGACACTGCTCCACAAAGCATTCTGAATGAATTTCTGAATTCAATTGAATCGGGCTCTGGGAATGAAGAGGCAGATGGGGAAGATGATGAACTCAAGCTTGCAATTACTGAAATAAGCGCGTACTCCCCCAATCCAATTGAAATTAGAGAGAATATAATGAAGTATTGGGAGGAGAAAAAGTTTATGTATCCTCGGTTATTTCAATTGGCGAAAGTTATCCATTGCGTGCCAGCAACTGAAGTGTCCGTTGAAAGGGCCTTTTCTGCCTTAAAATTGGTCATGTCGGACTTAAGGTGCAACTTGTCCTCTGATTCCATAAAAAATTCTGTTCTTAAAATTAAATAAAGAATGCGATAAAGCATGCTGAAAAATTCATTGTCATTGCATATTTGGTTTTCAGATACTTTGCTCTAATGTGCTGATAAGGAGTGCAACTCAAATGAAAAATAGGACTGGACTTTAAGCCACTGGATCTGCCAAATAGCGGATTTTTTCAACGGTTCACTAGCTATTTCTGAATCTGCAATCATTAAACATACGTTTATTATATACATGTATGGTATAATTCTATTGATCGGGCTGTTTCTATAGAGTTTACGGTAAATTTTTTACCTTTACAAGCCGAACCTTTTACAGAATTTTAGAAGTTTTTCAGCCTTGGTTCAGAGTCTTTTTTTTAGAAATGACTTAAGCTATGAACTGAAAATTTGATGTGAAGGCTGGAGGCTGGTACTATGAAGCAAGCCGAACCAGCCGGCTAAACCAGTTCAAAAGTGAAATGTGTTGATCATAGCTCGTCACTGGATCATCATAAAAACAAAAAAATTAAAAGGTGATATGATTTCCGAGTTAAAGACGAAGAGATATTTTAATACCCTTGCAGAGGGTATATTGAAATTGTCCGGATGTTTGTAACGCACAGAAGGAAGCATCTCCGACCACATGAAGTATATACATTCTTGACCAGCGTGACGAGTTGAGTTGACAGAGCAATGTCCGTCTTTCCGTCTGTTTCTATGCTGTCTCCTCCGTTTGTTTTAAAGCAGCGTTGGCCCTCGGTTCCATCTCGGGGGCGACAACATTTCGCTATTCACACATACATTACCCGAGCGCCTGCCGAAGCTGAGAATTAGAGAGCAAAAAAGCGTCATTCGCTTCACAGAGTCCGAAGCGATTAGGTCGAAGCAAATTCACGGAGGTTTTGCACACATACACTCTCAATTTTTGGCCTCGCTCTCGCTGGCCATCGCTGTTCAAAGCTATCTTAACCAAACTTTGCACGAAGTCTTTTGGTACAAATACGCTGCACATTTGTCGGAACCGTCCGGATCAAATGACTATAGCATATAGCTGCCATAGGAACAAGAAGCTGTTCTAGTGCTTTCATAAACTGGGACTGAAACACTGATCTACTATTTCACTTTGGGCTTGACAAACTTTCTAACGTGTTTAAGTTATGACAGACTTGAAGTAAGTGAGCGAAGTGTATAAGCAGTGGCATTGAATCAAAAAAAAAAAATTGGTCTCCTTAATCCTTATTCTTGATCCTTCAAGGACATGTGATATATCAATGGAAAGGTATTGAATCATAGATCATAGATATATGTCTACTTTTGTAATGCGCCTTTTAGTTCAAAAGATATTCCAATTCAATTTTTATTTTCAATTTTTATAATAAAAATTTAAAAATAAGTCTTATTTTCAATTTTTATAAATAAAAAATCAAAAATAAGTCTTATTTTCAATTTTTATAATAAAATAAGAGTTATTTTTAGATTTTTATTTAAAAATTGAAAATAAAAGTTTATCCTGATTTTGGATTGCTCACTCAAAATTCGTATATGGGGTGTCTCCAAAAGGGTCTAGGACACTTATTTGGCTTTGATTTTTTTAAAGTCCATAACTCTTATTTGCGATCCCTGGTTTGAAGTGCAATCGTTTATAAGGAAATCTTTAGAGATTTCTAGAACACCCCTGATATGCTGTTTTTAGTGCGCCCTAAGAGTCGTAAATTGAAAAGTGAGTCAAAATACTCATAGCGTTGATGAGCATATAGCAATAGCATTTTGCTATTATATTAAGTGCTCCTTTGACGACAGCTAAGTAGATTTGTAATAGAGACAAGAGAAGACGCAGGGCGTAAATTTATAAATTTATAAATTAAAATTTATCTTTAATTGAAAACGCCACTGCAATTTATACCGAATATTTAAGGAGAATAGTTCCGATGGATATGCGATCGGAAGATATCGCCAGTTTTCAGAATGCCATTTGGTGTCACTTTTGTGGTAATTATTTAGGGGACGATAGGGTGAGAGACCATTGCCACTTGACTGGTTGTTTCAGGGGGGCTGCACACAACAAGTGCAATTTGAACTACAAAATAGGTTCATTTATCCCGACTTTTTTTTAACAACTTTTCACGTTATGATGCGCACTTATCTGTAAAGGACTTGGCTGAGATTCCTGGAGAAATTAATATAATACCTCTTAATAACAACATCATAGAACAACATCAGCAAGTCAAGGCGATCGGACGTGTTTGTCAAGAGCTCCTCACTTACGTACCAACAACCCGAGCATTTCAACCCGAATTAATTTCCTTTTGGTTTAAATCACTTGAAAGAATCGATACACCGCTTAAAATTCGCGATTGATTAATTGCTGGACATTTAAAAGCTTTAAATAAACAAAAAAACAAATAAAGCAACCTCAAATTTCAACCTTTGAGCTTCGAACTTGTGAGAGTGGCTTGTGGATTCTGAACACACACATCTACTATAAACACATCAACACAGAAGAAAATCACAAATACACTCAAATATGTCAACAAACAAGACATCGAACAAACCCGGCAGCAAACGTCTGTGCAGCGAGAACTCCACCATCGACTTGGCTGGGAGATCCTCTGATGTGATGATGATGATCCGTCACCTTGGCTCATCGAACTTCTCGATATGAGATTTGCTGAGAAGGCGGAACTCATCAGTACCAGTGTGCGCCTGGCTGAGGAGCGGATTCTGCACGAGCTTCAGGAGAAAATTGCTGGAATGGATGGGGCGATTCAACAGCTGATGCAGCGGGTGCAGCAATTGGAGATCCAGAGAGAGCAACAACAGCAGAACCATGAAGAGAGTTTGAAGGGATTAAGAGCTAAGGTAGGAGAGTTGGAGGCTAGGCTTGATGCAAAGTTAAGCGCAGAGGCCTCTGCAACGGTAGCAAATGATTTGCGACTGCATGGAGTGCCTCGGCTTGAAAATGAAGTCCTTAAGGCGCTCTTCAACAATCTATGCTTTTCTATGAAAATCTCACCTGTGTCCAGGGTGAAAGTATTTTCGTCTGAAACCTCTTGTGCAGGCACACACAGCTTTGGACCCAATCGTCATTGTTAAGCTTGAAAGTGCATGGGATACAGCTGCAATAATAAAAGCATTGGGTGCTTATAGAAGAGACACCAAGCAACCACTAACTCGCCACCAAGCAACCACGAATCGCAAGCTCCATTCTATGTAAACGAACATCTATCCAAAACAAACCACGAAATTTTTAATGCTGCGATGCGAGTGAAGAAGGGAAAAGAGCTGTCAGCTGCCACCACCCCACGTGTCATTTACTGATCACACTGAAGCTTTGATGGACAACAGTTCGTTTCGTCAGTAAAATATGTTTGCGACCTTTTAATGCTCTATTATATTCACTTCTATTTAATCTTAGGAAATATTAAATTTTTATTTTATTTACAGCCTCGAATCAAATGGTATGTAGCCTTAATATTTTAATAGAAAAATTGTGTGCGCCATATGTAGACTTTATCTCGCAGTATGCAGGGTGACATAAATTCTTCCGACAGCAACAGCTATGCAGTAGTTCGTATTCTTACCAAACAGTGGTCAGGTCTTAAAGTAGTACACTTGAATGCGCAAAAGTTTAGTGATTAAGATTGAAGAGTTCCGATATTTATTTGTTAATTCGAATGTAAAGATCATATGTGTATCGATTTGAGTGATTCAATGTTTTCGTGTGATAACTATTTTCTGTATCTTTCTGATCGTAAAGACCATGCTGGAGGAGTAGCACTTTATATTAAAACAAGTAAGAGTGCTGCGGTCGAGTGCCCCGACAGCAAATACCCTGTTCAAGTAATTTGGTTCCTATGCTTCGAATTCCATTTATTTTTATACAGCTGAAAAGTGTATTATAGTTTTGCCCAGAAGTTTGCAAAGCATAGAAGGAATCATCTCCGACCACATAAAGTATATATATTTTTTGATCAGCGTGACGAGCTGAGTCGATTAAGCTTTGTCCGCCCGTCTGTCCGTCTGTCTGTTTCTACGCGAACTAGTCCCTTAGTTTTGAAGCTTGCGAGCTGAAATCTTGCACAGAGTCTTCTTTTGTCTGCACGCTGCTAATATGTCGGAACCGACCGGATCGAATCGCTACTTCTTGTAGCTGTCATACAAATGATCGGTCGAAAAATGGATTTTAATGAGAAAAACTGTTTTTTCCTCAATATTACCGCTTTCAATCACGGTCATGGGTTATATTAAAGGTTTTTAAGCTGATCTGCGAAGCTTGGTCGAAGTCGCTAACCGTTGAGACAAGCGATTTCAAGTGTACAAAAACTTTCGGCACGGAGGAAGTTAGCCTTGCCTTTCTCGTTAAATTTATTTCAATAAATGGGCAGGCGCACTTATGTACATATCTTCGGTGTTTTTGCTCGCATCTCATTGTGGTACATAGAATAGATAGATGTTGGGCCTCACTGAATATATATTAAGTCACTAGGTTCAAACTTAAAAATTGTAGCTCGGACAGTTTTTCGCGGTTAGAAGAAGATGGAGGAGGAATTTGCCAAACCTGAAGCAAACTTTATCTGGGTACTGTATACACCTATATACTTGCAACAATTTGTGGTTCTACCTATTATAGTCTGTGAGATCTACGCGTTTATACAGAGAAAACGACAGATTTTCACTGTTTAAAGATGGAGGAGGAGGAATTTTCGAAATCTGAAATAAACTCGATGTGCGTACAGTATACACCTCTATACATGCCAAAATTTGTGACTCTATTACAGTCTCTGAGATCGACGCGTTCATACAGACAGACAGACGGACAGACGGACGGACGGACAGACGAACAGTCGGACAAGGCTAAATCGACTCGGCTGTTGATGCTGATCAAGAATATATATACTTTATGGGGTCGGAGGTGCTTCCTTCTCCCTGTTACCTACACTTGCACAACTTCATGATCCCCTTTTTCCCATTTTTAATAGGAACAGGGTATAAAAAGTCTAAGTTCCAAGATAGTATGTAAGCAACCGTCAGGAAGTGCAATAGAATAGATATTTATAAAAATTATAAGCAAAAGAGACAGAAGCAATATTTTAGTTGGCTGCATATGCGGACCATACCGCAATACAGAATATAATGAACTAATTGATCTAGTCTCTACACTTTCCGTAGACTTTAATGATGTAATTTTAACTGGAGACATGAATTCAAATATTCTGCGGGTAACGCATTTATTAAATAATATGGAATCTCTTGGACTAAAAATTTTAAATGACCAAACTCCAACGCACTTCACTAGTACCTGTAATACACTCTTAGACGTATTCTTTGTAAGCAACTTTGATAAATCTCAATCTTATGACCAATTTTCTGTTCCAGTGTTTTCCAAACATGATGTCCTGTTTTTGTCATATGATTTGTATGCGGACCACAATGAAAGCCGAATTGAATTCAGGGATTTTAAAAATATTGACCGAGCTTTGTTAACTGTTGATCTGTGTATGTGTGACTGGACCTCTATTTATAATCTTCCAACAGTTGACTCCCAACTTGACCTTTTCACAAACAATCTACTATTTCTATATAACAAGCATGTTCCGCTCAGACGAAAATCAATTCGCACTGACTTACGGCCCTGGTTCAACAATAATATTAAAAAACTTATTTATGTTCGAGATAAAGCTTTTGCTAAGTGGAAGCGTTTCAAAACTGAACAACACCACAGACACTTTAAATTGCTGAGAGGAAATGTAACGTCTCTGATTAATTTATCTAAGAGAGAATATTATTCCGATAAGTTTGATAATGCAGAGACGAGTGCACAAACATGGAAATTTTTAAAAGAACTTGGCGTCGGCAAGTCTCAGCCTCAATCTAGCTTAAACATAAATATTGACGAATTAAATTGACAGTTTATTAGATCTCATGTACCTGAAGTGAAACACAATACGTACCTGAACAGCCAACCTTATAAATCATGTGAGTTTAGCTTTATGTGTGTTAGTCAATGTGATGTCCTTGAATGTATATCACAAATAAAATCCAATGCTACGGGTTTAGATGCTATTAATACCAAATTTTTAAAAATAGTTCTTTCCCTAATCCTTCCCTACATAACACATATTTTTAACTGCCCTGACTACATCCACATTCCCCGATTCTTGGAAAGCTGCCAAAATTATTGCCATACCAAAAAGTGCCAATGAGTACCGACCTATCTCAATATTACCATTTCTTTCAAAAGTACTCGAAATTTTAATGGCCAAACAAATTAATACTTTTATGCTCACCGAGAAACTTTTTAATGACAACCAATCTGGATTTAGAAAAGGACGAAGTTGCACAACGGCTATTATAAATATAACAGAAGACATTCGAGGAAGTGTAGATAATGGTCACAACATTTTTAACACTTTTAGATTATAGCAAAGCATTTGACACGGTAAGCCACGAAATTCTATGCACTAAATTAAAGAAACTGTACATGTTCTCAAGCACGGCTGTGAAATTCCTACAGTCATATCTCGCAGCGCGGCGACAATCTGTTGTCACATCAAGGGCTTCTTCGTCATTCTTGACTATAAAACGTGGTGTCCCGCAGGGATCGGCTCTTGGACCCCTTTTTGTTCTCTAATTTTGTGAATGACCGACCAAGCGTTTTGTCAAAGTGTGATGTGCATATTTATGCGGATGACGTTCAGTTGTATGTTAGCAGTCCTTTGTGTAAAATAGATGAGTGTATTCATGTTTGTAATAGCGAACCCTGTAGAATAAGTGACTGGGCTGAAAGGAACGGTCTGGGATTAAACCCATCCAAGTCACAGTGTAATAACACTAGTTTACAGCATTTCCGATCCCGACCATCTGGCAGTTATTTCGTATGTAAATCCATTTGCTGAGTCCAAAAAACAATCCGCAAATTTTGATGGGGCCGTTTTCGAGAAATCGTGGGAAGCTACTTTTTCGATTTGTGAAAAAAGTACCTTTAGAAAAATGCATATCTTTGGTACCGGTTCTTGCATTATGATTAGGTAATGCTTACTTGGGAGGTGAACGCCCTATCATTCGTTAATACCCTACTTCTTCATCCGGTGCTGGACTTCGGAGTTATAAAGGCTTTTGTCGACAACTTTGCATTATTTTTATCACTTTTTTAAAAGCTGGATTTAAAGTGCAATTTTCACAAAGAAAAAATTGTGTAAAATTTATTTTGGCTGGTAACTAAAGATTTATCTATTAAAAATGCAACGCCATATAACTCATTAAAATCCGCAAGAATAAAAAAGTTATTGGCATTTTAGTAAAAAATGGCGGGTTTCAACTACAAGCAAATTGACTTAGTTTGAATGTTCGTCGTAGGACAACCATTCAAACTATTCTATTTAAGGGCTACTATGACCTGCAAAATTTATTTTGTACCCGGTTAAGTTATTTTGTGATTGACTTAGGTGGAAAAATGAATGTATGGCGTCAATTTGGATGCAAAACTGATCTTGATATGCTTGCGGGCATTTTTTCTATCGTCTTGCATTCATTTTTCAACCTAAGTCAATCACAAAATAACCTAACCAGGTACAAAATATTTTTGGCTGATTATAGTAGCCCTTTAATAGAATAGTTTGAATGATTCCTATGCCTCCTACGACGAACATAAAACAGTCAAACTAAGTCAATTTGCTTGTAGTTGAAACCTGCCATTTTTTACTAAAATGCCAATAACTTCTTTATTCTTGATCGGATTTTAATGAGTTATGTGGCGTTGCATTTTAAATAGATAAATCTTTAGTGACCAGCCATAAAATAAATTTTACACAATTTTTTTCTTTGTGAAAATTGCACTTTAAATCCAGCTTTTTTTAAAAAAGTGATAAAAATAATGCAAAGTTGTCGACAAAAGCCTTTATAACTCCGAAGTTCAGCACCGGATTAAGAAGTGGTGTATTAACGAATGATAGGGCGTTCAATTACCTTCCAAGTAAGCATTACCTAATCATAATGCAAGAACCGGTACCAAAGATATACGCATTTTTCTAAAGGTACTTTTTTCACAAATCGAAAAACTAGCTTTTCCGCGATTTCTCGAAAACGGCCCCATAAAAAAATTTGCGGTTTGGATTTTTGGACTCAGCGGAAGGACTTACACAAGGAATTGCTACCAAATGTTCGGGATCACGAAATTTTTTATTATTTTGTAAACAAGTGTAATTAGCAACAAAAACTTTGATATTTTCAGCTTTCCACAGCTAACAATAAATAATTTTGCTATTAAGTATGTTAAATGAGCAAGCAATTTGGGATTTGCGTTTTTCACAACTCTTACATAGAACAATCATATTGTTGGATCCGTAGGCAAGTTGTATGGACTACTAAGAAGCCAGAACGTTGTTAAGCACTTCCTACCAGTCAAGATTCGCTTATTGATAGCCAAGACCCTCTTAACTTCTGTCCTCTTCTATGGTGTTGAAGTATTTAATAACTGTGACAGCAAGTAAAACGTAAAATACAAAGTAGCCTTTAACAACATAGCACGGTAAATCTACAATCGAAGACGAACTGATTGAATATCTGACGTATCCATTAATATATTTGACTTACCCCTACAATCGTGTATGGAAGTAAAAAGTGTTGTTTTATTACATAAAATAGTCTGGACAAAAGAACCCTCATACATATATGAAAAGCTAAACTTTAGCATTTCAAGAAGAACGAACAATATTGTGTGTCAAAAGTACAGACTGTCAGTTTCGGAGAGACAATTTTTCATACATACTGCTCGCTGTTGGAATCGATTACCCCACGATATAAAGACTATAAGGAACGCCACGCCATTTACGTTAAGAATAGAAGAACACTTACGAACTACAAACATTTGATTCGAGGAAACCATTAGTTGATAGAGGAATAATAACATTTAATATTTATTATTTATTTGAACTTTCTTATCGGAATTGTTAACTTTAAATTATAATATTAATACATGTTTAGGTATAAGTTAGCATTTAAGTAGGAAATCTAAAATATTTAAGTAATTCAATATTTAAGCAATTCAATAAACAATAAACAATAAAGGTTTACATTTTAGTTTCCAAAACAATTAAAGTCGAAGGTCCACAGCATAAGCAGCAAAAGATTCTTAGATTCTTTTCGCTTCATGTCATCAGGTTTGGACACACTAGTGGCCAATCTTAGTGATGGGGACATGAAAACAGTTAGAGCCAATGCTTATGATTTTTCGCTGGTGCGCAGAAAGGGTGTCTTCCCATATGAATACATTGACACAATTGAGCGGTTGAGTGAAACGCAACTACCTCCACAAGAGGCCTTTTTCAATAGCCTTGCGGATACTGAGTCCTCGGAAGAGGAATATGCCCATGCACTTAAAGTGTGGTCACAATTTTCTTGTCCAACAATACAAGATTATCTAGAATTGTATTTGAAAACTGATGTTTTGCTTCTGACTGATGTTTTCGAAAACTTCAGGCGGATATGCATGCATATACATAAATTGGATCCAGCCCACTACTACACAATTCTGGGGTTATCTTGGGATACAATGCTCAAGAGCACACAAATCGAGCTCGAGCTATTGACCGCCATTGACATGTACAGGTTTATTCAGTGTGGAATTCGCGGTGGCTTGGTGCAATGACCGAAACGTTATAGCAAAGCAAATAATAAATATATGCTTGATTATGATGCGACAAAAGAGAGTGAGTTTCTAATTTATTTGGATGTCAACAATCTTTATGGTTTCGTAATGTCTCTATCTCTGCCATATGGGAGTTTTCAGTGGCTTACTCAAGAAGAGATTGATGCCCTTGACATTTTAAACATACCCGCAGAATCTGAGTATGGCTTCATATTTAAAGTGGATTTGACCTCTCCTTTTGTCCTCCCAACAAAAAACCGCCACGGGGTGGAAATACCAATAAACTTAAATCTCAGCGATAAAACTAAATACCCAATTCATTATATAAATTTGCTGCAGTGCCTGAAGAGTGGTTGGAGCTCACTAAGGTGCACAGGGTTTTACGGTTTGCTCATTGATTTAATTGATTGAAATACTCAGCACCGAACAAATGCTAGAAATGCATTTGAAAAAGACTTTTCAAATTGCTGAATAATAGCATATTTAAAGCGCTGGAAAACATTGAAAAGCGCATCGACTTGAAGCTCATCAGTGAATGGGAGCCTCAACAGCGAAATACGCCCGGGCGTTACAAATTGTGTGGCAGAGAGCTTGTGGCAAAATCAAATTTCCACAGCTCGGTGCAATTCTATGAGAATTCATATGCCTTTCAAAAGAAGCGATTGAACATCTGCTACAACAAGCCCATTTACATTAGCTTCTCTGTATTGGATTTGTCCAAGTGGAAAATGTATGATTTCCACTACGGCTACATGCAGCCCAAATTCCAGGAAAAATTGAGCCTAAACTATTTTTTTTTTTTTTTTGGGGCGAGGCACAGTGGTCGGTCTTGTATGGAATCAGCGGTCAAAAATACTTTTAATGCCTATATCTGAGTTAAATTTTTTTCTTAGCTTTATATAATTATAATAGTAATAAACAATAATATTACCATCAATCAGCTATTACCACTACCCGGCACCTCCCTCCCATCGAAAGGACTCATCGAGTTCATTATTTACATCGCTTTGCAACTCTAATATCAGCGACGCAGTGTGATCCAAAATTTTTGTAACTCAACTTCAGCTACAGATACTGAAACTCTTTTCCTTTTCCTTTAAAATGTTATTATAGCAGGGTAAAAAGTTAAGATGAACTTTATTGTTAGCGAAGCTTTGATAAGTAGATTCTGATGCTTTTTAAATTTGCTTAGTTTATGAGTGATATTACTTCATACGCCTTTGCTAGGAAGATCGAAGGATCGATGAAATTATGAAAATGATAATACTAAAACCAAAGCACAATAATGACGAACAAAACACAAACAATTAAAACACAAAAACAAAATATATACACTCAAAAAAAAAATCAATCCATATGGGATCAAATCAATCCCAAGCGGTAATGAAAACAACGTAATCCCGGATATGATTGACCCGATCTGAAAATAGATTGAGTTGATCCGACTTTTTTAATCCTAAGAAGGATTACATATATCCCGGGGTAATCCTATGAAAGATTGAGTTGTGCAAAAAATTCGAGCACAATTCAATCCCAAAACTGGATCATTTTATGCCTATTCTAGATTCACTTATGCTCGATATGTAAGATTGATTTGATCTCAGGATAGATTACTATTCTTCTTTTCCTCCGCCATGCCATTTGCCATAGGACATCCTCATACACAATTCAAAGACCACTCACATCAGTTTTGGTTTGAAAAAACAAAGAAATGAATATAAAAATTTTTGGCTCCACTGGGACTCGAACACAGGACCATTCGCACTGAACAGGAATGGAACGGCATCTCATCGCACACCACCATACCCAATGTTTGATTCAGAGTGTCTGAGAGGCTACTTATATTTCTTCGCTCTCGCTCTCTAATTTATGGGCATGTGATCTCGAAAGGGATTGTAGTAAGCACATTTGGAATGATACAAGCTCGAAAGGAATGGACCAATCCTTAAAAGATTGAATTGTGTAGAATATCCTGGAAATCGAGATTGAATTTTCAAGCTCGTGCCGGGCTTACTCCAAGATTTAAAAGATTGAAAACATCTCGGCGTTTTTTTTTTGTGTACGTAAGCAAGAATGTACACGCACGATAGTTCACGCACGATAGTACACGCACGCACATACCTAGGCACATATAAGCAAGACAACACAAAAATGGGTTGTAGAAAAACACGAATAACACAGAGGGAGGCAAAAGGTGGCGGCTGAGTTTAATAATATAGACAAAGAAAACATTAGCTAATATTAAGAAAAAAGTTTTATTTGAGGGTAAGACAGGGGTCACAACATTTTCTCTAACTCAAATCAATGCATTAAGAAAAATACACCACTCGACAGGTCATCGGTAAAACAATAATTTTAAAACAATATGAAACATATTATTCCACAAAAATCATTAAGTAAGTACGTTAATTTTTCAATATTAATTTTAGTTGACGTCAATTAAACGCGATTTAATATTAAAATTTAATTTTCTTGTAGGGCAAAATTAAAGCTCCGTTCACTGCACAGTCCGCTTGGTTTTGTTGTCACTTTTCTCTCTTTATTTCTAGCGCTTTCGACCGGGATAGTTTAAAAATGAATTTAGCGTTTGTTGAACTGTTCTTTTAAGAAAAAATTTTGATACTTAGAGTGAAAATTTCTGAAGTTTATTTTTTTATTTTGGCCTATGAAATCGACCACTGTGCGAGGAGGGAAAATGCCTTATGCATTTCCTAGTCTGCCGTCGCAGAAAGGGTATGTCGGACTCGCACCTGCTAAGAACCCCCCTTTCCCTCTCAGGCCTGTATCCACTTTGGAAAAGCTTTCGCATTACTTCGAAGTGGGGCCCTTTACCTTGCTACGCGCTCTGATCCTATTATCTGCGTCCAGATACCCCACTATGTCCTCTCGTCCAGGTCTTTTTCTTGATTCGCAGAATTTCGCCAACAAAACTTTTGCGATCAATCTCCAGTGCTCTTCGTTCGAGGTCATCTTCGATACGATGTTGTCTGCTGTGATATGTCCTACACATTGGAGTTGGAAATTTTAGTTCATTTTAATGACCTAGTTCATTAGTTCATTTGAACTATAGTTCATATTTTGAACTATAGTTCATTTTTTGAACTATAGTTCATTTTTTGAAGTATAGTTCATTTGAACTATAGATCATTTTTTGAACTATAGTTCATTTTTTTGAACTATAGTTAAATTTTCGGACTATAGTTCATTTTAATCTTGGATTTAAATCTTGTTCATTCGTCGCTTTTGTAAATTTGTAAATTGTCTTATGTCGTCCCATTGTATTTATTTTGTTTTGTCAAATGTTTGCTTATATTGTTATTATTTTCCGCGATCGCTGCAGCGTACGTGTAATTTATTTGGTCAACGTCGTCTTTGTGGTTTACAGCCCGCTCTCCCCGCTTTTGTATTCGCAGACTTTCCAGTGTTAGTCTTACTGTCTCTCTTTGTTTTCTATGTCCAGCACTTTAACATTATCGAAATCAGCTGTATGTCCAGATGTTGTCAGTGTTGCGCTATCGCTGTTGTTGATTTGTTGTTTTTCGCATCTCCTTTGTGTTCCGCTATTCTAGTTGCAAGCGCTCGTTTTGTCGTTCCTATGTATACGCCGTCGCAAGACTCTCCTTCTTTTCCCTTGCATACTATTTCGTACACAACGTTCTGTTGTAATTCTTTCGTTATCCTATCCTTCGTGTTTGTAAACATTTTCCTTGTATTTGTGTGGGCTTTGTATGCGATCGTTAGATTTGAATATTATCTAGGTATTAATTTCCCAATTGTCTGTCATATGGTACACTTATGTATTGCGTTTTCTCTCTCTTGTCTCTGCTGTCGGGTTCAGTGGTCTTTGTTTGGGTGGAGTTTGTAATTAGCAGTCAATCAGCTGGTCTGGATAACTATTTTTTCCTAAGCATTGTTTTAAGTTTAATGTATATTTCGGGTCTGTATGATGCGTCGCTTAAGGTGTATGCTTTGTTTATTATATTCTTTACTGTGTTAACTTTTGGGAAATGGGCTGATTTGAGTGAAAACTCATTATTCTTCCTGATGCTATGGTTTTTGTGTACCACTTGAACTTTAGTTTCCCGTCGTCTCTTTTATTTCCCGTGTCGAGGTAGCATATTCTGTTGTCCTTCTCTACTTCCATTGTAAACTGAAGCCGATGATGTTGCTTGTTCAGTGTTTCTAGTATAGTCTGAGCGTCTTTTTCCTTTATTATACAAACTATATCGTCCACATATTTTGTTAGTTGTTTGACTTCTATGTGTCTCTTCTCTAAATTTGCCATTGCATCGTCCAAAATTTTGTCCAGTATAATATTTGCTATGGTCGGTGAGATCGGATTGCCCATGGGCATACCATAAATCTGATTGTAAATTATGTTGTCATATGCTTCATAATTATTTTCCGTAAGTACGAAGTCAAGAATTTCCTTAAATCTAGTCTTTGGTATCTTAGTGTATTCGGCTATGTCAGTCCATTTGTTCATTATGTTCGTCATTGCTAATTTCACTGGTATATTGGTAAAAAGCGATACTACGTCGAAAGATACCAGGATTTCGTCATCTGCAATGTTGGTGTTAGCAAATTTCTCCTTTAGTTGTACAGCATTCTGTATATTATATTTATCGGAAACAATGTTCCTAAGAATACCGCCCAAGTATTTTGCCAACTTGTAGCAGGGAACGCTTTGTGAGGCAGCTATCGGTCTGAGATAAAGAATAATTGCTTAGAAACACGAATTTTAAACTATTAAATGGTTGGCAAATACAAAATTTACTGAACGAAGAAATATTGTTTTTTTGGCGAAGTTATGTTCGAAAAACAAAACTATGATCACAATCCCCCACTCTCCCCTAACTAATTCAAAATGTTGCTTAGCTCGTATTTCATTTTGGTTTTCTACAACTTTCAATTCCAATGTCATCATCTCAAAATTAAATTATTATTCAAAGTTCAAAGTCTCAAGCCGTCGTTAGATTCAAGCAACTCAACACCAATCAAAGGGTATCAGCATCTGTTATGTTTGGTTGACTCAATTACAAAACTCATTCAAAATAATCAAAAGCGCAATGAACAGCGAATCTCATATATAAAGCTTATGCCTGCCAACATTTCACTTATTGTAGTTGATTGCGCTCTCGCTTTTTCCAAGCATCCACACAAAAGAGATCCAGTAGTCACACAATAATATACACACAATTTTGCTATCTTACTTGCCGCACAGAAATATACAAGTAAGCAAGGCCCCAGGCCCTGATTCATTTCGAATAGAGCATTCCGACTTGCCCTGTCCCTCCAGCCAGATGTATTCGCAACTTTATATACTGTCTTCGAGAAGGTATATTCCCACAGACCCAGAAGCTGGTCCTTCTCCCGAAACCGGGGAAACCACCAGGTCAGGCAGGTTCCTATAGGCCAATCTGTCTTATCGACTCGGCCGGAAAGCTGCTAGAGAAAATAGTTGCCACACGTCTGGAACGTGCAATTGCTGCAGCCGGCGACCTATCACATCGCCAATTCGGGTTCCGGAAGGCGAGGTCCACCATCGATGCCATCAAATTGGTCGTGTATACAGCGTCGAAGGCGATAGAGGGAACGAGGTGGAAGGGCGGAGGCAAGGAGTACTGTTTAGTAGAGTTGTGCCCATTTTTTTGAACTAGTTCAAATGAACTAGTCTTTAAAATGAACTAATGAACTAACTACTAATGGTTTTGAACTATAGTTCATTTTATGAACTATGTATTTCTCAGTTTTTGAACTATAGTTCATTTTTTGAACTAAAGTTCGTTTTTGAACTATAGTTCTTTTTTTGAACTATAGTTCATATTTTAAACTCATAATTAAACTTCATAATTTGAACTATAGTTCATTTATTTTTTTTTACCACTGAAGCAAATTTTAAGGCGTTTACTTATTGCACAGTGGGCGGAAATACCGATTTTTTGGCATAAACTCCAAAATAAAGAGACAGAAAGTTGAAACTTCATATATGTGCTATTTATATTATTAGTTAATTTCGAATTAATTTTTACCGTTAATTTATTTTTTATTTTATTTTATTTGTTTTCTTATTTTTTAATTTTGTTTTTATACATTATCTACTTCTAACTCAAATGCAAAATGTTCTTTAACTTCAAACTCGTTGTCATCATCTGCTGTTCCGTCTGGTACCTCAAATGGGGGTGACTCCAAAAGCGCGATAGCCTCTTTTGGAAGTTTGCGTGGTGACACGACGAATATCGACCTTGTCTGAATCTGTCAAAATGTTTCGAAATTGCGCAAATATGCGCTTAGGTTGTCAGCTCTATATAAATGTTAACATAATAACACACTTCTACATTAGCACTTTCAGCAATACGGCGTAATCTTGCAAGATATGCTCCACGAAACACAATTATTGAGGCTAGGTTCTACATGAAATTTGTTCCAACAATACATTAAATACAACACGAAACAAAAGCATCTCAAATTTAACCACTCTACACTATATTTTACATAACTTAATGAATATTTTGCATATTTCAAAATGCCGTTATATATAATCTTGTAAGAATGACTAATGGTCAAACATTTACAAAATTTTCAACACATACAAGGCATAACTAGCCTTGCGCAAACAGCTGATTCAACGCGCTGCCAAAAACCAGGAATGGGCAAAAAAAAATTGTTTTTGATCTTTTTATTAAGGGTAGGCATTTATTTAACGGAAATAATAAAAAAATTATAAAAATATTAAAAAATAATTTTGGACTTTATGCCAAAAATAAGGCCATTCCGCCCAATGTGCATTGTCTGATACATGAGATATGAAAATCTAGTGGGCCTGCATTTAATAATGATTTTCAATGAATATAAGAAGCCATTCACATTTAAAAAATTACAAATAGCAGGACTACGAGACTATCAGTTCTCAAAGCCAAAGTTTGAGTTTTCGAACCAGCCCAGCAACAGGTGCTAAATGTTGCCTCCTCCTCGGCACTTAAGCCACATTATTCGTGGCTCTTCCGTCTATCCAGTGATCTCTGGTGCCAATCGTGTAGTTCTCTCACTGCTCCCCATCATTAATGGTGAACGATCGAGGAACTTGCCTAAGACCAAGAAGGTGTTTTCGAGTGCGCAGCCACGGACTTATCAAGGCCTAGGCGCCACTTTTTTTTCCTCTTGGAGCATAGCCAGAAGTTGCCAGTTGAGCTTAAAGTTGTCCAACCAAATGGTAACACTCTCTTATCCAGAGGTAGTCGTACGTGAGGAGAAAATTTCGGTAAAAACGTGTCAACGCTATTGGTGTTAATAATGGGCCGGCTTCCTAACTGGCTGACATGTTAACCTAAATTTACTAAGAGGCACGGGTTAAGGGTGACTCGCTGATTGTGTAAAGATTCCCCCAAAGCGACATGTGTGATCCATGGCTGCGACATCTATGAAGATGTAGCTATTCATTTTGGCTATAACAACATTATGAAATCGCTGCCAGCATTTACCTAAATAGTAAAACAGTTTAATCTCAAGAAACTGACCGAGCAAGCACCGAAGCCCTGATTTTACGCGCACGCAAACTCAACAAATCCATCGAAACCAAGCAGACTGTGTATCATGTATCAAACAGTATTAAAATTTTCCTCAGTAGTTAAAATAATGAACAATATTTAAATAAACGAGCAATAGTTAAAAAATGAACTATAGTTCGAAAATTTAACTTTTGATCTCAGGGATCAACCTTTTTGTCCATTCGCCCTTTGTTTCGTTTGCCCATCTTTCTTGCCACACGGTGAGGGTTTCTTCTTTTGACTTCGTTCTCTGGCTAATAGGTCGATCGACATATCACCTACGATGACCATCGCTGCTGCTCCTGATACTGTCCGATATGCACTTATTATTCTCAGAGCACTTCTTCTTTGGATCGATTAAAGTTGATTTGCTCGGCATTTTGCGTTTAGAGCGTCTGCCCAGATCTCGCATCCATATAGAAGGATGGCGTTGTTCACCTCCATTAGTAACTTCCGCCTACATTGCACCGGTCCGCCCACATTCGCCATTAGTCTGCTTAGCGAGCGAGTCGCAGTGGTAGACTTCGTTACTACGTGCTGTATATGAGCTTGGAACGATAGCTTCGAGTCGAGCCTGACTCCCAAGTAATTTATCACCTTCTGAGCGCGGATAACTCTATCGTTTATCCTCATGTCCAACTCTAATACGTTGTGCGTATTCTGTATTACGCGCCGTGATGACAGCCACAATGTCATCTGCGTATCCTACCAGAAATGCGTCATCGGACATTTCTATGCGGAGAACCTCGTCATAGCTGATATTCCAGAGGTCCGGCCCAAGTATAGATCCCTGCGCAGCTCCGGCAGTTACTGGAATCCATTTTTCGCCTGCTATGGTCTGGTACAACAGCTTTCGGTTTTCCGAGATAGCTGTGTATTATACGCAACAGATACTCCGGTACTCGGAAGCGCTTTTGTAGAGCTTCGATCATATCCGTCCATTTCATGTCTAACGGGTAGTCCGCTGTTGGACTTAAGCTTTTTCATGACGATTTTGTACCCTAGACCCCAGGGGTTGGTGTTGACATCGTCGCATAGGGTTTTACATTTCTCTATCTTACTCCTGCGAATGGCAATTTTCAGGTCCTTCTTAGCCTTTCTGTTAATTGCCTCCTCTTCTTCGAAGTCTCCTCGACGTCGCGCTCTAGTTAGGCGGCGTCGACACCTTAGGCATTTCTCTCTCAGGAAACTTATTTCTTCTGTCCACCAGTAAACCTCTTGACCAGCTCTATGCCTGTTTCCCACTCTAGGCATTGCAGCATCACAGGCTGCTTTGATTGTGGACATGACTCTTTCGGCTGTGCTATCGGTGCTTTCGGTAGTTTGGGCTACGCCGGTTCTTCTGACAAGTTCGTTGATCAGTGCTGCTCTGTTTAATCGGCTTACGTTCCATCCGCGCGCTTGTCGCCCAGAGTTGGCAGTGAGTCTATTTCTTGTGTGATCTTCCAATTCAAATGAAATATACTGATGATCAGTACCAGTATAAATATCGAGTACCTTCCAGTTTATAATTCTGTGTGCCTGGTTTTCTGAAACCAGAGTTATATCCGGAATCGTTCCTTCGCATCCAATTTGGGGTTACTCCTATGTTTATGACTGTAAGCCCAATTCTGACAGCCATGCACAGAAAAAAAACGCCGAGATATTTTCAATCTTTTAAATCTTAGAGTAAGCCCGGCACGAGCTTGAAAATTCAATCTCGATTTCCGGGATATTCTACACAATTCAATCTTTTAAGGATTGGTCCATTCCTTTCGAGCTTGTATCATTCCAAATGTGCTTACTACAATCCCTTTCAAGGTCCCTGCCCATAAATTAGAGGCGAGCGAAGAAATATAAGTAGCCTATCAGACACGCTGAAACAAACATTGGGTACGGTGGTATGCGATGAGATGCCCGTTCCATTCCTGTTCAGTGCGAATGGTCGTGTGTTCGAGTCCCAGTGGAGCCAAAAATGTTTATAATTATTTCTTTGTTTTTTCAGAAATTTTAATTAGCCAAAACTGATGTGATTGGTCTTTGAAGTGTATGAGGATGTCCTATGGCAAATGGCATGGCGGATGAAATGAATAATAGTAATCTATCCTGAGATCAAATCAATCTTACATATCGAGCATAAGTTAATCTAGAATAGGCATAAAATGATCCAGTTTTGGGATTCAATTGTGCTCGAATTTTTGCACAATTCAATCTTTCATAGGATTACCCCGGGATATATGTAATCCTTCTTAGGATTGAACAAGTCGGATCAACTCAATCTTTTTTCAGATCGGGTCAATCATATCCGGGATTACGTTGTTTTCATTACCGCTTAGGATTGATTTGATCCCATATGGATTGATTATTTTTGAGTGTGTTTGCGACTTTCCGTCCTCTGGAGTTGGTAGTTGGCATACGCCACTCCTCTGCCCTTGAATTAAAGTCGCCCGCTACGATACATTTTCCTGTATATTCGAGACGGTGTCTCCTATCTCATTCAGTTTGCTCTCAAATGTTTGGATGTCATCGCTTGGTTTTAAGTAACAGCTGAATACGTTGTAGTCGCTGACTCGTACGTGAACATAGCAGTTGCCCCCGACCCTCATTAGTGTGCAGCACTCTGCTTGTGCTTGGTATCCATATTGCGGACGTTTTGGTAGTATCCTCCAGCCAGATGCCTTCCTCTTTTTTTTTTGTACTGCTCGCTGATAATCACCAGGTCTGCTTGGTGTTCCAAGACTATTTGGGACAGTAAAGCATCCGCTGTTCGGCTTCTGTGTAGATTTGCTTGAAGTACTTTCATGTTGAGGCTTTCCTGGCACTGGCAGCGCAGTAATTCGATCCTGGTAAGTGCTTTATCTCTTTTTTTTTTCTTTTTGGTGTGCGCATAGACAGCACCTTGGGGTTTTAGTGCAACCTTTCATCTTATGTCCGCTCTCTCCACACCGGATACAAAGGTCTTTTCGGTCCGGACCTTTAAATTCGCTCTGGATATGGTTGTTTCCGAAGCATTTAAATCAGCGTTTGATTTCTTCAGCGCGCTTTACTCGACATCGTGTCCAGCCGATTTTTAACCTCTGCTCTTTTAAAATAATTGCTGCATGTTCTGCGGGGAGAACAACGAAGGCTCGGCGTCTAACTAATCGTCTACAGAGCCGTTTATTGCTCCCGCTATTGCAGTTTTGACTTCCGATTCCTCGGTAAAGCTGTCTTAGTCTCGAACTTCTATACTCACGGTAGGCCTGAGTACCTTCACTGTTGCCGTTTCCTTGAGTAGTTCTTGGATAGCGTCGCTTAGCTTTTGGGGTTTGCTTCCTTTTGACAGCTCCAGTAGCATATCTCCAGTCTTTGTCTTCCTGATTGATCGGATAGCACTTTCATCGTCCTCTGGACTTACGTTTTTACGTAAGTCGCGGAGCACCTCGGCGTAGCTCTTGCCTTTCGCTGGTTTGACCAGCACAGCGTCTGGGCGAGTTCGCGTCCTTATTTTTCGCTGATTTGGTCTGGGGGATTTTTTTCAGGCTCCCCCTTTTGCTTCGTTTTTTAGTGTCCTTCGCTCTCTCTTGTTTTCGCGCCACCTTGTTTCGGGTGACAACCTGGAACTCTCTTTTGCCTCTTTGTTCTTCGGCTTTTATTAGAATCCTGCAATGCTGGGCTAGTAGCGATTCTCTTGTGAAAGCGTCGTTGTAGGCGTAGTGTTCCCGTTCTCTGCAGTTTTTCTTCTGCTTTTCACGGATCTCTTCGTTTCTTACTTTCTCGGCACTTCCAGCTCTCTGTAGCTTAGTATTACGTCGAAAAGTTCGCTTAACTCAAGACGCGCCGTCCTTGACGTCCATGCTTATGTTCCTCTGCTTGAGCATGGCATGCTTCATTTTCGAAGTACCCTTCTGCATTTTACCAGGGATTCTTCCTCGAGGGCTCTCATTTTATGTATTAGTTCCTGTCGTGGGGGCGCTATGCAAGTTCATTGCCCCTTGGCTTGAAGGCAGGAGTTTGCATAGAAGGTATCCCTGTGGTTAGCATGGCTCTGCTCGATAGTGGTCCATTTTCTTGTGCCCCTTTCGGGGTTTCTGATCCGTATGGTTCGGGTCCCTCATCTATGCCCTCACCTTTAGTGATGACGATCTCATCATTAGACTGCTTTTTTTGAAAGCGTCACTCTCTATTATATTGTACATTCGATATGGGTCCAAACTTCTCCTCACATATATACAGTTGTCCGCGAAGTCCCCATGGGTCCCTTTGCAAGCAGTGAGGTTCATGCGAGGGTTGACACAAGACTTAATGAGACCTTGTGTTCAGTCCCAGGACGGACACTAAGCAGGAGTCATCTCAACTGCACCTGTATCACTGACTTAACAGTGGTGTATTTGAACGTATGAAGACTCGCCACGTTTTTAATAGGACGGAGGTGCCTGCAACATTAGCCCAACAGCCATTTCGCCAGGGGTTCAATCTGGGTACTGAAGTGTTAGAATGCCTTAGTCATCAGCAGATTCGCCTTCTCACCTTAGGAAGTACTTTGTCGGGTGACATTGGTACAAGTGCCTAGGGTCGCCACGTGGAGGCGGTGAGCTGTTATGGATCATCGCCATGTTAAAAGCCAGTCAGCGCTTGCCATACAGACTGGTTCCGGACCCCAGCCTACACCACAGACTCTTTTATTTATACTATTAAAACACCTGATTTTTACGCTGATATCCGCGAAGATGTTGAACAGTCGTTCGACACCTCTAATTATTCGGAACAGGCTGCTTCAATGTTCAATTTTAAGCGGGCAAATAAGAAGAGGTTGGGCTTTTTAAAAGATGAGTCCAATGGAAAGATCATGAGAGAGTTTGTTGGTCTCCGATCAAAAATGTATGCGTACACGCTTGAAGGTGTGCAGCGCACCATTAAAAAATCAAACGGGGTGAAAAAGTGTGTCGTTGACATGTTATCACTATGCAACTAACGCGACTGTTTGCTTATACAGGAAACATTCAGCGATAGTATGTTGGTATTTCGCTCGAAACGACATCAAATCTATACAAACCGTATTAAAAAAAATTACGTTGAACAGCAATGATGACAAGCGCATGCTAAAAGAAGATCGAATTCATACATACGTTTGGGGTCACTATCGGGTTCAGGCCGATCGCATCGTCAGAATAATGAACTGAGCTCTCTCAGAAGCAAGTTGCAGGAAAATGAAGAAGAGTTGGCTGCGGCTGAAATTAATTTAGAATTGTTGTACAACGATATTGAAATGAAATATATCAGACAAAATTCAAGACATTATAATTTTTTTTTGGAACATTTTGTAATAATGTGAAAAAATGAATATCTCTATATCTATAAAAGAGAGTGTCCTGATTCACTGACTGACTGATTTACTGACTGATTGGCAATCATCGTACAGCCTAAACGGTAAGAGATAGAGGGCTGTAATTTGGACAGGAGTTTCTGTTAGTCAATCATCCGATTGACTTGAAACTTGGTTTGTGAGCATAGTTTGCGAAATAATTCGACACGTGTTTTCCCGATTTTGGAAAATCCGCACAAGAGGAAAATGGCCGGAAAATTCAGCATGCAAAGGACTATTTTTCATCCGAATTGCTTGAAATTCGGTTTGAAAGGAAAGTAGGTGAAAGTGCCCTGACGGTCGGAAAATTCCCGGAAAATTCTGCATGAAAAAAACTTTCTTTCATCCGATTGGCTTGAAACTCGGTTTGTAAGGACAAAATACGAAATAATTTGAAATGTGATTTTTCAATGTCGGATAATCCGCCCGTGAGGAAATTGGCCGGAACATTGTAATGTCAAATGTCATTGTAATGTCATTTGTAATGTCAAATGAGAATTCATTTTTGTTTTTACTTTCCGATGTTGAATGGGATGTGGGTGGTGTGAGTGGATCTGGGTGGTAAGTTGTTTTGGAAGTGGATGTTAAGTGGGTGGAATGTGACAGGAAGTGGGTGGAATGTGTCGGGAATTGGGTGGGATGTAGGTGGAAAGTGGGCGGAAGTGGGCGGGATGTGAGTGGGTGGGATGTAGGTGGAAAGTGGGTGGGATTTGGGCGGGAAGTGGACGGGAAGAGGACGGGAAGTCGGACATTTTATATATGGAAAAATGTAACGTCATACTGATACCCGCTTAAACGATGCATATTTGTGTATAAAACGCATAGCAAAAAAAATTTTTGAGGAAAAATAAGGTTTAGGGTCTGCGACTTGGACTTAAAGTTTATCACTCATACGTACTGTTGCCTATGCCTACATTTTAAATTTTTTAGTAGTTGGCGTAGACTTGGTTTGAAGTCATAACATTTGACAAAAAGGTAAAAATTAGGATTGCTATACTACTGTGGCCAAAAAGTTTCGGGTATTTGTTTGTAAATTAAAAAAATCTTTGTTCTCTAAATTAATTTCATTCCCGAAAAAGTTGTCTTCGTCGAATGCGTTACACTTGTGGCAAAGTTTTTCCAATTTTAAAATCATACTGCAAAGTTCTTTTCCGGTATAGTCTTTAATTTCTTTTTCGTTTCGGGTTCTATTTCTTTCATCGATTCAAAGCGGTGTCCACGGAGCGGTCTCCTGAGTTCAGCGAACTGCCCATGGTAGCCCAAATGGTCTCTCAACATGGTTTTACTGTTATGAAGGAACTGTCTAGAAGGTCCGTGCGGACATGGCTCTATCGACTCGTCTGATCAAGAATATAACTACTCTATGGAGATGCTACCTTCTAGCTGTTACAAACATTTGCACAATCCCATTAAATTCCTTGTACCTTTGGTAAAGATTAAAAAAATACATCCCTTTCTGTGTAAGAAATTTCATGGTATTTTGTTCTTAGTTTGGATTTTGTTTTATTTAAATGGACATAAAAGTGTTTTTTTTAAACAATTTGGATACATTTTTCTGTGACTTTCAACGCCTTGGAGCACGTACAGTTCTTGATCTAACGTTGTTGTAAGCTTGCCGCTATAGTCTTCAACCGTTTTTACAGCCCGCTCTGCTGCATCATTGACTACGTGCAAGGATTTAATGACCTCAAAGTTATTTTGGTAGTCGACATCATCTTTTCACGACCGGGGATCCTTTTTTAAGAATTCTGTTGAGAGCCCCAGGCGACGGAAAAATAATAAACTTCGATTGGAGATAAAAGAGTCCATTTTTTTTTCTGGGGGTAGTCTTTTCGTAAAAAGCATAATAAACTATTAAGAATTGATATTACCAAGAAAATTTTTCACATCTTCATTTTTTAATGCAACTTTCTTTTCTCCAGAATACGTGGATTTTTTTTTCAACGCTCTGACCATTAACTTCTTCTCGTTCCAATCGATATCTTCATCGAAAAAGGCTAATGAAGCAACTTCATCTGTCAAATACCATAGGTGATTTGAAATTTTTTTAATGGCCACTTGGGAGATTGTTCGGTCAATTTTTTTGTATCGGTCCATAGCCTCGATAAATCGTATGTCCAGATACGGCGCTTCACTTGCAATGGTACACTGGAACCAGAATTTTATATACGTCGTAGTTAAAAATACACAAATGTCTTCCAAAGCCGTGCACTCTTCTTCGGAAATAGACAATTGGCTACGAAACATTAACATCTTAATGCAATAAATCGCTCTGGCCATCCATCTCGCCTGGTGAATTCCTCCTGGGGATTTAATAGAGATGGTCCTATTCTCTGATTTTCCATTAAGAAACAAAATTGAAAGCTCCAGCAGCTCCTGATAATCACCTCTGACTTGAGTAAAATTTAGCTGATTTTCAGCAAAATTTATAATTTCTGCTTTAACTTCTGCCAAATGAATTTGGCACCGGGGAAAGGCAATGCTGTACTCCCACTCATCCTTTTTTAAATCGGGCCAAAGTTTTTTAAATTTTTTAAAAAGAGGAAGATCTGCGTGAGTTGACGATTTTGGAAGTTTAGCTTCCGCGACTCCTCTTAGCACTAACTCATAAATATGGTGGCGGCATGGGAAATAAAGGAGATCTTTGCCTAAACGTTGTTCCAACAAGATACATGCTCCTTTTAACCTTCCTGTGTTGGAGGCTGTAGTGTCGCAGCATAGCGCCTTAACGTTATCTTGTAGCTCCCAGTCATTTAAAACTTCAAAAATTGCTGTTGCCTGCTCTTTTCCAGATGAGTTAGGTTGTGCTGGGACACTAAGCAATTTTTCTATGCCTATTCCAGTTACCAGGATTGGCAATCTTTCGGAAGGCTTTTCATTAGAGTCTATGTAGAAGAATTATAAATTATTTAGTATATTGTTATTTGTAATGCAACTCACTTTTAGGAAAAACAAGTTTCCCATCCCAATGCACGGTTAAAACTTTCGGAATTGCTTCGCAAAAGGAATTCTTAAGTTTTAAAGCCCTTTCCTCACGAAGCAGTTTTCGGCAATTTAGTATGCTTGTTTTATTTAAAACCAAAGTATTTACATCGAAACCCAATGCTTCGGCAGCAGCTTCCAGAATGTAAATGGCATTTCGCGAGCTAATTTGGCACCTGTCCAAAACTTCCACCAATTTCGGAGTGATGAATGACTTCTTTTTGATATTTCTGTGCCCTTCAAGTTTTCTCTTCTTTGTAATTGTATAAGAGCTTTCAGATTCCAATTCGCTCTCGCTCTCAGGGATGTCTGCTTCGCCAGTCTCACTACAAGAACTTTCTACTTCATACAAGTCTGTGGCTTCGATAAATATATCTGAACAGGGTTCAGGAACAAGAACCCGTCTATTTCTAATATCAAAAATAGCCTCCAGCGCTTCAGTAAACTGGGTCTCGCGCTCACGAAAGAGTTGGCCAGCTTTAAACATATTTTTTTTTAAGGTAAAATAAGATTGGTGCAGCTGTATTATTTGCTTTTTAATGTTTTGAAAAGCCCTTGTTGCAACACCGCTCTTAGACCATGCTGACTCCAACCTGCGAGCCACACTAGTCGCACTTTCTGAAATGGGCAGTCTTAGGCATTTAGTCCCATATAAAAGCGTGGATAAAACGCATCTCTTGGTTGGAAATGGGCTCGTTTCGTCAAAATTTGGTCCTAGTCTACCAACCAAAAATACATTTGATTCCTGCTCCATTTTTATTTGTTGTTCGATTAAATTCAAATTTGATTTGAATTTGACGAATTCGTCGACAGAATTTCGATTCGGAGAACGGGTCGTATACGTAATATGTGTGGAAACTTTGAAGGCTTTTCGCAGAGGTTTAAACATGATACAAAATTTTTTGATTTTTTAATTTATTATGTACAGCCTAAAAGTAATCGTTTAAGATGGTATCAGGTATATTTTTTATCGGCGTCCACCTAATATTCGTATAGAGAGTACACACAAAAAAAAATAATTGTAGAATATAACAAAAACAAATTTTTAAGTGCAATTGTAATTCGATATTTCTTATACATGCACAAGTCAGCATAATTGTTTCAGCCAGAATATGAACATGCTCGCCGCTCGTGGCTTACGCTGCCGCAAAACAAAATATATATATAAGCAAATACATAGGACCGCTGCTTCGCCGCCGAGCAGAGCAGCTTAGCTTAAGGTATTTTTAACATTAATAAATCAGAACAATTTTGCCAGAACAAAGACGGCGTTTGCCTGCGGCTCGCCTGTCTTATTATTTTAAAGTTAATGTTTAAATAAACTTGGAAACTAATAAAACAGAATATAAAAACTAGGGTGTCCCAAAAAAAAAAAATTTGGGGCACCGGCACTTTCTGAAAGCTTTGGCGTAAAGTAATTTTGAGATTTTTTTCAGATTTTTCGAGAAAGACGTTTAGAGGTCGCACAAATCGAATTTTTCCCCAAAAATCGGGTTTTCCGTATTGTCTTCGAATTTTACTTATAACTTGGTCAACATCCATGATTTTCTCAGTTTTTCAAATCAAAATTTTAAAGAAAAATGTCAAATTTTACTTTTATGGCAAAAACAGTGAGTTTTGGATTTGCATTTGCTTGTTTAGGTACCATTTATTAAATTTTTTGGTCATAAATTTTGTAAAAAACGTATTATAACTTTTAAAATTTCTATGAACAAGACAAAAACAAGTGATGCAGTTTAAAGAGGTTCAATTTTTTTCTCAAATTAAAAAAAAAATATAATTTTTCTTACCGTCCGATTAATAAAAAAAAAAAAATTATGCAGCCACTATGCATAAAGAACAAAATTCAGCATTAAACCAAAATAGCTTAACATCAATGCTCAAGCCAGAAAGCATAATTAATTAATTATTTGAATATTACTCACTGAATATTACCAATCGTATTCCAAAAATTGAAATAGTAAGCATATCGTTTGCTTTCAATTATCAGAACAATAAGAGGAAATCGCGTCTCCTCTTGTTTTCAACAAATATCTTGTGAACTGAATTACACTGGCCAACAGCCATTTTGGTCCAGCCCTATTGATGACAAATTCTGATCCCGTTTTGTGCACTGATTCCAAAACTGGTCTCGGTTTTTCTCCATCAGCTCTTGTTTTCAAGATATCGCGGAAAAACCATTTTGCAGCATTTTTCGCTTTTAAAAAATTATGGAGGTTACACCGAGCAGCAATATCTGTATTTATGAGCTCTATGCGAGAGTATACATATTAAGGTCGCCTAAAAAAATCAATGGAGCATCATCAGCAAACCCAAAAGCGCCTAAATTGGCCTTTGAAGAGAAATATTCATCAAATTATAGCAAATTTTTCAAACTTAATCGCCGTGTACCAGCCATTTGGGGTGCTTGCATTTTAATGAAAACCACTTTAGCGTGTAGACCAATGGATCTTCTAGTTTCACAAATTTTGTTGCATTTAAATCTTCTTGATGGACAAAGTTACAAGCGTTTAATCCCGAAAAAATGAATTAAAATTTATGGCAGGATAACTAGATTGATACACAAAATCTGTATAGGAAATATTAAAAGACTACTTGATCTAACATAGACCTTACATTAATTGTCAAGCAAATGTACAATAACATTCAATCAGTACTAGATTCAAACCATTTTCCCCAAATTCATTTTTGCTGAACCTTGCGAGAACAACATAGAAATTTAATGAATTGGGTTACAAATAAGCCAAATGGGTTCCACACTCACTATAATCTACGGATTAAGCCCCATGTGACTATTATTATTTTACAAGTTTCAACAAATGCCTGGCGGAAGGAGATTGTAGTAAAGACTCTATCTGTGAAGCGAATGTATATGTCGAGGAAGTTGACCATTCTTATTATTTGGAGAAATGCTCATTCACGCAAGGTAGTGCAAAAACTCGTTCCATTTCGCAAGCGAATAACTTTGTGAATCTGTCACGTCATTTGACGAATTTTTCATAGGAAGACCTCTAAATTAAATTATGTAAAAAAATTTCCACAAATTAAGGTAATTTTTTGTTTTCAATGGTAAATTGAATTTTTCCATGATTCTGCTTCGGTACATTAAGGCATTTAAACTAACCAATTTTTCTTTTTACGTTTGCCCTTGACATAACGTTGACTCCCGGAAAGCTGCGAACCATCAATACACCATTTTCCAAAAGAATTTTTTCAACACCCCACGCACTCACACATTTTTAATTTTGTATTTTTTTAATGAATTGTGCAACCAAATACAAAAAACACAATATGCAGTTCATATGCCGATGTTTCTTGGCAATAAATAAAAAACAAGTTTTTGGAAAATGTGTTTTTTGGTTTTTTCAAACTTTTTATTACAATATATCTGCATTTTCTATTTTGTTAGCAGTCAGAACTGGTATGACAAAAATCCGTTTTTATGGCCCGTTAACACTTTCGCTTGACGGTTACCGGAATAATCAGCAAGCATATGACTGTCCCATCTTCCGCGATACCGAGCTTCCATAGTTCGTAAATCCTGGTGAAAACGTTCTCCGTGCTCCTCACTTAGATCTCAAAAACTCTCAGGAAATTTATTTAAGTGACTGTATAAGAAATGCATTTTAATGCTCATATGGCATCAAAAATTTTTAAAATTTAGTACGAATTCCAAGTTTTTGCACTACCTTGCATGAATGAGCATTTCTCCAAATAATAAGAATGGTCAACTTCCTCGACATATACATTCGCTTCACAGATAGAGTCTTTACTACAATCTCCTTCCGCCAGGCATTTGTTGAAACTTGTAAAATCATAATAGTCACAAGGGGCTTAATCCGTAGATTATAGTGAGTGCGGAACATATTTGGCTCATTTGTAACCCAATTCATTAAATTTTTATGTTGTTCTCGCAAGGTTCAGCAAAAATGCATTTGGGGAAAATTGTTTGAATCTAGTACTGATTGAATGTTATTGTACATTTGCTTGACAATTAATGTAAGGTCTATGTTAGATCAAGTAGTCTTTTAATATTTCCTATACAGATTTTGTGTATCAATCTAGTTATCCTGCCATAAATTTTAATTCATTTTTTCGGGATTAAACGCTTGTAACTTTGTCCATCAAGAAGATTTAAATGCAACAAAATTTGTGAAACTAGAAGATCCATTGGTCTACACGCTAAAGTGGTTTTCATTAAAATGCAAGCACCCCAAATGGCTGGTACACGGCGATTAAGTTTGAAAAATTTGCTATAATTTGATGAATATTTCTCTTCAAAGGCCAATTTAGGCGCTTTTGGGTTTGCTGATGATGCTCCATTGATTTTTTTAGGCGACCTTAATATGTATACTCTCGCATAGAGCTCATAAATACAGATATTGCTGCTCGGTGTAACCTCCATAATTTTTTAAAAGCGAAAAATGCTGCAAAATGGTTTTTCCGCGATATCTTGAAAACAAGAGCTGATGGAGAAAAACCGAGACCAGTTTTGGAATCAGTGCACAAAACGGGATCAGAATTTAATACATATACGGCTGGACCTCACAAAAGTGGTCATTTTGTTGGCCTGTGTTATTATTGCACCGGTAAGTGTAAATTATTATGGAGCAGTCAAAATCTTAAGCACAATTTCGCTTAAAAATATGTATGCCGCCATTGATTAAAACAACAAGGAGCGTGTGGCTTGTGGGCAAAATGATTGATGCCCTTGACCCTGTCAAACCGCCGACAAAAATGCAAATACTGCAGAGATTCTTTAAACTACATTTGGTCGAAAAATATACCATAGCAAAGAGTGCTGGAATAATAGCAACTAATTTTAAAGCTTTGTGGCAAACAAATCAAGAGGCCCGTAGCATTTCACGCGAAATTGCAAGATTGCACTTAAAGTGGGTAAAATTGCATAAGGCTAAGTATAGAAAAACAAAAACCCAAATCGACAAACGAAAGGACTTTTTGCACGACTTGAAGTGCTTGTTTCAAAAATGATCAACCTAGAGGAAAATCTGTGAAGTCAAACCAGGTCCTGAAGATGAAATCGGAAGATTTCAGAACGAAGACAGTTGCACCGCTGTGCAGAGCAGCATTGATAGCAATGATTCGGACGATTCAGACTATATATCGGAAAAGTAATAGTCCACCCTGAACATCCAACTTCTTCAAATAAGCAACAGCTCTGTGCCGGTCTTGATAGTACCGGAATCAGTTGCCGTAAAGCTTCGCTAATATTGAATTCCTGTTCAGACCCTGAACAGACAAGCGCGAAAGTTGCAAGCTCAAAAAGTTCGATTTGGAGGGAACGTAAGAAACAGAGACTGATTAATGCAGAGTCTATTAAAAAATCGTTTGTAGGCTCAAATTTTATAACAGTGCATTGGGACGGAAAAAAATTGCCCGACTTAAGGAACAAAAAGAAAAAAATTGATCGGCTCTCCATTAGTGTCACCGGGAATGCAGACTTCTGGGAGTAGTACCAAGCGAACTAGTCCCACAGTGTTGAAGCTAGCTGAGCTGAAATTTTGCACAGAGTCTTATTTTGTCTGCACGCTGCTAATATGTCGGAACCGACCGGATCGGATGGGTACTTCTTGTAGCTGCCATACAAATGATCGGTCGAAAAATGGATTTTTATGAGAAAACCTGTTTTTTCCTCAATATTACCGCTTTCAATCACGGTCTTGGGTAGTATTAAATGTTTTTAAGCTGATCTGCGAAGTTTGGTCGAAGTCGCTAACCGTTGAGACAAGCGATTTCAAGTGTATAAAAACTTCGGCACGGACGAAGTTAGCCTTGCCTTTCTCGTTTAAAATGTTTAAATAAACTTGAACCAATAAAACAGAATATAAAAACAACCTTAAACATACCTGCCTACTGTTCTGGAGGAACACACCTTTTTACATGGCGACCGTGACATTGTAAGCAGGAGCTTACGGACCAAGGAGGATAATAGAGTGAGTTGTGTGAAAAATATCTCTAAAAGTTGGGCCAACAATCAGAATGACAAGGAGAAGTGGCAAAAACAAGGCTCGCCCACCTTAAAAATTTACTTAATGCTGATACCCCACCAAATTGGGATACAGCAAGTAAAATCCAAGCTGAAATCGACAGCTTGGAGGACTATATAAAAACCCAACTCGAGATAAGAAAATCGAGCACACACTCCTCACATGCAACAATAAAAACTATTGGAAAAATTATTCACCCTCCAACGAAAATTGAAATACCCAAGCTGGCAAAAACGTGCCCACCTGACTGCCAAGGGCAGTTCAGCCCTTACTGCATCTACACTTGTTGCGCGCTGCCAAAAAGCGGCAACAACGAATAGCCTGTGCGAGGACCAGCACCGGCCCCGCCTGAGCTCATAGGCCCAGGACAACTGCAGCAGCCTGTGCCCCAGCACCGGTAGAACCTGATCCAAGATCAGGGCAGATGACAGCACGAAGCACAAGAGGACTGATGGCAGCAGAATAACTTTAATCCAATTTTAACCCGTTAAAAAAAAAAAAATGAAAATAATTAAAAATGAAAATTTTGTAAAATCCAATATTGTAAAAACCGAGCTCAAATCAGCCCGGCAGAGTATGGCCCGTAAAGCCACACGCATAATAGGCAGGAAATTGTACACGGTCAAGCGCGGTAAAAATTTGACACCACACTCCGTGTGTTTTTAGGCTCGTGTGTTTAGACACGCGTTTACAAAAAAAGGTGTAAAAAAAATAAAACCGATCTTGAAAATTTTTTTTTAATAAAATGAAAAACTAAAAGAACTAAACAAAAATAAAATTTTCTTTTACAAAAATAAAAACCCAGATACTATTTCCAACTGGACCTTCCCTTAAAAATAGACTTAGGTTGGCTCAAAATGGGTCTTATAGATACCAAGACCGTTGATTCAACGGCAAACGTAATAAATAAAGTCGAGGTTACTTCACCCGACCTAGATGTTATTACAATTCTTCTAATTGTAATCGTCATATTATTGAGCGTAAGCATTTTTTCTAGATTATATAAACTGCACAATAAGTGCTAAAAGAAGAAATACATCAGCAAAGCAAATGATCTGGATAAGATATAAAAAAAAAATGATTACTAATTCAGCCATAAGATTGACCTACTTGGAAGATCAAGAATTCAGAAGTAGAACAATTCAAATTATTGCAAATAACAATTCCCCCATCTCGATACATGACTTTGAGAACCAATACATAGAGCAATACAATAGAGCATTTTCTCCACTAATACATTGTAGCTCCACTCAAAAGGGGATCGTAATATCAACTATTCCCGAAATACGAGTAATGTCAGAAATATCCGAAAATCCAATACTTGGAAGGACACTCGTAATCAAGGTACAGACCAAGAACAAATAATAATAATTCAGTACAAAAAAAAAAAATCTCCAAAATGGAAAAACGGGAGTTAAAATATTTGAAAAAATATTCCCACTTTCTAAAACACCTCCTACAAAATGGAGAAACCAATCCTAAAATAGCCCAAGTGTTGGACTAGATTGATATTCTGCCTCTCTATATTAAATTCACCAGCGAGATCCGAAATTGTCCGAGAAATGAAAGTAAACACAATGATCAAATTCTAATTCCAAATCAAGAAATTCAAAATGGAATTTTTATCGCAAATACGATAACCAATAGCAAAAATGCATATGTCCGAATTTTAAATACAACCAATAGAACGGTAATCGTCAACCTAAGAAAGGTACAAATTGAATCATTGCACGACTACGAAATATTCCAATCAAATTCAAAAGAAAGAAAAGAAAAAGTTATGAAAGCATTGTCAAAAAACTTTCCCCCTCGTTTCAAAGAAACATTAACTGAACTATGTGCAGAATATGTCGATGTATTCGGACTCGAAACCGAATCAATTACAACAAACAACTTTTATAAACAAAAGCTAAGGTTAAAAGAAATGACCCAGTCTATATCAAAAATTATCGAAGCCCGCATAGCCAAACAGAAGAAATACAAAAACAAGTTGAGAAACTGATTTCCGACAACATTGTCGAACCATCTGTGTCTCAATACAACAGCCCACTGCTACTTGTCCCAAAGAAAGCCCTTCCAGGCTCAGAAACAAAAAAATGGCGATTAGTAATAGACTATCGTCAAATCAATAAAAACTGCTATCAGATAAATTTCTACTCCCTAGAATTGACGATATTTTAGATCAACTAGGTCGAGCAAAATATTTCTCATGCCTTGACTTAATGTCTGGTTTTCATCAGATTGAACTCGAAGAAAGTTCAAGAAATATAACAACTTTTTCAACGAGCAATGGCTCATATCGTTTCACGCGACTACCATTTGGATTAAAAATATCGCCAAATTCATTTCAAAGAATGATGACTATTGCATTCTCTGGCCTTGAACCTTCTCAAGCATTCCTCTATATGGATGATTTAATAGTTTTTGGTGGTTCCGAAAAACATATGATATAAAATTTAACAGACGTTTTTCAACTTTGCAGGAAACATAACCTTAAGCTACATCCAGAAAAATGTTCATTTTTCATGGATGAAGTGACCTTCCTAGGACATAAATGCACAGATAAAGGAATTTTGCCAGATGACAAGAAATATGAAGTCATAAAAAACTACCCAGTCCCACATGATGCGGACAGCGCTAGACGTTTTGTTGCATTTTGCAATTATTATAGACGTTTTATAAAAAACTTCGCCGACTATTCACGGCACATAAAAAGATTATGTAAAAAGAATGTCACTTTTGAATGGACAACAGAATGCCAAAACGCATTCGAATATCTGAAAAATAAACTCATGCAACCTACCCTACTGCAGTACCCAGATTTCAGCAAAGAATTTTGCATAACAACAGATGCAAGCAAACAAGCTTGTGGAGCGGTTTTAACTCAAAACCATAACGGACTCCAACTACCAAGCATATGCATCACGCTCATTCACAAAAGGTGAAAGCAATAAAAGTACAGCAGAACAAGAAGTAGCAGCCATTCATTGGGCAATTACACATTTTCGACCATATATTTATGGCAAACACTTCACAGACCATAGACCCTTTACCTATTTATTTTCAATGGTCAATCCCAGCTCCAAACGCATGCGGCTCGAGTTAGAAGAATACGACTTTACAGTTGAGTATCTAAAGGGTAAAGACAACTTCGTTGCAGACGCACTGTCACGAATAACCATAGACGTACTAAAAGAAATAAACACGAACGTACTAAAAGTCACTACAAGATTTCAAAGTAAACAGAAAAAATCCTGCGCAGGAAATGAACAAGTAGATCTGCCTAGGCAATCTCTTGCAAACGCTTCTCAGCCCAACGTATATGACGTTATCACAAATGACGGCTTACGAAAAATAGTGACATTGCGAATAAACCCACTTAAATGTTTGCTAAAACATGGAAGAAAAGTTATAGCAAGAATTGATATTAGCGATTTGTACACCAATGGAATTCTCGACTTAGGTCAGTTTTTCCAATGGCTTGAAAGACAAGCCGGTATATTTAACATCAGCCAAATATCAGTGGCACCGTGCGAAAAAATCTTTGAATCAATTTCAATAGATACTTTTAAACAAATGGGCAATAAAATATTAAAGACTCTAAGAGTAGCGCTACTCAAGCCGGTGACCCTAGTAAATTATGAGAAAGATCAAGAAGCGATAATGTTTACGTTCCATGACGATCCAATAAAAGGAGGTCATAATGGCATAACAAGAGCTATATCATAAATTAAAAGACATTACTACTGGAAAAATATGACACGTCATATCAAAGAGTACGTACGTAAATGCCAAAAATGCCAAAAGTCGAAAACGACAATTCACACCAAGACCCCATTAACAATAACAGAAACCCCAGAACGTGGATTTGACCGAGTTATAGTCGACACAATTGGTCCATTGCCAAGATCTGAAAATGGTAACGAATACGCAGTTACACTTATTTGTGATCTAACAAAGTATCTCGTAGCTATACCTATACCAAATAAAAGTGCTAAAACAGTAGCAAAAGATATTTTTGAATCTTTTATCCTCAAGTACGGTACAATGAAGACGTTCATTACGGACATGGGTACTGAGTACAAAAATTCTATCATTGATGATTTATGCAAATATCTAAAAATAGAAAACATAACATCAACTGCACATCATCACCAGACATTAGGTACTATTGAAAGAAGTCATAGAACCTTCAATGAGTACATACTTTCGTACATATCAGTTGACAAAACTGATTGGGACACATGGTTACAATACTTCGTTTTTTGTTTTAATACTACACCATCGGTATCGCATGATTATTGTCCTTACGAGCTTATTTTTGGTAAATCGAACAACTTACCAAAAGATTTTAATAGTATAGATAGAATAGGTCCACTAAACAATGTAGAAGACTATGCTAGAGAAACTAAATATAGACTAGAAATAGCATAGCTAGAATAATGCTAGAGCAGCATAAGGCGAAAAACAAGAAATATTATGATAAGAAAATAACAAACTTTGAATTGAAAATAGGAGATAAGGTTTTATTAAGAAATGACACTGGCCATAAACTGGAACCAGTATATTTAGGCCCTTATACAGTAACAGGAGTAGAAGATAGAGATAACATATTCATTAAAGATAGTAAACTAATAATAGCTGCCCATACAAAATAAGCAGTGTGCTCAGAAAATTTTAGGAAATTAAGGTCATACTAATTGATTTTGCGAAATCAGCCTCGAAGCTGATTTCGATTTGCTTTAGTTTTAGTGTGACCGCTCTCATAGAAGAAATGGCTCCGCGCGCATGGTGTTTGTTTAAAATTTGTTGTGATTTAAATATAAAGATTGTTGTAAGTTATTTTGCTTTCCATATTTTAGCAATTAAATGATAACTATTTATTGCATCTAAGACTGCATACGAGACTACTGAAAACAATGCCCGCGGCCTTAAGTGGACAGATTCATAAGTGCCCGAGGTCTTGGAGCTTGTGCTTGACGTGGTTAAAGGTGTTCAGGCTTACATATTTGCACAGCTCTCCTAGAAGGTTCGAGGTTACAAATTCTTCCACTACTGTCAAATGGCATTCACTTTCTGTGGCCATAAACAAATCTATTAGGGTGTTCAACAGCCCGCGTAAAAAGTAAATGTGTAAATTTACGCGACGCAGCTATTGAGCGCCCCTAAATGGTTCGCCCTCGTAATTTTTGGCGTAAATCAGCTGTTTTTGACAAGCTGTGAGTTTTTCTGTTACTTGTGTGTGTCAAAGTTTAATTCGTATTTTTAAAGCATTGATTGTTGGTGTATAAATCAAGCTAAATGAAGAAATATGAATATTTATATAAAAAATCTTGAGATACAACCATGATGCTGTCGATGAAGTGGTAGACGACGTTATGGAGATTCTTGCAGCAGTTGCATGCTGGCGGCGAGGATCCAAGTTCTGTGTGCCCAAATGAGTCAACTGACGAACCAATGAGCTACCATTTTTCAATGACCAATGGGTCTGTGCGGCCCAATGCTTTTTGTCGAATGCATTTCGACCCCAAGTGGAACTTGAGTTACAGGAGCACTTTTCTGTTTGGGGTAGTTTGGGAAGCTGCATCAATAAGTGAAACTACAACAATGTTTACAGTAGGTGATGACGGCTCTTGAGGTGTAGCTACAGACAGCTATTTTGGGGAAGATGTCTCAATTGATTTGCTGGCCAGATGCAGTTAAACTGACAAAAAAATTTAATTATTCTAGGGGGTGACCGCATATTTTGAGGAGAAAAATCTTTACATAATTTTACAACACTTGAACACTTTACTCTCTTTACACTTTTACACTGATTTTGTAAACATACCCCAGGGCAGCAAAAGAGCGTAAATTTTTTTCTCATGTGTTTTGTTGCTGTGGCGTAAACTTTTGGAGTTTACGCTTTTTGCTTTACACTTTTACGCGGGCTGTTGAACACCCTATATAATTAATTGAATTTACCTTAGTTAAGTTACAAACTTCTTAGAACTACAGATTCTGCCTACATACTATTGTTAAAGAAGATTAGAAAATTCAATTTTACAATTTTATTTGTCATTTTTTGCTTACCCGCCAATGTTTGAATTTTGCGCCAATTGAAAGCAAATCAAAATGAAGTCAGGGTCGTTTCACCAACTGCTTTGCTTTTGCTTTCACGAAAGCAAATCAAATGCAAATTAACTTTCAGGAATACCACTAATTATAATACAAAAAAATTGAGGCAAGCTAACTTCGGCTCGACCGAAGTTTATATACCCTTGGAGCTTGATATGTGCCTGACAGTTTGTAGTGGTCCGATTTCGAAAAATTTTGGTGAAATGATGTAAAATCATTAAAAACTTATAAATACGGGCGTTGGGAGCTATAACATTGAAAACAAAAAAGTTTTTCTCACTAAGACTTTTTTTCAGACCTAACTTTTGTATGGCAGCTATACTATATAGTTGTCCGATTTCGACAAGCGGTGGTGAAATTATGTGAAATCATTGAAAACTTATAAATACGAGCGTTGGGAGCGATAACATTGAAAACAAAAAAGTTTTTCTCACTAAGACTTTTTTTCAGACCTTACTTTTGTATGGCAGCTATACTATATAGTTGTCCGATTTCAAAATGGCTTGGTGAAATTATGTGAAATCACTAAAAACTTATAAATACGAGCGTTGGGAGCGATAACATTGAAAACAAAAAGGTTTTCCCACTAAGACTTTTTTTCAGACCTTACTTTTGTATGGCAGCTATACTATATAGTAGTCCGATTTCGAAAAACTTTAGTGAAATTATGTGAAATCATTGAAAACTTATAAATACGAGCGATGGGAGCGATAACATTGAAAACAAAAAAGTTTTTCCCACTAAGACTTTTTTTCAAACCTAACTTTTGTATGGCAGCTATACTATATAGTTGTCCGATTTCAAAATGGCTTGGTGAAATTATGTGAAATCACTAAAAACTTATAAATACGAGCGTTGGGAGCGATAACATTGAAAACAAAAAAGTTTTTCTCACTAAAACTAGTTTTTCAACCGATCGTTCCTATGGCAGCTATATGCTATAGTCATCCGATCCGGCCAGTTCCGACAAATGTGCAGCGTATTTATACCAAAAGACTTCGTGCAAAGTTTGGTTACGATAGCTTTAAAACTGACGGAGGAGATAGCATAGAAACAGACGGACGGACAGACGGACGGACAGACGGACAGACGGACAGACGGACATGGCTATATCAACTCAGCTCGTCATGCTGATCAAGAATATATATACTTTATGTGGTCGGAGATGCTTCCTTCTATGCGTTACAAACATCCGGACAATTTTAATATACCCTCTCCAAGGGTATAAAAAAAACTTTAATTAATCTTAAATACCTTATTAACAAATAAAATTCATATTTTTATACTCTGTACCGAAGGTACATAGAGTATATTAAGTTTGTGCAAAAGTATGTAACAGGGAGAAGGAATCATTTGCGACCCTATAAAGTATATATATTTTTGATCAGCATCAACAGCCGAGTCGATATAGCCATGTCCGTCTGTCCGTCTGTCCGTCCGTCTGTCCGTCTGTCCGTCTGTCCGTCCGTCCGTATGAACAAACAGATCTCGGAGATGGTAAGAGATAGAGGTTTGACATGTATGGGACAAATGTTTCTTATAGCTGCAGGCAGATCAAGTTTATTTTCAATTTTTGCCACGCCCCCTTCCGCCCCCGCAATTTGGAAAAAACGGTACATCTTCTACAGTTTTGAAGTTAGACGATTCGTACCTTCTAGAGATAGTTAGTAATTAGCAAAATGTATCGATTTGCCGAAGAAATGATAAAGATCGGATGAGCGGTTCTCAAGTTATGAGCAAAAAAGTACATCACCCTCCCCCACCCCCTCCCACCCTATTACAACTAACACCGCACAATCTTAAAGAGAGAGAGAGAGAGAGTGAGAATGAGAGAAAGACTTAGAGATGAGCGCAGCACCAGCATTGCATTCAGCTTCTACTCCAGGTACAGAGTATGTTATAGTCGGGCTTGACCGACTTTCTTACTTGTTATATTAATAAAATATAATTATTAAGTAATCATTAAAATTAAATTCAAATTTCGAATAATTTCAATATAATTACGTTATTCATTTAAAAGGGGAGGTGTAGTATGTTCATATAGCGAGTACACACTGTAACAACTTTGTTGCAGAATAATACACAGTCAAGTTTTTAAGTGCAATTGTAATTCGATATTTCTTTTACATGCACAAGTCAGCATAATTGTTTCAGCCAGAATATGAACATGCTCGCCGCTCGTGGCTTACGCTGCCGCAAAACAAAATATATATGTAAGGAAATACATAGGACCGCTGCTTCGCCGCCGAGCAGAGCAGCTTAGCTTAAGGTGTTTTTAACATTAATAAATCAGAACAATTTTGCCAGAACAAAGACGTTTGCCTGCGGCTCGCCTGTCTTATTTTTTAAAATGTTTAAATAAACTTGAACCAATAAAACCGAATATAAAAACAACCTTAAACATACCTGCCTACTGATCTGGAGGAACACACACACCTTTTACAATTGGTTCTATACTGTTCAAGGCGCAGCGAAGCGCGACGGGCTTTGCTAGTATATATATATATAAGTATTTTTAGTTGAATATAAAAATAAAAAAAAAGTGTAATTTATAAAATTAAAGAATAAGGGGTCTGTTCCGAATTCCGACTCGATTTTCGTGTAAACATCTGAATTTCAAATGCAATTTGTATAAATTTAAAAGTAAGTGTCAAGTTAATTTTAGGCTACTAGATCCATTCGCAATTTTCTCTCGATTTAAATTCATTTGGGATTAAGCAATCGGTTTCAGCTACTGCCACAATTCCGAGTTTTGTTATTTCTGATCTAGTAGCCGCAGGTATATTTGTCGCCTTCTATACAACGTTTTCAAATTTGACTGCAAAATACTAAAGTTTACACGAAAATCGAGTCGAAATTCGGAACAGACCCGTAAGATACAATATTATATATTTATACAAGTATGTGATGGTAATGACAAAAAATTATTAAATGTTAATGATTTTTGTAAATATAGTAAATTAAGTTTTTTTTGTTAAAAAAAAAAAAAGTTCCTCTTTATTAAGTAAAAATATATTTATTTCAAAATACACTTAAAAAATCTGATTTTGATTCACCCAGCTTTCGGAACTTTTAAGGAAGCCTAGCCATCGGACAAATGCTCTGTTGCCACTTCTTTTCAGCACCTTTTCGACGAGATATGTATCGGGAAATTTACTCTTTTTCAATTCTTCTTGATAGAAGCACCCCTTAATTGGTTCACCATTTAGGTTATGTTATGTTGTGATGGCTGAGAGCGACGAGCCGCTCTCCCACTTAGGCCACTTTGGGCCCATTGCGATGCCATATTTATTCCCTATTAACCCTTTTTAATACTGAAGTGGGTCCTCGTTACTGAACCATTGTGTGGACAGAATAAGTTTGAGTAGAGCTGGGATCTCTAGCCCGGACTGCAACTTCTGCAAAAGTCATGGTAAGTGTCGGCTAGGCGTTCTGCGTGTCTGCCAATAAGACGTAGCGAGGCGAAGTGTATCTGTTTTTTTATGAAGTTTACATGTCGGCATGTAGGCATTCCTTTCGTGCTCCTCTCTGAAAGGAGCTCGATGGTGGTTCCTATTCTGGCCAGTTTGTCCGCAGTCTCGTTACCTTCTATGTTGCGGTGTCCAGGTACCCAAATCAGGTTATACTAAAATGTCGTGCGATCTCGTTGAGAGATTAGCGAAATTTAGTAAGTGTTTTAGCATTGTTGGTGTGTGAGTCAAGTGCTTTAAGGGCGGCTTCACTATCTGAGTAAATAAATACATTTCCTTCCTTGACCGTGAGTGTGCTAAGGTAGGTGACAGCTTCCTGGATGGCTACCACCTCTGCTTGGTACACACTACAGTGGTCAGGAAGGCGGAACGATAAATCTCCCCCTCCTACTATTTTGTAGAGCTTAGAACCATCAGTATAGATGTTAATGGCGTTAGCTCTGCTGTGGGGCAGGTTGTCCCAATCGTTACGGCTTGGGATATAGCGTCGTAAAATTTGTCGAACGTCGTTTGCGTTATACAGTAGTCTGTACTTAATGGTACACGCGTTTGGTCTTCGAGTATGGTTGCGTGTCCCGAATTGTGAAGAATCGTATTCTTAAGGCTGTTGTGGTAGCCATTTGCTTAGCTACGAGGTCTAGTGGTAGAAGGTGAAGAATAGTATTGAGCGCTTCCGTTGGTGTCGTTCGGAGAGCGCCGCTAATACAAAATTCCGCACTTCTTTGTACTTTGTGCAGATTGTTCAGGGCTGATTGTTTCCCAAGTGCTCCACCATACTAGAGCTCCGTAGAGAAGTATTAGGCGTATTACGGCTGTGTAAAGCCAATGTACAATAGATGGAGAAAAATTCCATCTCCGGCCAATGGCATTTTTACAAGAAATAAGAGCAATGGTTGCCTTTTTTATACGTTCATTTATGTTGTCATTCCAGAGCAGTTTCTTATCCAGAATGACACCCAAGTATTTGTCATTGTCACCAAATACGAGGCTTACTCCGTTGATCTTAGGCGGGATAAGATCAGGAATTTTGTACTTTCGTGTGAAAAGCACTAATTCCGTCTTAGCCGGGCTTACGCCCAAGCCACAAGATTTTACCACTGAGCAAGTGTTGTCAGTGCTGTCTGCATGAGGTCACACAGCGTTTGAGGAAACATTCCACATTTGTAGATGGCAATATCACTTCATGTCTTCATGTAAGCCACCACTTCATGCCCCTCCGCCTCCATTAGCCGCAGCAGTTGGTTAACTGTTACAACCCACAGCAGCGGAGAGAGAACACCTCCTTGCGGAGTGCCTCTGTTTACACATCTGCGAGCAGTTGCACCGCAAAGTTTGGAGTACACCGTTCTGCTTGTTAGCAATTGGTCGATGAATCCCACCAGCGGCACATCTGCTCCCACATATGTCAAGGCAGAGGTGATGGCGTTAGGTTGGACGTTATTGAAGGCACCCTCTATGTCGATAAATGCTACTAAGGAGAAGTCTCTTACTTCAAGTGATCTTTCAATCCTTGAGACTAGGGAGTGCAGGGCGGTTTCAGTAGACCTACCCTTGCTGTATGCACGTTGGGTGTGTGCTAGATGAGCGGGACTAATAGTTTGCATCAGGTGTGCATCTATAAGTCCCTCGAGGTGTTAAGGAGAAACGAGGATAGGCTGATTGGCCTATAATCGTTTGGTTTCACATGTGAAGCTTTGCCAGCTTTCGGTAAGAATATTACTTTAGTTTCTCTCCACCTAGTGGGAATGTAGTTGACCTTGAGACAGCTTACATAGATTGTATAAAGCCAGGTCATTGTGTACCCAATGGTTTGTTGAAGTAGGGCAGGATATATGTTATCGAGACCTGGCGACTTAAATGGTTCAAAGAATCGATAGCCCATTTAATTCTGGTCTCCGTGACAATGGTTTTGTCGAAGAAAGGTCGGTTAACCTAACCTGAGGTATTAAGTTAAGGGAGCATTCAGGGGAGTGAAAGCTTAGCAGAAGATTTAGAGATTCTTCGCTCGAGTCGGTCCAGGTTCCGTCTGTTTTTGTAAGAGTCCGGGTTGGTGAGCTAGCCAGGATCTTTCCGAGCCGTGATGCCTCAGAAGTAGATTCAATATTACTACAGTAATGGGTCCAGGAGGAGCGTTTTGCCCTCCTGATAGCTTATAAAGTAGCTAGCTTTTGTTTATATAACTCCCATGCGGTTGTTTGGTCCTTATATTTGGCTACGTTAAATGTATGACGACATTCCTTTCGGTGCTTATCCAGCTCTGCAGACCACCAAGGTGGTTTGAAAGGTGGATTTTATTTTTCTAGGGGGCAGGCCCTATTGAACGAACTCGAATACGCGATGGTAAGCGTATCGACAAGTTCATCTATCTGTTTTCCCGAACTTGGTGTGTATGGTGGGGACGTTCCAAGTTTTTTACAGAAGTTTGTTGTGTACTTCCCAGTTGGTCTTTTTTGGGTTCTGTATCCTTTTGGGTGAGCGACAGAGATTAGGATAGGCGAAGTAAAAGTTCAGCGGTTGCTGCTTTGGAGTGATGCAGGTTTATTTGTAATACTATAATACTATTTTTGACTAAAGCTTTATTTGTGGTTTTAGCCATTTGAACCTCAGACACCAACTTTACACAAATCATTATCATTTGCCTTTGCTTCCGTTTGGGTGTAACGGAAAACAGAGCAAACGGTGGGCACTCGAACTAAAATAAGGTTCCGGCTGTAAATCGGCCAAAATCAAAATTAAAGTCTGTAGCTAAAAAAGTGTCAGCACTAATTGGTTGTCAGCACTAACAACTTTAGAGTTAAACGTAGAACGTAATAAAATGACGAAAAACGTCGTCAACCAAAACCACTGAATTTATATTTAAATAATAACAATGGCTAATGGCTAAAATGGTAATTATTCACAATGCAAATACTTGCGTGAAAACTCCTTGTGATGCTCTGCACGTCACTGTGCGGGTGGGAGGATCACTTAGTGGGTGGGCAACAGGTGCAGAAGCTGACTACTGGCGGCGGCTGGCGTCGGCAACCCATTGGTTTTGCTGATTGCAAAATCGGACGAAGCACCCAGTTGAAACACACTAGTATGTTACTTGGCAAAAACGCTTGATAACTTTTTGCTGTCTGCCGAACGATTTTAAAATATAAATCTTTAAAACAAAAACAAACCGCACGATCAGTGTGACCAGAGCGTCACCATTTAAATCGTCCAGCAAATATGTTGTTGGGAATGTATTCCTCACTTGTCGTATTTTAAATATTTCCGTAATTGCCAACCTTCAATTTGGCGCCAGTAAAAATCTTTAGGTGATTATTTGCAGTTGTCCAAATGTGTTTTTCATTCGAAGCATCAACTTCAATGGGTGCCATTTTAATAGTTCTATGCATTCGATTGTTGTATACATTAATTAAATTTTGATATTCATCAAGCCATTTATGTGTGCCATAAAAACTAAATTCGACACACTAGCTCCTTTAAGCTCCTAATTTTTTTTGCCAGTTTTCGACTTTAGGGCCGCACCCCAGGCAAACTTGGAAGCCATTGTTGACTGATGAGTATGCACCCGTCTCAACTAAATCGGCCTGCCACAAATACAAATCGTTTAACCGCTTTATGGCAACTCTACGGCGTGATGGGCATGCAATTCATTAACCAATCCTCGCTTGTTAAATTGGCTGCTGCTGCTGCCCATTTTATGGAGTTTTTTCAGTTTCAATTCAGTTATTAAGTGTATGTTTATTTTGCTGTTGTTGCTGCTGCTGCTGCTACATTACTATATAATTTTGGGACATAACCATACACAACCCATCAACCATCACACCAGTTGAAGTTGGCTAGAGCGCGTGTGGACCCGCGTTCAAGTCCTGCCCTATCAGTGATTTACAAAAAGTTTCTACTAATAACACAGTGCTACAGTGCAAAATAACCTGGGTATTGGCATAGCCTACGCTGTAGAGCAGGTCGCGTATAGCACTTCCTCATACTTGGTTTTCCTCGGGGACCCCCAAAATCTGAAGTTATGGCCCAAAAACCGCTTTTTGCTATTTTACCTCACTTAAATAGATATAACTCGCGAATGGACCGTCTGATTGCTCATAACCTTATCAATTCCGATAGCGACGAGAGGAATCTAATACATTTTAGTCAATGGTTTGACTAATTTAACGCGATGGCTGAGTAATGCGGCTTACAGATCTGGCATTTTCCATTTTTTTTGAGAAATTTGTACTTTGACCATCACTGGTTTAACTATTTTATTCTATGCGATTTTTCCTCAAAGTTTGTAATAAAAGCCCATTTAATTCTCCGTCGAACGGTTGTTGTCCCAATGAATTTGGATACCGTTTGACGAAGTTATTCACGCATTTCTAAGTACACCTCGACAATCTAGTATTTTTTTTTAGTGTGCTAACATATTTATGTTTGCTTTCACATAATTGCCCCTAAAAGTAAACTCAGTTTTGATTTGGCGCCAGATTCAAATAATATTTTTAAATACTTAAAATGCAAATATATATAAACTTCCATGTATCAAAATGTTTTCGCAAATATTAACGGTCTCTGAATACTGTTATCTAGCTTAAAAATAAATTGAGCTATACTGAGTAGATGTGGGCTGCAAGTGGTTGTTATTATTTTTTTAATGAGCTGAAATTGGCATATGGAAGAAAAGAGCCGTGCACAGCAAGAATCGTATACTGGTAGGCACGGTTAAGGCTTGTGAAAAGCAGATTGCTCTCGTGGCGCAAGCCTTGGCCACGCCTGGACATATCCGGTCTAATGCAGAGAATTTAGCTGCGGGTTCTATTTAATGATAAACCCCATTGGTACCTAAGAAATTACTTTTCAAGTCCATAAACAAGGCCCAATGATAACTGTCTAACCACGATTGTAGAGAACCGCGATAAAATACCATGGATGACCAATGATGAAGAATATAAAAATCACTATAAAAGTATGGACGAACCATTAAATACCAAATAAAAACCAAAGTGGACCGCGCCAAGTAAAAATGAGAAGAAAGTGACATCAGCTTGCACTTTAGCAGCAATGGGTAATGCATAGCCCGCTTGGGCCGCGACGCCCGGCCCGTTATCCTGTCTAAAAACTCAGCGCATAAATGGCTTTCTTTTATGGCGAGGACCCGCACAAGCTGACGTCGCAACAAGTGTAATTGGCTCGATTTGAAGTGAGTTAAAACAAATAAATCCAAGAGTGTCAGCCCGCATAAGCACACAGTGCAGCAAGTGCAGTATGGGCGATTTTAACTCGCTTATAAGTATATAGTATTTATTTTCAATGGTTGACAAAATCTATTCAACAGTTTTCTTTTTAAAAGTAAAGATGTTAATAATATTTCACCAGTCTTCAGCAATTTAGCAGGAATTTTAGCAGCACCAGCTTTTTTGGCCCGAAATTTAAACCACATATGCCTGACGATCTCGGCCACTTCTATTACTGCCCGACAGTCGCTTCTGTTCCGTGCGAGCTGGCGACAATGGTTCGTCCATCCTGTTATAGTGGTTTTTATATTCTTCATCATCGGTCATCCATGGTATTTTATCGCGGTTCTCTACAATCGTGGTTAGACAGTTATCATTGGTCCTTGTTTGTGGACTTGAAAAGTAATGTCTTAGGCCGGTAGACCGGACCGGATATGTCAGGCGTGGCCAAGGCTTGCGCCACGAGGCAATCTGCTTTTCACAAGCCTTAACCGTGCCTACCAGTATACGATTCTTGCTGTGCACGGCTCTTTTGTTTCATATGCCAATTTCAGCTCATTAAAAAAATAATAACAACCACTTGCAGCCCACATCTACTCAGTATAGCTCAATTTATTTTTAAGCTAGATAACAGTATTCAGAGACCGTTAATATTTGCGAAAACATTTTGATACATGGAAGTTTATATATATTTGCATTTTAAGTACTTAAAAATATTATTTGAATCTGGCGCCAAATCAAAACTGAGTTTACTTTTAGGGGCATATGTGAAAGCAAACATAAATATGTTAGCACACTAAAAAAAAATACTAGATTGTCGAGGTGTACTTAGAAATGCGCGAATAACTTCGTCAAACGGTATCCAAATTCATTGGGACAACAACCGTTCGACGGAGAATTAAATGGGCTTTTATTACAAACTTTGAGGAAAAATCGCATAGAATAAAATAGTTAAACCAGTGATGGTCAAAGTACAAATTTCTCAAAAAAAATGGAAAATGCCAGATCTGTAAGCCGCATTACTCAGCCATCGCGTTAAATTAGTCAAACCATTGACTAAAATGTATTAGATTCCTCTCGTCGCTATCGGAATTGATAAGGTTATGAGCAATCAGACGGTCCATTCGCGAGTTATATCTATTTAAGTGAGGTAAAATAGCAAAAAGCGGTTTTTGGGCCATAACTTCAGATTTTGGGGGTCCCCGAGGAAAACCAAGTATGAGGAAGTGCTATACGCGACCTGCTCTACAGCGTAGGCTATGGCAATACCCAGGTTATTACAATTTTTGGAAATTTGTAGCACTGTGTAATTTCTCTTTGTATTTTTCAGGTGAATGCTGTATCTGCGTATGCTGGTGGTATAGTTGTTTATCAAGTTATTGGTGGTTTGTTTTTTTGACGTGCTTTCTTTTTTCACATTTTAATTTTTGATAGTATAATGGGACTACTCTCCCATTTGCATTTATGTCTTTTTTACATGGGACGATGTTGGGGTGATTATATAATTAAAAATTTCATCCTCTATACTGGCCAATTTTATATTATAACTATGGAGAATTTTCTTGAATCCCTCTATACGCTGTTTAATAGTGTTAATTCTCTTTTCCAATGCGGGTAGTTTGACATTTCGCTGTTTAAGCCCACTCAATATGATGTTCTCCACTTGGACTTATTTATCGTACACATATTCTTTTATAACCAAATCTTTGTCATCGATGGGTGGTGCACAATTTTTTATTCGCCTCTGCTGAACATTTAGTTCACCGTCACCATCAATGAACAAAACAAACAAACTTTGAACACCCCGCTTCAACTCCTCTGAATATTCTTTGTTATTGTTTGCGTTATGTCCAAACTTGTCAACAGCCATAATAAATATAAATTTGTTTAATAATGTGCAGTATATTTTATTATTATTTTGCAAATTGTCTCTTCCGTTAAAGACACACATCTGCCTTAATACTCTGAGCCTTTACAATTGGTTGTTTGGGCGTCTATTGCAATGTTCGCTCACAAAACTGTTGGTGCTGTTTATTTTCGCAATGAGCTCATTAACGTTATCCACCAACTTAACTAGCTCTCTTATTGTAGTTTCCAATTTGTTCACCCTCTCATTGCGTTGCTTAAGGCCCATTTTCTCAATGTCTGGTTAGTCAAACTTACCGTCAGGTTAGCCGAATTTGAGTGTCTCATGCTGTCTTTGGCGAAAACCAGCCGGCAACTTTAACCGCAGCCTCACGAGGGGGTCAAATTTTAACCGGCCGGCCAGTACCGATAAAACTATCGATACTTTCACTCGATAGACACAGCTGTGTCAAACACTTGAATTATTTATTTTGCTAATTGCCAAACCAAAATGTTTATAAATAAACGAATTTGTTGCATCCAAGAAATGAAATTGGAAGGCAGGTAGTGAGACAGTAAGAGACATGCGGCGATCTGGAACAGAAAGTCCAGCAGAATGGCAACCGCCACACTGGCAAATGTATTGACCGCCGCGCCGAAAAATTTGAAATGGCACCAATCGCAAGACAGGCAAACCCACTGCCCGCCGTCTGCGAAATCGTAGGATCAACTAGGCCAACGGCCTTGTGATGTGGTATACCGATTGATATCCAACTGCAGTTACGTGTGCATCATAACGAAAATACTATCCACACGCACTGCCAGCGCCAGGAACGGTAATACCACAATGACCAACATGGCGACATAATCCTAGACGGAGCAACGAGTTAATAAAGCAAGAGAGTACAGGGAGGGGCTAATTATTTAATGCTCTCGATGAAGTCAATTTTTTCAGCGATTCAGGTTGACAAATTCAGCATGTCATATCATTTTTTTCGTTAAATGATAACCAGCAACAGCAATAGAATTAAGAAAACCAAAACAAACACAGCTAATTCGTTGACAGTTTTTAGTCACACTATGGCAGCGATAGCAATCTATCGATATCGGGCGAACCTGCCGGTAAGTCTTGTTAAGAAAACCAAATGACTTACCGGCAGGTTATTCCGCCCGGTACCTAACCGCAACTTTTGAGAAAATGGACCTAAGACCATTTGCTATGCTGTTTTCCAGTGCAATTAATCTCTCGTCAACATATGCTTTCACAACTAAATAATCCTTGTTGAGGGGTTTCGTGGAATTTCGAATGCGTTTTTTCTGAGCATTGAGATTCCCATCCAAATTAATGTATAGCCCTGCATTTCGAACTTCCCTTATCAAACGTGACGTTCGCTCCTTATCATTGGAGAAATGACCAAACTTGTCGACAGACATAATGATTATAAGTTTATTTTGCTACATGCTTAGAATATTTATTTTGATTTATTAATATATGTTATCAGCTTCACGCAGCTCCTCAATTATTGATGTTATTTCATTGGATAGATTAGTATTGCCGGCAGCTTGTGATGCGATTAATAGGCGTAAGCGACTAACTAACTCGTTCGCAGAATCCAAATAAATATAGTTGGGCTTTGTTTTAATAAGCTTCATCGTCTTGAGACCTAAGCCATCAATTATTTTTTTATTTCTTCTGCTTCTGGTAGAAATTGGTGTAGATACTGCGACAGGTTTTCTAGCTGTTGCTGTCTTCGATGTTGGTGCTGGTGGAGGAGATGTTGGCTGTGTTAAAAGTGGTTTTATAATTTGCGTATATTTCTTGGCTCGACTCCCTTTTAAATACCCATCTGATTGAAAATTCCTTTTATGAGCATTAGACTGGCCCTTAAAAATAGATTTCAAAATACCGGGCGGAAAAGGGTTCGTTTTGGTCCCAATAGATATGAAAAAAAGTTTGGCAGCGATCGGACTTCATTTAGTGGACGCGCGTTCGCCCTCAAAATCGAAAATTTGAAATGTATGGGAAATGAGGGGGATGAGACTCGAATTTAATTTCTAAAAATTCCAAAAAAATTTTTATGTGTTAATTCTTTTTACATCCTTTTAGGGGAATATCATAGCAACATTTTAAATATAAATGTGTCTTATTTTGAGAGTCAGCCTGGCCAGAATCATATCAAATGGGTCAATTTTTCAAATTTTTTTTTGGTATTTTTTTCGAAGAATTTTTAATACATATGAGATTTTGATTTTTGCTTTTGCCCGGGCGGCAAAACTATCGTTTTGGTCCCAAAAGACATAATAAAAAGTTTGGCTGCGATCGCACTATATTTAGTGGACGCGCTCTCGCCCTAAAAACCAAAAATTTTAAATATGCTACCGATATATGGGATGAGATACGGATTAAATCTGCAAAATTTGAAAAAAATTTTTTTTGTAATTTTGCTCTTTAAATCCTTTAAGGGGAATACCATAGCAACATTTTACATATTTTTGTTGGATATTTCGAGCGTAAACTTGGTCAGAGTCATATCAAATCGGTCAATTTAAAAAAAAAAAAATTTTTTTCTGAGATTAATTTTGAATTTAATCTGTAAAATTTAAAAATTTTTTTTTAAGTGTTATTTCTTTTATATACTTTAAGCGAAATATCATAGCAACATTTTGAATATTAATGTTAGATATTTTGAGAATAAATTTGGTAAGAATCATATTTAAAAGCACATTTTTCATATTTTTTTATAATTTTTTCTATGTTTTTTTTTTTAAGATAAAATAATATATACGAGATATGCTCTAAATATCCGACATTTACATTTAAAATGTTGCTATGATATTCTTCTAAAAGAATATAAAGAGAAATAACACATAAACACTTTCTATTAAAAATTTTAGATATTAAGCCTAAAACTCACCCCAAATATTGCGCATATATTTCAAATATTCGATTTTGAGGCCGAGTGCGCTTCCACCAACTGAAGTCCGATCGCTGCCAAACTTTTTATTTTATCTATTGGGATTAAAACGAAACTTCTTCCGCCTAGGCAAGAGCAAAAATCATAGTCTCGCATAAATTAATTTATCATTAACAAAAAAAACCCCAAAAAATGAGAAAAATTGGAGTTCTGATATGATTTTGACCAAGTTTTCTCTCGAAAAATCCAACAAAAATATTTAAAATGTTGCTATGATATTCTGCAAAAAGTATTTAAAGACAATTAACACTTTGAGAAAATTTGAAAATTTTAGAGATTAAATCCGAAATTAATCTCAGAAAAAATTTTTTTTTTAAATTGGCCGATTTGATATGATTCTGACCAAGTTTTCGCTCGAAATATCCAACAAAAATATGTAAAATGTTGCTACGGTATTCCCCTTAAAGAATTTAAAGAGCAAAATCACAAAAAATTTTTTTTCAAATTTTGCAGATTTAATCCGTATCTCATCCCATATATCGGTAGCATATTTAAAATTTTTGGTTTTTAGGGCGAGAGCGCGTCCACTAAATATAGTGCGATCGCAGCCAAACTTTTTATTATATCTTTTGGGACCAAAACGATAGTTTTGCCGCCCGGCAAAAGCAAAAATCAAAATCTCATATGTATTAAAAATTCTTCGAAAAAAAATACAAAAAAAAAATTTGAAAAATTGACCCTTTTGATATGATTCTGCAGGCTGACTCTCAAAATAAGACACATTTATATTTAAAATGTTGCTATGATATTCCCCTAAAAGGATGTAAAAAGAATTAACACATAAAAATTTTTTTGGAATTTTTAGAAATTAAATTCGAGTCTCATCCCCCTCATTTCCCATACATTTCAAATTTTCGATTTTGAGGGCGAACGCGCGTCCACTAAATGAAGTCCGATCGCTGCCAAACTTTTTTCATATCTATTGGGACCAAAACGAACCCTTTTCCGCCCGGTATTTTGAAATCAAAAAAAAAAAGTTAATATTCTTTAACATGCTTGCAGCCGATGCAAAAGTCTATTCTAGAAGATTTATGACTTTCGTCTTTAACAACATCCTGCACAGAATCATCATCATCAATTTCATAGAAGGTGTCGTTGTCTTCATATACATCATCGTCATTCGCGGCGATGTCGTGTTGTGATTGGGGTAGGATAGTGCTGATAGGGGTGATGAATGTGTGATTGATTTCGTAGCCTTTTGATTTTATACCCTTGGAGAGGGTATATTGAAATTGTTCAGATGTTTGTAAGGCATAGAAGGAAGCATCTCCGACCACATAAAGTATATATATTCTTGATCAGCATGACGAGCTGAGTTGATATAGCCATGTCCGTCTGTTTCTATGCTATCTCCTCCGTCAGTTTTAAAGCTATCTTAACCAAACTTTTCAGTACATTTGTCGTAAACGGCTAGATCGAATGACTATGTCGTATAGCTGCCATAGAAACGATCGGCCGAAAAAGTAGTTCTAGTGAGAAAACTTTTTTTGTCTTCAGCGCAATCGTCCCCAAACCTCGTATTTATAAGTTTCTATGCCTTCACTTATTTCACCAAGTTTTATGAAAATTGGACATCTATAAAGTATAGCTGCCATACAAAAGATAGTTTTGGAAAAAAGTTTTAGTAGGAAAAACTTTTTGTTTTCAATTCTATCACTCCCAAACTTGTTACTGGTCAATGATATATGCTAACACATAATTCTGCCAAGTTTGATTCAAATTATACAATTCGAGGTATATAAACTTCAGTCGAGCCGAAGTTGGCTTGCCTCTATTTTTTTTGTTTCAACTTTAGGCTTAAGTATTTCAGTGTCAATGTCTAGGTCACTAGATTTCATCAATTTGCGCTTCTTACTCTCATTAACAAGCTCATGTAGTGGTTGAGTTATGGGCTTAAATGAGATTTCACTAATTTGAGCGAATCCAATTTCCTCTTCAAGGCTTCCTTGCCTTTGCCAATTTGCTTTAAATTTCGCGATTCATTGTTATCTTGCTCGCAGAGCCGGTAGTGTAAACCACATCAGCGATAACTGCTCACCCTTCTCCTCCAACTACCCCAATAGCTTCTCTTCAGTTTCTCTTCAGTTAACAGCAATAAAGTGTTGGACAAATTAGTTCAACACCATGTATTTATATACCCCAACCACCCATCCCAACACCCAGAAATTAAAAAGATTATATTAAAGAATTTTCAAGTTTAAAAGTATTTTTTATATTTATTTATTAAAATCATTTTTTTAAAATACAAAGAGAATTAAAATTTTTTAATGGGCTCTAAATATAATGTGCTTTCCTCACCACAACTGCATTTTGCATTTTTGCATTTTGGGCAAAATGTACATTTTCCCCTATACAATTTTGAATGGACACAAGAGATGCCATAAAAGTGCATTTTGAGAAAATGTGGTGCATTACTCGTTTGCCATTCGATTCTTGTTAATTTATTCGATAGTCGAACATTTTTGGCTAGTTGACGAAGTGGTCATCTACTATTAAGAGCGCCAAACGGCAAAAAGTTTAAATTTACCTAAAGTGAAATTAATTTTACTTTTAGCGTTTACAATAATTTCAATGATTACACAATAGTTGCAGACATTAGAAGCTTCTAATGTATTCAGTGGACTCAGAGACCACAAGCCTAGTCATGAATGGTTCGCTGGCAACTTTGAATTTGACATAGAAGAGCTGTAAGCCCTTACCAACATTGGGGTTTGTGTATCGCTAACTAAATATATTAAGTGAATTATCTTTACTTCATTTGTAATCTTTGTTGAGGACAATGAGGACAGGAAATTGCATTTCCAGTGATGACGAGACTTTTTTAAAAATGCGCTTCAGTGAGGAAGCCATATAAAATATTACTCTGACAAGACGAAGCCATCTACAATAAAGCTGAATCTGAATCTAATCTGTGTATTAAATAAAATAGTTAAAGTGGCGTAGCCACATATGGTGACCCCTTCTGAAAACAATTGAACACTATCCAGGACAGTGGTTGCGACGACGATTCTTTAACTTCTGCTGCCGCAGAAGCTGCAGCCAAAATGGCGTTCAACAAAGAAGACATGAAAACCGACGCCACGCAAAAACAGAATGTGGATGACAACCAGCCTTCAAATTCCGTGGGTGCTACTCACACAATTCGGTTTCCAAAATTCATGGCCACAGATCCATAATTGTGGTTTACACAAATCGATGCGCTTCTCCACATTCATAACATTAAATATGATCAAGCGAAATATTACACCGTCATTACCTTGTGGGATGCAGACATCCTGCGACAGATTTCTGATATAGCCAAAGCCCCACCAGAGTCCGGCAAATATGAAAAACTAAAAAAGGAACTTACTGCACGGTTTGGCGAGTCACGCGAAAAAAAAAACTTGTCACTCTTCTGACTGAAACAGAACTGTAAAACAAAAAACCCAGGAAGTTGCTACGAGAAATGCGGAACTTGGCGAATGATTCTTTATCCAGCAAGGGACTCTCAACATTATGGATGCAACGATTGCCGAGCAGCATCCGAACCATTATTTCCGCATGCAAAGCCGAAAACGCAGAGAACTTGGCTGAGATCGCTGATAGAATTTTTGACAACTTACCACCAACAAGTTATTGTGAAGCAATTCGAAGCCCTAAAACAGACAATATCGATAACCGTCTGAGTGCTCTAGAGGTGTCCGGCTGTTAATACACCCCTTGGATTGTTTGAGTTTACCGTGATGCCCTTCGGCCTCAAAAACGCCACTCAAACATTTCAACGATATATGGATTCCATATTCCGCGATGACGATCATGTTTTTTGTTACATTGATGACATTCTAGTGTTCTCATGTAGTCACGCAGAGCACGAAATGCATCTTAAAGCTGTATTCGAGAAACTTCAACAATTCAATCTATCTATTAATGCTTCCAAATGCGAGTTTTGTCAGAATCAACTCGCATTTCTGGGGTATAATATTACTGTTAACGGCATGACAGCACCACAAGACCGGGTAGAAGCCATACGAAATTACCCAAGGCTAGCAACATCATGGAATTACGCCGATTTCTTGGTGCCTTAAATTACTTTCGTAAATTCATTCCGCTGGCCTCAGAATCACAAGCACTTCTCACAGGGCAATGCAAAGGGTCAAAGAAAAACGGTCGCACACTTATTAATTGGACATCGGATCTAAATAATGCTTTCTCGACTTGTAAGTCAACCCTTTGCTGCCAACACACTTTTGAATTTCATTGCCCCAGGATGTCCATTTGTGTTATCCACAGTTGCATCGGACATCGCTGTAGGTGCACATCTTCAGCAAATCGTTGATAAGCAAATGAATTCAATTGGATTTTTCAACCAAACTTAATAATGCTCAACAGAACTACATTGCGTATGACTAAGAACTTCTGGCAATTTATTTGTCCTTTAAGCATTTTAAACACATTTCGGACGGCCGAGATTTCGTTGTACAAACTGACCACAAACCCTTGATCTATGCTTTTCAACAAAAGTTGGACAAAGCCTCTCCAATGCAGATACGTCATCTCAATTTTATTGCACGGTTTACAACCAATATCGTGCACGCATCTGGATCGAACAATATTGTGGCACATGCTTTATCGCGCATTAATCAGATTAATATGCCTGAAACTGTGACTCTCCGTCAAATTCAAGAGCTCCAACAAGTTGATGATGAAATTGGTTCAAGGCAACACATCTTTAAGGTTGCAGAAAATCAAATTTCCCCCAGATATCAAAGTTTATTGTGGTGAACAACTGTCTACAGAACGTCCCTACCGAAGCCACTTCGCAAAAGATTTTTGATTCTGTCCATCTTTTATCTCATCCTGGAAAACGAGCAAGTATTAAGCAGATTTAAAGGAAATACGTCTGGCCAGCAATGAGGCGGGACTTAAATCAATGGGTCAGCGAATGCAATGACTGCCAACGTTAAAAAATTCAGAGACAGAACCAACTAGTACCTCAACACTTCCGCCAAGTAGATAAAGCTCCATTTACACGACCTGATCGCTCAGCTGAGTTTTCGTCAGACGAAAACTCATCTGATCAACTCAGTTTCGCTTTTATACATGCCTGAGAAGCTCAGATCAGCCAGTTGCAGAACCATTGGTTCATCGGAATCAACTGGTTCATATGAACATTGTGACGATGCTTTGTTTAAATAGAAGAAGAAGAGAAGAAGAATAAAAGCAAAATGGCGATATGCGTTCTGATGCTTCTTAAGTTGCAATTTATTTTTGGACTTAAATAAAAATTCACTTGACATACAAGAAACATGACCGATAGCCAAAATTCGATAAGAAATGTATATCGATTGTCAGAAAATGGCAACGCCAGCACACAAGCAGTTAGGCAACACTGCATTTCGATAAATGCCAGTCAGATGAGTGCTCAGGCCAAATAGAACCGGTTCTATTTCGCCTGATCGCTCACCTGAAATAACTTCATGTCTACTCAGACGCCTTTTTACGGTCAGAGAGCAAATCAGGCAAAAACTCAGCTGAGCGATCAGGTCGTGTAAATGGAGCTTAAGCGTTTTGAACACGTTCACATTGACATCATTGTCGTTCCTGAATATGGGTCATTCTTTTATAAACCGAAAAGCTAAAAATTTTTTATTTTTCAGTTCAATAAAAAAATCCGAAATTAGATCTCGACATGCCCGCCAAAGGTAATTTGCTGTTTTGCACAAACATTTTTGTTAATTTTATAAACAATTTCAAAAATCGTCAAAATCGAAAAAATGTAAAAAAGGTTTTTAAAAACGTGATATCTCAGGATTTTATTTATTTAGTCGACAAAAAAGGCAGTCAACACAATTTCACATACGTTATAAAAAAGCCTTATTGACTAAGAAAGCCTAAAAAAAAAAACTAACAAAATAACTAATAACGACTCCGACTCGATGGGGGAGTTTATTTAACCCCGTCTGGCCAGCTATGCCCCGACTCACAGCGAACTGTAGTCAGAGACGTTATGAGAGCTACCAAAAACTTTAATGATATAGAGATAGAGAAGAGGAAAAAAACAAAACCAGAATAGAGGCAAGGAAAAAAATAATTATAAAACTAAAAAAAATCAGATATAAAGAAAAAAAAAATTTAGGAGAAAAAAAAAAATAATAAAAAAAATACTAACTAAAAGTGAAATTTAAGACTAATTAAAAATACAAAATTTATAAGCTATACTTAAAAAAATAACTAGAAATCTCTGACCCGGTGGGGAAGATTTTTAGCCAGTCCGGCAAGCTATGCCCCTACTCACAGCCAGGAGTGGTCAGAGATTTCCCTAAGATTATTATAGGGATATGTTTTCAGAGAAGAGAAGAGAGATCTGTAGAGAGCGGGGATAGAGATCGTTATAATTTTGACATAAGACTCGAAATCGATTGTGCTTTGCATAATCAGTTGTGCATCTAGGCAATACTAATGGAAAATAGTTTCTGGTTGGCCTAGAAGGAACGGAGAAGTTAAGGCGACCTAAAAGTTCAGATGAATCTACATCACCGATAACTAGTTTATAAAGAAAAGAAACACCTAATACTGTTCTACGGTTAGCTAACAAAGGAAGGTCAATAAGCAAGAGTCTGTTAGAGTAAGATGGCAGGCGAAGGTTAGGGTCCCAATTTAAGCCACGTAGGGCGAAAAGCAAGAATTGCTTCTGAACTGATTCAATACGATCTATATGCTTTTTATACTGCGGAGACCAGACGGACGAGCAGTATTCAAGTACAGGACGGACTAGAGCAGTGTATAAAAGCTTTGTGGTATATGGATCATTAAACTCTTTCGACCAACGTTTAATGAATCCGAGTACACCATTTGCTCTATTAACAATAGAGGAGATATGAGGATTGAAACTCAATTTTGGGTCAAAAGGAATTCCAAGATCAATGACTGTAAAAATTCGATCCAAGGGTTCATTTCCAATCGTATAGGTAACCAACGAAGGCTTGCAACGATGGAGTCATGAACATGCACTTGGAGCAATTAAGGTGTAATTAATTAATCAGACACCAGGACTGCAAGGAGTTTAAGTCATCTTGCAATCTGATGGAGTGCATCGGGTCGTTGAAAGATAAAATAAGTTTTTCATCATCGGCGTACATAAGTATCCGAGAATTCGAAATTATTGTGGGGAGATCATTAATAAATAGAGTAAAAAACAATGGGCCGAGGTGACTGCCTTGTGGCACACCAGAAGTGACAAAGACAGGCTTTGACGTATTAGAGCGTAGCAGAACTTTTTGAGTTCTATCTTTTAAATACGACGAAATCCAAAGTAGAAAAGGGGATGGAAATCCTAATCGATCAAGTTTAACGAGAAGAAGATCATGGTTCACAGAATCAAATGCTTTACTGAAGTCGGTGTAGATGACATCAGTTTGTTTTTGTAAAAGGAAACCATAAATTGGTCGCAGAAGACCGACGCTTTGTAAATCCATGCTGGAAAGGTGATAAAATCGATTTACAATAGTGCTGTAGGGAAGAGGTTATAATCTGTTCAAATAATTTTTGAATAGCGGATAGTTTAGCTATGCCCCTATAATTGGATATATCAGACTTTCCACCTTTTTTATGAAGAGGAATAATATAGGATTCCTTCCCAAGAGTTGGAAAAATACCAGATTCTAACGATAGATTAAAAAGTTTAAACAATGGATTGCAGAAAGAAATACAACTCTCTTTGAGCACACAACTAGGAATGTTGTCAGGCCCAGGGGAGTATGAAGATTTTAGTGATTTTAAATGAGAAAGTAAGGAGCTTTCGGAAATCGAGGGGGCAGTTATCGAGTTAGAAGAAGAAATGCTATAAGGATAAGAAGTATTAGTAAAGCGCGTAGAGGAATAAGTAGATTGAAAGAAGTCGGCGAACAGGTCAACGGCTGTGGAGTCATCGTCAGCCTTTTGGTCGCCCAGAAAAAAAGAAGAAGGTAAAGAAGAAGACCTACGTTTAGAATTTACACTCATAAAAATCTAGAACGAATAATTTGAGTACGAACGCTCTTGAAAAAAAAATCTAGTCGCACTTGAATTTTCAAGGAATTTCGCTCTTGGAATCGAGACAAATTCATTCTCAATGTGGTTCTATAGGCAAGGGGAGTGAGGAAACGCAAGAGAGGCCGCGCTCTTTCAAAGAGAGACAGCGCATACGCAGTTTGTCATTGTCATTTGACCGTGCCACGCCGATAATTATGTTAAAGTTGAACATTAAGATTGGGCAAAAGTAAGTGATTAAACATCTGTATAATATAATAAAAATGTTTAAAACATCACAAAAAAAAAAAAATAACATGAAATAAAAATAAAAAAAAAAGGAAAAAATAAAAAAAAAATAATTGCTGCAACTGGGACTTGATCCACGGTCGAGCTGTTGCGGCTGGCCAAATACCAACCGCGCTGCCTCATAAATATGCTTTCGCCGCTGCTTGTAGCTTATCGACAATAGTCGAGTCGGTTAAGCTGCTCGTCCAACTGTGTATGTTTCAGTCTTCGAGGTACCGAGTTCAAGTCCCAGTAAAGTAAGTAAAATAAAAAATTTTTATCTGTTATGTGACTAACTCAAAATCAATAACATCTTAGAAAAAAGTGGGTGAGGTGGCTGATGGTGAATGGCGAGCAGCGCGGAGCAAACAAACACCACGTCGGTCTAACGGGTTGTCCCGGGGTCTCGGTCGTGTCTTTCACACCCAAACCCCCCACCCCCTTCAATTATTATTTTTAGTCTTTTATTTTGAGAATTATTCGTACTTGGATCAAGTACTGAAACTCTTGAGTCAAGAATGTCGGGATCAAAAATTCACTCTTGGATCAAGAATATTGCTTCTGGATCAAGAATTTTCACTCTTACCCTACTTTTGAGAACGAATGCTCTTGATTCAAGAGTGAAATTCTCTATTTTTTCTCTGAGTGTACAAAGCTGTAGAATTGCTTAGGGTCCTCTGCGAATTGAATTTTGCATCGCACAAGATATTTCCTATATCGGATAGATCTTAAGTTGATATCGATGGAAAGATTTTTACTGCATCTACTCAAACTATAATTTTATAGATTTTTAAATTATTTAATAATATTAAGTAAATGTTGCTAAAATATATTTATAATTTTTTCAAAGTGTTAACCACCATTATATAGCTTCGAAGGATAAACAGTTTATTGTCCTAAATATAACTTAAATTTTGGTGTTTTCAAAAAGATGGAGACTTTTATAGTTGAAAAGTTATGAATTTTTGAAGTTATAAACAATTAAAAAGATGCCCTTAAATAAAAATTTCTCACGCAGTCAGTTTTAAAGTCATGTGATTGAAACTTAGCAATCGTGCTTTATTTTTATCAAGCTTTTCAAAAAATGTTAACATCAGGCGGATCGGATGAGTATATCATATAGCTGCCATACAAATGCTGAATTTAGTAGTGTTATAAATTACTTTGCAAGCTCTGGCCAGCCTAATTCACAACATAATTCAATTAATCATAGCATTCGTATGGCAGCTATATGATATACTCATCCGATCCGCCTGATGTTAACATTTTTGAAAAGCTTGATAAATAAAGCACACGTGCCAAGTTTCAATCAAAAGCTTGAAACTGACTGCATGGCGACTTTTTTCAAGGGCATCTTTTTAATTTGTTTATAACTTCAAAATTTATAACTTTTAAAAACTATAAAAGTCTCCATCTTTGAAAACACCATTTAAGTTATGTTTAGAAACATTTGATTGTACATCTTCAGAAGCTATAACATGGTGGTTAACACTGAGAAAAAATTATATGTAATTTCTAGCAACAATTACCTAATATTGTGAAATTATTTAAAAATCTACAAAATTATAGTTTGGGTAGATACAGTGAAATTCTTTCCATCGATATCAACTTAGACTTTCCGATAAACCAAACCCCTTTTTTTCTATTTTTTTTTCGATTTTGACGATTTTTGAAATCTATATATATAAAAAAGTTCAACCTGACTGACTGACTGACTGACTGACTGGTGACCGTCGCACAGCCTAAACCATAAAAGATAGGAAGATGAGATTTTCACAATAGTTTTATCTTATGCTGAAAGTGAGTACTAAGAACGGATTTTGGAAAATTCTGTCGGCAAATGTGGAAAATTCGCGGAAAACGGTTGTATGAAACTTCTTTGTTTTTCATCCAATCAAGTTCAAACTCATTTTCAAAGATCTATATAAAAATTCGACAACAACTGCATACCAAGGTTGTATGGGCGAAACTTTAGTTGCCAGGGATTAGCGCCAAAATCATTTTCAAAATTACACATAACAAAACATAAGTTGTAAGCATAGTACGCGAAATAATTTGACACGTGTTTTCCCGATTTTGGAAAATCCGCACACGAGGAAAATGGCCGGAAAATTCTGAATCCAAAAAAGTATTTATCATACGATTGGCTTGAAACTCGGTTTGTAAGTATACAATACGAAATAGTTTAAAATGTTATATTCCGATGTTGGAAAATTTGACCCTGACGATCGGAAAATTCCCGGAAAATTCTGCATGAAAAAAACTATTTTTCATCCGATTGGCTTGAAACTCTGTTTGTAAGGACAAAATACGAAATAATTTGATATGTGATTTTTCAATGTCTGAAACGCCGACCACGAGGAAAATGGCCGGAAAATTCTGCATGCAAAAACTATTTTTCATTCGATTGGCTTGAAACTCGAATTGTAAGTTCAAAATGAGAATTTATTTTGTTTTTAATTTTCCGAAGTTGGAAATACCGCCGGGATGCTCACTGTGAAGTGAATTGGATGTGGGTGGAAAGTTGTTTTGGAAGTGGGTGGTAAGTGGATGTAAAGTGGTGAAATGTGGCAGGAAGTGGGAGGGATGTGGGTGGGATGTGGAAGGGATGTAAGTGGGATGTTAATGGGAAGTGGGTGTGATTTGGGCGGGAAGAGGGCGGGAAGTGTGCGGTATGTTGGTGGCAAGTGGTGGAATGTGAGTGGGTTGTAGGTGCGAAGTTGGCGGAGTGGGTGGTATTTGGCCGGGAAGAGGGCGGGAAGTGTGTGGTATGTGGGTGGCAAGTGGATGGAATGTGGGTGGTATGTAGGTGCGAAGTGGGCGGAAAGTGGGTGGGATGTGAGCGGGAAGTGGGTTGGATGGAAATGGGAAGTGGATGGGATGTGTGTGGAATGTGGCGGTAAGTGGGAGGGATGTGGGAGGGATGTGGGACGGAAGTGGGTGGGATGAGGGTAAGTTGGTGGAATGTGGGTGGGATGTGGGTGGGATGAAGATGGGAAGTGGGCGGGAAGTGGGATGTGGCCAAGTGGTGGGATGTAGGTGGGAAGTGGGTGGGATGTGGGTGCAATGTGCCGGTAAGTGTGAGGGATGTGGGTGGAAAGTGGCTGGGATGGAAATGGGAAGTGGATGGGATGTGGGTGGAGGGATGTGGGTAGGATGTGGGACCGGATGTGGGTGGGATGTGGGTGGCAAGTGGGTGGAATGTGGGTGGGATGTGGGTGGGATGTAGATGGGAAGTGGGATGTGGCCAAGTGGTGGGATGTAGGTGGGAAGTGAGTGGGATGTGGGTGAAATGTGCCGTTAGGTGTGAGAGATGTGGGAAGGATTTGGGTGGTGGGGGGGGAAGGGTGGAATGTAGGTAGGATGTGGTGGGAAGTGGGCGGGAAAAGGGTGGGATGTGGGCGGAAGTGGTTGGGATGTGGGTGGGAAGAGGGTGGGATGAAAATGGGAAGTGGATGGGATGTGGGTGGAATGTGGCTGTAAGGGGGAGGGATGTGGGTGGGATATAAATGGAAAGTGCGAAGTGGGCAAAAAGTGAGTAAGATGTGGACGGGAAATGTGGGGGGGAAAATCGGTGTGCGGTGGTTATATACTGTTGAAGGCGCAGCGAAGCGTGACGGGCTATTTGCTAGTCTATAATATAAAAATGAATCGCAAATGTGTTGGTAAGCGCATGACTCAACAACGCCTGGACCAATTTGGCCAAATCTTTTTTAAAATGTTCGTTGAGTTCAAGGATGGTTTTTACGGCGAGAAAAATTAGAATTATTGCTGGAAAAACCCTAAAAATAGCCCTTTTCTTTTCCCCATACAAATGATTTGTAACTGTGGGCGGGAAATTGGCGGGAAGTGGGTGGGATGACGTGGGCGGAAAGAGGGCGGGAAGCGAGGTGGGGGAGGTGGGTGGGATGTGGGTGGTATGTGGGCGGGAAATTGGCGGGAAGTGGGGGGGATGAGGGTGGGATGTGAGTGGAATGTGAGAGGATGTGGGCGGGAAGTGGGTGGGATGTGGGCGGGAAGTGGACGGTGGAAAGAGTGTGGGAGTGCGTGGTATGTGGGTGGTATGTGGGTGGGATGGGCGGGAAAGGGCGGGAAGTGGGTGGTATGTGGGCGGGAAGTGGGCGGGAAGTGGGTGGGATGTGGGTGGGATGTTGGCGGGTTGTGGGCGGTAAGTGGGCGGGAAATTGGCGGGAAGTGGGTGGGATGTGGGCGGAAGAAGACGGCGGAAAGAGGGTGGGAAGTGGGGGATGAGGGGTGGGATGTGAGTGGAATGTGAGCGGGATGTGGCGGTAAGTGGGTGAGATGTGGGTGGGATGTTGGCGGGTTGTGGGCGGTAAGTGGGCGGGAAATTGGCGGGAAGTGGGTTAGATGTGGGCGGGAAGTGGACAAGGAAAGAGGGTGGGAAGTGGGTGGTATGTGGCGGAAGTGGGGGGGGATGAGGTGGGATGTGAGTGGAATGTGAGCGGGATGTGGCGGTAGTGGGCGGGAAATTGGCGGAAGTGGGTGAGAAGTGGGTGGGATTTGGGCGGGAAATGGGCGGGAAGCGGGTGGTATGTGGGCGGGAAGTGGGTGGGATGTGGGTGGCATGTGGGCGGGAAGTGGGGGGATGAGGGTGGGATGTAGTGGAATGTGAGCGGTGTGGGCGGTAAGTGGGCGGAAATTGGCGGAATTGGGTGAGATGTGGGTGGGATGTGGGCGGGAAATTGGCGGGAAGTGGGCGGGAAATTGGCGGGAAGTGGGTGAGATGGCGGTAAGTGGGCGGGGAAATTGGCGGGAAATGGGTGGGATGTGGGCGGGAAGTGGACGGCGGAAAGACGATGGGAGTGGGTGGTATGTGGGTGGTATGTGGGCGGGAAGTGGGTGGGATGTGGGTGGGAAATGGGTGGTAAGTGAGTGTGCGTTGTTGTACTATTGAAGGCGCAGCGAAGCGCGATGGGTTATTTGCTAGTTGTTTATAAAATTAACAAAAAAATTTTGTGCAAAACCGCAAATTACGTTTTGGTGAGCATGTCGAGATCTAATTTCGGATTTTTTATACCCTTGGAGAGGGTATATTAAAATTGTCCGGATGTTTGTAACGCATAGAAGGAAGCATCTCCGACCACATAAAGTATATATATTCTTGATCAGCATGCCGAGCTGAGTTGATATAGCCATGTCCGTCTGTCCGTCTGTCCGTCCGTCTGTTTCTATGCTATCTTCTCCGTCAGTTTTAAAGCTATCGTAACCAAACTTTGCACGAAGTCTTTTGGTATAAATACGCTGCACATTTGTCGGAACCGGCCGGATCGGATGACTATAGCATATAGCTCCCATAGGAACGATCGGTTGAAAAACTAGTTTTAGTGAGAAAAACTTTTTTGTTTTCAATGTTATCGCTCCCAACGCTCGTATTTATAAGTTTTTAGTGATTTCACATAATATCACCAAGCCATGTCGAAATCGGACAACTATATAGTATAGCTGCCATACAAAAGTTAGGTCTGAAAAAAAAATCTTAGTGAGAAAAACTTTTTTGTTTTCAATGTTATAGCTCCCAACGCCCGTATTTATAAGTTTTTAATGATTTTACATCATTTCACCAAAATTTTTCGAAATCGGACCACTATATAGTATAGCTGCCATACAAACTGTCAGGCACATATCAAGCTCCAAGGGTATATAAACTTCGGTCGAGCGGAAGTTAGCTTGCCTCTATTTTTTTTTATTAAAATTAAAAATAAAAAATTTTTTAGCTGTTCGGTTTATAAAAGAATGACCCATATAAAGGATATAGATACTGTCTCACGATGATTGACAGGTTCACTCGCTGGCCCGAAACAGCTTCAATTCAAAATATGACGGCCGACACAGTGGCAACAGCGTTTTTCAGATCATGGATTGCCAGATTTGGTGCCCCAAAACGATATCAACAGATCAAGGAACTCAATTTGAATCATCTTTGCTTGAAGCACTTACGCCCTGGTTGGATCACAGCGAATATGCACTTCTCCATATCATCCCGCATCTAATAGGATGATCGAACTCTGGCACCGCTCACTAAAAGCAGCATTAATGCACATTAAAGACTCATCAAAAGACTCTTTGGTTAGAAATTTTGCCAACTGTACTCCTGGGACTTCGAACTTGTTTCGAAGATGACATCAATACATCTGCTGCCGAAATGCTATATGGCACCGACATACGCCTTCCAGGAGAGTTCTTCACACACACACAGATGAACCAGATGATCAAACTCAATTCATAACCAAATTTCGTGATTACATACGCCAATTTCGACCTTAACCCGTAATGCATCACACTAACAAAACACCTTTGTACACAAAAACCTATATTCATGTAGCCATGTGTTCCTGCGCAGCGACCATGTCAAACGACCTTTGGAGCAGCCGTATACTTGACCACACGAAATCAAGGAACGGATTAATGATCGGCTTTTTGCAATCAACATTAATGGAACCACACACAACATCTCAGTAGAGAGACTTAAGCCAGCATTTAGCGTCCTCGACCCTGACATTCCAGTCAAGCCTCTTCGAACGTACCAGAAAGAACGGAGTGTCAAATCTCATCAGTAAACTCGACACTTCACTGAGGAGGGGAGTAGTTGTGGTGGTTCCAGTTTCAGTTCACGCATCGCTAACATCTATCGATACGCGATATAACACTAACGCATTGTTTGGTACATCTCTAACACACTCACTCTACAATAAAGCTGAATCTGAATCTAATCTGTGTATTAAATTAAATAGTTAAAGTGGCGTAGCCACAGACTCATCCCCTTAGTGTGTTGTGTCGCTCAGGTAGGAATAAAATGAACCGGTCAGCTCCGTCTATTTCATACTGCCAGGCAATTGGTTGTTCCTTACCAAATAAAAAACAACCACCCTCGATAGCTGAGCTTTCAACGCATGCGTGACCGCTCGCCATTGGTTAGACCAAAAAAGAAAATCAAGATTTGTACTTCGGGGTGAGCTAAAGCATGAGCACCCGCAGCCAATCATTAATTTATTTTAATAATTTTGGCTGGAGAAATCAATCGGCTTCTTAGCTTATAGTAGCGTAACATGATGTTCAAAGCATGCTCCTTTAGGTGACTCGATGAAGCGAGTGGCAATTCCACGTATCCGGTCCTTCTTGGGCATTATCATCGCTCCATGGACAGTTCATGAAGTGGCATCCGAACCTTGATGTTTTTTGCTCCAACCCTTCAAATTCCTCCATTTCCTTTTTCAAGTAGTTAACTTCAACTAGATGCTCATCGAATATCATGCCATCCAACTGCTCGAGGAAAAGATCAATTTGTTTAATCGCATATATATACTGTTTTTTGCAGTTGTTGTTGTTGCTGTTTGCAGTTTTTCTTTGAGGTTTTTTACTGTTAGCAGCAAATGCATCTGTTTCATTCGACTCTCTTTTGGATACTAAACGAGTGGAGCATAATCTCATAACTACCTTACTTGTGTGGTTTAGAAAATGACAATAAAAACTCTAGTCACAAGTGACCACAGTTGAATTTATTAAAATTTTGAAAGCGGTCGTTGTTATATATTTGTCAATGTCCATCTCTTTGGCATCAGCCGTTTTACAACACTTCTTAAAGCAGACATCCCCAGTCGGACTTGGATGCATGACAGATGTCCATATTTCATGCCAACTTGTCACGTCAGAAGGCATGAGAAAATCTGAAGGTTCCGTTTCGTTTGTCTTAAGAAACGCCGTGAAACTCAGGGGTTGTTTTTGTAACCGTTAACCGTTTGGGTGACGTCACGCACCAGCCTTCGGGTTCCGCGTTTTTCCTTACGAACTCAGTACTTCAGATGCACTGACTTTGTATATCGTAGGGAGGAAGACCTGGCCGTAAGCTTACGAATTCATGTTTTTTGCATGCCTTTGAGTGAAATGTCACCCCCATAATCAACTTAACTACATTTGAGTTTATTTGCAATTTGTATTAACAATTAATTTAATTTACAAAACAAAAACTATTTTTGTTTATTTCTTTTATTATTATTGATGTTCGCCATGATGCCTGTGGTTGCTAATGGTAGGGATGTTTTTTAGTGAATTGAAATCATAACGTTGTTGCTTATCGTTTTTGCAGGAATGGCCTGTTATAAGTAATAAAATTTATTAATAATGATAAATTAATGATAATTATAATACTTGAGTGCTATTGAGTCCGTAGATGTAACTAAATTCGATATTCACCAACAATATATTGCGCATTTATAATAAAAAATTTTTTTGTATATTCTCTGGGAACACGTCTTTTCTCTGCATAAGCCGAAATCTCACTGATTTAAGAATTTTTTCGCTTTTCTCTCTCCCGTTTGGTCAACGTTCGCCAAGCGTTCGGAGCTGACTTCGGTTTTCTACTTCGTGCTCGTCCCACGACTAAGAGAGACTGAACCGTTTCACGATAGGCCGACTTTTAGCCTTACGAATACCTGAGAAAAGAACGTGTGAGTTTTTCATGATGATAAATGCGCTAATGTCATGCCAAAAAATTATGTAGTAACTATTTCCCTGAAATTTCATGCCACCAAATGTACTTATTTTGGGAAGCACATGCTGCAAAGTCCGACTGGGTCTCTATGACACGCTACTAACACATACACACAAATTTATTAGAACTTCTGCAGTATACCGAAAATAAAGCAAGTCGTAATTAAGCTCACAACGAGATCACTTCGTTTTTCTATCCAAACACAACATAACTGGCGACGAGGATAAAAAAAAAAAGCCACAAAATCAAAATTTTTGTGTAGTTCGTGTCGGAAGTCTTTTGTAAGAGATCGAACGAATAAACGCTATCAACAGCAATAACACAAGTTTACAAAAAAAGGCCATTTTTTGCAACAGAGAACTTTGAAACCGTTCCTTATGTATTTTTGGCCGCTGAACTCAGATAAATTGTCCGTTTTCTTCCAGCACGTCAGGTTCACGAGATATTTGCATTAGAGAGGTATACTTACATTTGTTGGTCGTGTGGCCACATTAAGTGTCCTATTCGAACCAACTTTGTTTTAATGTAAGCTGCATTGAATGACGTTAGAAAAACCAAACACGAAGTTTTGATTTTGCTGATAAGGTACCAATTTTTGGATTTGAACATTAAAAATGTGGGTTTTTTTAAAAAAAAATCGATTTTTTTTTGCAAGTTTAAGAAATTCTTTAAATTTTTCTGCTAATATTAAAAATCCTAGAAAAAAATAGTTGGTAGTCCTTTGTTTCTTCTTATTTCAATTATTTTCAGTTTTTCGATTTCATTGCGGTTTCAAAGTTATTGTCCAAAAACCTTAAACAATTTTGTAATATATTAACATTTTTTTAACAATATTAAGCCTTAAAATGTCAAAAAATTTTCAAAAATCGATCTTAAATAATTTTTTAATATCCATTCTTTGGTTTAAAAATAACTACCATGTTATTTTCAAGCTACAAGAAATTTTGGCGGTAAATGTTGTCCAAAAAAAGTCGAAAATTTGTATAGTTTTTGTGCTATAACTTCTAAAAGCGCAATGATAATGGAAAACTGAAATAATCGAAAATACATAAAGAACGGTTGCAAAGTTCTCTGTGGCAAAAAATGGTCTTTTTTTTAAACTTGTGTAATTAACCGCAAAATACAATTTTTGTGTAATGTCATAGTCAATGTCAATGTCAAGTGCCGCAAAATTAAATTTGTGTAAAAGTGAACGACTCAAGCAAAGATGGAGAATCAAATCGACAACAAGACCAATTCGCAAGACAAATGTTACAGCAACAACAACAGTGGATGGAAAGAATGATTTCATTAAACAATGCTGGAAGTTCAAGCCCTTCGGGAGAATTGTCCATATGTCCACCGTTTCCAAGTTTCAATAAAGACAATCAAAATTGGGAAACCTATCTGGAGCAACTGTCTCAGCATTTCAAAGCATACTCAGTGATCTCAGCAGACAAGCAAAAAGCCTATTTTTTGTCGTGGATAGGTACAGATGTGTTTGAATTGTTGAAAAATTTATTTGGTAGTGAAAACTTAAACGAACAAACATACATACAGCTAACGGGAAAGTTGACAGAACATTTCCAGACAAGACGCCATATTGTCGCCGCTCGGTACGAATTCTTTAAGCGAGAGATGCGGGACTCACAGACACACAAGGAGTGGGTAGCCGATCTTCGTGGAATTGCGCGCGAGTGTCAGTTTGTATGTAAAGCCGAAAATTGTTCCTCAAATTTCGTGGACGAAATGATTCGTGATCAAATAATTGTGCACACGCCAGTCGACGCTGTTCGCACAGCAGCCCTCCAAAAGTTGCAGCCGACGCTTGCAGATGTTCTCTCTATTGCCGCAACAACTAAAACTGTAGCCGTTTTAAAGGAGAGTAACGAGAAGCACTCGCTAGATATGAACGCCGTGTATGCACACAAACAAAAACAAAAAAGACATGAAGTTAACGCCAAAGTAAACAAGAACTCGCTAAAGTCTTGCTCTGGCTGCGGTCGATCGCATAATCGTGACAAGTGACAAGTTTCGAGATGCTATTTGTCATAAATGTTCCAAAAAAGGTCACATTGCAATAGTTTGCATGTCAAAGCAATCAACCAACAGAAATGAAAATAGTGAGCAGTGGAAAAAGAAAAGTTCGGATCAGTTCAAACAGTGCACAGTGTCTCAGGTCTTGTAAAAATTGAACAAAATAAAAACGTAATTGATCTGGAGATTTAAAAAAAATTCGTTTCATTCCAAATGGATTCTGGTGAAACTGTGTCAGTGATTAATCTTGAAACGTACAAGAAACTAACAGCCCAAAACTACAAAAGGGTAATCGAGTTCTACATGCATTTGGCCAACAACCAATTCCTATATTGGGTGAGCTGCACACTGTGGCAAAGTGTGACAAAAAAGTGGCAAATGTAGTGTTTATCGAGGCAAACGTTGAGAACTCAAATAATCTGTTCGGGTTGGATTTGTTCAAATCATTCAATTTCGAAATTTGCCAAATTTCAAATGTGAGTGAAGCGCATGGTTCTCAAATGACTGTTCTATGTGACAAGTACAAGGAAGTATTTGAGCCAGCTATCGGAGTAATTAAAAACTTTAAGGCAAGTATCTATTTAAAGCCAAATTCAATCCGAAATTCTACAAAGCCGACAAATACCTTTTGCCCAACTGGCAAAGTTCAAAGAGGAAGCACAACGTCTCACAGGTCGAGCAGGTATCATTGAACTCGCACCTAAGCCAGGTGGAGCACTTAGAATCTGTGGAGATTTTAAGCGGAATTCACAACTCGACATTGAGCAATACCCCTTGGCCATCGGTATTATTTTTTTATGTCATCCGGCATGGAAAATATTTTAGCAAAATCGACTTAAAAGACGCTTATCTACAAATGGAGCTAGATGAAGCGTCAAAAGAAATTATGGTTGTCAGCACGCCTTTGGGTCTCTTTCAGTACCAAAGTTACCGTATGGAATAGCTAGCGCAACAGCTACATTCCAACGACATCTTGAGCAACTTCTAAACGGCATAGAAGGTTGTGGCAATTATCTTGACGACATAATTATTTCCTCATCCACAATCAAGGAGCACTTTGCTCGCTTCGAGCAAATTCTACGCATTCTTCAGGAAAATGGCATAAAATGCAAAAAGGAAAAATGTTTCTTTTTAAAGAAGAGATCGAATATTTAGGAGAAGAATCAGCGCCAAAGGTATTCTACCCGATACTTCAGGCTTACAAGCTGTCAAAGAATTGAAGCCGCCTACTAATCTACAGCAGCTAGATGCGTTCATGGGAAAAGTGAACTATTATTGCAATTTCATTCCTAACTACTCACAGTTAGCTTCTCCTCTAAATCAGCTTCGCAGGAAGAACACACCATTCAAGTTTGGCTCACAGCAGCAACACGCTTTCTCCAGCATTGAAATCGCATATTCTAAATGCAACTCAACTTTCGCATTTTAACGAGGATCTTCCCTTTCGTCCTAGCCACTGATGCCTCTTCGTTCGGCATTGGTGTAGTCCTGTCACAAATTCTGGCAGATGGCAAGGAAAGGCCTATAGCTTTTTTGCATCAGCACTGGATAAGCATCAGGTTCGCTATAGCCAAATCGAAAAAGAAGGACTCTCAATAGTCTTCGGTGTAAAGAAATTTCACCAGTATTTGTATGGTAGAAAGTTTATTCTGATAACCGATCACAAGCCATTGGTATTCATTTTTAACCCAAGCAAGCATCTACCAACGATGACTTCCAATAGGCTTCAACGCTGGGCTATCACTCTCATGGTCTTTAATTTTGAGATCAGATATCGTGCTACCACAGCACATGGCAACGCCGACGCACTCTCACGTCTACCCATACAAACAGATGATGATTTCGACAAAAAGCATGCTACAATATCGTCGAAATATCGCCTCCGATCAATGCAGATATTATTCAGAAGCACCTGAAAAATGACATCGTTTTAAAGAAGGTTTTTCACTTAGTATCAACTGGTTGGCCTGATAAATCTCACGATACTGAAATACAGCCATATTTCACTCGCAGATTCGCCCTTACAGTCAACAGTAACTTGTTATGTCTACACAGAGGGAAAAAACCGAGAACATTGGACTCAAAACGAGCACAAACGTTATCAAAAAGTATGCATGAACGGGTTTTCTCACATGTAGTGCAATGTTCTCACTTCGAGAACAATTTATTGAGAACGCCAAAGCTCAAATTGAGTTGACATTGTTCCATTTTTGAGAACAAGATTTGAGTTTATATTGTTCCGTTTTCAGGAACATTTTAAACTCACCTGGGAAAAAATTTGTTTACTTGGGACCAGGGTGTGGGCGGATTACTCACATTTGGGTGGAACAGGGAACGGGGACATACTTTTTTTTGTGAAGGCTCTGGATATGGGCGCTGCTGCATCTCCACCTACCCATTGTGCCATAGGAACCAGAAACATCGCTTCAACGACCCACTTCACCTGACTCGTTTCATTTAAGTTTCCTGAAAATCACAGAAAAATTTGTTCGGGCTTGACTGGGATTTGAGCCCGGTACCTTATGCACTCAACGTATGGAATGACGGACTTGACAATTCTGCCATTCACCAGTTTTGCAGATGCACGTCAAGAGGGCTACTTATGCTTTGCTGAGCAGAAAAGAGAGAGAGAGCAAAAAGAGAACCAACTCGCTGTCTCTCTTGTATCTCTCTCTGCTGAAAGCCGGTGTTGTTGTTGTTTAAAGTAAATATTATTCGTTTGAGAACAACTTTCCTCATTCCAAGAACATTTAGAAGATTTGTTCTCAAAAATTTTGAGAACGTTCTGTTCTCATTTTAAGTTGACGGCAACTTATTTTCTGAACACGTTTTTTCCCTCTGTGTACAAACAGACTCTAATCGCATCATTATTCCTCGCACACTGCGACAGGATATCCTTAAACTTCTTCATAATGGTCATTGGGGCATCGTAAGGTTGAAACAACTAGCACATAAACACGTATGGTAGCCAGGTATCGATGAAGAAATCTCAAAACTATCAAAAAGTTGCAGCGTATGCAAAATCAATAATCCGTCTCCATCAAAAGAGTACCAGAGTTGGCCATCGGCAACATCCGCCTGGGAGAGGATACATATAGACTTCGCCGGTCCTATATTTGATTCAATGTGGATAATATGCGTAGACGCATATTCTCAGTTTCCGTTTGTTACTCAAATGTCTTCAACCACAACAACCAACACTATAGGCGCTTTAACAGCTTTATTCCCAATTGATGGTTACCCAAAGACACTAGTTAGCGATAACGGGCCTCAACTAACGGCAGACTCATTCAAAGATTTCTGTGAGCAACATGGCATAAACCATATCACCACCGCCCAGTTTCACCCAGCATCAAATGGACTCGCAGAGCGTTTGGTTCAATCGTTCAAAACTCCTTTAGGTCCAGTTATACAGACTGGAAGAAACTGAAAAGTGTTTTATTGGGAAGATGATCTTCTGTGACAGTGGTACTAACAACAGCTGATTCATTGTTTTCGTTGTTTGGCAGCTTTGACTTCTTGATGTAGGAAACGATTAGTAACTATGACATGTTCCAAAGTTACATTTTTGGCTGTGGGGGCAGTTTTGTATAGTGTGCCCTTGGCGGAGGGCAACTAAAACACAAGCGGTTAGCTTTCTGATTTCTGACGGAATGTATCACATTTATGTATGTAACAGCGCATTTAATAGCATTTTTCTTTTCTTCATACAAAGTATATGTGGGTTTTTGATCATTTTTTCTCTCATAATAATGGCTGGCAGCGGTCCCTTTAGCTGCAGAACATTCTACAGCTACCGTAACGTACTTTGCAATATTTTGTAACCAATCTGAAAAGTTTCTTACTGTTGGATATGGATCTTCACAATTCTCCATTACATGCTTGGCCCATTCTTCTCTTTTGTTCATTGGCAACTTACTGATCAATTCATCTAGCAGGGTGGGATTATTTAAATGCGGTTTGGCTTCGATATTTTCAAGAAATGCAGTTAGGTTAGCTGTCATTATACTAAAATCAATCAGTTCGTTGGGTTTATTGTATCGTTTTGGCGGCAAGGAACGAACTTTAGCAATTTGACTTCGAATGAGAACCTCAGGACGACCATAATGAAGGCTAAGCGTATTTATTACTGCATCTACGCTACTTGGATATGTGTAGAGCTGAAACTAAACCTTTGGCAGGTCCAGTTAGTGCCTTTGAAGACGAGTCAAGTTTTCCAAATTTGTATATTTATATGCTTGTTGTTTCCTTGTAGGCTACCTTGAACATAGGCAATTGCTCAGGAAGTCCACTGAACTCTGGCAGATCTTGAAGTTTACGAATATAAGGTGGAAATGACGAATTGGTTTGCAAAGGATCTGATTTTTGCTTCTGACCAGCTAAAATAGTTTGTTGAAGTTGTATAGAAGTATTTTTTATCTGCGTACCAGGCAGTTGAGAATGCTGTAGTGGTAAAGGCGTGTTATTGGGCTGTGGTAAAGGCGTGTTATCGGGCTGTGGTAAAGGCGTGTTGTTGGGCTGTGGCTGGGGCAGTAAAGCTTGAGATGGCAAATGTGGTTGTTGAAGCGGTTGTGGAGTATATTTTGGCATGTTACCCAGCTGCTGGGATTCATTGGGTGTATGGCTGAAATGTGTATTAGGCAGTAAATTGTTGTACGTACCAGGTATGCTTTGCATTTGAGCTAATGCTCGTTCTTTTTCCTTTTGTTGAAGCGAGTATTCTTCTAATGTCTCTTGAAGTTTGAAATATAGATTGACAGTTTTTTTGGAAGTCCTTTTCAAGATCTCTTAATCTTTGCTCCAGTAACAATATTTCTTCACTTTTAGAAGCTTCATCTTGACCTTTTTGATTATCTGATTGTTGTAGCTGTGACTTTGCGTCTTCATCCTCTGATTGTGTTCCAGACATATTGCTTTCGAATCCAAGTCTACTAGGCGGCTTTCCTTTGTTAGTACATTGGCTTTTTCTTGACATGAAAATACATGAAAATAAAATATAGAGATGCGCAGGCAATGCACAACGTCGTCAATATTTGAGAGAATGTTCTAGAAGTGTGCGGCAGGCAATGCACAAGATGGCGGCGGCTGATTCAAAAATTCCAAGAAGTGTGCGGCAGGCAATGCTCAAGATGGCGTCGGCTGATCCAAAAATTGCGAAGAAACTGATATTAATCTCCAAGGGCGTGCGGCAGGCGCACATGTAGGCAACAATCAATATCAAAACTCCAGAAATGTGCGGCAGGCTGTTGCACAAGACGACCAAGCTCGACCACGAAAATCCAATATGGCGTAGATTAATAATAAAAAATTGTTGGCGTTTTTTGTGGACAAGTAACAAGAACACTCTCTTCCGCATTAAGTTACACTCACACACACACACACTGTTGCTAATTCACTGCAGTTGCAATCAGTGTTGCCATAATTGTTTGCGTAAAAAACGCTAGATTAGCAAAATAAACAAGCCTAAAAACCCAAAAATCCTTTTGAAAAAGCCCTAGATTTAGGAACCCTAGATTTTCTTTAAATCATTTTAATTAAAGTTTTTAATAATATCGTCTATATCGGAGAGCCTCTTTGTCGGAGTAGATATTTTTTGATGTTCCGATCATCTTTAGGAAATTTGGGGGTATTTTATAGTCATGACAACACTTGCAATGGCGCTGCAAACCGGATCTAGAATGGTGACTAAATGTAGTTTATATTATATTATTATATATACGAACCATCTATCTACGAACCTGTGAAATATATAACTTTTTACCTAATTGCCAGCAAGTATCTGAAGTATATCTTACATACATACATGTCAACTATCTCTAAGATCTGATTTGTTCATTCGGACAGACAGACTGATGGATAGTTGATAGTGATCCAGAATATAAATACTTTATAGGGAGATAAATACTTTTGCTAAGTCTCAAATCACGCACTGGAACGAATTATATTTTAAACTGAACTGGTAGTCGATCAGGAACCTGAGTTTCCAGATCATATGAAACAGCTCTCCGAACCATACCCTAAACTGTTTCGCTGGTCCGGGAATTTGAAGGGTTCTGGATTTTTAAATCTTTCTCATAAAATACAAATATCAATTTTAAAAAACATTTAAATCGATTGAGTCGTGTGCTGCGAGCTGCTGAATTTACGCTTTCCTAATCCGATTCCTAAACAGATTTTTTAAAATAGATTTCCACAAAAATAAAAATAATGCTGACCTAAATAATTACACTGTGATAGTTTTTCAAAAAAAAAAAAAGACAAGACCAAACTCGACGGTTTCCCTATTTCGGGTCCTACGAATCGAACTGCATCATTACTTTTTTGAGTTACAATCATGGTTTCATACAAAATTTTTTTGTTGAAGTTTTTCATTGTATGGCAGCTACAAGAAGTAGTTATCCGATCCGGTCGGTTCCGACATATTAGCAGCGTGCAGAGAAAAGAAGACTTTGTGCAAAAATTTCAGCTCGATTGCTTCAAAACCGAGGGTGTTCTTATAGCCAATATGTCGAAAAAAGTGAAACTTAACATTAACATTTTATATAACATTTAACACTTTAAACACTTTAACATTTTTATACACTTGAAAAGTGTAATATAATTTTGCCCAGAAGTTTGAAACGCATAGAAGGAATCACCTCCGACCACATAAAGTATATATATTATTGATCAGCGTGACGAGCTGAGTCGATTAAGCTTTGTCCGTCCGTCCGTCTGTTTCTACGCGAACTACTTCCGAATCGGTTTAGCGGTTCTTAATATAAACGCCATTTTTGATTTATCTTTCCGCCCTCATAACTCTACTCCAATAGCGATTAGAAGACTATAAATTTAGGAGAGTGAGTTTCTCATTGATGGTAACAACATATTTAAATTTGGTGCTGATCGGAGAGGGGGCAGTTTTTCTATGCTTATTCTGCTATGCCCTTTGTCAATATAGCTTAGTTAAATTATATGCAAAAAGATAATTTCTGTAGAAAGGATATCTTTGTTTATACTGGAAAATATTGAAGTAATAAGCACAGCTATAGTGGACTCTTTCAAACATTTAATTTTTTGAATATGTTCCAAAAGAACTTCAACCAAAGACTAAATCTTTTCTTGAGTTTTGTTCGAAACCATTTCGTAAAATAGACACAGAACATAAAATATTTAAAATCTTTTTCTTAATAATAATTTTGGAAGACCAATAGAATTTAATATAAATAATGAAATTACAGTAGTACGGGAAAATAACAGACCAACTTTAGGACCTGCCAACATAAAGGGACACTTCATGCCTATTGAGATTCAAATCCTGAAGTTTTTTGAATTGCCTAATGTTCTAGACGAAACTGTGGAAAACATGACAAAACTCAAAAACAGTGTAAAAATTACGCATTATGTGAACTCAGAATCATTCAAACAAAAAATGTCCCATTTCGAAAATAAAATTGCTATTCCAATATATCTGTTTATTGACGGGTTTTAAGTAAATAACCCATTAGGAAGTCACGTTAATTCCGACAACGTGAGCGGTGTATATTACACGTTTCCTGTAATTCCTCAACATTTGCTATCAAAATTGGAATACATATTTGTAGGGGCATACTTTAAAAACGTCCACAAAAGAAAATTTGGTATTGATGCATTTTTAAATCCACTTGTAAGTACCTTTAAAAATCTTGAAGAATTCGGGCTAAATATTCACACAAACACTGGAATTAAAAGGGTATATATTTTTTTAGCTAATATTCTTGGAGACAATCTAGGTCTTAACGATATCCTTGGATTTACCACATCATTTAATGCAAATTTTTATTGTCGTTTTTGTCTCCGTTCAAAAGAGGATATGGCAAAAGATACTTCTGCTCATCCCCAATATTCCAGAACCAACGAAAATTATAAAAATGCGCTTTTGCAAAAAGATGTAAGGTTAACTGGCATAAAATCAAACTGCCAATTTAATAGCTTAAAACATTTTCACGCAACAGATAATTTTATAGTCGACATTATGCACGACTTATTCGAGGGTGTGTGTGGGTACGACATATGTGAAGTTTTGTTGCATTTCATTTTAGAAGAAAAGTTGTTTACCTTAGAAAATTTTAATTACAGAAAAGACATGTTTGACTATGGCGAAACGGAAATAGGAAACAAATCTATTCCTTTTCAACTGCAACAGCTGAAAATTATACAATTAAATTATCAGCTCGCGAAATGATGACTCTAGTAAATTTTTTTACACTTATTATTGGCGATTTAGTACCTGTCAACAACACAGTTTGGAAGTTCGTCCTTAATTTAGTACAAATAGTTGATATTTTACTTCAAAGCAAATTTGACACAGAGATTATAAACAAATTATCGCTTCTCATATATAATCACTAGCAAATGGCCCGTCACGCTTCGCTGCGCCTTCAACAGTTTAGAACCTACGCACATCCACTTACCACCCACTTCAGGCCCACATCCCACCCACTGCCCGCCCACTTCGCACCTACAGCCCACCCACACTCCACCCACTTGCCACCAAACATACCGTACACTTCCCGCACTCTTTGCGCCCAAATCCCACCCACTTCCCATTTCCATCCCACCCACATCCCTCCCACTTACCGCCACATTCCAGCCACATCCCATCCACTTCCCATTTCCATTCCACCCACATCCCACCCACTTCCCGCCCACTTCCCACCTACATCCCACCCACATCCCACCCACTTACCGCCACGTTCCACCCACGTTCCATCCACTTCCCATTTCCATCCCACCCATTTCCCCACCCACATTCCACCCACTTCCTGCACACATACCACCCACTACCCACCCACTTCCCACCTACATCCCACCCACATTACACCCACTTGCCACCCACATCCCTACCACTTACCGCCACATTCCACCCACATCCCATCCACTTCCCATTTCCATACCACCCATTTCCCACCCACATCCCACCCACTTCCCGCACACATACCACCCACTACCACCCCACTTCCCACCCATTTCCCACCCACATCCCACCCACATCCCTCCCACTTTCCGCCCACTTCGCACCTACATACCACCCACATTCCACCCACTTGCCACCCACATACCACACACTTCCCGCCATCTTCCCGTCCACTTCCAGCCCACTTCCCATGAACATCCCACCCACATCCCTCCCACTTCCCGCCACTTTTCACCCACTTTCCATCCACTTCCAAAACAACTTTCCACCCACATCCCATTCACTTCCCAGTGAGCATCCCGGCGGTATTTCCAACATCGGAAAATTAAAAACAAAATAAATTCTCATTTTGACCTTACAATCCGAGTTTCAAGCCAATCGGATGAAAAATACTTTTTTTCATGCAGAATTTTCCGGGAATTTGTCGACCGTCAGGTCAAATTTTCCAACTTCGGAATATAACATTTTAAACTATTTCGTATTCTATACTTACAAACCGAGTTTCAAGCCAATCGTATGATAAATACTTTTTTGGATTTATAATTTTTCGGCCATTTTCCTCGTGTGCGGATTTTTTTTTCAAATTATTTCGCGTACTATGCTTACAACTTATGTTTTGTTATGTGTAATTTTGAAAATGAGTTGGCGCTAATCGCTGGCAACTAATGTTTCGCCCATACAACCTTGACCACCCACTTTCCACGCAATGGGGGTGAATTTTCCGGAAGATTGGTATGCAGTTGTTGTCGAATTTTCATATAGATCTTTGAAAATGAGTTTGAACTTGATCGGATAAAAAAAAAAAGAGTTTCATACAAAAGTTTTCCGCGAATTGTCCATACTTCCCGGCAGAATTTTCCAAAATCCTTTCTTAGTACTCACTTTCAGCATAAGATAAAACTACTGTGAAAATCTCATCTTCCTATCTTTTATGGTTTAGGCTGTGCGACGGTCACCAGTCAGTCAGTCAGTCAGTCATATGTTTTATATAGACAGAAATAGCCAGTCACGCTTCGCTGCGCCTTCAACAGTATTTAACCAACGCACACCCACTTACCACCCACTTCAGGCCCACATTCCACCCACTTTCCGCCCACTTCTGCGCACACTTTCCGCCCACTTCCCACCCACATTCCACCCACATCCCATCCACTTCCCATTTCCATCCCACCCACTTCCCCACCAACATCCCAACCACTTCCCGCCCACATCCCACCCACTTTCCGCCCACTTCGCACCTACATCCCATCCACTTGCCACCAACATACCGCACACTTCCCGCCCTTTTCCCGCCCAAATCCCGATCACTTACCATTTACATCCCACCCACATCCCTCCCACTTTCCGCCCACTTCCCACCCACTTTCCGCCCACTTCCCACCCACTTTCCACCCACATCCCACCCACTTCCCATTTCCATCCCTCCCACTTCCCACCCACATCCCATCCACTTTCCGCACACTTCGCACCTTCATCCCACCCGCATTCCACCCACTTGCCACCAACATACCGCAAACTTCCCGACCTCTTCCCGCCCAAATCACGATCACTTACCATTTACATCCCACCCACATCCCTTCCACTTACCGCCACATTCCACCCACATCCCATCCACCTCCCATTTCAATCCCACCCACTTCCCACCCACTTACCACCCACATCCCACCCACTATCCGCCCACATTCCACCCACTTGCCACCCACATTCCTCCCACTTACCGCCACATTCCACCCACCCACTTCCCACCTACATCCCACCCTACATCCCACCACTTACCCACATCCTACTTCCCGCCCACTTCCCACCTACATCCCACCCACATCCCACCCACATCCCTCCCACTTCCTGCTACATTTCACCCACTTTACATCCTTCCAAACAACTTTCCACCCACATCCCATTCACTTCACAGTGAGCATCCCGGCGATATTTCCAACATCGGAAAATTAAAAACAAAATAAATTCTCATTTTGACCTTACAATCCGAGTTTCAAGCTAATCGTATGAAAAATAGTTTTTGCATGCAGAATTTTCCGGCCATTTTCCTCGTGGGCGGCGTTTCAGACATTGAAAAATCACATTTCAAATTATTTCGTATTTTGTCCTTACAAACCGAGTTTCAAGCCAATCGGATGGAAAATAGTTGTTTTTATGCAGAATTTTCCGGGAATTTTTCGACCGTCAGGTCAAATTTTCCAACTTCGGAATATAACATTTTAAACTATTTCGTATTCTATACTTACAAACCGAGTTTCAAGCCAATCGTATGATAAAAACTTTTTTGGATTCAGAATTTTCCGGCCAATTTCCTCTTGTGCGGATTTTCCAAAATCTCTATTTCGCGTACTATGCTTACAACTTATGTTTTGTTATGTGTAATTTTGAAAATAAGTTTGGCGCCAATCGCTGGCAACTAAAGTTTCGCCCATACAACCTTGACCACCCACTTTCCACCCAGCGGGGTGAATTTTCCGGAAGATTGGTATGCAGTTGTTGTCGAATTTTCATATAGATCTTTGAAAATGAGTTTGAACTTGATCGGATGAAAAACAAAAAAGTTTCATACAACCGTTTTCCGCGAATTTTCCACATTTGCCGACAGAATTTTCCAAAATCCGTTCTTAGTACTCACTTTCAGCATAAGATAAAACTACTGTGAAAATCTCATCTTCCTATCTTTTATGGCTTAGGCTGTACGACGGTCACCAGTCAGTCAGTCAGTCAGTCAGTCAGGTTGAACTTTTTTATATATATAGACTAGCAAATAGCCCGTCACGCTTCGCTGCGCCTTCAACAGTATTCAACCAAAGCACACCCACTTACCACCCACTTTCCGCACAGTTTCCGCCCACATCCCATTCACTTTCCGCCCACTTTGCACCTACTTCCCACCCACATTCCACCCACTTGCCACCAACATACCGACACTTCCCGCCCATCCCACCCACTTCCCATTTACATCCCACTCACATCCCTCCCACTTACCGCCACATTCCACCCACATCCCATTCACTTTCCCATTTCCATCCCACCCACTTCCCACCCACATCCCAACCACATCCCACCCACTTCCCCACACCCACCCACATTCCACCCACTTGCCACCCACAGCCCACCCACTTCCCGCCCCACCTACTTCCCATTTACATCCCACCCACTTCCCACCACTTGCCCACATCCCACTTCCCACCTACATCCCATCCACTTGCCACCCACATTCCACACACTTCCCGCCATCTTCCCGCCCACTTCCCATTAACATCCCATCCACATCCCTCCCACATTTCACTCACTTTACATCCACTTACCACCCACTTCCAAAAGAACTTTCCACCCACATCCCACACACATACCATGCACTTCACAGTGAGCATCCCGGCGATATTTCCAACATCGGAAAATTAAAAACAAAATAAATTCTCATTTTGACCTTACAATCCCAGTTTCAAGCCAATCGTATGAAAAATAGTTTATGCATGCAGAATTTCCCGGCCATATTCCTCATGGGCGGCTTTTCCGACATTGAAAAATCACACTTCAAATTATTTCGTATTTTGTCCTTACAAACCGAGTTTTAAGCCAATCGGATGAGAAATAGTTTTTTTTCATGCAGAATTTTCCGGGAATTTTTCGACCGTCAGGTCAAATTTTTCAACTTCAGAATATAATACTTTAAACTATTTCGTAATCTATACTTACAAACCGAGTTTCATGCCAATCGTATGATATATACTTTTTTGGATTCAGAATTTTCCGGCCATTTTCCTCGTGTGCGGATTTTCCAAAATCGGGAAAACACGTGTCAAATTATTTCGCGTACTATGCTTACAACTTCTGTTTTGTAATGTGTAATTTTGAAAATGAGTTTGGCGCTAGACGCTGGCAACTAAAGTTTTGCCCATACAACCACCCACTTTCAACCCAGCGGAGTGAATTTTCCGGAAGATTGGTATGCAGTTGTTGTCGAATTTGCATATAGAGCTTTGAAAATGAGTTTGAACTTGATCGAATAAAAAACAAAAAAGTTTCCTACAAAAGTTTTCCGCGAATTTACCACACTTTCCGGCAGAATTTTCCAAAATCCTTTCTTAGTACTCACTTTCAGCATAAGATAAAACTACTGTGAAAATCTCATCTTCCCATCTTTTTGGTTTAGGCTGTACGACGGTCACCAGTCAGTCAGTCAGTCAGTCAGTCAGTCAGTCAGTCAATTAGTCAGGTTGAACTTTTTTATATATATAGATAATGAAGAATACGTTCGTTTGTTTAAAAAGCCGCTAAAGCCCAAATTTCATTTTCTTACACATTATTGCGGATATAATTAGAAAAAGTGGTCCTCCCAAACACTTTTGAAATTTCCGATTTGAAGGAAAACACAGGGAAGCCAAAATTTATTCAAGAAATGTAATGTGCAGGAAAAATATTTCATATTCGTTAAGTATGAAAGCAGCTTTGAAATTCACAACTTTTTTAGCAGACAACGATAATGGATTTGCAGATATTTTTAATATTATAAAAACCACCTTTTGTAATATTGAAACTTCTGATTTCGCATACTTGTTAAATAACACCGATGAACATTTTGTAAACATTGTAATTGAAAATTTAGAGTATAAGGGATTAACATATAATATAAATTACTATTTGGTGCTGAAGACTGGAGAATCAAATGTTGAGTTGCATAAAATTAAGCACATTATTATAAGTCGTAGTAACGAAATATATATTGTAAGCGTGCATTACAATATAACAGAGTTAAATGAGCACTATCAATGCTATGAAGTTGGTGCTCAACACAATACATTGCAAATAAATAACATTGTTAAGTTTGAGGGACCACCAATTCATACATATTATAACGCTAAAAACATCAATTTTGTAAAAATAAAAAGATTTTGAAAAACTATGGTATTTCTTGTTTATTTTTTATGGGTGGTAATAAAGTATTATGGGTTATTATTGTTAATAAAAAGCTAGTATCAAATTGAAACTAAAAAGTTGATAATTAAAATATAAGATTGATAAGAGTTAGTTTCAATATGATACTAGAAAATTAATACTTATAAGGGTCAAATTGATAAAAGCTAGTATCAAATTGAAACTAAAAATTTGATAACTAAAATATGAGATTGATAAGAGTTAGTTTCAATATGATACTAGAAAATTAATACTTATAAGGGTCAAATTGATAAAAGCTAGTATCAAATTGAAACTAAAAAATTTGATAATTAAAATATAAGATTGATAAGAGCTAGTTTCAAGAAAATTAATAATTATAAGGGTCAAATTGATAAAAGCTAGTATCAAATTGAAACTAAAAATTTGATAATTGAAGTGCCAAGTTAATAAGATCTAGTGCCAAAATGATACTAAGAAATTAATACAAAAAAGTGTCTGCCTGATACACATTAGTATCAATTTGAAATCTTCGAACTATCATGTTAATACTTTCGAAGATGTAAATTTGATACTAGAGTATTAGAGAGAATTTGATACTCAATAGTTTCAAATTGATGTCTATATTGTGTCGTTTTGATGACAACTTTTTTTTGAGTGTATGTGTAAAAATCCGAATCAGATTCCCTAGCAATGCCAGGTTTGACATTGAAGCATTAGTCATGCGAACCTCAAAATTCCTTTGACTATAATAAAGATGTCTGGAAGAATGAGATGTTAGCGGATCCACTATTCAACCAAAGAAGTCGAATAGACATCTTAATTGGGTCAGATTTAATGCCTAAAATCGTTAAACATGGTTTGAAGCAAGAAGGCACAATGTTGGGTCAAAGTACAGAATTGGGTTGGATCCTGTCAGGTCCTGTTATAATTGAAGGTTATCAGAAAATAAAAATACCTGCTACAGTAAACTTAGAAAAGTTTTGGGAAATGGAAGGAATACCAGCTGAAAAAGAACCAAGCCAGGACGATATATATATGAAGTTTTTTGAGGAAAAAACAACAAGAGACGATGACGGAAAATTCATTGTGAGATTGCCATTTTCAGAAGATAAAAGTTTGGGGAACTCCAGGAAAAGGGCAATGGCAAGATTGATAAGTCTGGAAAAAAGATTTAAAGCAGACCCAAAGTTAAAAGAGCAGTATGTAAAATTTATGGAAGAATACCTGGAAATGGGTCACATGAAAGAGTCAGAAACGACAGGAACAGGTAAATACTATATGCCGCACCAACCAGTAATTCGAGAAGACAGCTTGACTACAAAGCTTAGAGCAGTATTTGACGCTTCCGCAAAAAACTTCTAATAGCAAAAGTCTTAACGATTTACAATTAACAGGACCGCATATTCAAAATAACAAATTAGAAATTATAATGAAATGGCGAAACTGGAAGTATGTCATTACTGCCGACATAGAAAAAATGTACAGACAAATAAAAGTTGCATCAGAAGATCAGGACTATTTAAGAATTCTTTGGCGAAGAGATCATAAGGACCCAATGAAAGAATATCAGATGACAACAGTAACTTACGGTACTGCCTCGGCACCATTTTTAGCCACAAGATCCTAACAGGAAATAGCAGAACGGTGCGTAAACGAATCCATTAAAAACAGAATTAAAATGGATTTTTATATGGATGATTTTATGTCAGGAGCAGATAGCATTTCTGAATGTATAAGGATTCAAAAAGAAATAGCTAAGGAGTTAGAAAGTTACGGGTTTCATCTCCGAAAGTGGGCAGCAAACAACAAAGAAATTATGACCGCAATACCAAACTCAGGAGAAATGAATACATTCGAAATAAACAATGAGGAAACTATAAAAACGTTAGGTTTGAAGAGGAACCCACACAGAGATGAATTCACGTTCAAAATCAATATAAAAGACTCGGAGAAAGTCACAACGAGAGCGCAAGTTAAAGTCGGCTCTAACCGACTTCGATAATCCCGTTACTCATGAAAAAACATGTTTAATAGTGTTCCTGCGTTCCTTAGTGTGAACATCTGAAAAGTATGCAACACTTTTTTAACTTGGCTATTTTTTACATTTTTGCTCATAACTTGAGAACCGCTCATCCGATCCTTATCATTTCTTCTTTTGCTAATTACTAACTATCTCTAGAAGGTACGAATCGTCTATCTTCAAACCTGTAGGAGATATAACGTTTTTTCCGAATCCGGGGGGGGCGTGGCCAAAATTTGGAAATAAACTTGATCTGCCTGCAAGTATAAGAAGCATTTGTTCCATACATGTCAAACCTCTATCTCTTACCATCTCTGAGATACGGGCATGGCTATATCGACTCGGCTGTTGATGCTGATCAAGAATATATATATGGTCGGAAATGATTCCTTCTGCCTGTTACATACATTTGCACGACTTTAGTATACCCTTTTTACTCTACGAGTAACGGGTATAAAAAGAAAAGCATTATCGATATTGGCACGAATATTCGATCCACTTGGGTGGCTATCACCAATAACAATAGTCGCTAAATTCTTCATTCAAAAATTATGGTTGTCCCAATATAGTTGGGATGAAATTTTGTGTGATCAAATTATAAAAGAATGGCTGGAGTTTATAAAAAACCTACCTGCTGTTCAGGAAATCACAATTCAAAGATGGAATTGTGCCACATTAAATGAACCATTGCAAATTCATGGTTTTGCCGACGCGTCAGAAAAAGCATTCGCAGCAGTGTTATATGGGAAGTCTAATTCGGGAGTTGTAATCATCGCAAGCAAGCAAAGGTCAATCAGATTAAGAATAGGAATACACTTCCCAAGTTAGAACTTTGTGCAGCATGGTTGTTATCCGAGCTGTTACTCAAAGCATCTACAGTAATGGATATGTCCAAAAATGTATATGCATGGAGTGACTCCACAATAACACTGGCATGGATACGAAATCAAAAGAGCAAAGACCGATTTGTAAGATCTAAAGTAGAACAGATCCACAAACAAATGCCAAACATAATCTGGGGTCATATTAGTTCCAAAGATAATCCAGCTGATATAGCGTCCAGAGGAATTGCACCACACAAACTAAAAGATTATGAATTGTGGTGGAGAGGACCGAAATGGTTGGAAAAATCAAAAGAAAACTGGCCAAAGGATGAAGCTGAAACATGCAACTCAAATTGCCTTACTAAAATCGGTACACACTTTTTAGATACGCTCGTACAAAAATACAGCCAGTTTGATAAGTTGGTAAGGGTAACTTCTTATGTAGTTATTTTTATAAGAGGTTGCCAAAGAAAAAGGAAGTCATGTGAATTAACTATTCAGGACTTAGAGGAAGCCAAGACAATCATATTAAAACATCATCAGGAAACAGAATTTCCAGATGAAATAAAAAAATTACAACATACAAAAGAAATCGACGTAAGCAGCAAGGTAGCTTCGTTACAACCGTTTTTAGACGAAAAGGGTATAATGAGAGTCGGTAAATGTAAATGTTGGCTTTACAGCTCCTCCAACGGGGCCAGCCAAGCTTCTCTCATGAGAGTCGGTGGGCGATTAAATTTTTCGGATTTAAAATATAATCAGAAACATCCAATAATTTTAAACAAGTCGAACTGGCAGACTTAGTGATAGCAAAAAACCCCAGGAAACACTGCATGGAGGAAATAGGTTAATGGAAACAATGATACGAAGAAGTTATTGGATAGTAAGGTTGAAAAATTCGATCAAGAAGATTATCAGGTATTGTGTAAAGTGCACAAGATATAAAAATCAAACTCAATCCAATTCATATAAGAATATCCAAAGGCAGAGGAAATAAGTCCTATAAAGGGTATATAGCAGTGTTTGTGTGTATGAGTACAAAGGCAGTACATTTAGAAGCAGTCAGTGATCTGACAACAGAAGCATTTCTAGCTGCCTTTCGAAGGTTTTCAGCAAGAAGGGTAAAATGTGCCCACTTATACTCTGACAATGGTACAAATTTTGTTGGGGCAGAACGAAACCTTCATGCTGACTTCGCTAAGGCCATAGAAATGAACAGTATAGCACCAGTTAGGACATCTGAACTGATTAAATGGCATTTTATTCCCCCGGCAGCTCCTCACTTTGGAGGCATTTGGGAAGCCGGGGTGAAATCAGTAAAATATCATTTGAAAAAATAGCACTTTAACTTATGAAGAAATAAGTACCTTGCTAGCTCAGATTGAAGCAATATTGAATTCTAGACCACTTTATCAAAATGATAGCAGCAAAGATTTTGACGACATTTTAACACCTGGTCATTTTTTGATAGGGAAACCATTGTTGGACATTCCTGAACCAATTGAAGACAGAGCAATTTCATCGATAGGCAGATGGAAAATGTTGAGTCGAATGAAAACTCAATTCTGGCAAAAAGTGGAAGGATGAGCATCTTGTCACACTTCAATAACGATTTAAGTGGAAAAAGATACAACCAAATTTGCAGGAAGGACAAATCGTTTTCAGTGGCTGATCTAGGAATTGGCTAAGGGGGGCTAAAGGGCACTTAAAATCACTCAACATTGTTCGAATTATTGTTTTTTTTAGAATAACTACATCTCATAAAACAAGTTTGCTTTCGCTGGAGGTAATAATATTTTCCATAATATAAAATAATAATTTTTTTTTTCATTTTTTTTAACAATTTTTTTTTTACCTCACGCCTCTAAATTCAAACTCAATCATCGCGCACACCGTGGACCCAACTCTAAGAATTACAACCAACAAATATATATACCTGGGCGCAACCCAAATATTTTTCCCTTTTTTTCCCTCCTTTTAGAATAAAACTTAAAGAACAGGAAGCCCCGGGGGCTATTTTTTATTCGCTAGTGAAGAAGGATTTTTTAAGTGAGTATCCACAAACTGTTCAAACAATAAACATTGAAAACTTCATTTAAGTCAAACAATCGTATTAATTTTAGTTAGTTTTATAAATTTGAAATGCTATTGCACTTAACCTTTGTGGTTAAGATGTAATTTCTTCCTTATTTTTTTAAAATTGTCGAATAGAATCCTGCCAAACCTGCAAATTTAAAAACTTCATTATAAAAGAACCCGTGGATGACCTCGTCGACATTGTTTTATAATAATTCTTTATAGTTCCCGGCCCAGCGATGACATTTTTTACAAAATTGTTGTTTAGAACGGTCGTATACTAAATAGTATTTTGTAAATATTTACTAATTTTTTTAGATGCTTCATTCTAAGTAGTATGTTGCATAAAAATATTTAACATGGGGGTAAAAAAACGTAGTATACTCTGAGTAAGTTGTTGATTTTTCAATTGACTCAATTTTGTCGGCAACTTTTGTTTATTTTAAAAATTTTAAAAAGAAATTTGATTATTTTTATTTTTATTTTCTTGTTTCAAGATACAATTTAATCACATGGGCGACGTGAGCACAGGCTGATGATATCTGAAGTTCTGGAGTCTGAAGAGTCCTATTGAGTGTCAAAATTGCAGCATTGACGGCAGTAAAAACATGCTTACAGATCAAAAGTCCGTTTTTCCAATCGCACTTATGAGATGTGCCGCTTTTGATGATGTCTCACTGTCTCTATCATTCTTAAACTTTTCTCCAACTAATTCTCCACAATGTATAAAAGCAACTCGGCGAATGTGCACACGCATTCATGTTTTTCGTGCATACAACAACCATTCTCATCATGCGACAACTTCGACTTAGTTCAGTGACGCAAGGTGAAGAGCTGATAGGAATCGATTCGAATGAATCTTCCTGCAAACTGTTGCCACGTAAAGTACAGTGGTTAATCAAATTATTAAATATGCCACCGAATTTTCAACTATCGGTCGCAATATTTCAACCCATATTCCAACGGTGTTTGTTTGTAGATACTTTTCACTGCTGATTAGTGTTGTCGAAACATCGATTCCCTTGGGGTCATTCTTTTATAAACCGAACAGCTCAAAAATTGCTTATTTTTCATTTCAATAAAAAAAAATCCGAAATTAGATCTCGACATGCCCACCAAAACGTAATTTGCGGTTTTGCACAAAATTTTTTGTTAATTTATAAACAATTTCAAAAAATCGCTCAAAAACGAAAAATATGGAAAAACGGGTTTTTTAAAAATGTGATATTTCAGGATTTGTTTATTTGATAGGTCTCAAGTTGAAATCGATGGAAAGATTTTTACTGTATCTACTCAAATTATAATTTTATAGATTTTTAAATTATTTAATAATATTAAGTAAATGTTGCTAAAAATTACATATAATTTTTCTTAGTGTTAACCACCATGTTTTTTTTTTTTAGAGGATATACAATCAAATGTTCTAAACATAACTTAAATATTGGTGTTTTCAAAAAGATGGAGACTTTTAGAAGGGAAAAGTGCAGGAATTTTTGAGATAGAACAAATAAAAAGATTCCCCTTGAAAATAGCTTTGCAGCCACCTAACTATCCAAGAGAATGCCTTCAGAAACCTCCCTTTTTGTGGCCGAAACTAACAAAAATACACACCAAAAATATATTCTACAAGTATTAGATATCGATATTTCGAAATCTATCAGTTGATGCTCTTTAAAACAATCTAAGTATTTGCATCTTTTTCTAAAATTCATAATTACTTATTTTTGCTCTTTTTGCATATATTGGGTGAATTAAGATATTTGGGTTTCTAAGAGGGGGCTTCAGCCCCTATAGCCCCCCTGATCCGCTACTGATCGTTTTGGTTAAAAACGAAAATACAGGTGCATCTAGATGGCCGCTAGGTAGAATTCAGGAAACATATCCTGGATTAGATGGAAGACAAGAGTAGTGGAAATAAAAACTCAAAATGGCGTGATTAAGAGACCGATTCATAAAATAGTTCTTCTGAAACAGAGAAAGATGAAGAATCATATAAAAAAACGTCAAAAAATATAAAAAGTTGTCAGCTGCAGGATTATTGAACAACTCATCAATGGTAAAACCGTTTGAAAACAACACGATGATTTACCTCGACCCTTTGGGAAAAATAGATATCATATCATCCAAATGGAATATGATAATATATTATGATTTGAGTTCATTTATGAGAGAATTGCATACAATTCCAGATTTTTTATACTTACTGAGATGGACGTGTCCAATCACTGGAAAAATATGATGAGTCTTGTAAAACTATGTTGAGAGCGATAGAAAACCAGTACGAACATTTGCAATCGAAAATACGAACTTATAATAGGGCCAAGACGGGCAAAAAAGAGCAACATTTGAGTTTGTAGGATCGTTACATCATACAATATTTGGGACAATGGATGCAGACGATCGAAAGGAAATTGAAGAAAAAATGGAAAATTTACTCGACAACCAACTTGCGTTAGATGGATTATACAAATAACAAACTTCATTAATAGATTCGACAGTTAATATATTAAAGAAAACAACAGATGAGGTGAATGCTGCTCTCAAAGATATAGAGAGTCATATAAACAAATTAGATCGGTCTCTTGCTCAAGTTAAAGATGCAAACAGAGCCGGTTTTAACCTATCAAATGATAGTTGATCAAGTTAATCTACTTATAGCTGATTGCGAAAAAACTATAACAGCTATTACTGATATAGTACTTGATTTAAATCATGGGGAAAATAAATCTCCCAATTGTTAAGACCAAAACAGCTTAAGCAGGAACTTGAAAATATTAAGGAAATTTACCACCAAAGGTAAAATTACCAGGCAAGAAGGGTTCAGGAATTACGTGAGGTCTACAACTTAATGAAAGGGCATGCCATTTTAATAGACCATAGACTCATAATTAAGACAAAAGTTCCACTATTTAATCAGGAAACATCTATAATATACAAGCTAATATCAATACCATTTATAAAAATGGTAAAACAATTAAAGCCAGAATCAAAAAGTAAGCACATGGTGTACAATTATAATCTTGACGCTTACATATTAGTGACAGACTCAGAGCTCAACAAATGCGCTCGTCAAAGTAATGATCATCTAATATGTAAGGGTCATTGGGCATGGAGTTCAGCAGCCGATAATTCTTGTGAAATATCAGCATTGGAACAGTCTGATAATCCATTTGTGAGTTTCAACAAACTACATCAGAAACCATTTGGACGGAACTGTCGCTCCCAAATTCATGGTTATATAAAATATATAACGTTTCCAAATTAGAAGTGAATTGTGGCACCCATCAAAGTCAAATCATAAAATTAGCACCACAAGGGGTTTTAAAATTAGAAGAAGGTTGCACTGCGCGCCATGAGAACCACCTGATGACAGCGGGGTATGCAGTATCATCCAAAGATGCAATTCGAAATCCTTCATTTCCCATTACAAAAATAGCAGATGGGGTAAAAATGGATGAAGTCAAACCTCTAACAACAGTTATGATTAACAACACAAGGGACATAAATTTTTTAAAAAACTTGATAGAAGAACAGAAAAAGGAGAATATTAAGTTGAAGGGCTTGAATGTGCACAACGTCAGTGGACATTTTGCACTGATTTTAGTTTTAGCAATTATAATTATTGCAATAGTTATGTACCTAAAAACAATTTGCAAACAAGAAAAAGCAATTAGGATTAATTTTTCACCACAAAGCAATGGAATGCAAACCACCAATTAGCTGTTTTAGTTATAGATTATACAAATGTTTTTGATTTTTGCCGGCGCAAGATGTTTTTAATAAACATGGCATTATTTAAATTGTCTTAACAAAAAATATTTTATTTTAAATTAAAAATAATAACCAATGTAAATTCAAAGTTAAATAAATATATGATAAATTAAATCGAAATGTTAAGATATAAAATGTAAAAGTCTGAGCAAAAAAGTTTAAAACCTATATGGAAATATACACGTTTAAATACAGTCCACTAACGAAGAGAAAAAAATATATGTGAAAAATTCAAATTGTTGCCCTCTGCAATACTTATGGTCAAAGATAATTGAACAGTACATGTAAAGTAAAAATACAATTTGTTTGCCCTCTGCAATATGTTCAAAGATATTTGAACAGTGCTACCTGCGGTCGCCTCAAGCCGAGGCGCACAAAAATAGAAACTAGAACCTAAAATATAAGCAACCCCCAAGAAGGGACACATCTGTTAGTAATAAGGCATTTCTCCGCTTGGGGTAAAACAAAAAAATGTATAAAAGAGAAAATACCAACACCTTAATAAACAGTCAGCTTCTATACGAGGAGCTGTTCACTCGCACCATGTATGCGTTTTATTTAACTAGGGTTTACCATTGAAAATAGGTAGGTAAGTGCTCTGTGATCTGTTTTGACGGGGAAGTGTCTACCATAAATATATGGTCTGAAATGTGTTATTGCCCAATGAATAGCTGAAAGTTCTAGTTCTTTTGTACTTTTGTTGCTTTCGCCTTTTGTAAAAGATCTTGATGCGTATGCAATTGGAAGCTGGAGTCCATTTTTGTTTTGAGTTAGGACTGCTCCATATGCTTGCTTACTAGCATCTGTAATTATGCAAAATTCTTTGCTGAAATCTGGATATTGTAAAAGAGTTGAGTTCATTAGTGCCGTTTTTAGATGTTCGAAGGCGTTTTGGCATTTAGTTGTCCATTCGTAAAAGGCGACAGTTCTTGTAAATCCAACCATAAATGACGAAGTTATGGCAATGCAAAGTTGGATTTTTGAAAATTTTTTGATAATTTTTAATTTTTTGCTGCCTTTCATTAAGTTTTTTATAATCTTACCATAACAATTGCTCAGGTCTCAGATATTGACTGGACTTTCATTAAGTTTTTTATAATCTTACCATAAAAATTGCTCAGGTCTCAGATATTGACTGGACTGGGTACTCTTTTACGAACATTTTGTGCCATTGGACATCGAAATCGAATGAAAAATAAACTCTATATTCACAGTTTGAGAGTATTTTTTGCTAGTTTTTTCAGTATACAAATCACATCTTAGCAAGCCAAATAAGAATAAACGTTGAGCATTAGGAGTTTTTATTGCAGTTCAAGGTTGGATAAAAGTACTCAAATGATGTAGACCGCTTTGTTTTTTGTGCAGACTGTGCGTTTCTCGCAACAAGAACCAGCAATAGTCCCCATCATTGCCGGATCCCACTTGCCTTGGTAGCGAAACTCCATCTGCTGCATTTGCTGATGGAAGCATTCGCAATGCTCGTCGCTTTCGTCGCCTAGGTTGTCCGGGAAAAAATCGAAATGGGAGTGCAAAAAGTGAATTTTTAAGGACATATTTACACGTTTAAAAAATAAAAAGAAATAAAATTGGTAAATATACTAACTCGATGAAAAGCAGACTGAGATTATACCAATTTTTTTATAGTTTTCCAATAAATCATCAACAATTTCTTTGTAGTCCTCACTTCTTTTGTTTCCGAGAAAACTAGACACTACTGCGCAAAATGATTCCCATGCTTTTGCCTCGTTTGCTGATAGCGCCGAGTAAAATTCTCTGCCTCGCCAATGCTCAACGTTTATTCTTATTTGGCTTGCTAAGATGTGATTTTTATACTGAAAAAACTAGTAAAAAAATACTCTCAAAAAGAGGTTTTTTTTTTTTGTATTCCAAGTTTATTAACTTAATCTTAACCTAACACATTAGAGGGACAATTTTTTTACTTTACAAATTAGTTGCGTACCCCTGCGGGACGACCGCAAGGTAATGCTTCGCAGGGGCATCAACCGCATTATAATAAATTATGCCCTTCTTAGTCGCTCCAGTTTGCGTAGCTCAATAAGGGCGCTGGCTGCAAAGTTGCTGGTCGCGTCCCAGAACCGATGACTCCAAGATATCGTATGGCACGCTTAGAAACCACTGCTGTTCTTCCCACCATGATGGTGGCAGTTTCGACTCGTTTGCGACTGCTAACCAGTACTGCTTCGGTTTTTTGTGCTGCCAGCTCCAGTCCCACCGACGATAACCATTGATAGACCATCGATATGCCTGCGCCGCATGCAGACTCCGCCATATGGAGTTCTTTGGCCACCACAACTAGGGCCACGTCGTCCGCAAAGCCGACGATATGCGTGCCAGCTGGGAAAGGCAGCCGCAAGATGCCATCGTACATGATGTTCCATAGAAGAGGCCCCAGGACAGAACCCTGGGGGACTCCCGCTGAAATATCATGTGTTTTTGTGCCTTCCTCAGTCTCATATAGCAACTGCCTGCTTGAGAAATAGCTGCGTATCATGGCGTACAAGTATGCCGGAATGTCAAACGACGCTAGTGCGTTCAGGATGCTCACCCAGTCCGCTGTGTTGAACGCGTTCTTGACATCCAGAGTCACTATAAGGCAGTACTCTTTGTTGCCTCCTCGCCACCGCGTTCCAGAAATGGCTTCCGTAGCAATTTCAACCACTTTGCCAATGGCATCGGTAGTTGATTTTGCCTTCCTAAACCCAAACTGGCTTGGCGAGAGACCGCCAGCCAACTCCACTGCTACCTCCAGCCTGTTGCATATCAGCTTCTCCAAAACTTTTCCCACTGTGTCCAGCAGGCAGATGGGTCTGAACGAACTAGCATCCTCCGGTGGCTTGCCAGGCTTCGGGAGTAGTACCAGCCTCTGTACTTTCCATCTCTCTGGGAATGTTGCTTCCCTTAAGCATTTGTTGTACTGCGCAACAAACACATCAGGACGAAGCGTCAGGGCAATCTTCAGCACGCTGTTTGGAACAGCGTCTGGTCCAGGTGCCTTGTTGGGTTTTATGCTCTTAGCTGTCGCACGCACTTCGTCAACTGTGACCTCCTCTATGAAGTGTCCTGAAGCTGGCCCTTGGCCATGTTCGAGCGTGCAACTTAGGGCGTCAGGCCTAAATGGGAACAGGGTCTCAACAATGCTTCGGAGTGCCTCTGGTTCCGTAGGCCCCGGTAATCTGCCTGCAAAAAGGCGCTCGACTACTGTTTTGTAGGCTTTACCCCATGGGTCATGCTCCGCAGTGTCACAGAGCTCCAGAAAACACTCGCGTTTGCTCCGCTTTATTAGCGTTTTGAGCTCCCTTCTTCTCTCACGGTACGTCTCCTGGACTTGTAGAAAAGAGTCGCGGCCGCGAGATCTCTGACTATGCCTTCTTGCCCGGAGGCACAATCGGCGAGCATCGGCGATTCTATCGTTCCACCAATAAGTCGGCATGTGGTGGCGTTTGTACGGCTGGCGCTGAGGCATGCTTGCTCTGCATACCGTCTCCAGCTGTTCAGCTAGCTGATCGGCCATATTCTGCGCACTCCCGGATACTCGCATTCTCATCAGCTCCATGGAAGCAATTTCTCTGCTTAGAGATTTTGCGCAGTAGGCTTTGTGCAGAGGGGGCCTAGATGGCCCGGTGGTCCTATCGCCGATCGTGCAGAAGATAGCCAAATGGTCACTAGCTGTGTACAATTGGCTGAGGTTCCACTCAGATGATGGGAGTAGAGAGCTACTGGCAAAGGTCAAATCGATCACCGATCCGATACCGCCTCTACTGAAGGTGTTCTGTGAGCCGACGTTTAAGAGGGATACGTCAAGCACCGCAAACGTTTCTAGAAGAGCGTGTCCCCTGGAATTGGTTCTGCTACTACCCCATTCTACAGCCCAAGCGTTAAAGTCGCCGGCTATGACGATTTTGCTGCGGTCTCTGGCATCGCGTACCAAGTCGTCCAGGATGGCTTCAAATTCGGAGAGTCCCAGACTAGGAGCCAGGTAGCAGCTGTACACCCATAAGCCTCCTACTTTTGCTCTGACAAAGCCCTCTGCGGCCAATACCTGTTGTATGTGAAGAGTTTTACTTCCGCACGCCCAGATCGCAGCTTTGCCGGAATGGTCAGATGCCCATTCACCAACGGAGTATGGTCTATGTGGTTCACTAAGAATGGCCAGATCTATGTTGTGCTCCTGTACCGTTTGGGCAAGAAGGTCTTGCGCGGCTACGCAGTGATTCAGGTTCAACTGGATCAATTGCATCTTTGGGGTTTTTTGGCGCCTCCAGGCATCACTAGCGGACATCTGTTGGATCCTGCTTGATGATTTAGCGCAGTCATTCCTTTGTCTCGGCACAGGAAACAAGATGGGTTATTCCTACAGGTATCTCAAAAAAAAAAAAAGGTATGTTTAATTAATTGTGAATATAGCGTTTATTTTTCATCCGATTTCGATGACCAAGGGCAAAAAATGTTCGTTAAAGATTACCCAATCCTGTCAATATCTGAGACCTGAACCATTTTTATTGTAAGATTAAAAAAAACTTAATGAAAGGCAGCAAAAAATTAAAAATTATCAAAAATTTTTCAAAAATCCAACTTTGCATTGCCATAACTTCGTCATTTATGGTTGGATTTACAAGAACTGTCGCTTTTTTAAGAAACAATTTTATTATCTTTCATTTTTGTTCCAGTTTATACATATCGGTGGACTAAAATCAGAGAAATTGGCATTTTAGTAGAGCTACTTTTTTTCAAAACACTAAAATTGAAAATTTCACGATATCTTAAAAATCGTTCTACTTTTGACATATCTGAGAGCAGATTTGAATTCAGCGTGAAATTTTACATAAGGATCAAGTTGCCTACATTTCTCAAAAACATCAGTTAAGTTTTTGAGCATATGTTTTTCGGAACAACCAATGACTATTAAGTAATCCATATAAAGAAATGCTTGCGAAGGTTCTAGTCCAGAGAAAGCTATAGTCATCATTCTCTGAAAGGACTTGGGCGCTATTTTTAAGCCGAATGGTAATCGTGTGAAGCGATATGAACCATTGCTTGTTGTAAAAGATGTTTTATCTCTTGAACTTTTTTCAAGTTCTATTTTATGAAAACCTGACATTAAGTCAAGGAATGAAAAATATTTTGCTCTTCCTAGTTGATCTAAAATGTCATCAATTCTAGGGAGTGTAAATTTATCGGATAACAGTTTTTTATTAATCTGACGATAGTCAATTACTAATCGCCATTTTTTCTTTTCGGAATTTGGAAGTGACTTTTTTGGTACTAATAAAAGTGGACTGTTATAAGGTGATACAGATGGTTCGACTATTTTTCGAATGTTGGGTTAATACAGTTTTTTCTCTGTTTCCCAAGTCATGATTCACATTTTAAGTGGTTTACGCTGACTAACTGATCTGTATTTGTTGTATTTAGTAGTCTTGTGAATGCATTTTTGACAGTTGCTATGGTATTTGCTATGTAAATACCCTGCTGAATTTCCTGGTTCGAAATAAATACACTGTCTTCTGCTGAGATTATTTCGATTTTTCGGACAACTTGGGATCTTGCTGGCAGAATTATGGAGTTATTGCCAGGACTGAATGTTATTAGAACATAAATGTGATATTTTAAATTATTTGGTCTAATTATAAGCCAGTCTTCAGATGGCATGCAATCTAATTGACAGTTGTATATTTTTATGAAATCGAGTCCTAGAATTCCATCACAAGGAATAGCGAATTGTAAATCTACGATATGAAAATCATGGGGAATTATATATTTATAAGTTTGTATTTCGATAGAAGTTAGCCCTTTTGATTTGGTAACTTCTTGATTTATTCCCTGTATATTAATTATATGATTAGTTTGGATGTGTTGAAAAACATCGGATATTTTCTTTAATATGGATATATCCGAACCTGTGTCTATTAAAAAGACTAGTTCTTTTCCCGTTGCTACATTTATAAAAGTTACGAATATGTTTTGGCTGAGATTGATGGTGTGAATGTTACTGTTTCCTACTGCTGAGTACCTAAAGGATGTTGGGAGTTTCCCGGAACGTTTTGGGCTATCCTAACATTGTTGTTGTTATTGGTATTATTATTATAAGGGTTCTGACTTCCATTTTGGTGGTTATTTCCTCTGTAACTTCCTCTATTGTTTCGTCTATTGTTTCCTCTATCGTTACCATGTTTCCTCTGTAATTGTTATTGGAGTTATAATTCTGGCCGTTGTTGCGATTATAATTGTTATTATAATTATTATTATTATAATAACCGCTACCATTGCCTCTACCGCGAAAATTACCTCTGTTGTTGTAATTACCACGCTGGCCTTGGCCTTTTTGGGTGTATAATATGGAATTTACGTTGCCTGTCATTTCAGTACTACATTGTAAGTACTTTGTGATGGCTTGGTTCATTGTTGGGAAGTTTCCTGCCTCGAGAATTGTTTTAAGTTTTCCATGTTCACAATTTTTGACCATTGTGGTGATGGCTTCCTTTGTGCTGAATTTGTCAGCGTCGGCCGATAGGCCTGCGTCAATGTACGAAGCTTCAAGGAGCTTTCGTAAGTTGTCTATTTCCGATGTGAATTTCTCGGCTGTTTTGCCTTTCTGGCTTGTTTTCGCCATTTTGGCTTTGACTACGTCGGATGTTTCGCCGACTATAGTGTCTTGCAATTTCTTTATGATTGCATTTATTGTTATTTCATTCTGTACTTTGTATAGTGTAGATCCTATTGTTTTGGATTTAATGACTTCTACAGCCAAATCTTCGAATGTGCCTTTAGTCAAGTTAACCAACTTCAAGGCTGTTATAAATCTTTGAAGGTGTATCTTTTGCCCGTTAAACTCCGGGATGGCATTCGAGATATCCTTTATATATGCCCTTTGGGCAACGGTTTCGTCGGCCATCGTGGTCGGTTTTTCTTCTATAAGGCTATCGTTTGTATCGGGGTCTGTTAAGTCCTTATCTGATAATTCAGATTGAATAAGGACGGCGGGAATGGTGAGGTTATTAATATCTTTTTCCTCTATTTCGGGACCTGTAGAGACAGAGTCATCTGTCTCAGCCGGATCAAGTGCTGGCGAATCTGATAATTCTGGCTCTTCTCTAGTTTCTACTGTCAATGGAGTGTTCAATATAGTTGGTACAGAAATAGTTAAATTGTACCTTTGTTTAATAAAAATTAAGTTCGATCGCAATTTGATCAAGAACTTAGATACTTGAGACCAATGGGCTTTGTCTAGCCGGTCTCTCTGGTCATGTATTAGTATACGCGCTGTGTTGAAGCAGTTTGCTAATATTTTAGCATGTTTATTTACAGTAATTTGCTGTACTGGCCGGTTTTTTGCTAATGACTTATAAGATTTGTCAAAATCACTTTTTAAGTTATTTAACTCCTTATATAACTCATTCCATTCCATTATTTAATGAAATGTGATTTATTTCTTTGAAACCATCATTAAAAGATTTCTTCCGAGTATTTCATTATCGTTTATGACTGATCTTACTTGTACACCTGAAATGGTACTCAATACTATTGCTTTTCGTGTACTTCAGCAATGTATTAGTGGAGAAAAAGCTAGATTGTACCTATTTATAGAAGAAGAAGAAGAAGAAGAAGAGAATATTCGAAATCTGAAATTAATAGAGGCTCTTCTCCGTTTCTAACTATGGCTAATACCCTATTCTCAAAATTTGGTTCCTTATCGATAGTAATTCTAATGGAGTCCTGTGTATTCATTTTTAGTTTTTTAATCATTTTTATTTCATTTTCAAAAAAAAAAAAGTCATTTTCTTAGGCGACATTTAGTTCTCTCTTTTTATATGTCACTGTGTACACTGTACATATACATTAGACTGGCCCTTAAAAATATATTTCAAAATACCGGGCGGAAAAGGGTTCGTTTTGGTCCCAATAGATATGAAAAAAAGTTTGGCAGCGATCGGACTTCATTTAGTGGACGCGCGTTCGCCCTCAAAATCGAAAATATGAAATGTATGGGAAATGAGGTGGATGAGATTCGAATTTAATTTCTAAAAATTCCAAAAAAATTTTTATGTATTAATTCTTTTTACATCCTTTTAGGGGAATATCATAGCAACATTTTAAATATAAATGTTTCTTATTTTGTGAGTCAGCCTGGCCAGAATCATATCAAAAGGGTCAATTTTTCAAATTTTTTTTTGGTATTTTTTTCAAAGAATTTTTAATACATATGAGATTTTGATTTTTGCTTTTGCCCGGGCTGCAAAACTATCGTTTTGGTCCCAAAAGATATAATAAAAAGTTTGGCTGCGATCGGACAATATTTAGTGGACGCGCTCTCGCCCAAAAAACCAAAAATTTGAAATATGCTACCAATATATGGGATGAGATACGGATTAAATCTGCAAAATTTGAAAAAAAATTTTTTTTGTAATTTTGCTCTTTAAAAATCAAAAAATAAAAATCAAAAACAAAAAAAAAAAAAAACCTCATTTAATTATTTAAAAAAATAAACCAAATATTATTTTCAAATTTTTTAATTAAAAAAAAAAAAAAAAAAAAAAAAAAAAAATTATTAATAATTAATTAAAAAAAATTTCCCTCCACAATTTTTCTTTAAATAACAAGGGGTTAGTGAGGTAGATGTTTATAAATGTATTACAATAATTGTAATCAAGAATATACAAGCTTACAGAGATATAAAGTACACACTAAAAGACATTTGAATTTAAAAGCATTTCAAAGGTCAGACAGTGTTATAAATATCCATATGCCAATATAGCTTAGTTAAATTATATGCAAAAGATAATTTCTGTAGAAAGGATATCTTGTTTATACTGGAAAATATTGAAGTAATAAGCACAGCTATAGTGGACTCTTTCAAACATTTAATTTTAGAATATGTTCCAAAAGAACTTCAACCAAAGACTAAATCTTTTCTTGAGTTTTGTTCGAAACCATTTCGTAAAATAGACACAGAACATAAAATATTTAAAAACTTTTTCTTAATAATAATATTGCAAGACCAATAGAATTTAATATAAAGCTTAGTACTCAGACAAACTAAATCGTCCGCTAGCTAAATTGACTACTTTTTCCGATGGGATACCCAGCGGACGATGCAGTATGACTGTACAACGCCAAAATACCACCCCTCATCAAAATACCACCCAATGTGAAACGGTCACACTGCGCTGATTTGCATGCATTTGAATTTAGTTAATGGTTTTTGCTAATATTTAGATATTTTTGGATGATATATGGAATGTAGAAGTCATGGGCAATTCAAAATCTTACCGTTGGTTTCAAAATATGCGCAATCAATGATTTTCGTCAAACTTTTGCTGCTGACATTCCGACGGGTAAGTGTAGGAAAAATTACAAGCTATTTTTTTCTTCAAGCACCCCATCGGAATTGTGTCAGCTGTTTGTGTTTGTCAAGTTAGCGGCACTACGAGCTTTCGACGCTGAGGCACGGAAATTATAGTTTGTCTGAGTTTCACCGAGCGTAAGAGGCCTGTCGGAATTTTACGAAAGCTTTCCGACACCTCTTTTTATATGGAGTTGACACCCAGCTAAAGCGATTTAGTTTGTCTGAGTACTAAGCTTAAATAATGAAATTACAGTAGTACGGGAAAATAACAGACCAACTTTAGGACCCGCCCAACATAAAGGGACACTTCACGCCTATTGAGTTTCAAATCCAGAAGTTTTTTGAATTGCCTAATGTTCTAGACGAAACTGTGGAAAACATTACAAAACTCAAAAACAGTGTAAAAATTACGCATTATGTGAACTCAGAATCATTCAAACAAAAAATGTCCCATTTCGAAAATAAAATTGATATTCCAATATATCTGTTTATTGACGGGTTTTAAGTAAATAACCCATTAGGAAGTCACGTTAATTCCGACAACGTGAGCGGTGTATATTACACGTTTCCTGTAATTCCTCAACATTTGCAATCAAAATTGGAATACATATTTGTAGGGGCATACTTTAAAAACGTCCACAAAAGAAAATTTGGTATTGATGCATTTTAAAATCCACTTGTAAATACCTTTAAAAATCTTGAAGAATTCAGGGCTAAATAATCACACAAACACTGGAACTAAAAGGGTATATTTTTTTAGCTAATATTCTTGGAGACAATCTAGGTCTTAACGATATCCTTGGATTTACCACATCATTTAATGCAAATTTTTATTGTCGTTTTTGTCTCCGTTCAAAAGAGGATATTGCAAAAGATACTTCTGCTCATCCCCAATATTCCAGAACCAACGAAAATTATAAAAATGCGCTTTTGCAAAAAGATGTAAGGTTTAAACAAAGCTTAAAACATTTTCACGCAACAGATAATTTTATAGTCGACATTATGCACGACTTATTCGAGGGTGTGTGTAGGTACGACATATGTGAAGTTTTGTTGCATTTCATTTTAGAAGAAAAGTTGTTTACCTTAGAAAATTTTAATTACAGAAAAGACATGTTTGACTATGGTGAAACGGAAATAGGAAACAAATCTATTCCTTTTCAACTGCAACAGCTGAAAAATTAAACAATTTAATTATCAGCTCGCGAAATGATGACTCTAGTACATTTTTACACTTATTATTGGCGATTTAGTACCTGTCAACAACACAGTTTGGAAGTTCGTCCTTAATTTAGTACAAATAGTTGATATTTTACTTCAAAGCAAATTTGACACAGAGATTATAAACAAATTATCGCTTCTCATATATAATCATAATGAAGAATACGTTCGTTTGTTTAAAAAGCCGCTAAAGCCCAAATTTCATTTTCTTACACATTATGCGGATATAATTAGAAAAAGTGGTCCTCCCAAACACTTTTGGAATTTCCGATTTGAAGGAAAACACAGGGAAGCCAAAATTTATTCAAGAAATGTAATGTGCAGGAAAAATATTTCATATTCGTTAAGTATGAAAGCAGCTTTGAAATTCACAACTTTTTTAGCAGACAACGATAATGGATTTCCAGATATTTTTAATATTATAACGAGAAGGCCAAGCTAAATTCGTCTTTGCCGAAGTTTTAATACCCTTGCAAATGTTTTAATACGTCAGCATTAAAACAAACCATTTTTCTGATAAAAGCCACTTTTCGACCGATAATTTCTATGGCAGCTATAAGATATAGTCATCCGATTTTGACAAAAACTTTCAAATCTGTGTAAAAGCGTATAAAACTTATAATTGGCGAAGCGGAAGGCGTTCACATTAAAAACAAAAAAGTTTTCTCACGAAGACCCACTTTTCGACCGATAGTTCCTAAGGTAGCTATAAGATATAGTCATCCGATTTTGACAAAAACTTCCAAATCTGTGTTAAAGCGTATAAAACTAATAATTGCCGAAGCGAAAGGCGTTTACATTAAAAACAAAAATGTTTTCTCACAAAGACCCACTTTTCGACCGATAGTTCCTATGGCAGCTATAAGATATAGTCATCCGATTTTGACAAAAACTTTCAAATCTGTGTAAAAGCGTATAAAACTTATAATTGGCGAAGCGGAAAGCGTTCACATTAAAAACAAAAAGTTTTCTCACGAAGACCCACTTTTCGACCGATAGTTCCTATGGCAGCTATAAGATACAGTCATCCGATTTTGACAAAAACTTCCAAATCTGTGTAAAAAAAAAAAAACTAATAATTGCCGAAGCGGAAGGCGTTTACATTAAAAACAAAAAAGTTTTCTTACAAAAACCCACTTTTCGACCGATAGTTCCTATTGCAGCTATAAGATATAGTCATCCGATCCGGTCGGTTCCGACATATTAGCAGTGTGCAGTAAAAATAAGACTCTGTGCAAAGTTTCAGCTCGATAGCTTTAAAATTGAGAGACTAGTTTGCGTAGAAACAGACAGACAGACGGACAGACGGACAGACAGACGGACGGACAAAGCTCAATCGACTCAGCTCGTCGCCCTGATCAAGAATATATATAGTTTATAGGGTCGGAAATGAATATTTCTATGCGTTGCAAACTTCTGGGCAAAATTATAATACCCTTTGCAAGGGTATAAAAACCACCTTTTGTAATATTGAAACTTCTGATTTCGCATACTTGTTAAATAACACCGATGAACATTTTGTAAACATTGTAATTGAAAATTTAGAGTATAAGGGATTAACATATAAGATAGATTACTTTTTGGTGCTGAAGACTGGAGAATCAAATGTTGAGTTGCATAAAATTAAGCACATTATTATAAGTCGTAGTAACGAAATATATATTGTAAGCGTGCATTACAATATAACAGAGTTAAATGAGCACTATCAATGCTATGAAGTTGGTGCTCAACACAATACATTGCAAATAAATAACATTGTTAAGTTTGAGGGACCACCAATTCATACATATTATAACGCTAAAAACATCAATATTGTAAAAATAAAAAGATTTTGAAAAACTATGGTATTTCTTGTTTATTTTTTATGGGTTGTAATAAAGTATTATGGGTTATTATTGTTAATAAAAAGCTAGTATCAAATTGAAACTAAAAAGTTGATAATTAAAATATAAGATTGATAAGAGTTAGTTTTAATATGATAAAATTAATACTTATAAGGGTCAAATTGATAAAAGCTAGTATCAAATTGAAACTAAAAATTTGATAACTAAAATATGAGATTGATAAGAGTTAGTTTCAATATGATACTAGAAAATTAATACTAATAAGGGTCAAATTGATAAAAGCTAGTATTAAATTGAAACTAAAAATTTGATAATTAAAATATAAGATTGATAAGAGCTAGTTTCAAGATGATACTAGAAAATTAATACTTATAAGGGTCAAATTGATAAAAGCTAGTATCAAATTGAAACTAAAAATTTGATAATTGAAGTGCCAAGTTAATAAGATCTAGTGCCATAATGATACTAAACGAGAGCGTGAGTTAAGGTCGGCTCTAACCGACTTCGATAGACCCGTTACTCATGAAAAAACAAGTTTAACAGTGTTCCTGCGTTCCCTAGGGTGACCATCCGAAAAGTATGCAACATTTTTTTTAGGGAGGGCGGGGGTAGCTTAGTTCACTTTTTTGCTCATAACTTGAGAAACACTCGTCCGATCTTTCTTGTTTCTTCGGCAATTCATTTGGCTAATTACTAACTATCTCTAGAAGGTACAAATAGTCTATCTTTAAAACTGTAGGAGATATAACGTTTTTTCAAATTACGGGGGCGGGAGGGGGCGTGGCCAAAATTTGAAACAAACTTGATCTGCGTGCAGATAAATGAAACATTTGTCCCATACATGTCAAACCTCTATCTCTTACCATCTCTGAGATCTAGGTGTTCATACAGACAGACGGACGGACGGACAGACGGACAGACGGACATGTCTATATCGACTCGGCTGTTGATGCTGATCAAGAATATATATACTTTTTATGGTCGGAAATGATTCCTTCTGCCTGTTACATACATTTGCACGACTTTAGTATACCCTTTTTACTCTACGAGTAACGGATAAAAAAAATTAATACAAAAAAGTATCAGGCAGACATATTAGTATCAATTTGAAATCTTCGAACTATCATGTTAATACTTTCGAAGATGTCAATTTGATACTTGGAGTATTAGAGAGATGTCGTTTTGATGACAACTTTTTTTTGAGTGTATGTGTAAAAATCCGAATAAGATTCCCTAGCAATGCCAGGTTTGACATTGAAGCATTAGTCATGCGAAAGGTAGTGAATCCGCAACCTCAAAATTCCTTTGACTATAATAAAGATGTCTGGAAGAATGAGATGTTAGCGGATCCACTATTCAACCAAAGAAGTCGAATAGACATCTTAATTGGGTCAGATTTAATGCCTAAAATCGTTAAACATGGTTTGAAGCAAGAAGGCACAATGTTGGGTCAAAGTACAGAATTGGGTTGGATCCTGTCAGGTCCTGTAAAAATTGAAGGTTATCAGAAAATAAAAACAGCTGCTACAGTAAGCTTAGAAAAGTTTTGGGAAATGGAAGGAATACCAGCTGAAAAAGATCCAAGCCAGGACGATATATGTATGAAGTTTTTTGAGGAAAAAACAACAAGAGACGATGACGGAAAATTCATTGTGAAATTGCCATTTTCAGAAGATAAAAGTTTGGGGAACTCCAGGAAAAAGGCAATGGCAAGATTGATATGTCTAGAAAAAAGATTTTAAACAGACCCAATGTTAAAAGAGCAGTATGTAAAATTTATGGAAGAATACCTGGAAATGGGTCACATGAAAGAGTCAGAAACGACAGGAACAGGTAAATACTATATGCCGCACCAACCAGTAATTCGAGAAGACAGCTTGACTACAAAGCTTAGAGCAGTATTTGACGCTTCCGCAAAAACATCTAATAGCAAAAGTCTTAACGATTTACAATTTACAGGACCGCATATTCAAAATAACAAATTAGAAATTTTAATGAAATGGCGAAACTGGAAGTATGTCATTACTGCCGACATAGAAAAAATGTACAGACAAATAAAAGTTGCAGAAGAAGATCAGGACTATTTAACAATTCTTTGGCGAAGAGATCATAAGGACCCAATGAAAGAATATCAGATGACAACAGTAACTTACGGTACTGCCTCGGCACCATTTTTAGCCACAATATCCTAACAGGAAATAGCAGAACGGTGCGTAAACGAATCCATTAAAAACAGAATTAAAATTGATTTTTATATGGATGATTTTATGTCAGGAGCAGATAGCATTTCTGAATGTATAAGGATTCAAAAAGAAATAGCTAAGAAGTTAGAAAGTTACGGGTTTCATCTCCGAAAGTGGGCAGCAAACAACAAAGAAATTATGACCGCAATACCAAACTCAGGAGAAATGAATACATTCGAAATAATGAGGAAACTATAAAAACGTTAGGTTTGAAGAGGAACCCACACAGAGATGAATTCACGTTCAAAATCAATATAAAAGACTCGGAGAAAGTCACAACGAGAGCGCCAGTTAAATTCGGCTCTAACCGACTTCGATATACCCGTAACACATAAAAAAAACATGTTTAATAGTGTTCCTGCGTTCCTTAGGGTGAACATCTGAAAAGTATGCAACACTTTTTTAACTTGGCTATTTTTTACATTTTTGTTCATAACTTGAGATTTGCTCATCCGATCCTTATCATTTCTTCGGACAATTTATTCGTTTTGCTAATTACTAACTATCTCTAGAAGGTACGAATCGTCTATCTTTAAAACTGTAGGAGATATAACGTTTTTTCCGAATTGCGGAGGCGGGAGGGGGCGTGGCCAAAATTGGAAATAAACTTGATCTGCCTGCAAGTATAAGAAGCATTTGTCCCATACATGTCAAACCTCTATCTCTTACCATCTCTGAGATCTAGGTGTTCATACAGACAGACGGACAGACGGACATGGCTATATCGACTCGGTTGTTGATGCTGATCAAGAATATATATACTTTATAGGGTCGGAAATGACTCCTTCTCCCTGTTACATACTTTTGCACAAACTTAATATACTCTATGTACCTTCGGTACAGAGTATAATTAAAAATAATGATTATTTCCTGAGTTTTATTTTTTTTTGTTCAAAAGTATTACTCAAACACCGATTACGGCTAGTGCATAAGGAATTTTATTAAGTTTGATGGATGTACCTAGTAAGGCGACCAAATAGAATAAGATCCACACTCAAGATTTCAATAAAAGGTATATTACATTGCGGTTTTCAAAAAATTAAATTTTGTTTAATTATTCAACTTTACAAATAACAGTTTTTGCAGCGAGTCCGATGAGAGATTGCATCTCAAATCCGATAATACCATATTGAGGGCAGAAAAAGATCATTCGACACTTACTTGCGTTGCTGGAACAGCATGTGACACTTTGGCCAGCTGGTATAAATTTGTCGAACTTTTTGCCAGTACTCCATTACGTTCATGTTGGTATCGACAGGTTTGGGGTTGTAGTTACCAACTTCGCTATAAGCTATTTTTATTTTTTCATTAGGATCTTCATCGTGCTCTTCGTCCTCCAATGCTACGTCAATGGAATTGAGGGGCTCGTCCAGGGCTGAGTGATGTTGAACCTCATCAGTCTCTCTCATAGTCGACGTAGATGCTTTCTGCTCAAGGAAGTAGTATTTTACATTTTCTAAACTGTAGCCAAGTATACTTTTAGAAGCATTAATGTTATATCAATATATTTTCTGTTAACACACTTAAGAAATATTTGTGCTCGGAAATAACTTCGTTAAAAGTAATCAATTTCATAGAGACAACATTTTATAAAAGCAGAATTAAATAATCTTGTAAAAATGAATATGAATATTATAAACTGCCAAAAAAAATGTTGAAGATGCCAGATCTCTAAGACCATTAAATATAATATAATAATTTCACGTCGCTATCAGAATTAGCAAAGTTATACAAAATCAGATGGTCCATTCCAGAGTTATTTCAAATTAAGAGAGCCAAATGAGCAAATAAACATTTTTTGGGCCATATCTTCAGTTTTTGGGGTTCCCGATGAAATCCAAGAATGTGGGAGTGGTATATGCGATCTGCTCTACAGCGTACGCTAAGTCATTCCCTAGGTTATTATAATTTTTAAACTTGTAACAAGGTGTAATTTAAAAAAATTTAATTTGTTGAAAACCGCAATGTAATATACCTTTTATTGAAATCTTGAGTGTGGATCTTATTTAATTTGGTTGCCTTACTAGGTACATCCATCAAACTTAATAAAATTTCTTATGCACTAGCCGTATTCGGTTTTTGAGTAATACTTTTGAGCAAAAAAAAGAAATAAAAAAGGAAAAAATTATTATTTTTTGATTTTTATTTATATTACTCAAAATAATGATTATTTCCTGATTTTTCCTCAGGAAATAATCATTATTTTTTATTTTTATTTATATTACTCAAAAATAATGATTATTTCCTGAGTTTTATATATAAAAATCAAGTTTAATCATTATTTTGAGAGGAATAAAATAAAAATCAAAAATTAATCATTAAAAATAGATTTTTATAATAGAACTCATAATCGTTACGGTCCCTGGTTTTATTAAATCAAATTTGAAATGAAACTTATTTATATTTTAAGTGAAGTTCTAAATTTTTCAACTCATTTTTAATTTTTCAATGTCAAAACAACGTGAACACTTTTTAAAATAAGTTGGAAATTGTCGGAAGAAAATTAAAAAAACTTAGTATATGGAAAAATATGTGGAAAAACTCGGCCACTTCAGAAAGAATAACGTCAATGTATATTTTATAATATATTATTAGAGTATTCACCAGCCTCTTTTAAAAACGTAATTGGTAAATTTACATCACAGCGCCCCCCCCGTGGTTAATCCTAGTTAATTGTTGAAAAATACCAGCTGCTTAAATTTTTAAAACGTATTTAAGACGTCTTAATGGCATAGATCACCTTGTGCATTACTCACAAACGAAAAGTCGTGTGTTTGATCCATGGAGCTGAATTTATATTTTTTTCAGTATTGTTTGTGAATGAGCATGTTTTTAGCCCTCGGTTATATTTTTTGGCATTTCTTATAAAGGATTATACCGATTTTCAAGATTTTGGTTTTTAGGGCGAGAGCGCGTCCACTAAATATTGTCCGATCGCAGCCAAACTTTTAATTATATCTTTTGGGACCAAAACGATAGTTTTGCCGCCCGGGCAAAAGCAAAAATCAAAATCTCATATGTATTAAAAATTCTTTGAAAAAAATACCAAAAAAAAATTTGAAAAATTGACCCTTTTGATATGATTCTGGCCAGGCTGACTCACAAAATAAGACACATTTATATTTAAAATGTTGCCATGATATTCCCCTAAAAGGATGTAAGAAGAATTAACACATAAAAATTTTTTTGGAATTTTTAGAAATTAAATTCGAATCTCTTCCCCCTAGGGCGAACGCGCGTCCACTAAATGAAGTCCGATCGCTGCCAAACTTTTTTTCATATCTATTGGGACCAAAACGAACCCTTTTCCGCCCGGTATTTTGAAATCAAAAAAAAAAAGTTAAAGGGCCAGTCTAATATATATATATGTATTTCATTTTCATTTTTAAAACATCTTTTTATAACAATTGTTTGCGCTTTATTAATTTAGATCTTATCCAGATCGTTAGCCTGGCTTCTGTTTACAGCTCTTTTTGATATACACTTATTGTGGTACATATAGGCTTTATACAAAAAGAATTCGCTCAAAATGAAAACAATTACACAGTTCAACAAAAATAGGGCCATAGCGGGCCGGGGAATAAGGTTGATACCGTTCGACGGAGGTTTTAAGCTGAATACAAGACAATTTTCCAAATTTTTCTAAGATATGAATGGTCAAAGTTGTTAAAAATGCCTAAAACGGCAACTTTAAAAAATATATTAAAAAGCTATCTTTAACGGAATAATGCGTGTGAAAATTTAGATAAATAGGTTGATCTTTCCCCTATCGAGGGCCATAAACCAAATTTTTGATTGATGGGCAAGAAGCCGTAAATAAATTAAAAAGAAAGATGTATATTTTACATGTTTCGAGCAAACAAACAAACATAATTTTGTGTCAGTAGGCTGTTTTGAAAATCAGTTTTTAATTGTTTTTAAATTTTTAAAATGCCGCCAGAGTGCTTAAACTCACCGGACTCTATCTGCTATGTTTGCGCAAGGTACACTCCAAATTGTCAAAGAGAGTCCATCAACCAATCGGTCCAAACGGCTTACGAAAGGGTCTTTGGCAGTCGAATGGGCCACTTGGACAAATCGTGGGTCCCAGCACATTGGAGAGAGCAGAGCAATCATCTAACAGATTTCTACTTTTCCCTATCCACAGTATCGGGCTTTACGACAAGAAATTCTATTTTCCCACCACTCTCCCTCACTGCCCTTCGACACAGATATTGAATATGGAAATGTCTTTCGCAAAGTGAATTTATTCATTCACCTGTGTCTTATTCTCTATTTAATAAACAAAATAATAGTTTTGGAATAAATTAATAGTTTAAATTGTATTCATCCATTTTCCCCAACATTACTTTTATTTTTTTCCATGTCCGACATGTCCTGATGAAATCTTTCCCCCATGCTCATCACTTGTGTCTGCTCTGCGTTTGGGAAAAATCCAAATGAGAGTCCAAGAAGTGTATTTTTAGTGACATGTTACATTTCATTTCTTTAGAGTTTTGGTGCATCTCAGAAACCGTTTGTTTAGACTGTGGTGTACTTTGACCTCCAAGGAATTCACTAAAAACTGTCTTTACTGAAATCCACGTCTTTTTTCTCAATATCACTAAAGGTCTTCAGGAAGTCCCCATCTTCTTTATCAATCTGCGTATTTGCGGCCCTATGAAACCCCTCTTTGATTTTCGCATCGCTGAGTCTGGGAAAGAAATGCTTCAAATTCTCAATTGCCTGTCCATCCTTAGGAAGTGCTCTGACAAAGTTCTTCATCAAGTTTAATATGAAGAGGTGGTAGACAGATTTTTTCTGCCTTAGCTAGGGGCAAGCGCAGAACATTCTGCTTCCAGAAGCAAAATCAGTACACTTTGGAGGTACCTTGTGCAAACATAGCAGATAGAGTCCGGTGAGTTTAATGTAGTATGTTCATATAGCGAGTACACACTGTAACAACTGAGTTGCAGAATAATACAAAGTCCAGTTTTTAAGTGCAATTGTAATTCGATATTTCTTAAACATGCACAAGTCAGCATAATTGTTTCAGCCAGAATATGAACATGCTCGCCGCTCGTGGCTTACGCTGCCGCAAAAACAAAATATATATATAAGCAAATACATAGGACCGCTGCTTCGCCGCCGAGCAGAGCAGCTTAGCTTAAGATATTTTTAACATTAATAAATCAGAACAATTTGGCCAGAACAAAGGCGAAGACGGCGTTTGCCTGCGGCTCGCCTGTCTTATTATTTTAAAGTTAATGTTTAAATAACAAATAAAACAGAATACAAAACCACCTCAAAATACCTGTCTACTGATCTGGAGGAACCCACATTTTACATGGCGACCGTGACAAGTATATCGAAAGTCTCAACAGCCGTTAGGCTTGGCATCATCCCCAACTAATGGAACAGCAAAGATAAATCGTCCAACCGTACATATACAAAAACAAGTCATTGGAAAAATGCAACAACCCGCAGCAATGCTAACTAAATCCGGAGTACATCCATTGCAAGATTAGCCAACAAAAATAGATATTGAGACGATCGGAGAGAAAAAGCAGTACTGCCCAGCAATTAAAATCAACCTGACCACAGGTCAGGTTACATAAGAAAAAGCCTGTGGGAGGACCAGCACCGGCCCCGCCTGAGCCATAGGCCCAGGACAACTGCAGCAGCCTGTGCCCCAGCCTGTGCCCCTGCACTGCAGAACCTGGATCCAAGATCAGGCAGATGAACACATTTTACATGATGACAACAGATGCCACAAGAAACCACAAAGAGGACTGATGGCAGCTTTAATCCAATTTTAAGCTCGTTAAAAAAAAAAGAGAGAAAAGAATTTAAAATGAAAATCTTGTAAAATCCAATATTGTAACAAGTAAGACTGCAGTCGAGTTAGCTCGACTTCAAAATACCCCTGTACAATTGACAAACACACACATACACAAACAAACACACACGCACACATACATACAAACGCGCCTCACACACTCGGGCGCAGCAGCAAGCAATGCGTAATAAGCAAAGCGTGGGGGAGGGGGGTGCAAAAATTGTTTCGCTAATAACTGCTGTGTTTTTGCCAGATCTCATTGTGCGTTTCAGAATAGATAGATTACGGGCCTAAGATAATATATATTAAGCGACGATGTTGTAACTTTAAAATTGTGGCTCTGACAGTTTTTTTTGCGGTTTAAGGGGGGAGGGGGGAATTTTGCAAATCTGAAACAAACTTGATCTGCGTACGGCCTATACCTATGTACATGCAAAATTTGTATCTCTATCTCTTATAGGCCCCGAGATCGACGCGTTCATACAGACAGACGGACGGACGGACAGACGGACAGACGGACAGACGGACATGGCTAAATCGACTCGGCTGTTGATGCTGATCAAGAATATATATACTTTATAGGGTCGGAAATGCTTCCTTCCCCTGTTACATACATTTGCACAACTTAACTCATGATCCCCTTGACCCATTTTCAATGGGTACAGGGTATAAAAACCGAGCTCAAATCAGCCCGGCAGAGTATGGCCCGTAAAGCCACACGCATAATAGGGCAGGAAATTGTACACGTCAAGCGCGGTAAAATTTGACACCACACTCCGTGTGTTTTTAGGCTCGTGTGTTTAGACACGCGTATACAAAAAAAGTGTAAATGAAAAAAAAACCGATCTTGAAAATTTTTTTTTTTATAAAATGAAAACTAAAAGAACTAAACAAAAATAAAATTTTCTTTACAAAAATAAAAAACCCAGATACTATTTCAAACTTCCTTTAAAATAGACTTAGGTTGGCTCAAAATGGGTCTTAGAGATACCAAGACCGTTGATTCAACGGCAAACGTAATAAATAAAGTCGAGGTTACTTCACCTCGACCTAGAGGTTATTACAATTCTTCTAATTGTAATCGTCATATTATTGAGAGCGTAAGCATTTTTCTAGATTATATAAACTACACAATAAGTGCTTAAAGAAGAAATACATCAGCAAGGCAAATGATCTGGATAAGATCTAAAAAAAAAATGAATACTAATTCATCCATAAGATTGAACTACTTGGAAGATCCAGAATTCAGAAGTAGAGCAATTCAAATTATTGCAAATAACAATTCCCTCATCTCGATACATGACTTTGAGAACCAATACATTGAGCAATACAATAGAGCATTTTCTCCGCTAATACATTGTAGCTCCACTCAAAAGGGGATCGTACTATCAACTATTCCCGAAATACGAGTAACGTCAGAAGTATCCGAAAATCCAATACTTGGAAGGACACTCGTAATCAAGGTACAGACCAAGAACAAATAATAATAATTCAGTACAAAAAAAACAAACTCCAAAATGGAAAACGGGAGTTAAAATATTTGAAAAATATTCCCCACTTTCTAAAACACCTCCTACAAAATGGAGAAACCAATCCTAAAATAGCCCAAATGTTGGACTGGATTGAAAAAAATAAGAGATTTGATATAACAATATTTGACAGAATAGAAAAGTGATAAAAATCTTGATACAAAAGAAACATCCACGACAAAAGTATACCACTTTGGTTACACTCCATTTTTGATGATAGAGTCGAGGAATTAACTAAGAGTAGTTCAGACGATAGTAGCTCAGACGATGAATAAAGCTTAAATTAATTAATTTACCATCCACATTGAATGGAGAGAAATAGCGATATTCATCCAACGGCAAAGAGAGCAATTTGACAAAACATTTAAATGTCTAAATAAAAGTGCATATATCTCGAATGAGACGAAAATAAAGCACATTGAAATACTGACCAATACATAATGAGGTACGCAAGATAATATATGATAATAGAGCCAGACTTAATTCATTACATTTAACACAATCTTCAGACGTTATCAAGCGTCTAAGAGAAAATCTTTTATATATATCAAACAGGCACAACTTACAACTATTCTGCCCTACTATATTAAATTCACCAGCAACTTTTGACCGATCGGTATTAATGGACGACAAGTCCAGCATACCGGAAGAAGTACCAGAAACAAAAATCTGCCAGTATACCAGTAGAAACTATTTCGGATTTGGCAATAAAACCTGCTGATCAGAAAATACCAATATGGAAAACCAAACATTAAAGACAGACAATACGTCATAGAGGTAGCTTCAATTGTACCTGACTTTGATGGGAGAAAGATGCACTTAGAAAGATTTTTAACCGCTTTAAAGCTAGTCGAACTTACTAAAGGCGAACAGGAAACAATAGCTGTACATGTGATCAAATCAAAAATAATTGGTCCTATACTGTAAAAGCGCAAAATGAAACGACTATAAATGGAATAATCGTGAAATTAAAAGAAGTCGTAAAAGGAGAATCTGCGGGATGTTTTAAAAGCCAAATTATTGAGTGTTCAACAAAAGGCAAAACAGCCTCAATACACCACAGAAATAGACAATCTTCTCAGATCACTGAAGCATCATATATAGACAATGGTCTAGATGCTAATAACGCTGAAAACTTCGCCACAAAAGAGGCAATCTCAGCTATGATCCAAAATTGTGAGGATGAAAAATAAAGACAATACTTGAAGCAGGAAACTTAGCACAATAAATGATGCTATTGGAAAATATATACACTGCTGCACAAAACTACAGGAAGCCCCAGCACTGTCTTCTATCACCAGAATAGAGGCAGAGGCAACAACTACAGAGGTAATTACCAAGGTAGAGGCAATTACCATGAAGAGGTTATTATCAAAATAATGGTAACTACCAAGGTAATTATTACAACAACAGCGGCCGAGGAAATTTCTCAGGAAATCATAGAGGCTCTAACTCTATTATGGTAACGCCAACAGAGGTAATTCCAACAATTGGAATCAAAAACCGTGGCAATCAAAACAATAATAATAATAATGGTAACAGAAACAACAACGTAAGAGTTGCACAAAGTGACTCGGAAAACCCCAAAACCCTTTAGAAACTCATCAACAATAAATCAAGTTTATACAATCAACCCAGAACTTAGCGTGTTTATAAAAATACAAAATGAAAAACAGGAAAAATTCTAACATTACTCATTGACTCAGGTGCAGACATTTCAATTCTCAAGAGAGCTCAGATCAATTTGTCAACATAGATTATAAACACCATTGCAAAATATCAGGAATAGGCGAAGGTGTGACCAATTCCAAAGGATTAGCCTTCGTAGAAATTCAGTCAGACAAATACAAAATACCACACAATTTTCATTTAGTATCACAAAATTTTTCTATACCAGGTGATGGCATTCTTGGTCTGGATTTCTTCAGAAAATATAATGGTATGCTTGATATAAACTCAGTCCAAGATCGATTCATACTTCGACCAAATAATTTAGATCATGGAATTATAATCCCAATATCATACGTGAATGATACAAATGCCATTATTTTACCAGCAAGATCCGAAATTGTCCGAGAAATGAAAGTAAACACAAACAATGATCAAATTCTAATTTCAAATCAAGAAATTCAAAATGGAATTTTATCGCAAATACGATAACCAATAGCAAAAATGCATATGTCCGAATTCTAAATACAACCAATAAAACGGTAATGGTCAACCTAAACAAGGTACAAATTGAATCATTGCACGATTACGAAATATTCCAATTAAATTCAAAAGAAAGAAAAGAAAAAGTTATGGAAGCATTGTCGAAACTTTCCCCCTCGTTTCAAAGAAACATATGAACTATGTGTAGAATAGGTCGATGTATTCGGACTCGAAACCGAATCAATTACAACAAACAACTTTTATAAACAAAAGCTAAGGTTAAAAGATGATGACCCAGTCTATATCAAAAATTATCGAAGCCCGCATAGCCAAACAGAAGAAATACAAAAACAAGTTGAGAAACTGATTTCGACAACATTGTCGAACCATCTGTGTCTGAATACAACAGCCCACTGCTACTTGTCCCAAAGAAAGCCCTTCCAGGCTCAGAAACAAAAAAATGGCGATTAGTAATAGACTATCGTCAAATCAATAAAAAACTGCTATCAGATAAATTTCCACTCCCTAGAATCGACGATATTTTAGATCAACTAGGTCGAGCAAAATATTTCTCATGCCTTGACTTAATGTCTGGTTTTCATCAGATTGAACTCGAAGAAAGTTCTAGAAATATAACATCTTTTTCAACGAGCAATGGCTCATATCGTTTCACGCGACTACCATTTGGTTTAAAAATAGCGCCAAATTCATTTCAAAGAATGATGACTATTGCATTTTCTGGCCTTGAACCTTCTCAAGCATTCCTCTATATGGATGATTTAATAGTTATTGGTTGTTCCGAAAAACATATGATAAAAAAATTTAACAGACTTTTTCTACTTTGCAGGAAACACAACCTTAAGCTACATCCAGAAAAATGTTCATTTTTCATGGATGAAGTGACCTTCCTAGGACATAAATGCACAGATAAAGGAATTTTGCCAGATGACAAGAAATATGAAGTCATAAAAAACTACCCAGTCCCACATGATGCGGACAGCGCTAGACGTTTTGTTGCATTTTGCAATTATTATAGACGTTTTATAAAAAACTTCGCCGACTATTCACGGCACATAACAAGATTATGTAAAAGAATGTCACTTTTGAATGGACAACAGAATGCCAAAACGCATTCGAATATCTGAAAAATAAACTCATGCAACCTACCCTACTGCAGTACCCAGATTTCAGCAAAGAATTTTGCATAACAACAGATGCAAGCAAACAAGCTTGTGGAGCGGTTTTAACTCAAAACCATAACGGACTCCAACGACCAATAGCATATGCATCGCGCTCATTCACAAAAGGTGAAAGCAATAAAAGTACAACAGAACAAGAACTAGCAGCCATTCATTGGGCAATTACACATTTTCGACCATATATTTATGGCAAACACTTCACAGTGAAAACAGACCATAGACCCCTTACCTATTTATTTTCAATGGTCAATCCCAGCTCCAAACTAACACGCATGCGGCTCGAGTTAGAAGAATACGACTTTACAGTTGAGTATCTAAAGGGTAAAGACAACTTCGTTGCAGACGCACTGTCACGAATAACCATAGACGAACTAAAAGAATTAAACACGAACGTACTAAAAGTCACTACAAGATTTCAAAGTAAACAGAAAAAATCCTGCGCAGGAAATAAACAAGTAGATATGCCTAGGCAATCTCTTGCAAACGCTTCTCAGCCCAACGTATATGACGTTATCACAAATAACGGCTTACGAAAAATAGTGACATTGCGAATAACCCCACTTAAATGTTTGCTAAAACATGGAAGAAAAGTTATAGCAAGAATTGATATTAGCGATTTGTACACCAATGGAATTCTCGACTTAGGTCAGCTTTTCCAAAGGCTTGAAACACAAGCCGGTATATTTAACATCAGCCAAATATCAGTGGCACAGTGCGAAAAAATCTTTGAATCAATTTCAATAGATACTTTTAAACAAATGGGCAATAAAATATTAAAGACTCTAAGAGTAGCGCTACTCAAGCCGGTGACCCTAGTAAATAATGAGAAAGATCAAGAAGCGATACTGTTTACGTTCCATGACGATCCAATACAAGGAGGTCATAATGGCATAACAAGAACTATATCAAAAAATTAAAAGACATTACTACTGGAAAAATATGACACGTCATATCAAAGAGTACGTACGTAAATGTCCAAAATGCCAAAAGTCGAAAACGACAATTCACACCAAGACCCCATTAACAATAACAGAAACCCCAGAACGTGCATTTGACCGAGTTATAGTCGACAATTGGTCCATTGCCAAGATCTGAAAATGGTAACGAATACGCAGTTACACTTATTTGTGATCTAACAAAGTATCTCGTAGCTATCCCTATACCAAATAAAAGTGCTAAAACAGTAGCAAAGCTATTTTTGAATCTTTTATCCTCAAGTACGGTCCTATGAAGACGTTCATTACGGACATGGGTACTGAGTACAAAATTCTATCATTGATGATTTATGCAAATATCTAAAAATAGAAAACATAACATCAACTGCACACCATCACCAGACATTAGGTACTATTGAAAGAAGTCATAGAACCTTCAATGAGTACATACGTTCGTACATATCAGTTGACAAAACTGATTGGGACACATGGTTACAATATTTCGTTTATTGTTTTAATACTACACCATCGGTAACGCATGACCAACAGATTTCAATAGTATAGATAGAATAGATCCTCTATACAATGTAGAAGACTATGCTAGAGAAACTAAATATAGATTAGAAATAGCATATAAAAGAGCTAGAATAATGTTAGAGCAGCATAAGGCGAAAAACAAGAAATATTATGATAAGAAAATAACAAACTTTGAATTGAAAATAGAGATAAGGTTTTATTAAGAAATGACACTGGCCATAAATTGGAACCAGTATATTTAGGCCCTTATACAGTAACAGGAATAGAAGATAGAGATAACATATTCATTAAAGATAGTAAAAATAAGGTCCAAAAAGTGCATAAGGATAGAATAAAAGCCTACCGAAAATAATATGACAATATTAAATACCTCTTCAAAGAAACAAAAATACAAAACGAAAAAAACTTTTAAACAAAAAAAAATTTTCATGAAAATATTGGTCTGATCAACCACTTGCATTTACAACAAAAAAAAAAAAGAAAGATAATAATAATACAAAAAAAAATTTAATTAATCTTAAATACCTTATTAACAAATAAAATTCTATTTTTATATTAATAAAATATAAGTAATTAGTAATCATTAATAATTAATTTAAATTTCGAATAACTTCAATATAATTACGTTATTCCTTTAAAAGGGAGGTGTAGTATGTTCATATAGCGAGTACACACTGTAACAACTTAGTTGCAAAATAATACAAAGTCCAGTTTTTAAGTGCAATTGTAATTCGATATTTCTTATACATGCACAAGTCAGCATAATTGTTTCAGCCAGAATATGAACATGCTCGCCGCTTACGCTGCCGCAAAACAAAATATATATATAAGCAAATACATAGGACCGCTGCTTCGCCGCCGAGCAGAGCAGCTTAGCTTAAGATATTTTTAACATTAATAAATCAGAACAATTTGGCCAGAACAAAGGCGAAGATGGCGTTTGCCTGCGGCTCGCCTGTCTATTATTTTAAAGTTAATGTTTAAATAACAAATAAAACAGAATACAAAAACCACCTCAAAATACCTATCTACTGATCTGGAGGAACCCACATTTACATTAAGCACTCTCGCGGCATTTTAAAAATTTAAAAAAAATAAAAAAACTGGATTTTCAACACCCTCCCACCAAAAAAAAATTTTTTTTTCACAAAACATAAAAAACACATCTTTCTTAATTATTTACGAGTTTCTTGCCCATCAATCAAAAATTTGGTTTATGGCCCTCGATAGGGGAAAGATCAACCTATTTTTTTAATTTTTTTTTTTTAGTCGTTTAGGCATTTTTATAGCAACCTTAATTTGACCATTGATTTTTATAAACTTGACGTGCTAGAAAAATTTGGAAAATTGTCTTGTATTCAGTTTAAAAGCCTCCGTCGAACGGTATCAACCTTATTCCCGGCCCGAGATGACCCCTATTTTTGTTGAACTGTGTTATTGATAATAAGATGTTTGTTAAGTCGGAATCAATATTTTTTTAATTAATTTTTATACACTTGAAAAGAGTATTATAATTTTGCCCGGAAGTTTGCAACGCATAGAAGGAATCATCTCCGACCACATAAAGTATATATATTCTTGATCAGCGTGACGAGCTGAGTCGATTAAGCTTTGTCCGTCCGTCTGTCCGTCCTTCCGTCTGTCTGTTTCTACGCGAACTAGTCCCTCAGTTTTAAAGCTAGCGAGCTGAAATTTTGCACAGTCTTCTTTTCTCTGCACGCTGCTAATATGTCGGAACCGACCGGATCGGATAACTACTTCTTGTAGCTGCCATACAAATGATCGGTCGAAAAATGGACTTTAATGAGAAAAACTGTTTTTTCCTCAATATTACCGCTTTCAATCACGGTCATGGGTAATATTAAATGTTTTTAAGCTGATCTGCGAAGTTTAGTCGAAATCGCTAACCGTTGAGACAAGCGATTTCAAGTGTATAAAAACTTCGGCACGGACGAAGTTAGCCTTGCCTTTCTCGTATTAACTCAACGCAGTGCAATGGGAAAAAATATGCGCTCTTAGAAGCGCTGTCGGTTCACTTATCCTTGGTCTTACTTGGTGCGTAAGACGGTGCCGGTGCTGGCTGCACAGGCTGTACCTCTATGGTGGGGCACCGGTGCTGGCTGCACAGATGTACTCGCAATGAGGTGAGCACAATGGTCCCTCGCAGTCACTCGGATATGTCTTCTTCAGCTTGGGAATCTCAACTTTTTCTGGTGGAGGCAGTTTTTGGTTAGTCAAATTGGATGCAAAAATGATCTTGATATGCTTGCGGGCAATTTTCTATCGCCTTACATTCATTTTTCAACCTAAGTCAATCACAAAATAACCTAACCTGGTACAAAATAAATTTGGCGGATCATAGTAGACCTTTAATAGAATAGTTTGAATGTTTCCTATGCCTACTACGACAAACATGAAAGAGTCAAACTTAGTCAATTTGCTTGAAGTTGAAACTTGCCATTTTTTACTAAAATGTTAATAAGTTCTTTTTTCTTGATCGGATTTTAATGAGTTATGTGGCGTTGCATATTTAATAGATAAATCTTTAGTGACCAGCCCGAATAATGCAAGAACCGGTACCAAAGATATACGCATTTTTCTAAAGGTACTTTTTTCACAAATCGAAAAACTAGCTTTTCCGCGATTTCTCTTAAACGGCCCGATAAAAAAATATTTGGACTGCAGATTTGGACTCAGCAAATGGATTTACATACGAAATGACTGCCAGATGGTCGGGATCCGAAATGCTGTAAACTAGTGTAACTGTTTGCTTTTTTGAATTTGTAGTGATTGTTCGCTATGCGGGTTAAGATCCCGCCCTGCAATGACTTGCTGGTCGGTGTCAGCCCAAAATGCAGTGCCTTAACAATATGACATTAGAAAGACACAGCCACATATTCGGGCTCTCTTCTTGGGGAAACCCTGATTTACTTCATTGCCGGCCATGAGAGCTCTCTTCAGACCAGAGGCGGCGATCCACAGCTCACACGAGCCGATGTTAGTCTTGCTTTTAACCAAAACGCGAGCCGAACTTATGGTTGTGTGAATCGGTGAAGATTTCATTGCAAGTTACTACTACTGTTTGGATTTTTTTGTTTGGCCGTTTTCGTTGCTTATTTGTGGTGTAGATTGGGGCTGTTGTGGGGCCGTCTTTCCTTCCTGTAGTCAAAACATAATACTGTAGTCTGGAAGGAGTTCTCTTGTTCACCAACACCAGCGCACATTTCTGTTTTCTCCATTTGGCCGCCTCTACTCCAGACCACAGGCGTCTTACTTGCAATTCAGTGTTCACCGATCCACACAATCAACAGTTCTTCTCGCGCATAAGTCCAGGACTGGCATCAATTTCGGGTAGCTATGGGCCGGCACTGCTTTACGTCGACATACGCAACAGTATTGGCTCGACATTTTCACAAATTATAAAAAAAAATCCCGTCGGCAAATCAAAAAAAATTCGGGCGCACACAACCTTTTCAATCAAATGACAGCAACACAATGAAAATTTGGAGTCCCGAAAAGAGAGCTCTCCCAGAGAGCACCTTACCTTGTATAGTTGTATCATGCATATGCCAACGCAACAGCGCCGGGTGACCAAAATTTGCGTTTTCGACCACAACTCAATTTTAAGCCACAAAACTTTTGGAATTTGGGGCTTTCACTATTTTTTTATTTTTATTTTTTTTTTTTTTGGTTAGGGATAAAAAATCCCGTTGCGCGCCCCCCATAATAAAACAACTTTAAAAATAAAAAATCCAGGCAAAAACGAAACATATTTTTTATTTTATAATTTTTTTTTTAAAAGTAATATTTTTTAAAAATTTTTCCAAAAAAGGATAAAAAATTGGTATTTTATCGACAAACACAGCTCTTTTTTTCATTTAAATATGCCACAATATTATAACACTATAAATTTAGAATCACTTTCATTTTTTTTTTTTTCTTTTTACCCCACCCCCGTAAAAAAAAAACAGGGTACAAAAGAGGAGAAAAAATGGAGAAGGAAACATTTCCGAACATATAAAGTATTTTTTTTTTTTGTCCAGCATCAACAGCGGAGTCATTATAGACTTGTCCGTCCGTCTGTATGAGCACTTAGATATTAGAGACTAGAAGAGCCAGAACCACCATACAGATCAAGTTTGTTTCAAATTTTTGCCACGCCCACTCCCGCCCCCACAATAAAAAATGTTGAATAACTTCCACATTTTTTAAGATATCGACATCAAATTAGAGCCGAATTTAACTTAAGCTCTCGTTTTATAATGGTATTGTATTATCGATTGTCTTCTTAGCAGACTTAGACGCTGCACGAATAAGGAGATCAGTTTGGAAACCAATTTTCTTTTTTGACGAGAACTTCCTTTTTCATATGATAGAGGTGGTTTCCCACCTTTATTGCCACAACTATCCTTTTTGAACCAAATGTTATATCTAATGGAAGCCAGCAAACATTTTGATCCTTAACCCGTCGAACATTTCTTTGGCCTTTATTCACAAGTCTCTTGACTTTGACAAAAAAAATCTTTACTTTCATTTTAATGTCCATTAAAGCATTTTCATCAGTCGAAAGTGGCGTTGATGTTGCATCGCATTTCCAAGCAAACTTCCAGCAAATCGCACGACGAATAGAATCCTCGCTCACACTTATTGAAATATATCGAAAAACCGCAAAAATCCGCTTATGTCTTAAACTCTACATAAATATATACATAATAACGCATACTACCACATATGCACTTTTTTGAATCCTGCTGTATCTTGCTAGATATGCTCCACGAAACACAATTATATTGAGGTTAGATTCGTAAAAATTATGATTTATGTATAACATAGAAAACATAACGAAACAAAAGCTTATATAACACAGTGCAACAAATTTCAACTTTTAAAAACTACCATGCAACACTATGCGGAATCGATAGTGCTACCCGAACTGAGTAAAACCATTTCAGCGTTTGGCTAGATTGGTAGCACTTTTTTATTATGGACCCTCAAAGTTTGAAGGTGTGATAACAAAAAGGTGTCATCAGATTTGGGAATACAGCTCATTCAGTTTTAGTGATAGCTGCAAACTGTCCGGCAAAGTCGTAGCTGACAGTCGCAAAATAAATTTTTCTTACAAAGATTTTCAAAATAATTATATTTTCCGGGAGTTTTTCTTAAACAACTTTTTGAAAAATCTATTTTTTACTTTTCGAGTATAACTTTTAAAAAATCAAAATTTTGGCATACATTCTTTGGGAAAAATAAAGCTTTTGAGATAACAAACATCTGTTCTGAACAGGGTTTTACAATCTGAACACTTCCACATCCTCTAAATCCGGCCTCAAAGTGTGTATATCCAATAAAAATAACTTTTTTGTTATCATTCTTCAATATGTTCTCAAGTTTTTTTTTACCAAAATAGCAGCTAATTAATTTTTTAAGAAACACTACGTGTTTTACTTGTTGTAGTCCATGAATATAGAAAAAAATAATTTTTGGACGGTTTTTTGGAAATTCTCCAATTTATCAGCAAAAATGTTGCCAATTTAATACTGTTAAAAATATTTTAACAAGCTAATACATTTTTTAACAAGCTGAGATCATATTAGAGTTAATATTTAATATTTTTAATAATAATTAATAATAAAATACAATAAATTAAAATAAAATAATAATAATAACTATAATTAAATAAAAAAAATTAAAATAAAATAAAAAGATTAACTCTAATATGATCGCAGTTTGTTAAAAAATGTATTAGCTTGTTAAAATAATAACATAATTATAATAACAACAATTACAATAACATAATAATATAATAAAATAATAATAAATTGGAGAATTTTCAAAATACCGTCCAAAAATTATTTTTTTCTTTATCCATGGACTACAACAAGTAAAACGCGTAGTGTTTTGCTCTAACAGCTTGAAAAAATTAATTAGCTGCTATTTTGGTAAAAAAACTTGAGAACATATTGAAGAATGATAACAAAAAAGTTATTTTTATTGGATATACACACTTTTGGGGCCGATTTAGAGGATGTAGAAGTGTTCAGATTGTAAAACCTTGTTCAGAAAAGATGTTTGTTATCTCAAAAGCTTTTTTTTTCCCAAAGAGTGTATGCCAAAAATTCTGATTTTTTAAAAGTTATACTCGAAAAAGTACAAAAATACGATTTTTAAAAAAAGTTTTTTCAGAAAAACTTCCGGAAAAAAAAATTGTTTTGAAAATCTTTGTAGGAAAAAATTATTCTGCGGACTGTCAGCTATAACTTTGCCGAAGACAGTTTGCAGCAATTACTAAAACTGAATGAGCTGTATTCCCAAATCTGATGACACCTTTTTTTTGTTATCACACCCAATTTCAAAAACTTTAAGGGTCCATAAAAAAAAAAGTGCTACCAATCTAGCCAAACGCTGATAGGGTTTTACTCAGTTCGGGTAGCACTATCGATTCCACATAGTGTTGCATGGTAGTTTTTAAAAAAGTGGAAATTTGTTGCACTGTGTAATTTATCCCCCCAAAAATTATTCATATGTATATTAGGGTGGAAGCCGATAAGAAATATATAAATAATAAAACGCATATATGTCTGGAAAGCCCCTTGTATAGAAGCTGACTGTTTTTTAATATGTTGGTACTTTCTCTTTTACATTTTTACATTTTTTGGTTTTACCCCAAGCAGAGAAATGCCTTATTACTAACAGATGTGTCCTCGCTTGGGGGTTGTTTTAATTTTTAGGTTCTAGTTTCTATTTTTGTGCGCCTCGGCTTGAGGCGGCCGCAGGTAGCGGTCTTTTAAATGCACTGTTCAAATATCTTTGAACATATTGCCGAGGGCAAAACAAATTGTATTTTTACTTTACATGTACTTTTCAATTATCTTTGAACATGAATATTGCAGAGGGCAACAATTTGTATTTTTTACATATATATATTTTTGCTCTTCGATAGTGGACTGTATTTTAAATGTGTATATTTCCATATAGGTTTTTAACTTTTTTGCTCAGATTTTTACATTTTTATCTTAACATTTCGATTTAATTTAACATATATTTATTTAACTTTGGATTTACATTGGTTTGCTTATCTTCTAATATTGTTGTTTTGTTGAGTCAATTTCATTAATGCCATGTTTATTTTAATATTTTGTGTACTTTTATTTTAAACGATTTGTATAAAAAAACAAAACTTTTTGTTGCCTTTTTTTAATGAAATTAGAATTTTTAAATTTTATGTAACAGCGAAAATCCGCCTTTTGTTACAGCGGTGCCACACGGGCATCTACTTTTAATTTTATTATTTTTTTTTCTATTAATTTATTATCTTCCGAAAATCTGCTTCTACTGCGACGACTTCTTCCTAACGGCCGCATGGTGTGGTTGTGGTAGTGTGGATCAGCCCCACGCTTACTGCTCTGTACGTCTCAGTCGCGCCTGGACAGCGCCTCTCCATTTGTCGGGACTCGTACCCGTTGCTGCTCCTTCTCTTCCTTCCTTCTTCCTGATTAAAAGGCACATTTGCCTCAGTTTGTAGTTCTCCTCACGCTGGGCAGTTCCCAACGCTTGGCAGGCCACTTGTTTGCCGAACTTCTCACCTCCTCAGGTTTTCCACGGAATACCTTTCTCTCCCGATCACCGCCTTAGGCTATCCTTAAATTTGAATGCCTTTTTTTCGACCTAAGCAAATGCCGTTCAGTTTAGCAATTTTGCCTTTACAGGGACGAAGGACCAATGATCACTAAAACGCAATACTATTGCGAGTGAGCCGCTCCACATCACGAAGCTGAATCTTACGCATGTATGGTGCGTGTGACTAGCTCCTCGTATAGAAGCTGACTGTTTTTTAATATGTTGGTACTTTCTCTTTATACATTTTTTGGTTTTACCCCAAGCAGAGAAATGCCTTATTACTAACAGATGTGTCCTCGCTTGGGGGTTGTTTTAATTTTTAGGTTCTAGTTTCTATTTTTGTGCGCCTCGGCTTGAGGCGACCGCAGGTAGCGGTCTTTAAATGCACTGTTCAAATATCTTTGAACAATATAACTGATACCATCTTAAACGATTGCTTTTAGGGTGTACATAATGAATTAATAAATCAACAAATTGTATATCATGTTTTAACCTCTGCGAAAAGCCCTCAAAGTTTCCACAAGTTCCATTTTCAACGAAGAGATGCGTTTTTTCCACGCTTTTATATGGGACTAAATTCTTAAGACTGCCCATTTCAGAAAGTGCGACTAGTTGAAGCCAGCATGGTCCACGAGCGGGGTTTCAACAAAGGGCCATGTACGCATCAACGCACTGTTCTTCTAGTCAGATACTACAGACATAACAGTGAAAACCATTTTGAGTGTCCATTTTGGCTATTATAGGCAATTCGCTAAACTCAAGAGATCGCTCCGTGGACACCGTTTTGAATCGATAAAGAGACAGAGCCCCAAACGAAGAAGAAATTAAAGACTATACCAGAAGAAGACTTTGCAGCATGTTCTTAAAATTGTCCTACAAACACAAACAAAATTGTAAAGTACGTCGGCACAAGTGTAATGCAGTAGGGGGAGGTTACTTTCAAGGGAATGAAATGAGTTTTTGATTTATCAATAATTTCCCTATATTTTTTGCCCATAGTAGTATAGTAATCCGCATTTTTTTCGATCCTGAAGAAGCTTATTTATAAGCAGCCCAGTAAAAGTAGACTATTCGCAGGAACGGCTGCAACGGTGATGCGCAGCACTTCAGTTCAGTGTGGGACCTGACTTCAAAGATATCTTGATAGCCTCTTAATGTACGGCTAAAACTTGATTTCATCTAAAGTAAACATAGCAAAATAGTAGAAATTTTGCCGTAATATAAAATTTTGACCAAATATATTAAGTACCAAATATATTTACCTACATATTGTGTCTGTTATATAAAAATCATTTTTTATTGGTCATGGTACTTTTTGTCAAATGTTATGACTTCAAACCAAGTCTACGCCAATTACTAAAAAATTAAAAATGTAGGCATGGGTACGTATGAGTGATAAACTTTAAGTCCAAGTCGCAGACCATAAACCTTATTTTTTCTGAAAAAATTTTTTTTGCTATGCGTTTTATACACAAATATGCATCTTATAAGCGGGTATCAGTATGACGTTACATTTTTCCATATATAAAATGTCCGACCTAATGTACATATTACGCATACGCCATGTTAACGGAAATGAAAATAAACCAAAGCCAAAATGCAGTGAGTAGAGTTGCTGACATGCGGGAAAGCATCCCAAAGTTCCATTCCGGGGGACTAAGCTTTAGTGGTTGTTGGCGACCAAATGGAGCGTGTGTTTGTGTCGTGCAACATAATTAAATAATTAAGTGCTTAGTCCGCAAAGCGACACAGAAAAATTAGAATTTATGTCCCGTATTTGTATATTTTTACCTTGGATTTTGGTGGGTGGGCAGGCAAGAGACTCCTGGATACGATCAAAAACATCCCCACCCATTCCACCGGACACGTTTGGTTTAAGTTATTGAGAAAATTTTTATCGGGCTTGACTTGGAATTGAACCCGGTACCTTATGCACTTAACGTATGAAATGATGAGCTAACACATTCAGCCGTTGCTGACTTTTGCAGATTCAGATCTAGAGGACTACTTATGCTTCGACAACATCTTGTTTTTATTTTAAGAAGAAGGCAACTTATTTTTTGATCAGTTTTTTCCCCTCTGCGCTCCAATATATGTATGTGATAGCTAGTGTAGAGAAAAAAGAAATGGTAACCATAAATATAATTCTGTGAGATGAATGTAAAAGGAATTGAAGACAAAAATGAACCTGAATATTGAAAAAATCGTAGATATGTTTGGGATAATTTTTTTTAGGTTTATAGATTATTTTTTCCGATAATATTAAAGAGAAACGGAACCAAAAAATGAATTCTCTATAAAACGTGTGTAAAAAACGCAAAAACAGGAATTTTTAATATTTAAGCTCAAATTACTAAAAATCTCGACGGGATGGACCATAATTGATGCCAGATTCGTGTTCAGAAAATGTAAATCATGTAGTATCACTAACAACCCTTCAATATAGTGGAAAAAGTGTAATTTGCTTGCCCTGTTAAATTGCTCAGCATAATTGACAAAAAATTTTTTTATAAGAAATTTCAAAAGCATCCAAAATATGAGGATTTATGAAATATTGATGACCCAAGGTAATGTATGACCGACAAAAATTATATTTTCGTAAATTTATCTATCTGACTGACTAACAGACTGTCATAGTATCAACCCACAGCCAAAACTGATTATCCTAGAGATCTGCAACTGGTTGCACTTAATATCTATATCCATGCATTGAAGTCGTCCATGGGGCAATTGCCAAATACCAGTTGAACCTTGTGTGTTCGTTACTCAACTCTACTCAAATACCACTCCAAATTCCGTATTTATGATTAGAGCGATATAAAACACCGAAGACAAGAAGGTACCAAGTAAAGGCCACATCTGTAGATGGTTCGTAGCGTACTAAACGCAATTACGGTAAATACCTGTAGTTTGAATCTTAATTTAATTTTGTTTTCTCGTGAATGTGTTTAGTTGAAGCACGAGCGAAAGTTTTGAGTCAGGGAAGTGATATTTGGTATTGCATGTGCCTGGCTTCAGTTCTTAGTTGTAGGAGAACAAAGTGGACCTGGTGATATCATTGCATCTTAAATGATTTGGTTCCGTTTTGGTATTTATTCGCAAATTCCCAAATTAGTTGTAACGGAGAGTTATGGTAAAGATTTACAAAACATTCTGTATGCTGTGGTCTATTCTCTTTACCACTGGTCATTCATGTTATTTTATCGCGGTTCGGTAAGATTACAATCATAGTTATGCAGTTATTTATGGTATTTAAAAGTAGTTTTTTAAGTAAATATTGAGATAACCACCATGGAAGACTCTTAGCTAAAAAGCGCGCTAATGCGATAGCGATGATTTGCATCTTAATTGCCATTTAAGTTTGGTGCAATAACGCCATTAATCCTCATTGATTGTAACTTAATGATTCGCAAATCACGGTAAGATGGTTGGAAACAGGATTTTGCTTTTTCCTCCGTCTTACGAGTGTAACAATCCTACTCAAGGTCCTAACCGAATTTTACACTTAGTGTCCCTAACGGAAGACAGATTTGGCACGCTCGCGTGGTGAACATAATAAATTGGGATCTTCTTTAGGTGTTTGCCTCTATACGGTATTTGCTGCCTCAGTAAGATCCGTTTTAAACCCTAAATAATAGGCATATTTAAATGTGCAGATGCCTAATTGGGGGCATATATTTACTCTCTAAATATGTAAAAGCATATGACATATTCCAAAATAGGTTAAGCATATTCTCAATTATGCTCTAAGGTCGAAGATATGTAAATATGTTAAATGAGAAAACGAATAAGGATTTAAAATAATCTACTTACTCTGTAGGTCAACTCACTCATCGCTGATTCATTTGCAACCAGCTCCATAACAATTAAATTACAATTAGCATCAAATAACACTGTGGAACACTCAAAATTGTGAAGCTCGAGGCATTAGGTAGCAACACCTCATACCCAGTTTTTCTGGAGCACGTCAAGTTCACATTTATACTAGCAACACAAAGTTACAACATCTATTGCTGGTTAAAAAATATGAGAGCTAAAATGTTGGAAAATTCACCAAAGTTAGAGGGAGTCACCACCATTGTTATACCAAATTCCCGCCTCCAATGGACAAGCGGTTAGTACCATGCCCATAGAGGTTTAACTTAGAAAGTGAAATTAATGGAAAACCACTCGATAGAATTGTATAAGATTTTAACTATATTGAGATACGGACTAATAAAATGTGTACTTAAGAGATGGTAACATGCATCGAAAAAACGCGATGGTGGGTACCACATTTGACAGCACCCATAATCAAGGCAATATAGGCCATAAAGTAGAGATCAAAATAGACCGAACTGCGTTTTTAGATTCACCATCGGACCCTTAAGTCACGGGCTATGGCTATCTTTGAACAAGCAATTGCCTCAGAGCAACATTGACCATATGGGTATCAAGAGCGTCTCCAAAATTATGCAATAAATCCTATGAATAAAAGAAAAACAAAAATTTAGTTTCAAAATGTCTTTGGTGGTTAAACCGCGATACGCTGCCTTGAACTGGTGTATTTTAATGATCCGATCTGTTTTTCTGCTGGTATTGAAGCACTTTACTCATATGATTAATTCCAGAATTTTGGTGAAACTGGTTTCCCCTAAATGGTCAATGTTGTTTGAAGGCCATTGCTAGTATATAAATGCCTAAGAACCGCGAACCAAGCCTTCATTGGTAAAACTCGATGAGGGTACAGTATACACCTACATACATGCAAAAATTTGTGGCTTTACCTCTTATAGTCGGTGAGATCTACGCGTTCATACAGACAGACAGACGGACAGACGGACATGGCTAAATCGACTCGGCTGTTGATGCTGATCAAGAATATATATACTTTATGGGGTCGGAGGTCCTTCTCCTTACATACATTTGCACAACTTCATGATCCCCTTTTCCCATTTTTAATGGGAACAGGGTATAAAAATTAGGGGTGATCCATTAAAAAGTTTTTTTTTACAATTTATTACAAATAAACAACAAATTACGTTTGGGTATGATGAAATCCTTTTTCGTTTTTTTTTTTTTTTATTTTAATCAAAATTGGTGAGTTTTGAAACCGATCGGTTTGTAAAAGAATGACCCATATGTGCATGCACTTGTACATACATATTATATATCAACTGAAAGGTATTAATGTGTAGATCATATATATATAGGTTGATATAAGATCTGGCTTCCTCGGTTCAAAAGATATTTGAATTCAATTTTTATTTTCAATTTTTATAATAAAAATTGCCAAATAACTCTTATTTTCAATTTATATTATAAAAGTTGACAAATAACTATAAAAAATAAAAATTAAAAATAATTATTAAATTTCAATTTTTTTTATAAAAATTAAACCATAACTCTTATTTTCAATTTTTAAAATAAAAATAACTCTTATTTTCAATTTTTAAAATTTTGAAAATTAAAAATAATTATTAAATTTAAATTTTTTTTATAAAAATTAAACCACAATTACACAAAATTGAAAATAAGAGTTATTTTTATTTTAAAAATTGAAAATAAGAGTTATACCCACTTTTTACCAGAAAAAAGGAGAAAAAATAGATATGCCACAAGAAAAAAATTAATAAAAATTATAAAAAAATTAAATGCAAAAAGTTTAAATTTACTTATTTTAAATTGAGCTGGACTTATTCTTATTTGAAGTTCTCTTTTCACCCTCACTTCTTTCTCGACACTTTTCGTTTTAGGTTTTTATGTATGCTTGATGTACACTTAATGCAATTGATGTACCCTCTCTCTTTTATGTATTATTTGGCATTTCTTTTCAAACTTGCATTAGGTAGCAGGGTATGTTTAAGCACTTTTCACTTGCACATGTTGATGAATTTGAGGATGAAATCATGATGAACGTGGATGTACACTGCTTGGACACTTTTTATGGATGGTGTATTAATTTTGCTGATGAATTGATAAGGCTGTGGTTTCGATGATTAACGACGTTCTTTCTGCAATTTCTGAGGCTGCTTAGGTTAAGCGTTTTGCAGGTTAGACCAGGCAGGTTGAACCACGACTGAGGCTAGCACTTGAGACACAAGCCCTCGTCTCCTCGCATCTCGTGAGAGGAATTGAAGTTTTTGGAGCTTTTACAGAGGTTGATTGCTCAATGCTAGTCCAGTGGGAGAAAAATCTGTGAAGATGGGAGGTGATGCAACTTAGCTTTTGCTAATTTAGCTTGGTGGGGCTATTTATTTTTACCTGAGCTGCTGCTCCACAATTATAAACTAATAATTTTGATGAAGTTTGGATGTCTTCTCGCCAAAAACTCGTCTAAAGGAAGGAAATCCATTTAGAAATGGACGAGTCTTTAATTTTAATAGAGAATCAACACTTACGAGATCTTTTGGTTTGATTCTGTATTAATTAAGATAAATAAATTCCACAGTAAGCCGGATGGCTGAGAAAATATAACTTTTCCCTTGACTTAAAGGTTAAACTTTAATTGATATCACTCTGTGGATGATCACGTCTAGCTGGGTAGATGGTTCAAGCGGAAAAGAACGCTCCCGGAAATTGGAAGTTGCTTTAAGCCTTGTGAGCCACAAATTGAGTATGAGAACTGTCACATTTGACATTTGTAACTCGCTCAAATAGGGGGGAATTGTTAGTGCGTTACGTTGTAACGTAAGATTATTTTACATCGATTATTTAGCCGTTATGGTCACTAACTACATTGAATTTATTTGAAACAAAAATAAAGCACGAAACGTCTCAGCCGTAGGGTAATAAGCAAAATAAATACTCATCTCAAAGCCAAAATTATGTCAAGCAGAACTGTTCATTACATATAAAAGGATATAAAGTTTGTATACTTTGAAGGGCATTACTTACAATAAATTTTGTGTGTATAAACGTAGTATGAGCTTGAGCTGTCGTCGCGTACGGTTGTCTTTTTCTTTGCTCCGCTTACAAATTTCTCTCTTCTGAGTGTAAAGTAAAGTTTCTGGTTACTTTAATTACCAAACTGCTCAACTGTATACACAAAAAAAAAACGTTGGTAAATCCAACATTTTTCATTGGTAAATTCACCAATTTCCGTCTTTGATTATCGCCCAAAAGTTTTTCCATTTAATAACAAATGGTTTGAAGTTTTGTTTTTAAAAATTTTTCACTTTTTGATTTTAATTTGTTTTGTTTTGTTAGTTTTGATATTAAAAGCGGATCCATTTGAGAACAAAATGTCTGCATTGTTGAAATCAATACTTTTCGATTTTAAATTTAAAAGCTGATCCATTTATAAACTAAAAGATATGGGAGTCATTTTTAATATACATGGTACAAGAAACTACTTTTTATTTTATTTTAAATACAAAAATTCGCTTACATCAATTATCTTTTAAATCTTAATCATTATTAATATTTATATATCTTTTTTATTAGTCTAACTTATTTAATCGCTATATCCAGGCATTCGCGAAAACTCTTAAATTTATACTTTATAGTATTACAAAATAAGTAAATGTGTTTCAATTCACCTTATGTGCCAACTACTACAATTCGTGGTTGTACTGTTATTTTATGCTTCCGTCATGTTGCTTGTAAACTTTCAATTTTCGTCTGTATATCGTTGACACTTGCTACATGACAAATGAAGTCTTCTTGAGCATCCGATATAGATGGTTTGTAAGTGCGGCTTATTTTTTGTGGAATAAAGACTGCATGAAGTTGTGAAATGATTGTAGAATCTCTGAAGTCTTTAAAAAAAATAAAAATATAAGAAAAATTTATTGTTGTGTATGAGTTACAAACATTTAGACAATAATAAACCCTCTACAAGGATATAATTATAAAATCGTGCATGTATATGAAAGTAATGCGTACAAACTTTGGAAGAAAATACCTGTGAATATGTCTGGAGCCTCTAGGAGTTCCAAAAGGCCTCTGTTCAATTTGTCCTTTACTTCAGCTTTATATATTGGAATGATTAAAGCTGCAAAATTCTCAAAATGTTCCTTTAATTTTTGTCCTTTTCCAGGGAACAAAATGGAGAAGTCTATACTAATCTGAAAAAAGACCATTTAATTGCTCTGTAAAAAACAGTTCTTTAAATTAAATACCATTTCAAAGCCGTAGAAGTCATCATAGCGGGTCTACATTTTCAATAATGCGTCTAACGAAACATCTTTCGAGGAATTCATTCGATACTTCCTTTTCTCCATTCTCCTTTGGGATATCAACTTCCCTTCTCTTTTCCTGCCAAACCAAATTTTTTAAATTAATTTAAATAAATTAATAACACTAGTTTACAAAAATAAAAAAAAAAAATGACCCATTTCAGCTGAAAATTTTTCTTAGTATAGTTTGGAATGGTGATCTAAAAAATCGATTTCAAAAATTTTTTCATGGCTCCGTTTTTGAAATATTAATTTTTTAAATTTTTTGGTAGGTACTCTTACATTTTAAGCCATATCTCAGTTCATAATTGTCAGATAGAGTCAAGTAAGAAATAAATCGAAAGGTAATGGAGCTGCCAATAATTGCGTGGAGCATTGTTTTTAAATCGGTTCAGTAGTTTGAATTTAACAACCAAGAATATTTCAAAAAAATCGACTTTTTGCTCGAAAATCCAAGAAATTTCATTTTTAAACGACTAGAAAAATATAAAAAAATACAAAAAAATTATTTTTATTTTTTCTACTTAAGAATCGCACTTTTACGAAGAAAATAAGGTATTGGTGAGGAAAATCGTGTAACACGTACCATAGATGGATCAAATTGAGTAGAGGAACTAACAGTCAAATTTGAGTATATTGTGTGTTTCCAAAATTAACATTGTACTTTTCTTCGTTTTTTGGTCAAATTATGAAGTGAACGAAAAGCCAGAACAAAAATAAAAATTGAAAACGGAAAAAAAGTCGAAGCAAACGAAAATTTAATTTAAAATAATTAGGAAAATATCACATTTTTTTGCACTAAATTGCTTACAGCTCCTGTGTTTGTTCACAGATTTTGATCATCGATATCTGTTTTTCTTCGTAGAAGTGCGGTTCTTATGTAGAAAAAATAAAAATGATTTTTTTGGATTTTTTTTATATTTTTCCAGGCGACCAAAAATGAATTTTCGAGCAAAAAATCGATTTTTTCGAAATATTTTTGGATATTGTAGTCAAACTAATGAACCAATTTAAAAACAATGTTCTACTCGATTACCGGCAGCGAAATAACCTTTCGATTTTTATCTTGCTTGACTCTATCTGACAATTATAAAGTGAGATATGACTTAAAATGTAAGTGCCCCTACCAAAAAATAAAAAAAAATTATATTTCAAAAACGGAGCCATGAAAAAATTTTTGAAATTGATTTTTGAGATCACCATTCCAAACTACACTAAAAAAAATTTTCAGTAGAAATGGGTCTTTTTGGCTGTAAACTAGTGTAATTAACCTTAGAAAAGAAAGAAAAGGAAGAAGTTTTAATAAACAGAACGAAATGGGCATTTCGGCTGACTTTGTGTATTTGAGAATTTCAACTGCAAGCCACAGAGACAGTGACAGCAATACATATGAAGAGAATATTTCGCAAGTGTGTGTGCATCTCCCGTGTGTACACACGACACCAACAAAAAACGACGCAAAAAAGACATACAGGCCTGTTCCGAATTCCGAACGTTTTCAAAAAGTAAAAACGAAACGAAAACAAACGTTTGACTATTTGCTGTTCCCAATTCCGAACGATTTGGCTACGTTTTGACTTTTCGAACTCGGTTTCGAAGTCGGTTTCATAAACAGCTGGATGACTGGCCTGCGCGCGTGTTTGTGTATATCGACAGCAGCCAGAGTTGGCATCATCGCTATAATTTTAATCTACAAAGCTCTTATTTACACTTTAAGCCAATTTATTTTTATTTGAAACAGTTTTAAATCGTTACATTTGAATATGTGATGTCAAATATGGTTAAATATAGCTAAATAAATTAGAAAAAGTGCTGACCGAATAAATTAATTTAAATAAAGCAACCCCAGCAGCTATCGATTGACGATTGAATTCGACTAAAACGTAAAGTGGAATTCAGAACAGCTCGGTTTGAAAACGACCGCTCGGTTTTGCTTTTCACGCAATATTTTATAGATGTTTATAAATAAATGATTTTAAAATACACTTAAACTGTAAAAATTTTAATTAGTGATGCTAATCGATTTTAAAAATGTTCAACATTATTAAATTGATCAGTTTATAATTTTTGCGATTTATTTTAATGCTTTCAATAGCAATTACTTTTCATTCTGCTGACTCTGCAGCACAGCTTTTGAAAACGACAATTCTGGTCGATTTGCGGAATTCGGAACAGCAATCAACTCGATTTGCGACAATTCCACTCGTTTTCGGAATTCGGAACAGGCCTGATAGATGAGAAAGAAACACATACATACATACAAATGTACATATCGCTCACTTACTTCAATACTGGCATAACTCAAAAAATACGATTTTTGACTTAATGATGCAGAAATGTGCGCGCTCTTCTGTACTATTTTATGTAAAAATTTTCGTATTGCTATCTCTTCTACTTTTCATGTGAGGTGAGAATATGTCGCAATATCATTTTCCAGGTTCATTTTCATGTTGATGCAAGAACCCCCATATCTCAGTTGTCCTGCTGTCGATATTGACCAAACATACTTCGTTTTTCAGTTAAAACATCATATTTTTAATGTTTATAAATAAGCATTCTTAATTTATAATATTTTACTTAATTAAGTTGAAACTAAAAGAACCATTTTTTTTTAGGTAAAAATCAATTGATAACTTCAAACGTGTTTTTCTCAAAATGGATTATTTTGAGTTATGCCAGTATTAAAGTAAGTGAGCGATATGAAGGTGTTGTTGCCTGCGTGAGCTACGCGCCCTGCTCCAATCAATTCAAGAAGGCGCACCGATCGGCAAAAGTTTGCACTCCCGTAAAGCAGTTTCCTTATTCTCCATATTCCGTACAACAGTTAAATACAAACATAATCATATGTATGTATGTATTGGTAAAAGTAAGGGCCGTTGGCTTATGCCTCAAATGCGCAATGCAAATTCATCAAATCAAACTAGATTTGCTGAAACAGAAACATAAGAAAACTCTAAATATGCTTGCCACTATCTCTGCCACTTGCAGTCGAAATTTCTAGAAGCACAAACTTAGCCGAAGCCCTCGCTAATGCACCGTTTTTATTTTTTAGCACTTAAAATATTTGTTTTGGCGTCACTAGCCAACATTTTGTCGAAAAAAATTGCACAAAATTGATCAAAAGACAAGCATTTTGATTTTTCTCTAAAATCAAAAGTTGAACTTGTTGGATTTAACGCGTTGAAGGCAAAAGTGTTAGCGGTTTAAAATCAAAGGCACGCAGAGTTGATTCTAAATGACTTAAATTTGTTAATACGATTAAATTCGTCAAATCAACAAGAAAATTCATTAAATCAAAAATTTTTTGCCAAAAGCGAAAAATGTCGGATCTTCAACTTTTTTTTTTTTGTGTATACCGTGACTAGATTGTGGAAGAGAAATTGTGGAACTTACTAATTGGTTACTCTAGTAAACTAATTTATTGAATTTTGCACATTATTTATCCCGCCCTTTCTTGGTCGCCAACATTGCGGTGTTGTTGTTGCTTTGTTTTTTCTGCTTCAACGTTTGAGTTTCAGCATTTGGCACATGCTTAAGCATTAAGTACCGCTTATCACTCATTGCATTTGTTGTTCTCGCAAGAGTTCTTGTGCGGCTGCGCTGACAATTATTTTTGTAAGCTTTTGTTATTACGCGTGCCCTGCACTTGAAGCCTAACAAAATGCTTTCTTGTTGTTATGAGCAATGAGAGTTTAACCATAACTCCATGGACTTTCTTGTTGCATGTTGGCTGTGTAACAATGTTGCACACGTTAGGTGTGCAGGCTTTCCTGGCCGCCAGGGTGACATCATTACCAAAGTTCCTGGCTTAACTTGGAGTTGTGAACCCTGCCGAGAAGTTGCATTTGAAGTGCATACATTTATGAAGCAGACTCGCGGAGATTTCATGGAGGTCCAAGATGATTTTTTCAATCTCACTGGAAAGTTTCGGAAGATGAACTCGAAGTTTCGCGGTTTCAAATTATCGCATATGTGCAATAAAAGAAGCTATGTACCATTTTCACAACCTAATCGTTTCCATTTTGCAGAAGCAACATTTCCTTCGACGCCGATGCCGCTAGCTCTTCTGGCATGGTATCTGCTGCTGCTGACATGGAAATGCTGTCGACCACTGCGCATACCCTGGCTAATACGGATGAAGCTGGTGATAAAACTGTTGCTCGAACTGATGTTTCCTCCGGTGAAAAGACTGCTTCTTCTGCTGCAGTCTCCTCTTTGGTTGCTACGGATAACGCAAAACGTCCAAGTAAACCTGTGTCTGATATCGAAGCTCCTGCAGCAGCTCCTGCATCAACTCCTGCAGTTTGCCGATGAAAATGCTGCTTCTTCTGCTGCAGTCTCCTCTTTGGTTACTACGGATATCGCAAAACGTACATGTGAACCTGTGTCTGATATCGAAGCTCCTGCTGCAGCTCCTGCATCAACTCCTGCAGTTTGTCGTACCCTACACACAAAAAAAACGTTGGTAAATGTAACTTTTTTCATTGGTAAATCTACCAATTTCCGTCTTTGACTTTCGCCCAAAAGTTTTTCCATTTAATGACAAAATGTCTGCACTTTTGATTTTTGTATATAAGGAAAAAAATCAAATTACTGCGAACTGCTGCGCTACTGGTTGCCTCAATAATTTTGTTATTCCGAAAAACAACGAATTAAATTAACGTATATTTATTAATTGAAAAAAACTTTTACTTACTCTATGAGGATTTGAACTCGGTTTCCTTGCACTGAAATTCGAAGTGACTGACGTTTTAGACGACTGGGCCACGCTGCTCGTCTGAGTACAGGCAACTAAAAGCTTACTTATAGCGAATGGGATTCGAGTGTGTGTTGAAAAAATTTTCATTATTGCCTGCTTGTAATTCTCGATATCTAATTCCACACACGGACCATATAAATAGCGCATTCGAAATTTGCGAAGAAAAAATCACATAGTTAATTTGAAATGACTTTTGTTTTGATAGTACGTTGAAATTGGTAAAATCAACAAGAAAAATTATTAAATCAACAATTTTTAGTCAAAGACGAAAAATGTTACATTTACAACTTTTTTTTTTGTGTGTAGCTGCAAACGTTGCTATGCCTTTAACTACCAAAGTTCCTGCTGCAGATCCAACAGCTGTTTTTGCATCCGCGTCTGATGTCAATGGTGGTGCTGCATCAGCTCCATCTGCTGCTCCTGCACCAGCTCCATCTGCTGCTCCTGCACCAGCATCTGCACTTTGGTCTGCTGTAGCTGCCAATGTTCCTGCTCCAGCTTAACATGCTGCCGCTTCTACGCCTACCAATGCTCGACTTTCTTTCCGTCCTATCGAAGCAGTTGCTCCTCGGAAACATGATATCACTGAGAATAACTTGAAGAACTATTTTATCACTTCCACAGGATGCTCGGACATATCGGTATATAAATATACCTTTTCTAAGCCTTGATCAATATCCTCTTTCAAACTGTACGTTCCCTCTTCCCTTCTAGACCAAATTCTTCATCCTGATCTTTGGCCTCAATTCGTGAATTTGAGCCTAAGTCAACTGGCACTCTTCCTAAGGCCTCAAAAAACTGTTGTCATCCCTTGTCATCAAATACCAGAACGTAAACTCCTATCCCTTTACCTTAACAGTTTTGCTTTCGAGGGTGACATTTTAACGATGACTGAAACTTGGCTTCAATCTCATATATTAAATAGTGAGATTCTGTGCGACTCTTATTGCATTTTTAGAGTTGACCGTCATAATCGTAATGGAGGGGGTGTATTGATCGCTGTTAAACTCTTAATGCTTCTATTTTCCATATTTCTAACACTGACGACATTGAATTTGTGTGTGTCTGTGTGCACACCCTACACATACATATTTTTGAGCTGTTCTTATGTGCCTGCTTCTTCTGACGAATCCACTTATCTTAAGCATGCTTCTGCTATTGAGTACATTTCCAAATCCTGCTGCTACTGTGACTTTAAAGTCGTCGTGGGTGACTTTAATCTTCCCTTTGTTTCTTGGGTCTCATCCCCCGATTCGGATTTTGTTCTCCCTTCATTCCAGCATAGTTTTCTGGACAGCATGTTTGCCCTATCTCTGCTTCAAGCTAATTTCGTAAAAAATTCGCATGGTCGTATATTGGATTTATTATTTTCTGATAGTCCATGTGCTACTTTATCTCGTACATGTCCCATTTCTTTGCCTGAAGATAGTTATCATCCAACCTTAGAGCTTCAATTAGATCTTCCAGAGATACCCAAAGAAGTAAAGCCAACCAAAGCGCTACTTAGGCGTTGTTTTAGGAAAACAAAGTTTAATCTTTTGAGCAATTTGTTGCTTAACACTGACTGGTCATATCTCAATCAAGTTCATTGTGTTGAAGCTGCCACCAAATTGTTCTATTCTAAACTTTACGAACTTTTTGATATCTCCATTCCTTAGGAAATTGTAAGACGCGCTCAGAAAAATGTACCTTGAACTTGTGCAAGCCTTAGACACTTAAAAAATGTTAAGTCTCGTCTGTTCAAAACGTACAAAAGATCTGGGAAAGCAACGGACTTCTCCAAATACTCTACTGCTAGGCCAAAATTTCAAGCCCAAAATCGTATTTGCTATAAAAATTATCTCTCTCGAGTACAGAGTAATTTTTGTAACGATCCAAAGAGCTTTTACCAATTCGTTAATTCTAAACCAGGGGTGCCCATGCCTATTGCGCAAGACACGCATGTGTTGTTGTTCTACGAAAAGGAATAGCCTGCGCGTATACGATTTACGCATGCCATAAGCCAGCAAAAAGCAAAAACAAATCATATGCCTGCTCTGTGTTTTGTTGTTATCGCGCTCTGATCTGCAACAACAACATCATATGTGTCTCTCTTATCTCTCTCCTATGTCTCTCGCAAACTCGACCTCAAAAACAAATAGCTTATGCGTACGGCTGAACGCTTGTCGCGCTATCAAGTATGATTTGCGTAGCAACGACCACACATACGCACAAACAAAAATCGGTTCTCTCTCTCTATCTCATTTTGTTGTTATTGCTTACGCGCTGGTAAGCTCTTTCTGGGCACCCCTGTTCTAAACGTCGTTCTAATATCTTACCTTCTTCCCTGTTCTATAAACATGAAAATGCCTCGTCTGATATTGATATTGCAAATCTCTTCGCAAAATTTTTTCAATCAACTTACTCGTCGTCCGATGCCAGCAATAGCTATTCTTATCCTATTTCCTCGTATGATTTTATACGCTGCCCCACAATTCCTTTTTCTTCTGTCCTAAATGGTTTACTTTCATTAAAATCTAACCTTTTTCCTGGCCCTGATAATGTGCCATGGTGCATCTTAAAACAATGCGCAGACTTGCTTGCCTACCCTATCCACATCTTGTTCTCTAAATCACTTGAACAGTTTAAGGTCCATGGAAAGAATCTTTCGTCATTCCCTTACATAAAAAGGGCTCACGTTCTGACATTTCTACCTACAGGGGCATTGCGAGACAGTCTGCAATACCTAAACTCTTTGAGCAAATTTTAACATCTCAATTACAACATTCCTGTTCTCCTTTTATATCATCGAACCAGCATGAATTCGTTAAAAACAGATCCATTACTACAAACCTAATGGAATTTACTTCTTCAGTGATTCATAGTTTCACTCAAGGTAAACAAACAGATGTTATTTTTACCGATTTAAGTAAGGCTTTTGATATTGTTCCTCATTGTCTTCTGATTCTGAAATTGCGTCTGCTGGGATTTCCGCTGGGGCTTCTTAATTGGATAAAATCTTATCTTCAGTCTAGAACTCAGAAAGTTGTATTTAATAGTTGCACTTCTTGTCCGGTTTTTGTGCCCTCTGGAGTTCCCCAAGGTAGCCATCTTGGACCTCTTATCTTCTTGTTAATCATTAACGACCTGCCTAATGTAATTAAGCATTCTCGTGCATTAATGTACGCAGCTGAATTAAAAATATTTCTGAGCCATAACTCGCCCAACGATTCTGCTTTGCTTCAGGTTGATTTGAATTCAATATATATGTGGTGCTCTCACAATTTGTTGTATTTGAACAGGGACAAATGTTAATCCTTTACCCCCACCGGATCGGAAGGAGTTTCTTCTATTTGCACTTAATGTCTTTCTTTCCTACCCCCTTATTTTGTATCTCTTTCTATTCTATTATATTGTAGCTATGTCTTTTAGACGAAGCTGCATTTAAAATAAATAAATAAATAAATAAAAATAAAATAAATATGAAAAGAAAAAATAGAGGCAAGCTAGCTTCGGCTCGACCGAAGCTTATATACCCTTGGAGCCTGAGATATGACTGCTAGTTTGTTATAGTAGTAGTATTATATTTATTTTCAATAATTGCTTGGCAATAGCCGTTTGTACTCTTATATAATATTTATATTACTTAGTACAAGGAGTATGTATAAGGAGTAAGGAGCTTAAACTATTATATATATTTTTTAAAAATCCTCTGTTACAATTTTGAGTCTATATTTAAGGGCAGCAGAGAGGAAAGCCGCAAGTGTAATCCAATTTTCTCCGTTGAGTCGATCTCTAGTTTTTTCCCATGTGAAGGATCTTTCTCCGAAATATTTAAGTCGGAGTTCTCCCAGTATTGGGCATTCTGAGAGGAAATGGAAGGTGTCCTCCCTGGCGCTCATGTTGCAAAGCGAGCACTTCTCGTCGCTTATGTGGGGTCTATAATTTAGAGCAGCATTTCGGATCTCGCTTGAAAAATTACTTTTATAGCATCTACTGAAAAGTCATCTGTAAAATAATTGCTTTGTCCCAGGTTGAAGATTAGGCCTTTATATAAAATCCGAGTTTCGCTCCGCCGAGCAGTGACCTCAAAGGAATTCCGCTGCGCTTCTTCAACTCTTTCCAGTACAGTGTCGTGCGTTCTTCTCCATTCAGCTATGTCTTCTATATCGCAAAACATACTATTAGCCTGGAAAATTTTTTGCCATTCTGCAAAGCACTGCGATTGGTCCCTCAGGATTTGCATAGCGACTAACTTAGGAAGCCTGTTCTGAGGTAGATCCATGATTTTCCTCATGTATTTAAAATGTCTGTCCAGTGTATTGTGGTAGAGGGTAGGTAGACCAGTCTCAAGGTGTATCGCATATGTTGGTGTGTTGATTGGCAGCTTAAAAAGCTTCTTAATAAAATCACGCGCTAGCTTTTCCACACTATCGTATTTATATGCCAGCTTAACAATAAATTAATCAATAAATTCATAGCTGAAAAGTGTAAAGTGTTACCAAAAAAAAAAAAGTTTTTCTCACTAAAACTACTTTTTCGACCGATCGTTTTTATGGCCGCTATATACTATAGTCATCCGATTTGGATCAAACTTGGCAGAATTATGTGGTTTGGCTGCGATAGCATTAAAGTTTTTCTCACCAAGATTTTTTTTCAGACCTATCTTTTGTATGGGAGCTTTACTATATAGTTGTCCGATTTCGACAAGTCTTGGTGAAATTACGTGAAATCATTTAAAACTTATAAATACAAGCGTTGGGAGCGATAGCACTAAAAACAAAAAAGTTTTTCTCACTAAAACTAGATTTTCAACCGATCGTTCCTATGGCAGCTATATGCTATAGCCATCCGATTCGGCCGGTTCCGTCATATGTACAGCGTATTTGTACCAAAAGACTTCGTGCAAAGTTTGGTTAAGATAGCTTTAAAACTGACGGAGGAGATAGCATAGAAACAGACGGACGGACGGACAGACGGACAGACGGACATGGCTATATCAACTCAGCTTGTCATGCTCATCAAGAATATATATACTTTATACTCTAAAAATAAAGTACGCCTAAGTCTCACGTTAACTTCATTTAAAAAAAAAAAAAAAAAAAAAAGTAGAGCATACCACTAGGAGCGAGATTTAAATCTGTAAATCGCTGTATTTTTGTAAAAATGCGGCGTACCCCACCCGGCTCCAACAAAAGAGTTCTACTCGACACATCTCCAGAAGAAACTCAACCTAGCCCCCAATTAAAAGCGCAAAACATGCCTTCCGCAGCCGCCCTCATAGGAAATATGCAGATGCCGACAATGCCCACTACGGCTGTAGGATCTATGTCAATCGAAGCACTCTCTTCCCTAATGTCAAACCTTTTAGACGCCAAGCTGAAGGATCTTCCCACCAAATCGGACATCGAGGGAATAAACAAAAACTTTTTAGAACTTCAGCAGAAAAACGAGGAGCTAGAGAACCGACTGGGAAAAATGGAGGAGCAAAACACGGCACTGGAGCAACAACTGGATTTTCTTATGAAAAAGGCAAACGAGAAAAACATCGTAATGCATCTTCAAGTATCCGCTGAAGAAAACCCCATCGAAAAGGCAAAATCTATATGCATGGAAGTCCTCAACACCAGAGACAAGTCCGCTGTCACTGCCGCATGGTATTTCAGGCCAGGCAGAGCAGGTGGTGCTGGCGTCATCGTCAGCTTCCGTTCAACGCAAGAGGTTTTCCGCCTACTGAGGGAATACAAAAAGCTCAAATCGCTTGATGTCACCGCTCACTGGGATTTCCCACCAGAAACTAAGGAGAAAACTCGTAAACTGGTTGCCATTAAAAAAGATCTTCCAAAACGTGAAAATGTGAAGGTCGCTATGCGAGATGACACTTTGCTGGTAAATGGGATAAAGTTTACATATGACAACAGAAACAACAAACTCATGTGTGGACAACGCGATGGAGCACTGGCACTAAATGAGATAATATATGAACAAAACACTCAATCGTCTATAACCCTAACTATATCAAGTTCAGCTGGAGAAAATATAAATGAGGGCGACTTCTCCAAAAGTAGCCACTTAATTTCGAAAGAAAATTGGAATTTTTAATATTAATGCCGTCAGTCATATTAATATCATACAAAATAGCACAGTAAGTCTAAAAATTTTGTCATACAACATATCAGGTCTCGCAAGTAAGCGCATACATACCACATTCTTTTAATTTTGTTCAAGGCCATGATATATTTCTATTCTACGAAACTTTTATTGAGAAAAATGAGGCAAATTACGAAAATTATTTCGCTGATTATAACCTACACTGGGAAATGGCTCTACGCGTGGAAGAGCATCTGGCGGATGCCTCTTTGGTATCCGCAAAACTGCACCCGACAACATCAACATGGATTTCGACACAGTAAGCGGTCAAACGATTATAAAACTCAAACTAAAGTCAGAAATACTGGTAATTGTGCTGGTCTACCTAAACTGCAACAACTGGGATGCAAATTACGAACAGCTGTACGACCAACTAATGGAACTGGACAATAGAAACGTTATGCTTATAGGAGATTGCAACGCTAGGATTGGCTCAGAGCAGACTTCGATGAAATGTGAGGTGAGCAAATACGCATCAGCTGAAAGAAGAGCCAAGGATGGCAAGTTAGACCGAAAAGGGCGCCTTTTTGAGGATATGTGTGAATGCTTGAACCTTACCATTCTAAACGGAAGAACGAAAAGTGATGCAGAAGGGGACTTCACTTTTATCAGGGGAAAGGCCTGTTCAACCATCGACTACTGCGCAATAGGGGAAGGCTGGGAAAAATATGTAACTGATATGGAAATTGGAGCGCTTGTGTACTCGGACCACTTACCAGTCACAGCGTATATAAGTGCAGAGGAACCTACACAACCCCAGGAAACCAAAAACCTCCTCCCAAAGCTAGTATGGCGACAGAGATCGGAAGCTACATACAGAAGACATTTAAATAACCAGGTTGCCCAACGTCAGGGCTTAAACAATCCAGCTGAAATAAATGAGCTCACAAAATGTATTAGAAATGCTGCTCGCTGCATGAAACCTCTAGGAAAACCGAAGTATAACCAGCCATGGTTTGATCAGCAATGCGAATTGGCGAGAAAAAACTCTTTTCTGCTCCTACGACGGGTGAAGACAGAAAATTCAGATAGAGTAAAATTGGAGTATCAAAATGCAAACCGACTGTATAAGGACTTATGTACAAAAAAGCAACAGCAATATTTCCGAAGTTTGGAATTAGAAATCACTAACATTAAAGACAGCAAATCTTTCTGGAATATGATTAGAAAACTCAACGGTACGGCGTCCTACAAACCGATAAAAGCTAAAAATGAACTACTCGCACTGCATTTTGAAAAACTTTTATCTGACAGCCAAAATGAGATACAATTCCAGTTTGGACTGCCGTACATAGAACACCGACTCTTGGATATGGACATCAATGTATCGGAGGTGGAGGCAGCTATAAGAAAGGCTAAAGTCAATAAAGCTCCTGGCGAAGATCGAATACCTGTTGAATTTTTCAAGCATGCAACCCCAGCGTTCGTTGAAGAGCTTACACGCACCTTTAATGCCATCTTTGACTCTGCTGATATACCTGATAACTTCAAAAAGTCCGTAATATTCCCCATACACAAAAAAGGTACACAAACAGAGGCGAGCAACTATAGAGGCATATCCTTCCTCAATTCGACCATGAAGCTGTTTGCGTCAACGCTTCTCATGCGATTGGAAAGTTGGGTATTGGAACAAAATCTTTTGGGCGAAAACCAGTTTGGGTTTAGAAAGGATTTTTCAACAGTCGATTCCATCTTTATACTGTCTTCAATAGTTACAAGCCATCTTAAAGAGAAAAGGAAACTTTACGCAGGCTTTATCGATTTCAAGGCTGCTTTTGACACAATCGACCGGAAGAGCCTTATTTACAAACTCAGCAATATGGGCCTATCGACGAAGTTTCTGAGAGTCATACAGAAAATGTTTGAGGAAAATATAGCAGCTGTATGGGATGGTTCAAAACTATCAGACTGGTTCCAAAGTAACACAGGAGTAAAGCAGGGCTGCCTGCTAAGTCCGCTGTTATTCTCACTCTACATAAACGATATTTCGGAAGCATTACCAGCAGGAATTTCATTTGGCAGCATGAATATAAAAACGATATTGTACGCGGATGATATGGTGCTCTTAGCGGATTCAGCACCCCAGCTCCAAAAAATGCTAAACCAACTAAGCGAGTACTGCAAAACTTGGAATTTGAAAATAAACACTGACAAGTCAAAAGTGCTCGTGTTTAGGGATGGCAGAGGACGTGCAGCTCAAGGGGAATCATGGAGCTTAAACGGTGCGAATATAGAGAGAGTAACATCTTACAAGTATCTAGGAGTTACTATGACCTCAAATGGAAAATTTTCAACGCACCTCCGTCTAAAGCTAAAGGAATCCATCATGGCTCTAAACAGCTCTTGGAACAAACTAATGAGTAACAAGAACGTACTACCGAGTGTTAAATATAAGATGTATGAAGCAACCGCCCGATCCGTTCTGTGCTACGCCTCACAGGTATGGGGAATTTTCCGCTATGAAGATGTGGAGAAGTTGCTGCGTTTTTTTATCAAGAAAATATTTCAGCTGCCACGAAACTCTCCAAACTATGCAATTTATATTGAGACCGGACTTCCCGAGCTATACAGCTACACCTTGGGCACGCATTTTGTATACATGAGGCAGGTTATGGAAAAACCAGCAACACGACTGGTGAATAAAACTGCAAAACTGCTATTAACAAATGAAGCTCAATGTTTCAATGAATGGCGTCTTCTAGCTGCTGAGCATAACGTCCCTCTAGACCTCCAAAACCATCGATCATGGACAGCGACACACAACAACATACTGGAGCGTTTAGCGGAACGCACTCGTGAAAAATATATTGAACAGGCCCAGAGAAGCACAAGCAGGGGGCTGTACAAACAACTTAATCTCTCTCTAAGCGAACGAAATTATTTTAATGACCGTTATAAAATAAAAGTAATTTCGCAAATATTCCGCGCTCGATGTGATGTGATGGCACTGAACTTCAAGACATATAGAGATGGTATACAAAATGAATGCACGCTTTGCAATAGACACGAAAAAGAGGATGCCTTTCATTTCCTGGCCGAATGTCCAATCCTAGGAGAATTACGACTTGTGTATTGGCAGCAAACTTCGTTGAACACTACAGAAGTAATTGAAATTTTGAATGGGCGCAGTTGGATCACACTGGCAAGTTATATTTTCGAAGCGTTAAGATATAGACAGCAAATCACAACCGAATTTTTTTAGACCTAAATTAATCAAAAACTAAACTAAATATATGTAAGAAAACCTTTCCATGTAAATATGACTGACGGCAAACTGCCAATGTCAACAAAGTGTTCTGAAAATTCTCAGAACAAATTAAATAAACTACTACTACTACTAAAAACTATATACTTTATGTGGTCGGAGATGCTTCCTTCTGTGCGTTTCAAACATCCGGTCAATTTCAATATACCCTCTCCAAGGGTTTAAAAATACTTTTGATTAATAACTTTTGAATAACAAATTAAACAAAGTGTGCAGTTGAATAGATATGAATCTATATTTGATATATGAAAAGAAAAAAATACTTTTGAATAATAAGTTTTAAATTACTATTTAAACAAAGTGCGCAGTTTCTTTTCTGTTCATTCCTTATATAATTTAATTGTTTGCCCGTATAAAGGAGCTAGAAAATGTGTGTGTGCGTAAAAAGTAATCCTAGACTTACTTAAAGGTAAGCAATGAGTTATAGTAAATAAGGGTGCTTAGATATCAGTTAACCAGTGGGCGGACTTTCGGGACACGTGCGCCGCAATAAAAATTTACCCAGCTGTGCTTTAAGTAGCTAAACATCATCAAAGGGGTAATTTTTAACTCATTTAAAATTCCCTTTTAAAATTCTAATTTCCACTAAACGAGCTAGTTTGGAAAGCTATATAATGCTAGGTTCATAAACTATTTCTTCACACAGGCATTCAACAATCCAATCAATGATGTTCGATCCGCAACCTTATCGGAATACTCGCTTTCGAATACCTTTGCAATGCATCTGGTTAAAGTTAAATGGCTCCTGGCCATTAAAAACTCCAGCAAATGGAGAACGGATGGCGCGTCAGTCATTTTACACCATTGCCTACACGTTGTGGGCGTGGTATGTAATTGTATCAGTGTGTATAACGATATGTTTCCAGACTGCCTTTCTGGTTAATAATTTCGGAGATATTATAATGACCACGGAGAATTGCTGCACTACGTTTATGGGAGCCCTAAACTTTGTCCGACTGTTGCACTTACGTCTAAATCAGCGGAAATTTAGGAATCTGATTAGGCATTTTGCCCATGAAATTTGGATACCAGAGTAAGTAAGCTTATTAAAAACAGGCAGCAACCAACCCTGTGCAGAGGGCTTCGCTTGGGCACTTGGGCCCAAAGCGAGGAAAACAAGAATTGGATAAAACCCAAGAGATTTACACAATACTTCAACGTCATTATCCGACTTTGGGGGTAGATATCGCGTCTTTAAAGTCAAGAATTCCATGTTTTTATTTTCTGTACCTAAGGTATGCAGAATATATTAAGTTTGTGCAGCAGTATGTAAGAGGGAAAGGGAATCGTTTTCCATCCAATAAAGTACTTATCGCTCACTTACTTCAATACTGGCATAACTCAAAATAATCCATTTTAAGAAAAACGCGTTTAAAGTTCTCAATGGGCTTAACCCAGAAAATAATGGTTCTTTTAGTTTCAAGTTAATCTAGTAAAATATTATAAATTTGAAATGCTCATTAATAAAACACGAAAATATGATGTTTTAACTAAAAGCTGAAGTATGATTGTGCCATATCGTCTGCAGGACAACTGAGAAATGACGCTCTTGCATTAATATGAAAATGAAGCTGTAAAATAATATCTCGACAAATTTTGATCTTACGTGAAAAAATGAAGCTGTAAAATAATATCTCGACAAATTTTGATCTTACGTGAAAAAAGTAGAAAAGAGATATCAATATGAAAATTTTACACAAAATAGAACACAATACAGCGTATATATCTGCATCATTATGTCAAAAATCGTATTTTTTTGAGTTATGCCAGTGAAGTAAGTGAGCGATATGTATATATATTTTCGATCAGCATCAACAGCCGAGTCTGTACGTATATAAGATTTTAGCGACCTGATTTTAGGCGAACTCTTAAATTTTTGGCTAGCTCAAAGTAAGTAATTAATTATAAATCAACATAATCAACACAAATCAACAAAGATTAATTTCAACGATCGCTGCTTCGAGGTTATCATCGGACTTTGTTTGCTGTTCACGTTTAAAACAACCTAACAGTTCGCTATTTAAGCTACTTTAGTTAGCGAATAAACTAAAAAGTACCTTAAATAGCGAACTGTTAGGTTGTTTTGAAACGTGAACAGCATGTTTGCTGTCCACTATCCGACCCTGTTATAAATATATATTCTCGATCGGCATCAACAGCCTAGTCGATTTATTCATGTCTATCTGTCCGTCCGTCTGCCTGTATGAACGCGTCGATTTCACACATTTGTGCATGTATGTAGATTTAGGGTTTCCCAAAAAAACATTTTGTTTTGGAACCGGCATTTTCTGAAAGCTTATATAGTAAAGTAATAGTTGACCTATGTGGTAGAGTTGGAAATTTTAGTTCATTTTAATGACCTAGTTCATTAGTTGATTTTTTCATGAACTGTAGTTCATTTGAACTATAGTTCATTTTTTGAACTATAGTTCATTCTTTTAACTATTGCTCGTTTTTTTAACTATTGTTCATTATTTTAAATACTGAGGATAATTTTAATACTGTTTGATACATGATACACAGTCGGCTTGGTTTCGATGGATTTGTTGAGTTTGCGTGCGCGTAAAATCAGGGCTTCGGTGCTTGCTCGCGCAGTTGCTCGGTCAGTTTGCTGAGATTAAACTGTTTTACTATCTACATAAATGTTGGAAGCGATTTCTTAATGTTGTTATAGGCAAAATGAAAAGCTACATCTTCATAGATGTCGCAGCCATGGATCACACATGTCGCGCTGGGGGAATCTTAACACAATCAGCGAGTTACCCTTAACCCGTGCCTCTTAGTAAATTCAAGTTAACATGTCAGCCAGTTGGGAAGCCGGCTCATTAATACCAATAGCGTTGGCACGCTTTACCGAAATTTTCTCCAAACTGGCAACTTCTGGCTATGCTCGAAGAGAAAAAAAAGTAACACCTAGGCCTTGGCTAAGTCCGTGGCTGTGCACTCGAAAAACACCTTCTTGGTCTTAGGCAAGTTCTTCGATCGTTCACCATTAATGATGGGCAGCAGTGAGAGAACTACACGATTGGCATCATAGATCACTGGGTAGACGGAAGAGCCACGAATGATGTGGCTTAAGCTGGGCATATAAGTCCATCAACTGCAGACCTGTCATCTTCTGAGTTTGGTTATGCGGTTTGAATTTGATTCCCTCTGACGCCAAATCTGCTGAAGGCTCCCTGTAATGTGTCAATGTCGTGGGTGCCCATGGCCATTAGGGTAAATGTTTTGGAGCAGCTTATCCTGCGGATCAATGAAACTTTTGCAGAACTCTGGGGTAAAGGACACATTGCGAAGCAAAGCGGCCACAGCATGTGGAAGAATCTGTGCTGAAGAGGAGGCAACACTTAGCACCTGCTGCTGGGTTGGCTCGAAAATCTCATACGTTGGCTTTGAGAAATGATATTCTCGTAGTCCTGCTATTTGTAATTTTTTAAATGTGAATAGCTTGTTAAATTCATAGAAAATCATTATTAAATGCAGGCCCAATAGATTTTCATATCTCATGTATCAGACAATGAGTAAACGCCTTAAAATTGGCTTCAGTGGTAAAAAAAAATGAACTATAGTTCAAATTGAACTATAGTTCAAAAAATGAACTATAGTTCAAATGAACAATAGTTCAAAATATGAACTATAGTTCAATATATGAACTATAGTTAAAAATATGAACTATAGTTCAAAAAATGAACTATAGTTCAAAAACTGAGAAATACATAGTTCAAAATATGAACTATAGTTCAAAACCAAGACCTAGTTCATTAGTTCATTTTAAAGACTAGTTCATTTGAACTAGTTCAACAAAATCGCCACAACTCTACTATGTGGCCCAGTGGTTAGTGTGCTGGACTGCTGGGCGGGAGGTCGTAGGTTCGATCCCGCCTCTGAACATCTAATAATAAAAGTTTTTTTTTTCTTTAGAAAATAGCTGCGAAAAATTTAAAGCACACACGCCAAAAGATCGTGAGAAGCTTGGCTTAGTCCCGTTGTAGGGGCTGTATAGCCAACATTTACATTTACATTTTATAAAGTAAAGTATTTTCGAGATTTTTTTTAGATTTTTCGATAGACATTTAGAGGTAGCTCAAACCGAATTTTGCTCAAATATCGGGATTTACCTACTGTTTTTGAATTTTGCTTGTAACTTGGTCAATAAAAAACGATTTTTCTAGTTATCAAATCAACATTTTTAAAGAAAAATGTCAAAATTTTACTTTTATGAACCTAACCATAAGTCTTGCCTATGCTTTTGCTCATTTAAGTACCACACATTTAGGGGTGTTACAGAAATCTCTAGAAATTTTGGCCACGTTTGGGACAGTGAGAGATTTCATTTTCTTATTTGAAAATCGAATTGAAAGGTTTGTGTCCATGCTAATGGTATTTTTCAATCAAATCTATAAACAGGGTTGTCCTTTTTTGCAAAAAAAATTTCCCATCTTCTTGTTATGAGTTAATTTGATGTTTAAATGTAATTATTTGATTGTGTTACATGTTTTATTATGCATTTTTTAAATTCAAATTTAAGTCATATTCTTCAAAAATAAAATTCAAAATTGAAAAAGTTTTTTGCGCCAATCATTAAATGTTTCGGTTGGTTCGGCGATTTCGGTTGGTTTTGCGAACAATTATTGAAACGCAAATTTTATTATTAAAACAATTAATATATTTAATTCATTAGATGCAACCTATGCAGAAAAATAATGTTGATTACATTTCCAATACCAATTTTACTTATCAAAATTGTTTTAGTGGTGAATTTCGCCAAATCTCCCAACAAAACACGAGAGACTTAAAACCAACGGAAAGAGATTTCTGTGACACAGAGAATTGGTTTTGGGTTGGAATTTGGTTGGAAGAGACACCGCTGATTACATTTTTTTGTAAATTTTGAATTCATTTAAAAAAAACGCATTATAAACTTTTTCAAATTTCATTATAATTGTCCAGATGCTTTGTTAGATAAAGTTGTTATTATAGTCTGTTATCACATCAAGGTCTTCTTCGTCATTTTTATACCCTTGGGAAGGTTATATTAAAATCGGATTACTATAGCATCTAGCTGCCATTGGAACGATCGGTCGAAAAGGTAGTTCTACTAAGAAAAACTATTTTGTTTTCAATGGTAGCGTATTTGTACTTTTCTGTTATGAATATCGACCCCTGTGCGCGAAAAAATCGTATGTGCCAAAAACCAAATTATACAGGAGAGCGTTTTTCTACTGTTCGATGCGGTGGGTGGCAACTTCGCTACCAATCTTTAGATGTGCAACATGTATCAATTTGTTTAACTAAACTCGTAACTATTTTTATGAAAATTTACCAATTTAGCAATTTTTTAACCAGACTGTTGAATATCAGTATTGTGGGGCACATACGATCATTGCGCCCAGAAGAAATAAACTCATTATTGTCACATACGATAAAATTGATTTTGTTGTATCTCCGTAGTCGTTATGGTTATAGCTATATAACTTTACCAGATGATGAGTTAGTGGATTTTGAATCAACTTGCATCAAAATGTCAATTTCGTAAAAAATGGCACATACGATGTTTTCGCGCACAGGGGTCGATATAATCTGTTTCAACCAGGGAATCAAACCAAAATGAATTTCGGTTCCGGTTTCGGTACATTACTAACGTTTCGGTAAAGGGTTCTGTTTTGGTTTTGATAATGTTTCAGTATTTTTATTTTGGTATACTGGACCGTACCGGTACGAACCGGTAAAACTAACAGAAATTATAAAACTGAAGTTTAAACAAAGTGGGTAAGCAGCTAATTAAAACATGTGTGGTAACCTTGCACATCGTGTTAATGCTGTCGGACGAAAGTTTTACTCGACTAAAGAGCTTCGAAAAGCCGTTACTGCGGAATGGGACAAAATACCGGATTCAGAGGTCGAATTCATAATTAGCGCCATCCGGTTAGGTATTTTTCAGCTCATAAATAAGCCTGGAGGTTAAATCCATTATTTATTGATTTTTCATAATCCTTATTCTGTACCCTTTTTATTTATTTCCAGACTGGCTTTATTTAAGGGTACTGTATTCCTTCAGAAAAAATTGTTTTTCATTTTTTTTTTATTTGCGTTCTATTAGGATCTTATAAACATCCTGAAAAACTTTCAAGCAGATCCGAAACTCAGTTTTACAGAAATAAACAAAAACAAGTATTTTTTCCGACCCTTTTATATGAAAATTGTTTTCATCGACCCTCGTATCATTTGAAATTTTTAGTTTTTTCCCTTTTTGGCCAAAAACTTTATCAATATTTATAAAATGTTCGATATTTTGAAAAAAAAAAATTTTTAAGATTTTATTTTTTACCATGTCTTGACGCACTTTGACCCGAATTTCTGGAGAACTGTTTAACCGATTTTGATAATTTTTTTTTCGATGAAAGCTTACACCCAAATGCACCAAATCCAATTTTTACATTTATTAAAAATAATTTTTATTTCATCGAAAACAGATGTCAAAATTTTAAATGCGATTATCTCGGAACCACTTTTTTTAAAATGGTTGCAAAGATTTAAAGATTTTCAAATTCTTTTTTTAATATTGCTCCTAATACTCACCATTCTGGTGTGAACTAGGATATTTTTGATCGGTCAACAAATAACGGAGTTAGGACCAATACAGTGGGAAAAAATGAAGATTTTCGAAATTTTGACTTTGAAACCCCATAACTCCGCCATTTATTGACCGATCCAAAATATCCTAGTTCACACCAGAATTACATCAATTCTTAACAAAACCCCATCTTCAGTTTTAAATTCAGATCATCCGTTTTCAAAAAATTTTTGCAACCATGGGCCTATGTTTTAAATTTTTGGTTAACTTTGAACAGAAATACAACAACCGCAGGTACAACGACAACAACAAAAATGAGTGAATTTAATATAACCGATTCCCTATCGAATGAAAAACACCGCTCTAAATATCACTTATAGTTTTTGAGCAATTTAACTTTTTATAAACCTTAAAAAAATGATACCTGAAGGTATACAGTACCCTTAAATTTCTCAGTAAAAACTTAATTTTTTTATAAAAAATGCAGAAAACATGCTTTTACTTTAATAAAAATATTTTATATAGTTGATTTACCTTCAATTAAGCACGTTTCAACAATTTTTGTCAAAAAAAATATTGGAACATGTTATAAACTTTTTTTACTGAACCAAATAGAGGTGGCTTTAATTAAATTTCGATGAGTGTACATATAAATCGACTTTATCTCCAATTTCAGACAAAGTAGTTGGGTCGGAGCTGCTTTCCTTATTAATTTGCAATTGCATGCAGATGAAGTTTAGTTGTACGTTAGGAGTGTAAAATAAATGAGTGTGTTTTAAACTCTCTTGACTAAGGCCTTTAAGGACTCGATAATGGGTGCTGTTGCGGTTTTTCGTTGCATTTTACCATCTCTTAAGAAGGCATTTCATTGGTCAGTATCTCAATATATTTAAATTTTTCAAATATTATATCGATTATTATATCGTGGTTTTTCATAATCTCCATTTTCTAAGTTTGACCTCTAGGGTGGTGTACTAACCCTTGTCCATTGGAGTAGACATTTACGCCGGCGCGCCACGCCGCCGCCGCCGCCGATTTTTGTCTTTTTTAACGCGCCGCCGCCGAATCACGAAAATATCGGCGCGGCGGCGTTCGGCGCCATAGCATTTTTAAACCCGTTACTCGTAGAGTACTAGGGCAGAAGAAATCATTTCCGACCATATAAAGTATATATATTCTTGATCAGCATCAACAGCCGAGTCGATATAGACATGTCCGTCTGTCTGTAGGAACACATAGATCGGACAACTGTATAGTATAGCTGTCATACAATAGTTAGGTCTGAAAAAAAAGTTTTAGAGAGTTAAATGTTTTTGTTTTCAATATTATCGCTGTTTTATATTTTTATTAGACAAATCAAATTAAACATTATTTCGGCAATTTCACAACTTCTCTCCTCTTCTTCTTCTTCTCGATCAACAACAATAAAAAATCGATATCGATACACAACAGTTGTGCTATCGAACCCGTCGGTATTTGCAGAGCGCGGCATGGCGCGATTATTCAAATTCATTTAGCTGCGACAATCGCTCCCAACTCTCGTATTTATAAGTTTTCAATGATTTTACATAATTTTAACTAGATTTGTCGTCACATCACAACAAACTGTCAGCCATATATCAAGCTCCAAGGGTATATAAACTTCGGTCGAGCCGAAGGTAGGCTACCTCTATTTTTTTAGATGCTTTTTAGTAATCGAATAAAAGAAGCGATATTGTCTCAGCTCCATTTCCCAATGTGTCATCTCTAGAACATAATCAATGATCTCAGAAAAAAACGTTAATTTGATTTTAATTTCTTGAAATTTAATTTTTGTTTAATTATTGGATAAAGAGCTTAAGTTTAAGTTTAATAAAGAAAATAAATGAAAATTGAAGAAATGAAGAAATCTTTCAGAAAATTATATAATCTTAGAAATGATACCAATTGCTATATATTTTATAAAACAATTTTTTTTTTGTTACTGTGTACTAGAGTTGTGCCGATTTTGATGAACTAGTTCAATTGAACTAGTCTTTAAAATGAACTAATGAACTAGGTCTTGGTTTTGAACTATAGTTCATATTTTGAACTATGTATTTCTCAGTTTTTGAACTATAGTTAATTTTTTGAACTATAGTTCATATTTTGAACTATAGTTCATATTTTGAACTATAGTTCATATTTTAAACTATAGTTCATATTTTGAACTATAGTTCATATTTTGAACTATAGTTCATTTTTTGAACTATAGTTCAATTGAACTATAGTTCATAATTTGAACTATAGTTCATTTTTTTTTTACCACTGAAGCAAATTTAGAGGCGTTTACTCATTGTCTGATACATGAGATATGAAAATCTAGTGGGCCTGCATTTAATAATGATTTTCTATAAATTTAACAAACTATTTACATTTAAAAAATTACATATAGCAGGACTTCGAGACTATCATTTCTCAAAGCCAAAGTATGAGATTTTCGAGCCAACCCAGCAGCAGGTGCTAAGTGTTGCCTCCTCCTCGGCTCAGATTCTTCCATATGCTGTGTCCGCTTTGCTTCGCAATGTGTCCTTTACCCAAGAGTCCTGCAAAAGTTTCATTGATCCGCAGGATAAGCTGCTCCAAAATATATACCCTGGTGGCCATGGGCACCCACAACATTGACACATTACAGGGAGCCTTCAGCTGCGAGGATTTGGCGTCAGAGGGAATCAAATGCAAACCGCATAACCAAACTCAGGAGATGACAGGTCTGCAGTTGATGGACTTATATGCCCAGCTTAAGCACCATCATTCGTGGCTCTTCCGTCTATCCAGTGATCTATGGTGCCAATCGTGTAGTTCTCTCACTGCTGCCCATCATTAATGGTGAACGATCGAAGAACTTGCCTAAAGTGGTCCAACCAAATGGTAACACTCTCTTGTTTAGAGGTAGTCGTACGTGAGGAGAAAATTTCGGTAAAGCGTGCCAACGCTATTGGTATTAATGAGCCGGCTTCCCAACTGGCTGACATGTTAACTTGAATTTACTAAGAGGCACGGGTTAAGGGTAACTCGCTGATTGTGTAAAGATTCCCCCAGCGCGACATGTGTGATCCATGGCTGCGACATCTATGAAGATGTAGCTTTTCATTTTGCCTATAACAACATTTAGAAATCGCTGCTTACATTTATGTTGATAGTAAAACAGTTTAATCTCAACAAACTGACCGAGCAACTGCGCGAGCAAGCACCGAAGCCCTGATTTTACGCGCACGCAAACTCAACAAATCCATCGAAACCAAGCCGACTGTGTATCATGTATCAAACAGTATTAAAATTTTCCTCAGTAGTTGAAATAATGAACAATAGTTAAGAAAACGAGCAATAGTTAAAAAATTTAACTATAGTTCAAAAAATGAACTATAGTTCAAATGAACTATAGTTAAAAAAATGAACTATAGTTCAAAAAATGAACTATAGTTCAAATGAACTATAGTTCAAAAAATGAACTATAGTTAAAAAAATGAACTATAGTTCAAAAAATGAACTATAGTTCAAAAAATGAACTATAGTTAAAAAAATGAACTATAGTTCAAATGAACTATAGTTCAAATGAACTATAGTTCATGGAAAAATGAACTAATGAACTAGGTCATTAAAATGAACTAATATTTCCAACTCTACTGTGTACGCCGCCGGCCGCCGACAAATTCGACGGCTTATCTGCCGCCGCCGCCGCCGGTTCTTTCTTAACTCTACACCGCCGCCGCCGGTTTTTCTTGACCCCCTACGCCGCCGCCGACCCCCAAGCTATCGGCGTAAACCTCTACATTGGAGGCGGGAATTTGGTATAACAATTGTGGTCACTCCCTTCATCTTTGGTGAATTTTCCAAAATTTTAGATCTTATCTTTATTTAGCCAGCAACAGATGTTGTCACTGTGTGTTGCTGGTATAAATGTGCCCATTAAACACGAACTTGACGTGATCAAGAAAAACTGTACATGAGGAGTTGCCACTAGATGCCTCTAGTTCCACAATATATTGTTCCATATCCCAGGTGTTCCACTGTGTTATGAATGATGTTATGATATTAATGACATTAATTTCTCATCGTCATTGTTGGTGCGTTGCTTAAATTCGATCGAATTTTTGACGTTGTATGTAAAGCCCGCTGTAAGATTCTTCAAAATTATGAGCTTATACATAACAATAAGCATACTTAGGGCCGATTTCTCTTCTCCCAGATAGCTGCTAAATATGTGTCAGATAGTCATCAATTTTACACTGTTATTTGTTAGTTTATGTGACAAATAGCTCTAAGTATGTAGAAGATGTGAAATCGGCCATTAGACTCTACAATCAACAGACTTGGAAACCAACTAAAAATGAAGTGGTACAAAAAGCCATCAGCATCAGGCATGATCATCAGTTTTTTTTTTCGTTTATTTTATATAATTCGGTAATTAATGGCTTAATCTAAATAAACAAGAGATGTGTATATGCTTAAGTTAAAACGCAATGTCCCGCGTCGAGCACTCTGCGTCTAAGATTAACTTAATTAACTAGTATTCTTTTTAGAGAAAAAATTAAAATGAAAATTTTGTCCAAGCGAAATAATACAACAATAGCGATTTTAGAAGTGTAATGAACATTTTTTTTACAAAAAACTTCACATATATTTTGAGAAAGAAGATAAAAGGCTAAAACAAATGATACAAACTACAAATATGTGTTCGTATATATATATATGTATATTAGGGTGTACCAAAAAAATTTTTTTTTTATTTTCACGGGTGCACCGGCATTTTCTGAAAGCTAATGGAGTAAAGTATTTTTGAGATTTTTTTCAGATTTTTCGAAAGACGTTTAGAGGTCGCACAAATCGAATTTTTCCCCAAAAATCGGGTTTTCCGTATTGTTTTCCAATTTTAATTATAACTTGGTTAATAACCACGATTTTCTTCGTTTTCAAATCAAAATTTTAAAGAAAAATTTCCAAATTTTACTTTTATGAGCAAAAACAGTTGATTTTAGCTTTGCATTTGCTTGTTTAGGTACCATATATTACATTTTTTTGAAAATTTTTCATAAATTTTGTAAAAAACGCACTATAACTTTTAAAATTTCTATGAAAATTGAAAAACAAGTGATGCAGTTTAAAAGATGGTTAAATTTTTAAAAAACTCATACTTCAAAGTTGAAATTAGCTTTTACCGTTCCAGAGTTATACTCTTTTAAAGCTGTGTACCCATTGCATGAAACTAATAATATTGTGAGCTTTTTGCCTGGTTTGCAACGGTTTTGCTTCAAACTTTGAATCGTGATGTTTTTTTTTTCAACTGAGTTTTCAGATTCACCACGGAAGCCTTGCTTCGCGTTTTAAATAAAATTTTGTATCAGCAAATTCATTTCAAACAACATTTACCGTTTGGGTATTACAAGCTTCCAAAAAATACAATTAATCTTATGAGTAAAATTTGTCATTGCTTCAAAAAAAAAGTATAATTGTAATAAAAATTGTCTTTGGTGGACCAACCGTGGTACGCCAAAATGTCCTGAACTAAAGTATTCAAATGATATGGCCTGTTTTTCTGCTGCTTATGGATCACTTTACTCATTTATTAATTGATTTTAGTGAAGCTGGGTTTAGCCTAAATGGTCAATGTTGTACTTAAAGGGAATTTTGTTCTAAAAATTTTGTATTTTTAGAAAAAAGAGCATTTGAGGTCAAACTTCGATGGCAGAACTGAAAAAAAAGCAAGAAAAAATCTGTATTTTAGTTTTGGTTTATTATATACGAATATTAAGAAATTTTTGAAAGGGGGTTTTTTTTGAAAAATTGAAAAAAAAGTAAAGAAGTAGAATGAAGAGATAATGGAAAGAAGTTGGAGAAAGAAGATTTTGAGGGTTTTGGGGAGTAGTGAGGATTCCCCAAAGAAAAAAGAGGAGGGGGGAAGATAGTAAATAGAAGATTTTACTCCCCATAGGGGAGTATCGAAAGATTAATTTAAAGACGAGGAAGAGAATAGTAAATGAGATAAAGTATTTAAAATTAATTAAAATAAAAATAAAATAAAAGTTAGGCATAACTATAATAGATATAAGAAAAATGACATTAAGGCGTTTGGAATATATCGTTTTTAAAAGGGAGGTTAGATTATTAATGTAAGGGTGATTTATAAATTGAACTACCATAAGAGATTCGATCTTCTTTCTACAAGACTCTTATTCTTCTCTCACTCCCCAAATTCAAATTCATCTAGATTTATTTACTCATAAAAGAGATTTATCAACTATTTTATATAAAGTTCATTGAAAATGAAATATTTTTTCGCAGTTCGACCGCCTCTAGGCGGGTGACTGAACCATAACTCAAATATGTTATAAAGACGTCAGACAAGAAATTATTCTACGCTAGAAAGTATTTTTTTTTTTCATCGAAAAAATTTTTTTCGTTTATCAAATCTCATATGTATAAAAAAAGGAGGGAGTACCTATCGCGGTTTTTTGGCCGTCGAGTACCATCTCTTAGGGGCATGCAAACGCCTATTATACCTTCATAAAAATTGATTTTAATGAAAATCTACCGTGCGCTTTTAAAGATATTGAAGAAGTAAGGCTTACCTTCTTCTGAAGGTACCGTAACCGATTGCACGATTGAAGTGAATTTTTTATATTGCGTTCCCAATGAGCTTTATAATGCTTTAAAAGAGTATAACTCTGGAACGGTAAAAGCAAATTTCAACTTTTAAAATTCAGTTTCTTAAAAATTAAACTATCTTTTAAACTGCTTCACTAGTTTTTTCAATTCTCATAGAAAATTTAAAAGTTATAATGCGTTCTTTGTAAAATGCATGAAAAATTTACTAAAAAATGTAATAAGTGGTGCCACAAAAAGTTAAAGCAAAGCCAAAACTTATGGTTTATGCTCATGAAAGTAAAATTTGGAAATTTTTCTTTAAAATTTTGATTTGAAAACGAAGAAAATCGTGGTTATTAACCAAGTTATAAATAAAATTGGAAAACAATACGGAAAACCCGATTTTTGGGGGGAAATTCGATTTGTGCGACCTCTAAACGTCTTTCTGAAAAAAATCTCAAAATTACTTTACGCTACAAGCTTTCAGGAAATGCCGGTGCCCCAAAAATTTTTTTTTTTGGTACACCCTAATGTATATAGGCTAATCCTGTCGCCACCAAAACTTCTTGGATTTTATTGTGTCTAAAGCTGTGACGTCTTTGAAAGATATGCTTGTGTCGAATCTAAATTCGGTTTGTTTTGGTGTAGATGTTTTAATAGTTTTGTCTCTAGCCCTGCAATATCTATGGTACAATATAGGCACACAATTTTTATTTTGCACTAGATGATACCAGGTAAGTAAAGGCCTCTGGTGGCATGAATCCTAGTTCCAGTGTTTTCTTTATGTACTCCTCTTTGACGTAGAATGGTCCATTATTAAGGTTGTTAATTTCGCAATCCAAACATTTTTCAATGTGGCTCCTTATAAGGTTGATTAAATAGTTGTCGATCATGTAAACGTTAGCTGTGTTATACAAATAACTGTTTGGGTAGAACTTTGTATAATCGCTTTGTGGGGTTCTGTAAAGCGAAGTACACGCTCTGAGGCATTTACGTTCAAAGATTCGGATCCTTTCCATATATAAAGTATATAAAAGTCTTGCGGTATTTCCGCAAGCTTGTCTTTGCAAGCGCGTAGTTCTAGTTGTATTCGACTGTGTTGACTAAGTTTTTAGACACTAACATAGAAAACAAAATAGTTTTTCTCAAAAAGAGCAGCTATAAAACTAAAATTCGCTGACGAGAAGACAAAGCTAAATTCGTTTATGCCGAAATTTTATACCCTTACAAATGTTTTAATACATCAGAGTTTAAGAACGCCAGCATTAAAACAAAAAAATTTTATAATTAACCCCACTTTTCGACCGACAGTTTCTATGGCAGCCATAAGATATAGTCATCTGATTTGGACCAAAACTTCAAAATCTGTGTAAAAGCTTATAATAGTAATAATCGCAAAAGAAATTACATTAAATCACATTAAAAACAAAAAAGTTTCTCTCACAAAGACCCACTTTTCGACCGATAGTTCCTATGGCAGCTATTAGATATATATTGTCAAAAAAGTCTTGCGGTATTTCCGCAAGCTTGCCTTTGCAAGCGCATAGTTCTAGTTGTATTCGTCGCATCGGTTCACGCTAGAGCTTTTGGAAAGCTCTTTTCACGCGCTAACACGTGTTTGATTTATTGTTGTTTGTTTTTAGTCGTTCGTGAGTTATAGCGTCGCAAACATGAAGCAAAATAAAGAGAAAATACGGCATATTTTACAGTACTAAAGGCAAACACTAAAGGCAAAAATGCATCTCATGCCGCCAATAAAATTTGTGCAGTTTATGGACCCGATACAGTTTCCATTTCCACCGCACAACGATGGTTTCAACGTTTTCGTTCTGGTGCAGAGGTGATCGAAGATGCGCCACGGTCCGGAAGACCTGTCGTCGAAAATTGCGATAAAATCGCTGAATTGATCGAAAGAGACCGGCATAGTAGCAGCCGTAGCATCGGCCAAGAGCTGGGCATGAGTCATCAAACCGTTATAGACCATTTGAAGAAGCTTGGAATTAAAAATAAGCTCGATGTATGGGTGCCACACGACTTGACGCAAAAAAAACATTTTTGCCCGTATGGATGCATGCGAATCGCTTCTGAATCGCAACAAAATCGACCCGGTTTTGAAGCGGATGCTGACTGGCGATGAAAAGTGGGTCACTTACGACAACGTGAAGCGCAAACGGTCGTGGTCGAAAAGCGGTGAAGCTGCCCAGACGGTGGCCAAGCCTGGATTGACCGCCTGGAAGGTTCTTCTGTGTGTTTGGTGGGATTGGCAGGGAATCATCCACTATGAGCTAATCCCCTGTGGCCAAACGCTGTACTGCCAACAACTGGACCGCTTGAATGCAGCACTCATGCAAGATCAACAGAGGCCGAATTGTCTTCAATCAGGACAACGCCAGGCCACACACATCTTTGGTGACGCGTCAGAAGCTCCGGGAGCTCGGATGGGAGGTTCTTTTGCATCCACCGTATAGTCCGGATCTCGCACCAAGTGATTACCACCTATTTCTGTCAATAGCGAACGAGCTTGGTAGTCGGAAGTTGGCCACAAGAGAGTCCTGTGAAAATTGGCTCTCCGAGTTTTTTGCCAATAGGGAAGCGAGCTTCTATAAGAGGGGCATTATGAAGTTGGCATCTCGTTGGGAACTCGTCATCGAACAAAACGGCGCATATTTGACTTAAATCGCATTATTATAACCAATTTTATGAACAATTGAAAATTCAATAAAAAATACCGCAAGACTTTTTAGACAACCTTATATGTTGGCATCAGTGCTGCCAAATCAGCTTTTTTCCCGTCATTCAAAAAAGAGGGGGGGGTGTTTTTTTTTTTTTTTTTTTTTTATTTGTTGTTGGGGAGTGGTGCACAAACAAAGCACCTTTGAAAAAAAAAAAAATTTGGGGGACCAATTTTGGTCTATTGTGCCCCCCTACTGAATTTACAATTCCCCTAGCAGCCCTAATTCCTGTACAAAAGCCAGGATTTTTGTGGGTTCTAAGTTACTGATATTGCTTGGGTGTAGAATGTGTTTCCCAAATCTGCTGAGTCTGCGCCTCGCTAGGGCATCGCAGTGTGCTAGTATATGCTCAGAGGACTCCTCCTTCTCTTCACAGTATCTGCAAAGCTGGGTGTTTGTTATTCCCAACTTGTACATGTGGCTCCTCAGTCTGCAGTGACCCGTGTAGAGCCCTGTCAGAATTCTGAGGGCATTCTTTCCTTGTTGGATTAACTTTTGGAACCTTTTGAGGTCGTGGTTCACTATTAATGCTTTAGCTTGTCTCATTCCCTTGGTGTTTACCCAGGAGGCTGTTCTAAGCGTATTCTCTTCCTTTCTTAGAAGTTCTTTTATTGTGTGTTGGCCTATGCCGCAGTAGGGTTCTGGCCCTACCATTGCGGTGGCTGCGCCCTTGCGTGCCAGTTCGTCGGCCAATTCGTTTCCGGGGATGTTGTTGTGTCCCGGTATCCATCGTAGGGTCAGGTTGTTCCTGCTGCCTAGTTGGTCCAATTTGTTCTTTGTCTCTAAGACTAGCTTAGAGGTGAACTTATTGCTACTGAGTGCTTTAAGCGCTGCTTGGCTATCGGAGAGGATAGCTATTTCTCTATTATGGTAGTTCTTCCCCATATTACGGTCTGCACAACGGGAGATGGCACATACTTCAGCTTGAAATATGCTTGTGAATTCTCCCATTGGTTCAGATATTTTCGTTCCTGGTCCTGCTACCCCAAGTCCGGTTCCTTGGGGCGTTAGGGACCCGTCTGTGTACCACATAATTGTGTGTGGTTTCATTTTATGTGTCTCTTCAAGTGAGATCCATTCTTTCTTATTACTTTGGTGTACAGTGAAATTCCTGTCAAAGTGATACTCGGCCACCATTTCGTCTCTGGGTTGGAGGATTAAAGGGATTTCCTTTTCCAGCTTTTCAGAGTCTCTGAGGCTTACTATGTGGTTTCTACCCACTCCTTCTGCTGTTAGCCTGAGCAGTGTTGCTTTTTTCTTCAGGCAGATGGTATGGTGGAGTGGTGTTAGCTCCATCAAAACCTCGATTGCCGCTGTCGGACAGGTACGCATGGCTCCAGTCATGCATATACATGCCAGCCTTTGCAGTTTTTGCAACTGCGTCCTTACTGTGAGGAGGTTTGCTCTATCTCCCCACACGACAGCTCCATAAGTGAGCATTGGTCTCACAACCATGAGGTATAGCCATCGGAGTATGTGTGGTGCCATGCCCCACGATTTTCCGGCTATGCTCCTGCATGTGAATAGTGCTCTAGTGCATTTACTGAGTGTATACTCTAAGTGCTTGTCAAACCTCAGCCTGTTGTCAAAGACAACGCCGAGGTATTTGACTTCTTTTTCTGGTGTAATGAGGCAGCCGGATAGGCGTATTGGCCTCATTCTGCTTAGCTTGTATTTCCTAGTGAATGGTACTATAATGGTTTTCGCAGGGTTTAGGTTGAGCCCAACCTCCTTGCACCAATTAGACGTGACATTCAGACCCCTCTGGACTATGTCACATAGGGTTTCCTCGTATTTTCCTCTCGCAACGATGACAATGTCATCAGCGTATCCTTGGCATGTTATGCCCAGGGAGGCGAGTTTTTCTAGGAGCTCATCCACTAGTAGGCTCCACAACAGTGGGGAGAGAACTCCCCCCTGAGGGCATCCTCTAGTTGTGGTGACTGTGATGGTTTCTTCACCTGCCACTGCAGAGGCTTCTCTGCATCGTAGGAGTGAATCTACCCATCTGCCTACTGTAGGGTTTATTCCTCTTCTGATCAGGGCATTCTTGACAGCACTATGGGATGTGTTGTCGAATGCTCCCTCAATGTCTAGGAAGGCGCATAGAGCCACTTCCTTGTCTTCTATTGTTTTCTCGAGTATCTTCCCGAGTTGATACAATGCCGTGTCGGTCGAACGGCCTGCTCTGTACGCGTGCTGTGTTGGTTGGAGGGGTGCCTCCTTTAACAGCGTGCTTCGTATGCTATTGTCCACTAGCTTTTCAATCGTTTTCAGCAAAAACGATGTCAAACTAATGGGTCTGAAGGACTTTGGGTTAGTTATATCCTTCTTCCCTGCCTTGGGGATGAAGACTACCCTTGCTCTGCGCCAGGCACGTGGGATATACCCAGTTGCCAGACTGCTGGTGATGATCTTCCTGAGGACGGGTAGGAGTATGTCCTTTCCTTCCTGCAGGAATGCTGGATAAATGTTATCCGGTCCGGGGGATTTGAAGGGCTGGAATGTTCCAATTGCCCACTCAAGTCTGCCTGCGGACACCACTTTCTTGGCTTCTGCCCAGTCGGAGCTGCGAGGCTGGTAGCAGTGCTCTTGGTCGACACATTCTTCCGCGGGGATGTTTCCCGGGAAGTGGGTGTCCAACAAGAGACGTACTCTCTCCTCGCTGCTCACTGTATAGGCATCATTAGCCTTTTTGAGCGAGATGTTGCCATCCGGGCTTTTCTTGGCCAGGACTCTATGCAATCTCGCTCCTTCTTTCGTGTCTTCTATAGACTCGCAGAATTTCCTGTAATTCTTTCTTTTGGCTTTCCTAATCTCACTATTGTATAGTGTCAGGGCTTGCTTGTACTTATGCCAGTCCCCATTCTTTTTGGCTTCATTAAAAAGAATTCGGGTCTTCTTTCTGAGTTTCTCCAAGGTAGGATTCCACCAAGGGGCATCATTTTCTTTTCTCGATTCGCTAAGAGGGCAATTCTCTTCGTAAGCATCGATTATACTTTTATTTAGTTCGTCGACTAAGATTTCTAGTTCTAGGGGATGTTTCGGTGACCGAATCCTAGGCATATTATTTCCTAGCGTGGAATAGAAGCCTCCCCAATCTGTCTTACGGGGATTCCTGCTAGGGATACTCTGCTGTGTGCTAGCTTCCAATCTAAATTGGATAATTCTATGGTCCGACATAGATTCCTCTAGTGAAACCTGCCAATCCTTTATAAAAGGTTTAATTGACTTGCTGGAGAAGGTGAGGTCAAGGACTTCCTCCCTTACTCGAGTTACAAATGTCGGGACAGATCCTACATTACATATTTCCAGGTCGAGCCTGGATAGAAATTCTAGTAAACACTCACCTCGATCGTTTACATCGGAGCTTCCCCATGCGACGTGGTGGGCGTTTGCGTCACATCCGACAACAAGCGGCAGGCTTTTGCTCCTGCAGTATTCTGCCAGGGCCGACACCTCTTGGGGGGGGACACCTTCTATCTCCAGCGAAGTAGGCAGAGGCTATGACCGTGGTCTTTCCCTGCTTTGCTTCGGTGGTCGCTATCGCGACGCAGTCCCTGGAGAGAAATTCTGAAAGGATAGTATATTTAATATTCTTCCTTATCATTATACAGGCTCTGGGGAAGGCATGCCTTTGGTCCCAAATTACCGTGGATTCTCTCGTATACAGGCCCTTTATTCCCTCATTGCACCAGGGTTCCTGTATTAAAGCTAGTCCTAGGTGTTGTCGGGTGAACGTTCTAGCTAGGACGGCCGAGGCCGCCTTCGCATGATGAACGTTCACCTGGACTAGCTTGGTGCTTTTGATGAATGAGGGGGAGTCATCATTGCGCTGTAATATTTGCGCTATCTGGCGGAGAGCCAGGACTGCTCTCAACGCCTCCGGACACCAATGTGGTGTCGGCTTCTTCGTCCTCATGGACTGCGAGCTCTGAGGCGAGCTCTTGTGAGGACATGGGTACCTCTGCTTCGTCCACTACCTCCATGTCCTCTACGGGGGATTCCCCGTCGAGCTCCTCGTCCTCAGCGACGTCCTCGTCATCTGTGAGGGGTTCCTCACACGGAGACTCGCTACTTTCCGCTTCGGCGGGGTGTTCTGCCTCCGTCTCTTGCTGATGGGTCTGTCCAGCCAGCTTCGCGGTCTTCTTGAGACCATGTACGGGGATCTTCCCGTACCTGAAGTTAAGCTGGCGACCCATCGAGACGATGGCCTGCATCGAGACTTCGTCAATGCCAATGACCATGAGGGCTCCGCCCCCTTGGTCCTTTCGTGACTTGACCCGCCACATGTCTGTCACAATGTTGTTCTGGTTCCTCAGCATTGTGAGGGCCCATTCATCCGCTTTCGCGGCACTCCTTGGGAGGAAGACGGTAATGTAATGGGGCGAGGGGATATTCTCTCCCATTTTACCGAGAAGGGGTACTCCCTTCCATTCTGTCAACCTTGACACGTTGCTCATCAGCCACTCCGCGGTCGTCTCATCGTTGCAGTCGATGATTAGATGACCCGGCCGGAAATGGATTCCTGAGAAGCTGATGGGCGTATCCCAACATGCCAGGAAGACTTCCTCCAGTATTGCCTCCTCAAGTGCAGACAGCTCCTCATGATTGAGGTTGACCTGAGGGTATTCCTCAGGCACTACTGCTACCCTCACCTTTTTCGCAACGTCTGCATACGTTGCTTGGGGTGGAATGGGCACTGAGGGGGGAGTTACTGCCCTTTCGTCACTGCCAGTTGCAGGAGCCTCTGCTGCAGCACTGGACGTACCGGGCCCGCCGTTTGCGTTTTCCTCAAAGGCTACTGCCTGTGAGGGGGTGCTGGCCGTTGCGTCTTTCGACGTCACGGCTGTGCACTGACGCTTCGGCGTAGCTGTTGGCGGAGTTATGTCCGCGCTGCTTCTCTTTGGGGCAGGGGTGTGTGGTTGCCCCTCTGATGCCCCAGTTCGAGGCTCCTTTGCCATCCGGAGGGCTTCCTCCGGTGTGTGGCCATGCCTGAGGTATCTCAGGTACCACTTTATTCTGGAGCCACAGAGGCCTCGACGATTTGGGTCGTCTAGGCCTCCTGGCTGTCCTCTTGCAGGGAAGGAGTCCTGCTTGGAACGTTTGTCCCCATTGGGAGGTGGCCTTTGTCCTCCAGAGGAGGCGGGGCGTGTTCCCTTTGGGGGGAGGGGATGGTCCCTCTTTGTTCCAGTGTTCTCCCCTACCGCAGGAGCTCGGTAGGGACCCCGTGGTGGGGTTCTGCGCACTGGTGCGCGTCTCTCGTCTCTCACGAGGCTTGGACGCTCCCGGTCCATCTGCCTCTCTTCAAACTGCCTTGCGACAGCGGTTGCAGGGAGATCCTGCTGAAACTTGACTTGTTTATTCTTCTTCATGCTTGAAGGTCCTTTTCTTGGGCTTCTGTACGGTCGACCACCGGCCGAGGCCCACCAGTGGCAAGGCTACTTAGAACAGGCGGTCGCCACTTGCCTGAGCCCACCGTTCGAGACTGGACTATTTGTTACCCGGGCCTCCAGCCAGGCTGACTCTCGGCACGGTCCGAGTGACACCTTAGTCCGGCCCGGTGTGAGATGTGCGGGATAGGAGAGGGGTAGGTATTGTGTGGGAGTTGGGTGTGTGTGAGGCTACTTATGGAAGGCGGCAACACAAGCGCCTTGTCGGTGCACTACGGCGTGACACCCGCTGGCTGTCCGGGACTGCTTATTTGTGGGGTAAACCCACTTATTCGCAGTTAACCTCCATAAGAAGGCCTTTCGCTATCCGCAACCTGCGACCCGTCCGATGGCCCAACAGCTAGGCCCCCCTAAAACCATCTCACAAGTTCTTTGGGACGGAAATATTAATATAATACATGTAGACGATTTGGAGAAAATTTGCTGTCAAAGATTTATATTAAAGGTATGAGTTTGAGAAGCAGATTTAAATGCTTCAGATGGATAGAGAATTGGAGAAATCTAGTTGAGTATGTGCTGCTCAAATTTCATAGTTGATCTTATAAAACAACAGAAGCTGAAGTATATTTTTTTAATTTATTTAAGTTGTCTTCTGCTGATCTGATTTTCGGATTTTCATAAAATTCATTGTATTAAGACATTTAAATTATTTAAGGTTGCCTAAAAATCACAGCATTCTTCAAAAGTTACATATTTTTCGTTCACTAAATTTTACAACCAAATAAAAAGTTTTTTCCCATTTTGGAAGAATTTTCCGATATTAGGAAAATATAATAATATTATTTATATTTAAGAAAATGGGAGAATAACGAAGAAACTATAAAATTTTTGAGTGAAGTAATCGCTTTCAATTACTGAAGGAAATCAAAGATTTTTTAAGTTAGCCTCGTTTGCGATTCAGAGTTTGTCCTTGCCATGGTTCAACGCTAAAGTTGAGCGTGCCTACAGATACTACGTGCTATAAGGTCCCCTCTAGTTATCTTAAGCTAATAGGTACAACTGAGGCCTACGTCAAGGACGAGGATAAGGAACTTCAGCATTCTGATGATATATTAAAAATATTTTGTATATAAATTTACATTAATCCCAAGAAAACGATGCGCTTTTTTTTTTTTTAAATACAGCTTTTTTTTCCTGTCCGACCAGCTGAAAACAGATTTTTTTTCTCGGCAAAAGTTGGCAACACTGGTTGGCATTGTCTTTTGTTGGCATATTTATTCTCCATGCATGTTTAGTTAGAGATGGGCAACTACTCCGATAGGCAATGTTTGCAGGTGTTAGTGTAGTCCACATTTTTATTATTGTGTATGTATGTAGGAACTAGAACAAAAGGGAAATTCCGGATAAAAGAGACCTTTTGCAAGTGGGAGCATATTGCTGTCTTCCTCTTAGAGATCGTGGACCATATCGGGAGTCGGGGAGACGGATATTACGAAAAAAGGCCTCCTTCTCCCACCTGCTGCCATAAGGGCTTACGCCTTGGCCTTGAATGCGGGCGATGAGCCCGGAACATGGGACTAGAATCTGCAGCGGAAATTAGGTCAGGGTAAACGAGTCTATATAGACAAAAAAAAAACGTCCGTAAACACTTACCCCAAAGTTTTAAGATTCGTCGTTAGTATGTGTTATAAATAATTTTCATAATCGACAGTATGTTACATGTTAGCAATATAGGAAATAAACTTTGTACATTACATTAATCAACACGAAATGAGGTGCTAAAATCGCTTTACACGGGGAGGGAGGATGACTTCTAGCCTGGATTAGGCCAATTTTCTGGCCGTTTGCATTGGGTGGTGTTTCACAGATGCCAAGGTAGGAGCATCACAGGATGGGAGGGAGCGTGGTGACAACTCCATCTAAGTCACCAACTCAGGGATTCTTTGTTTGGTGTAGTGTAAGTGTCCGTCTGTTTTGATTTGCCATTCTTGCTTTTTGTCGTTGTTGTTGCTAGTTATAAGAAATGGTTGATTCGAGGATTGTGTGGACTGCGGGCAGGGGAAAATCCCCCCCTTAGAGATGGACTGAGCCTGCCGGATTGCCCATCGAGAACCACATTCTGATCCATAACAATATGGCGCCCCAACTAAAGGAAGTGCGACGCTACATACGTGTATGAAGCGTCGATGCGAAATGAGAAAGAAAACAAATAAACTCGACACGACGAATTCTCGTAAAGATATTTCAACGTAGTAGGTTCAGGCAATCCCAAACAGCGGCTTGGAGGTAGCATGGCTAGCCTGCAATTGCGCAAAAAGGATTGAATGAATATACTACCGAAGGTGATTAAAGTCCAGTTAGGGAAATAGAAAAGGACTGGAGGCTCATCTTCCGGCATAATGGGGATGATTGCTCCAGGAGTTCACAGGAATCGCAGGGGATTTGACAGAAGAAGCCTAGGTGTGTCATCTTCGCTGATGTAAGGCCGTCGATTCGCCACCAGGTGGATTTCCTCAAAGGAGGGGTAAAGTTAAAACCATCTGTGATAAAAAGCTGTGATTAGTTAGAATAGGGTAGTATGTTGGCAAATCGATAAATGTGTATTTTGTATATATTGTAAAATCATGTTGATTCGGTGTTTTCTTCCTCTCCGGGTTTCTAGGTACGTATCGGTCAGTGGCTTAAGTGTGTGGAAGCGACCCATGTGACTGTTAGGCAACATGCGCTGCGATTCCACACGCGATAGTCCATGGAGTCACAGAGAGAGAAGAAAACACAAAGAGTTTGTAAATAAAACTATATCCTTGACTGCCGGCCATCAATAAAAATTGAAGGCCTGAGTAGTCGATGACTATGGATAAAAAGAATCCAGGTTGAAAACGCTAATAAAAATGCGTTCGGATCGGCTCCGGCAAGAAGTTGGTCCTCCCTCTCCAGCTTTTATTGAATTGGCCTGAAAAAGAAGAGATTTTTGAGTTAATTTCGGGTAGTGAGATTTTGTTGTAAGTGTGTTATTTAGTTAGGCGATTAATTGCGAGACCAAGCAAGTAGTGTTTTGTTTTTGTGGAGTTTAGTTTTTTTTGGTGTTATTTATATAGGATACATTTGTTTTTTTTTTTTTTGGTAAAGGTTTATTTGATTATTTGTTAGTCGTAATACTTATTAAACTTATATTAAATTATGGATTTGGATAAGGAAAATTTAGGGATTGAGCCCGATAAGAATCATGAGCATCAGTTCAGATCGTTAGGGTCTGCACAAGATCCGGACGATTTGTGGGTAACGGACAACGAAAAGGGTACAGCTCGACAATCGCTGTGTGCTCCCGGAGGATTGCGGCGGACTCCGATGAATTTTCATAAACATCGGCAACAACAACCGAAACAGCCAGAGGATCAGCAAGATTTCGAGTTCCCTATACAAGGGATTGGGTCCGAGGAAGCCTCCGCCGTCAACGTAGCGTACGCCCAGGCACAACAAACGTATCGGCTTTCGCTGGCAGCTGGAATTAGCGAAGCAGTCCACGTGCAGATTTGGAATGGTTTCTCGGATCTGGTGAAGATGCTGAACGAGGTGATCAGACCGCCAGTTCCAACAACTTGGACACATCCGAATACCCAAGGAGTGATTTCAGATCAAGCCCTCCAACAACCACCATGTCCGCCAAGCGGAAATAGAGGAACGGGCACGATCCCTAAAATCAATAAGCATCAAACGCCAGGGGAGCCAAACGCAGGAAGGCCACCAATGCGTCCTCCAAAGCCTTCATCTACACTGTACATGAGCAGTTCGGAGAATAGATCGAGTCCGGGAATTGCGGCTGGGGAGGCGAGAAATTTGCGAATTTCTGATGCCAGAAATAGACCAGGTACGCGGCGACCAAACGAACCGGATAGAAGGAGTCCGGAGAGAGAGGGAGAGTACTTTTATCTCCCGAATCCATGCATGAATGATGGAATGTGTCCTTCGACGGGGATAGTTCCAGGAATGCTTTCGAGGATTTTATCTTTCGCCTTGAGTTTCTTCAACGGCAGTACCAATACCCATGGAGGGAAATTTTGCGGAATTTCCATCTGTTGCTGACGGGACGAGCAAAAGATTGGTATTGGGTACATGTGAGACGAAGAAATGTGTACACCTGGGCGCAGTTAAAGCGGTCGCTGTTGGATCGATTCCGGAGTCGTCAGACAGAGCACGAAAAGATGCACGAGCTATTGCAAAGGGAATAACAGCCAGGCGAGGTAGTGGAAGATTACATACACGCCATACAGCAGTTGTCGTTACGTTTGCAGAATCCGCTGAGGGAGCGACAATTGCTGAAGATTGCAAAGAAGGGTCTGCGCGAGAATATAGCGCGGTTTGTGTACGCCATGGAAATGGACACCATGGTCGAGCTACGCGAGGAGTGCGTCGATGTAGAGAGAAACATCGGGCGTCGAGGGCGGTCCACATATGCAGCAGCGAGATTCATTCCGGGCGTCAAAGCCCAGATCAGCGAAGCACAAGCAGATACGGGATATAATGTAAGTAATAAACTAAGGTACTTACCATATGAGGAAAAATTTAGAATTTATTTAGAGACAAGAAATCGAAATTTTGGAGATCATCGCTTGGGAGGTATGAGAATGGTGACCCAAAGGATCAAAAAGGTCCGAGAGCGATTTAAACGTAGACGCATAGTAAGACGTCAGGTAGTTAAGGCCGTGAAGCGGGGAGAAAACCCGGATCCTAGGGTGTTTGCCAAGGTGTCCATCAATGGAAGATTCCTCAAAGGGTTTCTGGATACGGGCGCTAGCGTCAGCCTACTGGGACGTGGAAGTCGAGAGTTCTTAGAAAGTTTAGGAGTCTCCATGCAGAGGTATACCTCAATACTACGGACAGCCGCGGGTGAAGATCAATCCATTATTGGACGGGTAGAGTTAGAAGTCAGCTACGGAAGCCTAAAGAAATCCATTCTTTTTTATGTCTGTCCTTGTTTGGAACAGGCAGCATATTTTGGAATCGACTTCTGGCTTGCGTTTGGACTAGCACCAACAGTATTGGGTCCCTCAAGCCAAGGAGAAGCAGAAGTCCAAGTGGACGAGTTAGTGGCTGCACAGATGTCACATTACGTGGAAGAAGAGGAAGAGCAATCGTTCGAGCCCGAATGCTGGATGCTACCTGAAACGGAAGATAAGAAATAAGAAGATGTAAAATCAAAGTTTGTGGCCGTATGTGGCCCAGTGGTTAGTGTGCTGGACTGCTGGGCGGGAGGTCGTGGGTTCGATCCCGCCTCTGAACATCTAATAATAAAAGTTTTTTTCTTTCTTTAGAAAATAGCTTTTACACATACGGTCACCTTCATCTGCTATTGGCGCCAGCTGTGAAGTAACTAGCCATGAAAAAGCAAATTCTCAAACTTTGCCGTTCGGATCCGGCGTTAAATTGTAGGTCCCTTTCTCTTGTGCGAAAAATTTAAAGCACACACGCCAAGAGATCGTGAGAAGCTTGGCTTGGCCCCGTTGTATGAAAAGGTTGGCCTAGGAAAAACACCGGATGAGAAACATACGATCGAGCTGATTGAAGGAGCTCAGCCGTTCCAAGATAGACCTTATCCGTTGTCTCCCGCAATGCAGGAAATGGTAACTGCTGAGATAGACAAGATGCTAACTGAACACTTTGACCGTCAAAGATGCGTATCCACTCCCCTGCATTGAGGGATCCAGACCCACTGATGGACAAGGTCATCCCTGAAGAATTGAGAACCAACGTTTTTGTTTATTTAGATGACCTCCTCATCATAGCAGCGGATTTTGAAACACACCTCATGTATTTGGAGCAAGTAGCATAATGTTTGCGGAATTCAAATTTAACCATAGGATTAGGCAAATCGAGATTTTGCTTCAAAACATTAAAATATTTGGGGTTTTTGGTTGGTGGAGGGACCTTAAAAATGGATCCGGAAAGGATCATTGCCATTCAGAGGATCAAGGAGGTGCGAGCTTTTCTCGGAACTGCGGAAGGGTATAGGCGGTTCATCAAAAATTTCTCTTCCTTTGCGGCGCCACTAACCGAGGCACTGAAAAAGAAACGCGGAAGCAAGTTTCGGCTGGATGACGAGGCAATCAAAGCGGTAAGAGCATTAAAATCAGCTCTGACAGCTGCTCCGGTGTTAGTTCATGCTGATTCTAGCAGACACTTTTACGTGCAATGTGATGCATCCCAAGCGGGAGTGGGTGCGGTACTCTTCCAGAGAGATGAAAAAGACCAAGAGCGACCCATAGCGTTTTTCTCCGCCAAGATGAACAAGCATCAGCAGAATTATACGGTGACGGAGAAAGAATGTCTGGCTGCTATTCTGGCCATCAGGAAATTCCGTCCATACATTGAGGGCATGCCATTTACCTGTATTGAACACCGGACGGGAAGCGACAACATCGTAGCAGATACTCTTTCTCGAAGCTTGGATGAAATTAGTCTGGATCCGCAGGGGCTGTTGGGTTTTGAAACCACAGAGTTTGCTGCTGAGGAATATACAAAGTTGGTACGCGAGGCAACAGATAATAAAGACCCTTACCGGATTTGCCAGTGGAAGGCGGATTGTTGTTCAAGCGGACAAGCCCAGCGAGATTGGAAGACGAACACGAAGGCACCGAATGGAAGCAGTGGATACCCAGCAGTCTAACCATGGCATTGATAGAGCGTGCACATCTGGATCCCGCATCGGCTCATGGTGGGGTGGCGAAAACTTTAGAGATCCTGCAACGAAGGTATTACTGGCTGGAGATGTTCGGGAATTCGTACGCACATGTAGTACCTGCTAGGAAATAAAGGCACCAAATTTTAAAATACAAGTGGGAATAGGTAATGAAGTCGTGACAGAAAGACCATTCCAAAAACTTTACATTGATTTCTTGGGAAAATACCCGAGGTCCAGAAATGGCCACGCTTGGATATTCATAGTGGTAGACCATTTCTCTAAATTTACCTTTTTAAAAGCCATGCGGGAGGCAACCGACGCCAATGTAGTGGAGTTTCCGACCAAGGAGGTTTTCTACAAATTTGGGGTACCGGAAATCGTCCGTTCGGACAACGGCCGCCAGTTCATATCAAAGTGAAATACCTCAAGACTCAGGTGTACTCTCCACAGAGCAACGCCTCAGAAAGGGTAAATCGTAGCGTCCTATCAGCCATCAGAGCATACCGGGATCACGATCATCGGGAGTGGGACACATATTTGCCGGAGATCTAGGTTTCCATCCGTAACGCCCTACATTCAGCAACAGGGAGTGCTCCGTTCTTCTCCGTTTTTGGAAACCACATGTATCTGAACGGAGCAAACTATAAACTGGCACGAAAGCTAAGGTCGATATGTGACCATGGAGGCAGCGGACAAAATGAAAATGATACAAACAAACAAAATTATACCAAGGTCCAACAAAATTTGCATGTGGCATATGAACGAAGTCGGATGCGCTACGACAAGAGAGCTCGGATGTTCCACGCTAAATTTTGTGTTGAGCGATTTCGGCAAGAGTTTTAATGCGAAGTTTGCCCGCAAATTCCTGAAGGCGAGATTAGTGAAAGCAGTTGGAAATAACGCGTACCTGTTGGAGGATCTCCAAGGAAGTCCACTGGGAGTCTACCATGCCGAAGACATACGGTTGTGACCTGGAAAAAAATAAGAGTCACAAAGTAAAACAAGAACTTGATAGCAGCGGAACAACAACAACAAGAAAATACTTCCCGGCTCAGGTGGTATGCCCCACGTAGGGCGCTATCACAACGAGGCCTAAGATGGCAAGTCGGCTGGTTGTTCTAGAACTAGTTGTCCAATGCCCACGAATATTCCTTTGTTTGTAGTTGCTAAATTCGCCAGCGTCACTCGAAATCTACGTGCGGTGTTGGCATTGTCTTTTGTTGGCATTTTTATTCTCCATGCATGTTTAGTTAGAGATGGGCAACTACTCCGATAGGCAATGTTTGCAGGTGTTAGTGTAGTCCACATTTTTATTATTGTGTATGTATGTAGGAACTAGAACGAGAGGGAAATTCGGATAAGGGGGGAACTAGAACAAAAGGGAAATTCCGGATAAAAGAGACCTTTTGCAAGGGGGAGCATATTGCTGTCTTCCTCTTAGAGATCGTGGACCCTATCGGGAGTCGGGGAGGTCTCCCCGGGGAGTCTCCCAACTGCTGCCATAAGGGCTTAGGCCTTGGGCTTGAATGCGGGCGATGATGATGCAGCGGGAATTAGGTCAGGGTAAACGAGTCTATATAGACAAAAAAAAACGTTCGGAAACACTTACCCCAAAGTTTTAAGATTCGTCGTCGAAAAAGCTTCCTTGACTCGTAGTGCGAAGTTCGCTGCAAAAAAAGATAAGAAGAAAAATGTTGTTTGCTTAATATTCATTATTTCATATCAATAGAAATTAGTTAGTATGTGTTATAAATAATTTTCATAATCGACAGTATGTTACATGTTAGCAATATAGGAAATAAACTTTGTACATTACATTAATCAACACGAAATGAGGTGCTAAAATCGCTTTGCACGGGGAGGGAGGATGATTTCTAGCCTGTATTAGGCCAATTTTCTGGCCGTTTGCATTGGGTGGTGTTTCACAGACGCCAAGGTAGAAGCATCACAGGATGGGAGGGAGCGTGGTGACAACTCCATCTAAGTCACCAACTCTGGGATTCTTTGTTAGGTTTAGTGTTAGTGTCCGTCTTTTTTGATTTGCCATTCTTGCTTTTTGTCGTTGTTGTTGCTAGTTATAAGAAATGGTTGATTCGAGGATTGTGTGGACTGCGGGCAGGGGAAAGTCCCCCCCTTACAGATGGACTGTGCCAGCCGGATTGCCCATCGAGAACCACATGCAGATCCATAACATATAGGATGGCGAAATGTTGAACCAGATAGGCGCTGCATAAGTGATTATGGGCCTTATTAAGCATAGGTTCATTATTATTTTTACTCGAGCCGATATGTGTTGTGAGTAAAAAAGAATTCTATATATGTGAAATGCTTTAGTTGCTCGTTCTAATTGTTTATTAATATGTGTGTTGAAATACAGAAATCTGTCCAAATGAATTCCCAAGTATTTAACTGTACTATAGTTTGTAATTAATTCGTTTGTGTTTGATTTAATGCCAAAGTTTTCCAATTTTTCCTTGATTCCTGATTACATTTTTTTACTGGCGGTCTAAAAAGAATGGTTTCACATTTTTCTGTGTTAATTTTTAGGTGCCAGTTAACTGTGTATCTTTCGATCCAATTATAGGTTTTTTGTAAATTCAAGTTAATTCCCTTTATGTTGTTGTCGGCGTAGTATATGGCGGTATCATCAGCAAATGATATTATGTTGTCTATCTTACTCATTAAGCCCAGTATAAAAATATTGAATAGTACTGGTGAGTTCAACGTTCCTTGTTGTAGGCCATTTTCCGATAACGAATTCTTTGTTACTTATCATGTTGTATATAAGTATTATTAGGTGCATCGGAAAATCGTATTGGAGCAATCTAAATATTAAACCTTCAATCCATAGTCCATCGAAAGCCTTTTCGAGATCTATGAGGCAAACACCTGTGCAGTATTTCTTTTGTCAGTTCCAGTTGATGAATGAGACAAGGCATTGGATAGCATGTGTAGTAGAGTGCTTATATTTGAAACCAAATTGCTTTTCACTTATTAAATTGTGTTCATTGCAAAATGTGATTATATTGTTGTTAACACATGCTTCAAAAACCTTACTTATATTAGGTAAAAGACTTATTGGGCGTAAATTGCCTATCAAAGTCGGATCCTTATCCTTTTTAGGTATACTTATTGTTTTTAGCCTGTTTTCAATTCTTCGGGAAGTAGGCGTTGTTTAGCATATTGTTGAACAGTGATCCATATTCCAGCACAATCGTGAGTGGTAAATTTTTCAGAACAATATTTGGAATGCCGTCAAGTCCAGAGGAGAGTTTCGCAGGGAGCTTTTTGAACACGTTGATGATGGTGTCTTGAGTAGCGAAGTAGTTTTCCGCTCGGTCGTCATCTAGCATATTTGATTTCTTGTCTTCACTGAATGTAGTTTTCGTTTCTTGTTGAGCATCAATTCTACTTTTTATGTCTAAAAATTCGATCAGACAATAATTATGTTGTACCATCTGAGAAACTCACCTCTTGTAGTCCAACGCTTTGGGTGGGTTTGGGCGGAAAGATAATCAAGTTGTTTATCTAAGAACCGCTTATCCATTTGAGGGTTTATAGTTGTAAGTCCACAGAAGATTCAATCATTATCAATTCTCCCAAAAAAATAATTAAAATTTTCAAACACGGTGTTAGCCTTCGACACCAACAGTTTTTCTGTTTTTCATCAAGAGGTCCCTAACAACATATAATTTGCAAACACATCCCAAGGCCTCGGTGAAACATAACGTAAAAAGTATTTTTATAAATTTTATACATATAGCAACTTAAACCTAAAAGGGGGAAAAGGGGAACGTCACGTGTGGTAGTCAGTGTGGTATATAAAAATAGTAAACTTCAGGATTATTCAAAATGATTCTGCGTTGGATTTTCAAAATCATTCTGCTTTGCAGAGTGAACTGATTGCAAATAAGCGCCTACAGAGTTGAGGATAAGGTCTGGTTCTCTTATAATAAAGTAGTGTGGTGTTGTTTCTACTAAATTTTTGTCAATATTGGCCATTCTTAGTAAATGTTCAGAGTCTATTGGTATTTTGATTTCATTTAATTCCAGGGCAGTGTAATAGGCTTTCCACACTGAGCACATCTTACATCTAACATCCAACATCCTGAGTCATAATTATTTCCCATGGCGGAATTTGCAATCTTCGTAGCATTTACCTATTAGACATCGACCCACTTAACATTTATACAAAACAAAAGTTTAAAAATGTTGGCATAGCAAATGGTTATTAAGCATTTAAACACAGGATGTTGGATGTTAGATGTTAGATGTGCTCAGTGTAAAAAGCCTATAAGGCTTGAAGTTTTTTTTTGATTTTTTGGAACATTTCGGTGGAGTCCCTAAGGGTGTAGTGTCCGTTTTTAAAATAAAGGGAAATTTTCAAAAAGGAAAACTGTTCAAACCACCCCCGCTTAAGCTACAATTGCACTGACCAATGCGGTCAAGCCACGTAGGCTAGCGATCAGACCATTGTCCAGTTACATCAAGAGGAAGAAGGCCAAAGCTTTACTCTGGTACACGTGAAGTTATTCGAGAAAGTATATTACAAGGAAGCAGACGTATTTATGGTGGTGGAATTAAAATACTGTTAAAGGTTAACTAACCTAGTCCAGTTAAAGTATCCAATAATTAAAAAGCGAGTTAAAAGTCTCTATCTTAGCTCCTAACCGTCTAATAAAAAAGTGCTAGTGATTTGTTGTGTGATCAAAGAATCCTCATTTGGGTCCTGCGGGACGAGGAGAGCATTTCAATCCTCTTGTGGTGGCTGCAACACGGCTACGTTGGTCACACTCGGCTTAAGCTCTAGTGCACGTGGAATTGCTTGTGTACAAAGTGGACAGACGAGACTTCTAGAAGACATCATTCACCACAGAGGCAGTCAAGATCCACATGCTTCTAACTACCTTGGACGAATCTAACCTGCACTGTCTTCTAAGTGATCAGAATATTGTTGCGTAACTACTCTGTCGCCACGAGGCAATCACTCATACAGGCGGCTATATTTTATTGAACTGGCGCCACTGTAAATGATCTGAGTATCAAGCCCGCCTAATGCACACGCACCTTATCATTGCAGTTTTCGGAGTTTTGTTTTGATTTAAAATTTTCAAGTTCAAGATCACGATAATGATGTTATCAGCTGTTGCAAAGCTCATTATTAATTTATTTTCTTTGTAAAGTAATATTCTTGCTGCCGATGTTAATATTCAACAACCGTGGTTGGAAATCTATTAGAAGTTTTGTTAATATATAAGTCTGTGCATGCGATGCTGAAATGTATGAGTTTGGTAGCCAATGGAATTTCGAGTCGGTATATATATTTATGAATTCTTAATTTGATTAACAGCCTTTACACCTGTTATCTTTATCTTGGGCCCAACGATACGACGATGAGAAATTATTATGAAGGTATTGTGAGTACATGCTAACCGTTTTAAAACCTCAGTAATTTGAGTTTACTTATACATATATACATATTCGACTTATTACCAATTTATCAATTTATACAATGGCTGCCTTACTGATCTTAAATTGAAACTTTATTTTGTATAATTATACTACTTATCTACTTAGTTAATATTATCTGTCTTAAGAAATGAAACCTTGGATCAATATGAATTTAAAATGAATACATTAGTTGTGAAATGAATACCTAAACCTTTTGTGTCTGTCAAGTACTCATGCTGAAATCTTATAGGAAAATGTGGTGAAGAGTTTTGAATCTATGCAATGGGACGATACCAAGAATCATAGTATTGTCATGGAAGGGTGGGTAAAGAAGAGGGACGACTAACATCTAAGTTCCCTCGGTGAATAGAATTTCAGTGGATTTAAATAGGCGTGTCGGCGCCCAGGTAATGGTTTCCAAAACATTCTTTATATTTCCTTTTTAACTTCGATTTAGGTATAGTAAACGCGCACTTATTAAATGTGTTAGTGAGCAACCGTACTGTACAGGCGAGTAAGAACCCCGACAATCCGGCGAGCTAGAACCGAGCATAGCGAGAGTTCACTACTCCTCCTGACTGTACACCGGATTCCTGATTCAGTATATTTCCACCAATTGAAAGGGGACCAAACTCTTTCCTTGAAAGAGCCAGAGTAATTCGACTGCACACCGGTACACTACAAGGGTCTATTGAAGTTAGTCTTTTTTTGTAGTGGTCGTTTGTTATTATATTAATATTTTTTTTTTAGTAGTATCTTACTTAGTTTCAGTTTGGCTTTAAGTTGTGCCACTATCTCGTCTCTAAGTACAATTTCCATTCTATTGTGCTTCTTGATTAGCGTAAGAATGTCACTTATTTCTTTGTGCAGCTTGGATATAATGGCACTATCATATTTTTTGTTGGGGTCTTTGTTTGAAATTTTTGGTACGATTTCTTCTACAGTGTCTGCGATGACTTTGGCTAGTTTGATTAGGTGAGTATCAAATTCTGTGTTGTCTAGGTTTCTTTCCGTAGGCAACCGGCTTACTGTAGATATTTTTTTGAAGATTTTGCGTTCGAATTTAATCCAGTTGGTTTTTATACTCTGTACCGAAGGTACATAGAGTATTTTAAATTTGTGCAAAAGTATGTAACTGGGAGAAGGAGTCATTTTCGACCCTATAAAGTATATATATTCTTGATTAGCATCAACAGCCGAGTCGATATAGCCATGTCCGTCTGTCCGTCTGTCCGTCCGGAGATGGTAAGAGATAGAGGTTTGACTTGTATGGACCAAATGTTTCTTATAGCTGCAGGCAGATCAAGTTTATTTTCAATTTCTGCCACGCCCCCTCCCGCCCCCGCAATTCGAAAAAAACCTTATATCTCATACAGTTTTGAAGAAAATGTAAAATGTCGTGCGATCTCGTTGAGAGATAAGCGACATTTAGTAAGTGTTTTAGCATTGTTTCCTTCCTTGACCGTGTGTGTGCTAAGGTAGGTGGCAGCTTCCTGGATGGCTACCACTTCCGCTTGGTACATACTAGAGATAGTTAGCAATTAGCAAAATATATCGGTTGAGTAGCAGAGGTTGACCAAGTGTCCTGAGTCTCCTTCTACTCAAGGCGGGGCAATGGCACAAAAGGTATTGTACCGACTCCTCCTCTTCGTCGTGCCCGCAACTTCTGCAAAAGTCCCCACCAGAAGTGATATTTGGTCCCTTTTGTGACGTAAAAGTGTGATAGTACGTTTTTGATTGAAAGTAGGACATGTAAGTCTTGCTACAGCACAGGAAGAAAGGTTTTTCCACCGGTCCGTAGCGAGAGGAAGTGTTTCTGCTTTTGTATGTAGTTAACATGTCGCCATAGTCATTCCTATCGTGCTCCTCTCTGAAAGGAGATCGATGGTGGTTCCTATTCTGGCCAGTTTGTCCGCAGACTCGTTACCTTCTATGTTGCGGTGTCCAGGTACCCATATAAGGTGTATAATAAAATGTCGTGCGATCTCGTTGAGAGATAAGCGACATTTAGTAAGTGTTTAAGCATTGATTCCTTCCTTGACCGTGAGTGTGCTAAGGTAGGTGGCTTGACTGACTTTTTCACTTGTTTCAAAATGTTTCCCTTGGAGTTGTTATTTAAATCTCCTGCTAGTAATAAGTAGCTACCAGTATTTTCCAATTTAAGAGCTTCGAATAAAGAGCTTAAATCCTTTTCAAAATGTTCATTGTTATTGCCGCTTGGATAGTAAGCAGCTATAATGTATAACGATTTTTTATCTGCGGTTGGAATTTTAATGATACATGTTTCTAGGGAAGTAAGTTTAGATGATTCCTTGCTTGTAGTGTTTAAGTATTTAATGTTTTTTCGTATAAAGATGCCTGTTCCCCCTCCTCTTATTAAGTTATTTCTGTCCTTTCGTATAGAGATATAATTGGTAAAATATAATTTGTGTCTGGAGTTCAGTTTAGTTTCGTTCAGAACAACGATATCAGGGTCATGTTTAGTAATTAATTTTTCGAGATCAAGTCTTCTGGCAATTGTCACTATTGAGTTTACATTGATGGATATTATATTTAGAGTTTTAGCTGTTGTTTTGGCATTGCGAAAAGAACATCAATGCGTGCTGCCTGTTCTTGTTGTTGTTTATGTAGATTACACAACTGTTCCATGAGGTTATCCATTGGTTTTTTTAAGTTCAAATGAAGTATTAGTTACATTTTCAATATTGACCTGTTTAGGTTTATTAAGGATTGGCGCTGAGCTTACAAAATGATCCGAACTTCTTATACTAGGGTTAATGAAGCTTTGCTTAACAGGTGATTTCTTGGCTATATTAATTTGCTTTCTTTCATTTAGTTTTTCTTAAGACTAATATATTTCTCACATTTTTTTAGGATGCTAGATGCCCGTACTTTTTACATAAAACGAAAAAAATGCTTGATTTGTCGGTATCATTGTTTTTTTCCATTGGACATTCTGTGCTGCTGGTTGTGGTTGATCGCTTTTAACGAATCGAGGTGGTAGATGGCAATTGGCTGCGCTGTGAAAGAAGCCTTGGCAGTTGCGACACTGGGCAATGTCGTTTCTCCTCAAGGGGTCACACTTGATACATCTATGAAGGACGTTTTTAATGGTTTTAAGGGCATTTAAGCTGCCCTCCGGAGTTAGTTGAACCATAAACATCGTGCTGTAATGTTTATTTTTGAGTGTTTTGTGGAGAAGGGCGTCACTTTTATAAATTTTAGGTAGTCATTTTGGTACTCCTGAAGTTCTTTGAGGATTAGTTGAGGATCCGTATTAGCATTTAAGCCTTTCAGTAAGTATGTTTTAGTTTTTAATGATTTTGGTGTGTATGTAAAAAAATGTACATTAGATGTTGTAAGGAAATCTTTTATTAGTGTAAAAATCTCCAAGTCTTGCACATATAGTATTTGTTTTGATTCTCCAATCTCTTTTATTTTAAAATTTTTTATTTTAAGGCCTTTCTCTAAGACTTCAATCAATTTGTTTGGCTCCAGGACCGAGATAATTATTGGTGGTGCTTTATTTTTATTATTGGTATTTTTGTTGTTATTAGACGCCTTATCAGCTTCGTTGTTGTTGCGGTTTGCGCCTTGTATTTTGTTTGCTTGTGTTTCGCCAGTGGAGCATTCTCTTACATTACCGTTTACCTTGCTTTGCGTTTGCATCACATATTCTTTGAAAATTTTATATGCACTCTCCATTCTCATCATCAAGAAGCGCGTAGTAGTTGTTGTTTAGTTGTTTGGATAATGATGGGCGATCCATGTGGTTGCTTTTTCCTTTATTGTTTTTTATTTGGTTTTGATGTTCTGCCCTCTCCATGTGGTGTAGAGGCACTATATTACTCAAGTTTGGAGCATAATGCTCATTCATTGTTTATTAACTGCACTATAACTTTGTGTTTTTTTCAGAGGTCCGGAATAACTCTCAACACATATTTTCAAAGTGTTTCTCACTGAGATAAACACAAAAATCATAAGCAGTTTCGGTTTCTCACTGAGTTTTATCATTTATTTTTGTGTTATTTGTGTTTTCTGTTAACCGAAAACTGTTGAGAGAAAATTTTATCTGTTTTTTAAAAACACTTAAAAATAACATTTATGTTGTAAGTGTTTTTCAATAACAATTATAGTATAACAGAAAAACGAAAGTAAATAAAGATAAGTGAAATTTCTCTATTAGTAATGTAATGATAATTTACTTTGTAGATGTGATTGGGAATAATGTTTTATAACAGCGGTGGGCATGAAACTTAAGTTTGAGAGCGGCCCAACTACAAAAACAGTAAAATCCAACATTATCAGATAAAATCGAGTTGGTTTCTGAGCACACTGCACCTGCTGCACCCAGCTGGCGCCGTGCGTCGATACGCATCATTTTTCATTTGGTTGAGAGTAGAGTTTGTCTGGCATTATTACAATTTTTTGTCCTTTTTAGTATATTTCAGCGATAAAATAATTTGTCATACGCAAAAAGTGGTTTGAAGCATTCTTTATGAGTATTCTCATAATCATGGCCATGTAGTTATGTGATATATTAAGAAGTGATATATAAAGCTCGCATTTCTGTGTGAATTCGCATTTCTTCGGGGTGTAAGCGACATTTTTCAATGGCTGTTATTTGCTTTCGCATTGTTGATTGAGTGTGGTCACTTGTGTTTCTTAGGCACTTAGCGGTCTTTTCACCAAGGAGGTCCCGTAGCTGTGAACTGCGCTTACGCATTGATTCTGATGTAATTTTCCAGCGCTTTCTACCCACAAGGTCAAACTTCTTTTACAAATTGTTGTAACGACTTATGCCGAGCACTGTGGTATACCCGCTGTTAGAAACTACTTTACAGAAATTAAGTTCTCGGTGTTTAATTTTAGGCCCTTATCGCTGTGAATGAAATTTAGTGTTAAAAATGCCCGTTCCATAGACTTTGAATGAGAAGACACTTAAGTATAGTTTTCTCACAATAATAAGTTATTGAAAAACACATAACAGAAAAAAATGAAAATATGTGTTTCTCACTGAGAGAAACACTTACACTCGAAAAATAAATCACTTCCACTGAGTTAAACACTTATGCTTAAAAATAAATCACTCTATCTATTTGAGAGATATTTTAAAGTGTTTTAAAATAACAGGGTTATTTTACAACACTTTCATTTTGAGTGAGATATTCCGGATCTCTGGTTTTTTTTATCGACTGGTGTGTGAAACAATTAAATTAAATAACTTTTTTGCTTAACAAATCGGTGAAAACGAGAAAAAGCTCGACTCGGGGTCCGCAATAGGTCTTGCACTCATTACTGTCTCGAGCGAACTCGGCACGATCATCAGTTTTTATTCCAATCCACAAAACATAAAGTCAGTCAAGCCCGACTATAACATACTCTGTACCTGAAGTAGGAGCTGAATGCAATGCTGGTGCTGCGAAGTCTCTCTCTTTCAAAGATTGTGCGGCGAAAAGATGGAAGGGGTGGGGTGAGTGTGGTTTACTTATTTGCTCATAACTTGAGAACCGTACATACGATCTTTATTATTTATTCAGCAAATCGATACATTTTGCTAATTACTTAGGCACGAATCATCTATCTTCAAAACTGTATGAGATATAAGGTTTTTTTCGAATTGCGGGTGCGGGAGGAGGCGTGGCAAAAATTTAAATTAAACTTGATCTGCCTGCAAGTATAAAAAGCATTTGTTCCGTACATGTCAAACCTTTATCTCATACCATCTCTGAGATCTAGGTGTTCATACAGACAGACGGACGGACAGACGGACGGACGGACATGGCTATATCGACTCGGCTGTTGATGCTGAGCAAGAATATATATACTTCTTATGGTCGGAAATGACTCCTTCTCCCTGTTACATACTTTTGCACAAACTTAATATACTCTATGTACATTCGGTACAGAGTATAAAAACAGCTTCAAACAGCTGATCAGCCATTTATTTAGTGTCATTTATTTTGCTGATTTCCAGAAGGGAAACTAAATAATTATAGCGTTGCCACATCGATAACTTGTGTGGGTTTCAAGCACAGCCGATTTGCTGAACGAAATAGAAAATAAATAACTTGCAGCACATTTTTCCGGACAACATCTGTTTTACATATATTTGTCAATGTCAATCTCTATTGCATCAGCCGCTTTACAACACTTCTTAAAGCAGACATCTCACGCCACTACGCCAGACTCTTTTAAGAATCTGCGGAGTATCAACTTTTTCACGAGAAATTTTTTGCGAGCTGTGTTTTTTGTTGTGGCCGGAATCATCTTATGTGCATTAATTGCCTGCAGACAAGTAGTTGTGAAGTGGATTGCTTCTTTTATGTATTCTTTTTCATTTGATTCTATTATAAGATTTATATATTTATTAGTTAATTGTTTAATATGTTTATTATGATAAATAAAATGAGTAAATGTAAATGTAAATATAAAATGTTGCGTGTTCGAAATTTGGGCGAAAATTTTTGGTTTATTATTTTATGAAATTCATCGTTTTTTATCTATCTGTGTAGTAGGAATTCATCAGTTAATTTTGCAACCATTTCTTAGGTGAATGGAATATGAAATTAAATGTGAGTTCATTGATAAATTCTGCTTCAAATTCATCCATGATTCAGGGGTTACAGGAGAGCAAAAGTTATGCAGAAATCGTGGGTGAACCATGAATGAATTTATTAACGAATTCATTAATGAAGGAGGTCTTGGTTTCGATCCCGCCTCTGAACGTCTAATAATAAAAGTTTTTTTCTTTCATTAGAAAATAGCTTTTACACATACGGTCACCCTCACCATTTAAATTCACCCTTTTTCATAGGAATTCACCAATGATTCATCAATGCTCTAGGCCAATTCATCGGGGAATCATTGGTGATTCATAGGGAACGAGAACAGAACCTTGCCTAAGCTTGTTTCAGTATTCAACATTCTTGATTGAATTAATGTGAAACAACTTTAGATCACTTTCCAACAGGGACTGTAGGCATCATGAGTTTTAGAAAAGTGGCTGGTTCTCTTGCCTTTTAGTCCTATCAGCCAGGCTTGGACTGCTCTTAGCTTCGGTGCTCCTCCTCGACTTAACCGGTATAGGTGGCTGCAACTGTTACCGCCGGCATTACTCTTAGTTTGCTTACAGCTACTAAGCCCTCCCACCACGACGAGGTAGCAGTTTGTAGGGAAGGATCATATTAAATTCCAAGTTTGAAAAGGATTCCATTAAAAACAAAAAATGATTCTAGCTAAAAAACTATTTTCAGACCTTTATCTTTTATGCCAGCTTTACTATATAGCTGTCAGATTTTCAATAAACTTGAAGGAATTGTAAAGCAGCATAAAACTTATAAATACGGCACGTTTGCACTTTTTCATTGAAATCAAAAAATTTTTCTCAATATTCGATCCGGCCTTTTTTTGACAAAAGTGTAGCGTACGTGCAATTCAAGACATGCTAAGAGTGGTAAGAATAGTTTTAAACCGTAAAACCTCTGCAAGGGTATTACATTTATATTACGGTTTTGGGTTACGGTACTGGTTACGTTTTATAACATTATTCTGTTTCTTGTGTCGGTTACGGTTGAACTAGTTTTTCGATCGGTCGTTCCTACACTCAAAAAACAATTCACCCTAAAAAGTGCCATTTTCGCCCTAATTTTTAGAAAATCGCCTTTAAAAAACTTCCAGAGGCGACTCGCCTTATTTTTAAGAAAACGCTTTTCTAAAAAATAAAAAATTATGTTCTAGATTTCAGGGCAATTTTTCTAAAAAAAACTTAAACAATTTTACAAACAATCAATTTAAAATTCCCAACCGGTTATGGCAGCGCTGGCATGAGAAGGCAGCAGCTGACAGTAAAAGACTAAAAAAAAATTTTCGGGGAGGCAGGGTAGGACAGACTACAGTCCACCCCGTGTGTGGTTGTTGTTTGGATCCACCCCGCCGCGAACCCTTGGGTTGGGCCACTTTTTTCTAAGCTATAAATAATTTTTAAATGCATAAACCATTTTTTTTACTTACTTTACTGGGACTTGAACTCGGGGCCTTTCTCAAAAACTGAACACTCGGACGACGCCTTAGCCCACTCGACTATTAACCTTGAGCAAGACGTAGCGACATAACTATAGTTAATAATGTACACAGATGGTCTAGTTAACATTACTTTCGGTTAGCAAACGTGGAGGCCTGGGCTCAAGTCCCAGTAGGAGCATACTTTTTCTTCTCATTTAATATATATTGTTTTTAATGTTTGTTATTAATGTTTTTTTTATTTAGCAGAACCTTGCGTTTAAGTCATACCTAAGAATTTGTGTGGCGTATTTGGAGCTTAAGTACTCACATTGACCACTCAATAAGAAGCAAGAGTCGTGGTCGAGTGGATAAAACATTAGCTTAGAAAATGTCATGGACTGGGATCCAATCCCCGTAGGAGCATAGTTTTTTGTTATTAAATGGTTATTTTTTTAATGTTTTTTTTTTACTTGAGGGGTTTTCAGATTGCTTTTATTTTATACAATCCTTTAATCGATTACTACAAGACGAAACAAAAACTTGCTCAATACATCTGCATTCTTCAGGCATTGCGAAAGACATTAGTGTGCGTAAACAAATGCCATCATATAGACGGCTTCGTCGTTAAAACCGAACGGCAGCATATCGCAATGCAATTTTGAAAACATTTTTAGAAAGGTCGAAGGATTTAGAAAAACTTTCTGAAAATTGCGGTTTATTTTCTTAATTTTAGGGCAAAGTACGTTAAATACTTAACAAATATTTTCTAAAATCAAAGATGAAATTACCCTAAAAATTAGAAAAGGCAATAAAGAAAATTCACCCTAAAATTTAGAAAAAAATATAGTTTTATGAATTTTAGAAAGATTTTTTCTAAAAAATTTATTTGTAGGGCCACTTTTCTAAAATACAGAAAATTTTTTCATAAATATAGAAATTTTTTCTAAGTTTTCGGGCAATTTCGATTTTAGGGTGATTTTCTTAAATATAAAAAAATTATTTTCTGAGTGTATGGCAGTTACATGCTATTGTCATCCGATCCTGACGGACATGGTAAAGTACACTCAAACTCTAATATACCCTCTGCAAGGGCATACAAATGTTAAGTGAGTGAAATATAAATCTATAATTTTCCACAAAAATGTTCTGAACAAACCATTTTATCTCTGATCTGGCGTTCAAAACTGGCGTTCAAAAACGTTTACTAATCCCATCAACATTTTTACATATCTTCTTCTTTTTTACAGCCACGGTCACGCCAATATCTCCAATGAGTGTCACAAGCGTATGAGCACATTTAGCATTATGACTGTCCTGCTCTCCTGCCTCATTCTCATGTACTGCGTCCTACCGTTAGTTGAGTTATTTTTCATTGTGGGTCTGGACGCATCGGAGAAGCCCTTCCCCTACAAAATGCAATTTCCTTATAATCCGTACAGCAGTTGGGTGCGCTATTCAGTCACCTATCTCTTCACTTCGTATGCCGGAATTTGTGTTGTTACGACTTTGTTTGCCGAGGACTCTATTTTTGGCTTTTTTATCACGTACACCTGCGGACAGTTTCGTTTGCTACATGAGCGTGTCGATATGTTGATGGCTCTTTCTAAGTTAAAGTCAAAGAAAAGAATCGGCATGAGTCGGCAGCATTGTCAGGTACTGGAGCTTCAGCGAATTGCAAAACATCACAACAAATTGATTAGGTAAGCAATCTAAAGCAACAACTAAATGGGGTAAGTTCGGAAAATGATATGAATTAAAATCTAGAAATGATACCGTGCAAATAGTGAAGAGAGAAACAGATTACAAAGTGAACAGGACAGAAAAAATTAATGTTTTTCCTACCTGAGTTAATTTTTTGTTTAAATTAATACCTTTTGACTCATAGATTTTCAGGCAAAGGTTTTGCACCGAACTTTGATTCGGCTAACGATTAACCCAATTTACATAGAAAATAAATTAATTTGTTAAATATTGTATCGATTTTTTTTCAACTCGGGTTGCAGAGATCTGCAAGAGTGCCTGTTTTGACTGCATCATTTCCCGCTTCAAATGCGTATGCAGTGTGACTGACACTCATAACTTTTAAGTCGAGTCAAACACTCACTCCTTCTGTTATTGGTATTTTTGTGACTGGGTGTCTGAGTGTGTGTGTCTGTCAAAGCGGTTGTTTCTGTATTGAGGGCCAACGCATGCCATAGTAAAAACAAAGACACACAAGTAACAAAAACAAAAACTCACAAGGAAAAACCAAGTCTGTCTTTCTTTTATTTCTCTCTCCGCTCTCTCCTCTCTCCGTTGTAAAATTCCGTGTAGTTGTTGTTGTTATCTTAAGAGAGAGAGACAAATGAGAGAAAGAGAGAGATAGAAATAGAAAGAGCGTTTTTGCGGTGATTCCATGAACACTCGCTCTCTATTCATGCCAGTAAAAAATTTTAGCTGCACGAGCGACAGCGGGTGTTTCTGGCACTTATAGCCGAAGCCCAAATATGCCGTGAGTGTTTTAAACACTTGGTACAAATTTTGCAGTGGTTGGAGATACTCGAGTGTGAAAAATATCAAGTACGAATGCGGTACACTTGTTGTGGCAGTGCACTCGTGCAGATCTCTGTCGGGTTGAGTATGCCTATGTGAATATACGAGCGGACTAAATTTCAAGTTCATGACTTTGCATTGAGTGCAATGTCCGGTTCCATTAGTTTTCGCCCTATGGACAACCCATTTTTGTAGTAGGTGTTAATTGTAATATAGGTATTGTAATGTAGGTATGCTTAGCTAAGAATAATTTTGAAATAATTATAAGTAGAATAGTTCGATAGTTTTAAGTGTTCCTGTAACACAGTACATCACTAAAAAAAAGCCCGGCAAAAGACCCTCAAATTATGATAAAAGACACCTATGTAAGCATCACCTCATACCCAGTTTTTCAAATGAAGCCTCGGTTCGCGTTTAATGGGTACTTTTGTACTTGCAGCACACAACGACAATAATTTTAGCTTAGTTTTTAATGGCTTGAGATAAAATTCTCCAAAATTCAGCAACTGTGGGCAGGGTTATTGGGAACGACATAAAAATAATTCACTTAATTCGCGCAAACGGTTAGGGTAGCTCCAGAAGGGGTTAAACCTTCATTCTTGAATATCTTTGAAAGCGCACGGTAGATTTTTTTAAAATCGTTGTTTATGATGGTAGAATGGGCTATTGCTTGTCCCTTAGATATGGTACTCGATAGCCAAAAAACCGCGAATTGGAATACCATTTTTAGACACACCCACAAATCAATTCATATAGGCCATAAACAAGATCTAAAAATAGACAGTTCTGCGTTTTCAGTTTTGCCAACGAAGCCTTGGTTAGGCATTTTTGTGCCAGCAACTGCCTTAGAACAACACTGACCATTTAGGTAAAACCATCTTTACAAAAACTATGAAATTAATTTTATAAGTAAATTGCCTTATTGCAAGCAGGAAAACAGATCATATCATTTAAATACTTTAGTTCAGCGCATCTTGGTGTACCACGGATGGCCCACCAAAGACAATTTTTATTAAAGATTTACTTTTGCTTGGTGGCAGCGACAAGTTTTACTTATAAGATTAATTGCATAATTTTTGGGGGAGGCTGTGATACCCAGATGGTCAATGTTGTTCAAAGGCAATTGCTGGTACAAAATTGCCCATATTCCGCGAACCAAAGCTTCCTTGGTGAATCTGAAAACACAGTTCAGTCTATTTGTACATCGGGTACATAATCCATATGGAGTTCTTCGTGGGTGAATATAAAATTGGTACTCTAATTCGCGGTTCTTTGGCTGCCATCTCTAAGGGACATGCAATAGCCCATTCTACCATCATAAACAACGATTTTAAAAAAATCTACCGTGCGCTTTCAAAGATATTCAAGAATGAAGGTTTAACCCCTTTTGGAGGTAGCATAACCGTTTGCGCGAATTAAGTGAATTTTTTTTATGTCGTTCCCAAAAACCCTGCCCACATTTGCTGAACTTTGAAGAATTTTATCTTAATCCATTAAAAACTTAGCTGAAATTGTTGTCGTTGTGTGTTGCAAGTACAAAAGTACCCATTAAACGCGAACCGAGGCTTCATTTGAAAAACTGGGTATGAGGTGATGCTTACAAAGGTGTCTTTTATCATATTTTATGGGTCTTATGCCGGGCTTTTAAAAAAAGTTGGATTTTGTCGAACTGTGTAATAGATAGTTTTAAGCATATAAATATCGATAAGCCAAGCCAACGCGGGACATTTTGAGTTGAAGCTTGGTATGGAAATACTTGCGAAAAGAGTGCGAAATCTCTGCACATTATTTCGTCAATAGGAAGTGCGAAATAAGTCGCTCATCTCTAGTTGTTTTGTTTTCAAATTTAACTTGGCGGTAAAATTTAAACTAATTTACAGCGAATAGTTATGGTGGCCTTTAATGATGCAATAGTTGCGACAATAGCTTTATGTGATTTGTAAGTGTAGTGAATGCTCCTAGGGTTCGACAGTGTTTGGTTAATCACACAGAGAAAAAAAGGATCCCCGTAGAATGGATATTCAAATATCCAATTTAAGATCAATTTTTTTAAATATCTTATTCACATTTCTCATCTCCTTTGGATGAAGAATAAAGATCAATAAAAAATTTATTTCCTGATATATCCATTTTAGCGAAAATAAATCGACTTCGAAAATATCCAATGCATCCCAAAAAAGGATAGTTAACTATACATTTCAAATGGATAGTTAAATATCGTAAGGATCATCAAAAATTTTCCTTTTTTTTCTCAGTGTACTTGCAGTGAAGATCCAAATGGATGCAGTTGAAAAACTTAAGTAAATCGCAAATAAATAAATCGTTTGTAGGTTCATAGTGACCATTAATTGTAATTTTTCAATAATTTGCTCCAATAGGCAATTGGTTCTCCTTGGGCACGACTAGGAAAAGGGCAGAATCGACTGTTTTGGCCATGGCATCTCGATGTTATGTACCTATAATGCAACGGCATAGATTAGAAGATGTTGTCCACGACTTGCGGCGACAAGGAAGTCCCAAGTCTGACCATTGAAAAGTTCTGCGGCTTATCCGTTCGACATACGGAATCGCCGTCGTCCACAATTAAATCACTTTGTGCTGGGCCAAGTTCCTCATCAACAGCCCTCTCGTATGAAGAGTTAAGGTTCTTAAAAAGAGAATCAGTACTTATTTGTTTATATGCATGACATACTCACACATTCCTTGTGCCGACAAGTTGGTCAAAAACGACATGAGAGGAGCTAACAGCCACTTTACATCGCTGCCTCCTTGAGTTGCGATGGATACTCCACCACCGCTTTCACTCTTTCACACACTTTCACTTAGGACGCCGCCAGCGAACGGTGGCGCTGTCCTTTAACGAAGCCCAAGCCAAATCAATTGTGAATTGCATAATTAAACTCAATAAATATCTATACTTCCCCAGATAATTCTTGTCAACCCCGCTATCATAATGCTTTTCATGGATGAGCTAGCGTCAACTTCTCCTCCAATGAAAAGTTGTTCAGCCTTTTTAATATTCTTTTATAGTTGTCTTTCTCATTTTAAAACTCCGCGCCACAACACTTATATGTACATGAATGTTCGAAAAATATGTTTTACATATCCCTGTAGTTCTGAAGGTCGCAGGCCGGCTAGAGAATGTCAACCGGAATCTGGCTCCGGCTGCCGGCCCCCATACCAGCTCTCATACCAGATTTTATATGGGATGTCATCAAATCCGGACACTGCCGCCAGTGTCAGACAAAAGTGTCCAACCGAGCGACAGGCTGTTTAGGTAAGCCTTATGGCGGGCGGTATATACTATACATCAACCAAACGGTTTTATCACCCAAAAGACCAAAAGAAAAAGAGAAGTTTTGTTTTTTTTTTCAATTTCATATACATTTGTTTCTATACATTACCACCAACCACCGCAACATCACATTTTTTAGATGTGTTGAAAGTGCTTTGAATTTTTTTTTTTTATAAACATACCTTTACTGGTATTTGAACTCGAAACCGTACGCTTCACAGTCGAAGCTTAGTGATACTGTTGCTAAGATCAGTAGCCAAACTAAATGTGCTATATATTAGGGGGGGTCGATTTGTATGGGCCGAAAAAAACGTACCAAGCGTATAGCAAAAACGAAATCTACGGTCAACTCTAAGAAAATTTCACCAAAAAACCATGGGTCCAAAATGAATTCCTAGTCCGCGCAAATCGACTTCAAATATTTATGTTACTTTTTCCCAAAAATCAAGTTAGAAAGTCGCTGAACACCTACTATAACATGTTCTGTATACCCCAGAGCTTGCATTTATCTGAAAAATTTCATATAGAAGCCACACAAAGTGATACAGGTGTCAAAAAGTGAGCCCAGTGCTGCCCATCAACGTTGAAGCGGTGCTACCCATCAAAATTTTTTGTTTTACGTATAAATCCGCTATCGTTCATCCGATCTTCATAGTTTCTTTGGCGAATCGATAAATAATCATGATTACAAAATATCTCTAGAAGGTACAAACCATCTATCTCCAAAACTGTGGGAAATATGAAGTTTTTTCTGAATTGCGGGGGCGGAAGGGGGCGTGGCAACCTGTGACATAACAATTTGTTTGCCGGCAACTACAAGAAGTATTTGTCCCATACAAGTCAAACCTATATCTCTTACCATGTCAGAGATCTGTACTTTTACAGGTTTATGGACATATTTACATACAACGTTTATGCTATGCTCATTTTGCAAAATCGTTTCATGAAATGCCTCCAAAAGTGCGGGCATAAACACCATTTTATGAATTCGATTACACACGAAAGTTGACTATGAATTCGACTTCTATTCATGAAATGCCGTGGCGCAGGCAACTTTACGTTGAGTTGGTGTTGGCAGACCATTTTGTGAATTTACAGGAACAAATTTGATTTCGCAAACTGGAGAAATCGTAAAATTCATAGCATAAACGACGGACATGGCTATCTCCTGTATTATTTTCTTTGTTTTAGCATGTGACTCATATGAGTCATTGGGGTTGTCAACGAGCAACAATGGAGAATCAAATTGATTCAGTTAATCGTTGAATGATGGTACAAAGAAAAGCAAATCAAGTTCTCAGGTCGAACCGAGACGGGTTATCCTTTCTACAAATTGCTTCTCTAGTGTTGCAGAGAATTTGGTAGCTAGTAGGAAAATGTTTCTGTGTGAGATGTCTTTTGCCAGGACTGTCAAGTAGATGTTTGGCATTCCGTCAATCGGTTATTCGGGAGATCAATGTTTTCACATTCACTCAATGGCTTAGTCACTGTCGATTATTTCCTCAGTGAGAATGACCAAATCTCCCATTTATTCCATATTTTTGAACAATTGTTATTATATTTAGTTGCCAAACAAAAGCCTGCTGATTTCTGCAGGTATTTTACTGTAAACGATTTTTTTTGCTAGTATCTACCGGCAAACCACCTTTTTGTTAGGTCGAAAAGTCACAAGCTAATAAAATGTAATACCAGAAACACCAGTAATACCAGAGATAGTCATGTCCGTCTGTCTGTCGATATACCTGCAAAAGTACAGATCTCTGACATGGTAAGAGATATAGGTTTGACTTGTATGGGACAAATAGTTCTTGTAGTTGCCGGCAAACAAATTTTTATGTCACAGGTTGCCACGCCCCCCTCCGCCCCCGCAATTCAGAAAAAACTTCATATCTCCCACAGTTTTGGAGATAGATGGTTTGTACCTTCTGGAGATATTTTGTAATCATGGTTATTTATCGATTCGCCAAAGAAACTATGAAGATCGGATGAACGATAGCGGATTTATACGTAAAACAAAAAATTTTGATGGGTAGCACCGCTTCAACGTTGATGGGCAGCACTGGGCTCACTTTTTGACACCTGTATCACTTTGTGTGGCTTCTATATGAAATTTTTCAGATAAATGCAAGCTCTGGGGTATACAGAACATGTTATAGTAGGTGTTCAGCGACTTTCTAACTTGATTTTTGGGAAAAAGTAACATAAATATTTGAAGTCGATTTCGCGCGGACTAAGAATTCATTTTGGACCCATGGTTTCTTGGTGAATCTTTTTAGTTAAGTTTGCATCCCTATGTTTCATTTCCATTTTGATTGCTATTTGTATGTACACCTAAGTGAGAGAGTCGATTGCAGCAAGCCGAAGAAGTCACACGTACGCTTTAAGTTCTACATATGTAATTCACTTTTAAGTTTAATATTCGTTAAAATAAACAATTATATTATTTGTTGGTGAAATCTGGAGAGTGTCTAAATGGAATAACATCCCCCATCGCATTCCCATCCCACAAATTGGGGGCTCGTCCAAACGTGAAGTGAAATTACTAAGAACTTTGAAGGCGCCAGACAGACGCGAAGGAAAAAGTGCGCAGCAGAATTAAAAAAATGCGCATCGGAAAATAAAGTTGATTGGTACGTGGAAGTGACAAAGTGGATGAAGGCGATCGACCCAGAGTTGGATAGAGGTGAAAGTGCTCGCTGGTTGACATAGGTGGTCAATGGCTATTCAATAAAAGCAGAGCGTCGGAATCAAAGAGCAGAGTAGCATCGTCGTTGAAGGTTGGCGAGCGTTGAAATTCGACATAGACGGTTGAAAGGCGCTGAGACAAAAGGCAACGAGATCTACAGAATCGGTGATGAAGCGGTATTTTGTGCAGGAGTTGACATAGGTGGTCAATGGCTATCCAATAGAAGCAGAGCGTCAGCATCAGAGAGCAAAGTAGCGTCGTCGTTGAAGGTTGGCGAGCGTGGAAATTCGACATAGACGGTTGAAAGGCGCAGAGACAAAAGGCAACGAGATCTACAGAAGCGGTGAGAAAGCGAAATTCAGGAGTTGACATTGGTGGTCAGCAGGAGTGGAGAAGAAGCAGAATCTACGGACAACAGACGTACACAAGCTGGTGGTAACACGCGCAGGCGGAGGCAGCAAAGACGGAGCGAAACGAAATCGAGAATAATTGGCGGCAGTATTCGGCATAGACGAAAAAAAAAGGCGGCAATCCAGAGCGTCCCAAGAAGAGGAAGGAATACATCAAAAGAGCAGAGAGAGCAGCGTGTGGCCGGCAGAGAGGCTAAGTTTGCGAGAAAAAGGCTAAGTCTACAAAATAGCTAAGTTGGTGAGAAAAAAGCTAAGTCTACAAAATAGCTAAGTTGGTGAGAAAAAGGCTAAGTTTACAAAATAGCTAAGTTGGTGGGAAAAGGCTAAGTTGGCGGAGAAGCTAAACGATCTAAATACGCAAACAATTAAAAGTGTAAAAGAAGCTTGTAAAGTAGAAGAAGAACCTGAAATATTTGACGATCAATATTGATTAAGATTGAATTACTGATTTCGTCATTTAAGCTTGTATTTAAAAATATTTTAAGATGGATTTTGATACTGTTATGAAACAATCAGTCGATGGCTTGAAAGAAATATTGTTGGCAGCAAATTTGTGTACTGAAGGTAGAAAGTCAAATTTACAGCAGAGGGTACTTCAACACTTCAATTTATTAAAAGTATCTGAAAGGAAAAATACTGAGGAAAATGAAAGCGATAATGAATCTGAAGATTCAAGCTGCAACGATATAGTTCCAAAAGGTAATACACATTTTACGTTGAGAGATATACAAGAAAGTCTGTCTCCGTTTTCGGGCTCTGATTCCCAAGACGTTAATCACTGGATATCAGAATTTGAAGACGTAGCAGATACAGTAGGTTGGAATCAATTGCAAAAATTTGTGTATGCAAAGCAGTTGTTAGCAGGAGCAGCTAGGTTGTTTGTCAAAAGTTTAACTGGTGTGCGTGGGTGGAAAGAGCTCAAGTCGGAATTAGTCTCGGAATTTGGGAAACAATTATGCTCAGCTGATGTGCACAATATTTTAAAGAACCGCGCAAAAGGTAAAGAACTGACAGACATGGAGCAAACCATATAGAGGGAATACCAGACGCCAGACGAAAGGCTGCTGATTCAAACAATTTGAAAGAGTTGAAGATCCAAATTAAGATCTATGAAAAGATTAGAGGGGAAGAAAGCAGAAAAGATGATTTAGTTAGGTACAGAAAGAAAAAAGAAGAACCTTTGGTGAAAAAATGTTTTAAGTGTGGAAGCGAAGAGCATTTAGCAGCAGAGTGTAGAAAAGCTATCATTTGCTACAAATGTCAACAAGAAGGACATATTGCTAGTGGCTGCAAGAACATGAGTGTTAACAGTAAGCAGCGGAAAGACAGTGGTAATATTGGATGCCAGAGGGATCAATTTCAGAAAGGAATGTTTAAGAAGATCAGCTACAAAGAAAATTCGATAAATGTTCTAGTAGATACTGGGTGTGATCTGTGCCTCATAAGGGAGGATAGTTGGAAGAAGTTTGGTAGGTTAAAAATAAACCAAGGAGATATTCGTCGGTTATATGGAATCGGAGATGGACAAATTTCAACTACAGGTAGCTTAGAGTTGATCATTGTGGCAGATCAAGTGGAATTCTCAGTGGTCTTTCATGTAGTGAAACAGAAAGATCTAAAGTATGAAGCTATTCTAGGCCATGACATATTAAAATCAATTAATATGATCTTAGACGAAAACGGAGCAACTTTTTGGAAGAAAGATGTCCCAAAAGTACAAGCATGTGTGGAGTTTAAGGCACTTTGTTTGAGTGAGATACAACCAGCTGAAAAGTTAGAGCCAAAGAGGAACAAAGATGGGGTTGCGACACTCGTAAAAAACTACAGTTCAGAGAAGAGTATAGAGCCACCAATTGAAATGAAGATGAAAGATGCTCCCGCTTGGAAACATCCGCGAAGATGTATCTATGCAGAGAAATGTTTGATCGAGAAGCACGCCAGTGAATGGTTAGATGAAGGGACAAATGTTTCTAGCGATCCAGAAATTGCGGCTCCGGTAGAGTTGACACCAGGAAAGTGTGGTAATCAAGGTGGCAAGAATTTGACTTGCATTGACGAGAAATATCAGAGTGTTGGAGAGAAAATGAAGGGATATTCCTTGGTAGCTAAACCACATACGGATATTCTGAGAAAAGAATCAAATCAAAATAGAAACGTTAAGATTGATATGACAGATGAGGAGATTGTTATCTTTGAGCAGCTAAAACAGACGTTAGCTAAACTTCCACTTTCGAAATTATTCAACCCGATTGTAATTACAAAATTCCAACAGTTGCCAAGCGCATGGAAGAGTGTTAACGGAGAAGTTTTCAGAAGAGCAATGTTTTATTCAAGGGAATACTGCCAGAAAGATTGAAGAAAAGAAGCTCGAAAAAACAAGAAAGAAAAACCAGAGTTAACGGAGACAGGAAGTAAAAAAAAAAAATAAGGGAAGGTTTAGAGATAGGAGATTTGGAAGAGATTTAGAGAAAATTGAAAGTAACAAGAAAGATATGTTGTGAAAAGTTGGTGAAAGAAGGACCAAAAAGTAAACGTAGTTAGTTCAGAAAAAGAAAAGGTCATCGAGAAGAAAGGTCAGGACGGCCGGTAGGAAAGGAATATTGGTGCTAAGGGTATGTTCATTAGTTAAGTTTGACTAGTTTCATCTTTGTCATGTTGTACCCAAGGAGGAGTCGATCAAACCGAAGAAGTCAAGACGCTTTAAGTTCAAAGTAATCACTTTTAAGTTTTATTCGTTAAAATAAACAATTATATTATTTGTTGGTGAAATCTGGAGAGTGTCTAAATGGAAAAATTATTCTTCGGTTCAACGGACTGCCGCGTCTGCTGATTTAGAGTCTTTAGAGTAGACTATCGTCGGCGGACAAAAACCGCAATGTGCCGAATGCTTAACGCAAAATGCACATACCCTCAAGAAATATTCGTTATTGACCGTACTAGTATCTTGCCGCTTGAATTGGGGGGATGGTGCTTCGGTCTTGGCGTCATAACTATATACAAATACTTCTTCATTAGCAATGACCCTAATATTCGTCAAACTTACGAAATAAATTGTATGTTGATATCTGTCCAAAAGAAACAATAAGTGCAAATAGCTGATCATCTCATCATAGGTAGGACCTATTAGGTACATATGTTGGGAGCAGGTGTACCAACATGACAAAAGAGTATCCCGCCAAATTTAAAAGTTATCCTTTTTTAACATTTTTCTTTCTGCCATTCCCATTATATGGCGGTTCTAAATCAGTATAAGTCTTCATTTCTTTCTTCGGGGTTCAACAAAGGAAAACGACATATAATTAGCGAACTTAAGATATTGCCAGAAGGAAGTGTGTTTGCCTTCTGTGCGGGAGGTCGAGGGTTCGATGCCGCCCCGAAACAACTAATAAAAAGTTTTTCTTTCCATAAAAACTTTTAAACAACCGCGGTCTCACATTTTCTGTATACACTGTACGCATCGGGCTGGCTGATGGTTATCCTTAACAGACTGCCTAATGGTTAACGCAAATGCCCATTCCGATGGTTAGCCCATATCGCTTGGCGTATGGCTGCCATTGTAGGTACAAGCTCTGATATTGTTTTGCGGATCGGTCAGTCGGATGGTTACCCGTAGCTGACTGCCGGATGGTTATCCGAAAATGTCCTGGCCGATGGCTGTTCCGAAACAGCCTGGCGGATGGTTGGCATTTTATGTATAAACAGTGGTATTGTTGTGCGGATCTGTCCAAAGGTTACCCTTAGCTGAGTGCCGGGTGGAAAGTGGTAAATGGCCTGGCCGATCGCAGTCCCAAAACCGCCTGGTTTCCAAAAGACCAAAAGAAAAATTTTGGTTTTTTCAATTTCATATACATTTGTTTCTATACATTACCACCAACCACCGCAACATCACATTTTTGAAATGTGTTGAAAGTAATTTAAATTTTATACCCTTGCAAAGGGTATTATAATTTTGCCCAGAAGTTTGCAACGCACAGAAATATTAATTTCCGACCCTATAAACTATATATATTCTTGATCAGGTCGACGAGCTGAGTCGATTGAGCTTTGTCCGTCCATCTGTCTGTCCGTCTGTCTGTCTGTTTCTACGCAAACTAGTCTCTCAGTTTTAAATCTATCGAGCTAAAACTTTGCACAGAGTCTTCTTTTTTACTGCACACTGATAATATGTCGGAACCGACCGGATCGGATGACTATATCTTATAGCTGCCATAGAAACTATCGGTCGAAAAGTGGGTCTTTGTGAGAAAAACTTTTTTGTTTTTAATGTAAGCGCCTCCCGCTTCAGCAATTATTAGTTTTATACGCTTTTACACAGATTTGGAAGTTTTGGTCAACATCGGATGACTATATCTTATAGCTGCCATAGAAACTATCGGTTGAAAAGTGGGTTTTATTCAGAAAAATTGTTTGTTTTAATGCTGACGTTCGTAAACTCTGATTTACTAAAACATTTGCAAGGGTATAAGAACTTCGACAAAGACGAAGTTAGCTTGGCCTTCTCGTTTTTTTTTATAAACATACCTTTACTGGGATTTGAACTCGAAACCGTACGCTTTAGTGCTACTGTTGCTAAGATCAGTAGCCAAACTAAATGTGCTATATATATTTTAAATATTTTATAAAGATATCATTTAAATACCTCTTGCAATAAGTATGATGTACGGACAACGCGAATATTTTTAATTATCTTTAATCAAGAAACGTAAAGATTATGCATTCGCTTAAAAAAAAAATTATTCTTCGTTTTAACGGACTGACGCGTCTGCTGACTTAGAGACTTTAGATTAGACGATTGTCGGCGGACAAAAACCGCGATGTGGCGAATGCTTAACGCAAAATGCACTTAATCTCAAGAAATATGATGCTTCGGTCTTAGCGTCATAACCATCAGCTATGACCCGAATCTTCGTCAAACTTACGAAATGAATTGAATGCTGTTATCTGTCCAAAAGAAACTATAAGTGCACAGTGGCTGATCATGTCATCATAGGTAGTACCTATTAGTTACCTATGTTGAGAGCAGTTGTACCAACATGGCAAAAGAGTATCCCGCCAAATTTAAAAGTTATCCTTTTTTAACAAACCTAATTTTGTTATTGCCAAATGTAAGCTCTGATATTGTTGTGCGGATCGGTCATTCCAATGGTTACCCTTAGCTGACTGCCGGATGGCTCTCCGCAAATGTGCTGGCTGATGGCTGTTCCGAAACAGCCTGGCGGATGGTTGGCATATAATGTATAAGCTGTGGTATTGTTGTGCCGATCGGGTATGTCCAAAGGTTACCCTTAGCTGAGTGCCGGGCGGTAAGTGGTAAATGGCCTGGCCGATGGCAGTCCCAAAACCGCCTGGCGGCTGGTTGACAATTTATATGCGAACGTCTGGCGTTGCTGTGCTGATTGGCCAGGCCGATGGCTACCCCTTAGCAAACTGCCGGATGGTTGACTAAAATTGTATGAGCGTCTGGGAGTAGTGTGCCAAACGGGTCACCGGACGCTTTGCTTTTGGCAGCACCCGACACAAAAACTACTGGGTATGTTCCGATGTCTAGGTACCCATATAAGGTGTATACTGAAATGCCGTGCGATCTCATTCAGAGATGAGCGACATACCGTAAGTGTTTTAGCATTGTTGGTATGTGAGTCAAGTGCTTTGAGGGCGGCTTGCCTATCTGAGTAAAATAAATATATTTCCATCCTTGACCGTAAGAGTGCTAAGATAGGTGGCAGCTTTCTGGATGGCTACCACCTCTGCTTGGTACACACTGCAGTGGTCAGGAAGGCGGAAGGATAAGTTGAAATCTAGGTTGGGAGAGAAAACGCCACACCTACTTTTTCGCCGAGCTTAGAACCATCAGTGTATATGTGATTGGCGTTAGCTCTGCTGTGGGGCAGGTTGTCCCAATCGTTTCGGCTAGGGATGTAGATGTCGTAAAATTTGTCCAACATCGTTTCTGGTACAGTAATCTGTAATTAACAGTAGTCTGTAATTAATGGTATACCCGTTTGGTCTTCGAGTATGGTGGCGTGTCCCGAATTGGATCTGTTCCAGGTATCGGATTCTCGTTGTCTTAAGGCTGTTGTGGTAGCCATTTGCTTAGCTACGAGGTCTAGTGGTAGAAGGTGAAGAATAGTATAATATTTAGCGCTTCTGTTGGTGTCGTTCGGAGAGCGCCGCTAATACTAATTTCCGCACTTCTCTGTACTTTGTGCAGATTGTTCAGGGCTGATTGTTTCTCGAGTGCTGGCCACCATACTAGAGCTCCGTAGAGTAGTATGGGGCGTATAACAGCTGTGTAAAGCCAATATACAATGGATGGGGAAAAACCCCATCTACGGCCAATGGCCTTTTTACAAGAGAAAAGAACAATGGCTGCCTTTTTTATGCGCTCACTAGCTGAACCCGCCACGTCTTCGTCCGCGTCCAAATTTTGAAAAAATCTTAGTAAGTAGAAAAATTGTATAGCTCTCTGAACACTGTGTTTGTATATAACACTGTGCAACAGTTAAAAATACTACCAAGCACCACTTTGCGGAATCGATAGTGCTACCCGAACTGAGTAAATCCCTATCAGTGTTTGGCTAGATTGGTAGCACTTTTTTTTTTGTGGACCCCCAAAGTTTTTGAAATTGGGTGTGATAACAAAAAATAGGTGTCATAAGATTTGGGAATACAGCTCATTCAGTTTTAGTGATAGCTGCAAACAGTCTTCGGCAAAGTTGTAGCTGACAGTACGCAGAATAAATTTTTTTTACAAAGATTTTCAAAAAAATTATATTTTCCGGGAGTTTTTCTTAAAAAACTTTTTTGAAAAATCGTATTTTTTTACTTTTTTGAGTATAACTTTTAAAAAATCAAAATTTTTGGCATACATTCTTTGGGTAAAATGAAGCTTTTGAGATAACAAACATCTGTTCTGAACAAGGTTTTACAATCTGAACACTTCCACATCCTCTAAATCGGCCCCAAAAGTGTGAATATCCAGTAAAAATCACTATTTTGTTATCATTCTTCATTATGATCTCAAGTTTTTTTACCAAAATAGCAGCTAATTAATTTTTTCAAGCTGTTAGAGCAAAACACTACGCGTTTTACTTGTTGTAGTCCATGAATAAAATAAAAAATATAATTTTTTGGACGGTATTTTGAAAATTCTCCAATTTATTATTATTTTATTATATTATTATGTTATTGTTGTTATTGTTGTTATTATAATTGTTTTTATTTTAACAAGCTAATACATTTTTTAACAAACTGAGATCGTATTAGAGTTAATCTTTTTATTTTATTTTAATTTTTTTATTTAATTATTAATTATTATTATTATTTTATTTTAATTAAATATATAATAATAATAATAATAATAATAATAATAATAATAAATATTAACTTTAATATGATCTCAGCTTGTTAAAAAATGTATTAGCTTGTTAAAATATTTTTTACAGTATTAAATTGGCAACATTTTTGCTGATAAATTGGAGAATTTCCAAAAAACCGTCCAAAAATTATTTTTTTCTATATTCATGGACTACAACAAGTAAAACACGTAGTGGTTTGATCTAAAAGCTTAAAAAATTAATTGGCTGCTATTTTGGTAAAAAAAACTTGAGAACATAATGAAGAATGATAACAAAATAGTGATTTTTACTGGATATACACACTTTTGGGGCCGATTTAGAGGATGTGAAAGTGTTCAGATTGTAAAACCTTGTTCAGAACAGATGTTTGTTAACTCAAAAGCTTAATTTTTCTCAAAGAATGTATGCCAAAAATTTTGATTTTTTAAAAGTTATACTCGAAAAAGTACAAAAAATCGATTTTTCAAAAAAGTTTTTTAAGAAAAACTCCCGGAAAATATAATTTTTTTGAAAATCTTTGTAAGAAAAATTTATTCTGCGGACTGTCAGCTACAACTTTGCCGAAGACTGTTTGCAGCTATCACTAAAAATGAATGAGCTGTATTCCCAAATCTGATGACACCTTTTTTTTGTTATCACACCCAATTTCAAAAACTTTGGGGGTCCACAAAAAAAAAAGTGCTACCAATCTAGCCAAACGCTGAAATGGTTTTACTCAGTTCGGGTAGCACTATCGATTCCGCATAGTGTTGCATGGTAGTTTTTAAAAAAGTTGAAATTTGTTGCACTGTGTAATTTATGTTTTAAAAAACAAATTCTCTTTTAATATCATTGGCTTCATTTGCTTAATTTTAAGACAGCTTCGAACTTACGGTTGATTCAAATAAATCAATCTACGAAAAGAGCATTAAGGGGGGAAGGGTTTTTAAGGCGACAAAAACGCATATTTTTATGATTTTTTTTGCGGCGACCTCAATATAATTGTATTAGATATTATTGCACAACTTTTGAAGTATGTCAGAAAAAATTTTCAAAGAAAAATATTGATAAGTAAGCCGGTGACGGTGAATCTCCAGTGGTGCCTTGAAACGATAGCGCAAGTTAAAGTCGGTTCTAACCGACTTCGATATACCCGTTACTCATGAAAAAACATGTTTAACAGTGTTTCTGCGTTTCTTAGGGTGAACATCTGAAAAGTATGAAACACTTTTTTAACTCGGCTATTTATCACACTTTTGCTCATAACTTGAGAACCGCTCATCCGATCTTTATCATTTCTTCGGCGAATCGATTAATTTTGCTAATTACTAACTATCTAAAAGGTACAAATCGTCTATTTTCAAAGCTGAAGGAGATATAACGTTTTTTCCAAATTACGGGGGCGGAAGGGGGCGTGGCCAAAATTTGATACAAACTTGATCTGCGTGCAGAAAAAAGAAGCATTTGTCCCATACATGTCAAACCTCTATCTCTTACCATCTCTGAGATCTAGGTGTTCATACAGACAGACGGACGGACGGACAGACGGACATGTCTATATCGACTCGGCTGTTGATGCTGATCAAGAATATATATACTTTATATGGTCGGAAATGATTCCTTCTGCCTGTTACATACATTTGCACGACTTTAGTATACCCTTTTTACTCTACGAGTAACGGGTATAAAAAAGTGGTTTTGCGGTGTACATTGTAACTGAAGTTTTTTTGTTTATTGAATTGGCAGTACATCCTGATGCTACAAGTACAATATACTTATAAATTATTGCGCCAGTCACAACGGTTAAAAATTACTTAAATATTTTAGATTTCCTACTTAAATGCTAACTTATACCTAAACATGTATTAATATTATCATTTAAAGTTAACAATTGAGATAAGAAAGTTCAAATAAATAATAAATATTAAATGTTATTATTCCTCTATCAACTAATGGTTTCCTCAAATCAAATGGTTGTAGTTCGTAAGTGTTCTTCTATTCTTAACCTAAATTGCGTGGCGTTCCTTATATCGTGGGGTAATCGATTCCAACAGCGCGCAGTATGAATGAAAAATTGTCTCTCCGACAATAACTCGTTACCGGATTATCTGAAACAAATAAATTTATACGCATTTTAAACATGACGTATTTCTCGAGGTAATCAGGAAGAGTTTTTGATGTGAAACATCTTTAATTTCGGTACGGACGATTTTAGTAGGAGTAAAATTTGATTAAAGTGTCACGTGACGCTGACGTCATTCAAATTTTGTGTTGTTTTGATTTGTGGAGTTTACCAGCCAACACACACTCAAGAGAATGGACAGAGGGGGGAAGCGAAGAGGTAGAAAAGATGCTGAAGAGGAGCAACTGGGTGGGTTCTGGGAAAGATCTGGGTGTGATCTTGGTGGGATTTGGTGGTATGTGGGAGGGACTTAGGTGGAATCTTATCTGGGCGGGATCTGGGTGGAATTTAGGAGCGATATGGGTGGGAACTGTGTGGGATTTAGATGAGGATCTGGGTGGGAGCTGTCGAGCTGAGTTCTGGGTGGGATCTGGGAGGGATCTGTATGGGATAAGGGTGGCATCTGTGTGGGATCTGGATAAGGATCTGGGTGGGAGCTGGGCGACATTTGGGTGAGTTCTGGGTAGGATCTTGAAAAGGATCTAGAAGGGATCTGGGTGGGATCTTGGCGGGATCTGGGCGGCATCTGGAAGGGATCTGGAACGGATTTGGGTGGGATTTGGGTGGGATCTTGAAAGAGCTTGTGATTTGAAAATAAGATTTTAAGCTTAGGATCATGTTTCACATCAAAGACTAGTGCTAGCGACACTCACACTTTTTATACCTGTTACTCAGATCTCAGAGATGGTGAGAAATAGAGGTTTGACATGTATTGGTCATATGCTTCTTTTATTTTACCTTCTAGAGATAGTTAGTAATTAGCAAAATAAATCGATTTGTTAAAGTAATGATAAAGATCGGATGAACGGTTCTCACGTTATGAGCGGGTATATCGAAGTCGGTTAGAGCCGACTTTAACTTACGCTCTCGTTTTTTGTTTTTTTTTGTTGTATATTTTACAGCTCTTCGAAGTGAAATTCGCGATTTTAGCTTAAAAAAAAAACTCCCGGTTAATTTGTTATTAAAAAATAGAAAATGATGAAAAAAAAAAACACTTCCTTATTACCTCGAGAAATGCTTCACCTTTAAAATGCGTATCAATTTTTTTGGATCGGTTCAGTAGATTTTGAGTTCTGATGTACATTAACTTTTAAAAAGACGTTTTCGGGAAAATCGATTTAAAGTTTTTCATACGGTGGCAATCAGGTAGCACGGCCGGTCTTTTGTAGTCGTTTTGTAGCTGTAGCTCCGTGAGTTTTACTCGGATTGACTTTAATTTTGAACATAATATTCTCGACATATTGTTCATTCAGAACAGCCTCCTGGGTGAATACCAAGGGAATGAGACAAGCTAAAGCATTAATAGTGAACCACGACCTCAAAAGGTTCCAAAAGTTTATCCAACAAGGAAAGAATGCCCTCAGAATTCTGACAGGGCTCTACACGAGTCACTGCAGACTGAGGAGCCACATGTACAAGTTGGGAATAACAAACACCCAGCTTTTCAGATACTGTGAAGAGAAGGAGGAGTACTCTGAGCATATACTAGCACACTGTGATGCCCTAGCGAGGCGCAGACTCAGCAGATTTGGGAAACACATTTTACACCCAAGCAATATCAGTAACTTAGAACCCACAAAAATCCTGGCTTTTGTACAGGAATTAGGGATGCTAGGGGAGTTGTAAATTCAGTAGGGGGGCACAATAGACCAAATCTGGCCGCGGTGCACCACTCCCCAACAACAAAAAATAAATCATTCAGAAAACACATTTAAAAAAAAATGGAAAAAAAATTTTAAAACCAATCCCCTCCTCCCCTCAAGTAAGGCGTGAAAAATGCAGTGGCCTGTACACATATTAAATTCTATCCCGTAGAAAATTCCAAAATTAAAAATTATTCCCTTCCTGTCTTGTGAATGCTGAACAAACTATAGTACATATAATCTTCTTCAGAAGAACTATGTAGGGAATTTAGGGTCAAGGAACATTTTACTTATAAGTGCGCACCTTTATACATTTGTTTAATATTAGATCTCCAGAATATTCTTTTCTGATCAATTTATGTAAATCAACGCAGTAGATATATGGGTCATTCTTTTATAAACCGAACAGCAAAAAATTTTTTTATTTTTCATTTTAATAAAAAAAAATCCGAAATTAGATCTCGACATGCCCACCAAAACGTAATTTGCGGTTTTGCACAAAAATTTTTTGTTAATTTTATAAACAATTTCAAAAATCGTCAAAAACGAAAAAAATGGAAAAAAAGGGGTTTTTTAAAACGTGATATCTCAGGATTGGTTTATCGGATAGGTCTCAAGTTGATATCGATGGAAAGAATTTTACTGTATCTACTCAAATCATAATTTTATAAATTTTTAAATTATTTAATAATATTAAGTAAATGTTGCTAAAAATTACATATAATTTTTTCTCAGTGTTAACCACCATGTTTTGGCTTCTGAGGATAAAGAATTTATTGTACTAAACACAACTTAAAAAACGGTGTTTTCAAAAAGATGGAGACTTTTATAGTTTAAAAGTTATGAATTTTTGAAGTTATAAACAAATTAAAAGTTGCCCTTAAATAATAATTTCTCACGCAGTCCGTTTTAAAGCTTTTTGGTTGAAACTTGGCAAGTGTGCTTTATATTCATCAAGCTTTCCAAAAATGTCAACATCTCGCGGATCGGACGACTATAACATATAGCTGCCATAGGAATGCTGAGTTTGGTCTTGGTATACAACACTTTGAAAGCTCTGGTAACCCTAATTCACAACAAAATTCAATTAATCATAACATTCGTATGACAGCTATATGTTATAGTCATCCGATCCGCGCGATGTTGGCATTTTTGGAAAGCTTGATGAATATAAAGCACACTTGCCAAGTTTCAACCAAAAAGCTTTAAAACGGACTGCGTGAGAAATTATTATTTAAGGGCAACTTTTAATTTGTTTATAACTTCAAAAATTCATAACTTTTAAACTATAAAAGTCTCCATCTTTTTGAAAACACCGTTTTTTAAGTTGTGTTTAGTACAATAAATTCTATATCCTCAGAAGCCAAAACATGGTGGTTAACACTGAGAAAAAATTATATGTAATTTTTAGCAACATTTACTTAATATTATTAAATAATTTAAAAATTTATAAAATTATGATTTGAGTAGATACAGTAAAATTCTTTCCATCGATATCAACTTGAGACCTATCCGATAAACCAATCCTGAGATATCACGTTTTAAAAAACCCTTTTTTTTCCATTTTTTTCGTTTTTGACGATTTTTGAAATTGTTTATAAAATTAACAAAAAATTTTTGTGCAAAACCGCAAATTACGTTTTGGTGGGCATGTCGAGATCTAATTTCGGATTTTTTTCTATTAAAATGAAAAATAAAAAAATTTTTTGCTGTTCGGTTTATAAAAGAATGACCCATATGCAACTATTTAAACGTGTGTACCTATGTGTCTTTATTATGCGGCAACCAAAATAGGAAAAATTCATTTCTTAAAAATAGAAAATATTAGAAGCAAATTTAACTTTTCTCATTTAAAAGGGGAAAAAAATAAATATATTTTTAATAAAGGTCACAATTCCCGCTGCCCCTAAGCTGATTTGGCAATATTTTTTTTTTTATCCTTCAACACACTTTTCATTGCGAAATGTTATGCATTTTATAGAGTTTCAGTCGATATAAATCTCTTAGATTATCAACTTACAGCCTAGTTTATTAACAAAGACTCGCAAATGAGGTAAGGAGACAACTAACTTTAAAAAACTGCTCACGACATGTGTGCCATCACTTTTCCGATCTCACCTCTAACAAAAGACGAACGCCCGGCACCCTGTTTCTGTTGTGCATATGACAGAAAAAATACACGCAGAATTTTTGGCCTTTAAATTTATTGTGATATACGCTCAACATATTGTTATTTTGTGTTTTTGTTGTATTGTTTTTGTGAAAAAAAAAACACACACATACATATACACGCACTCAGCACTCTCTCTCGCGTTCTCAGCGAAACAACTAATTCCACAACATTGCCTTTTCCAAAGATTGGAGAAAAATTTTTCCAAATTTTCTTTCTTAGTGCACGCCTGCATAACTAAAGGAAGGTCTATGCCAAATCTCAATCTCAACCCTCCAGTATAAACCGTTTAGGCTGTGGGTTGATAATGTGTCAGTCAGTATGTCAGTTTGGCAGTTGGGCGTATGAAAAATCTCCCACTGGGATTTTTTTTTGGATTGAATTAACTTTTTTCGTATTCTTTGTAGTAAAATAGTATATGGGCATTTCCACAGTCGCGAACGCGACATTTGTACGACTTTAAAGTGCAAAGAAATATAGAAAACAAAAAAATTTTTGTTTTTTGTTTTAATTTTTTGGTACAGTTTTGGTAGCAGAATATTTAGTGCAAAAGATAGGTTCAGTCGATTTGTCGATTAGAATATAAATTGAAAAAGTTATGTGATTTATCACGCGACAAAAATGGAAGTCGTTTTCGACTGCATCCAATAAAACTCATAAATCAGGGAATAGTAAACAAAAATTTTAAAGCGGTTAACTCTTAAATAAAAAGGAATAATGCACCTTTTTTTTGAGTGCTACGATATTCAGTTATTTACATTAGCTTTGTTTTTATAAGCTTTAATATTATGAAGAACGCGACATTTATCACGCGACATATTAAAAAAAGCTAACAATGATAAGTCAATATCTTCAGTATTCAGGCCTATTTTCTTTTAGTTTAGAATCAGAAAGGCTTTAAATGAATTATGTTATTTATTTAAATTTTTGTTTTTCATGTCGTGTTAAGAAAAATCAATTTTTAAAAATATATTTTGTCGATCTTGGTGGACCTTTCTGTGGAAATGCCCATATACGTATTTTAAGCATTTTGCAGATATATAATTTATTCGCGGGTAAAAAAAAAAAAGTCGATTTGAAAATTTACATATTTAAAAAAGTTAATTATTTTCAATTGCTTGCTATCCTAAGCCATTGGTAATAAAAATATTTAAAAAATCTAAAAATTAACATCTGAACCCAAACATTCAAATCACTCACACTTAAAAATTTTTATTTGGTTTCCAAATCGCGAAAATAAGTAAACAAAAATTAATTGCAGCGAGAGGGACGTTTATTTTTTCTTCATTTTTATACCCTTGGAGAGGGTATATTGAAATTGTCCGGATGTTTGTAACGTACAGAAGGAAGCATCTCCGACCACTTAAAGTATATATATTCTTGATCAGCATGACGAGCTGAGTGACCGTCTGTCCGTCCGTTTCTATGCTATCTCCTCCGTCAGTTTTAAAGCTATCTTAACCAAACTTTGCACTTTTTGGTACCAATACACTGCACATTTGTCGGAACCGGCCGGATCGGATGACTATAGCATATAGCTGCCATAGGAACGATCGGTCGAAAAACTAGTTTTAGTGAGAAAACTGTTTTGTTTTCAGTGCTATCGCTCCCAACGCTCGAATTTATAAGTTTTCAATGATTTCACATAGTCTCACCAAGACTTGTCGAAATCGGACAACTATATAGTATAGCTCCCACACAAAAAATATGTTTGAAAAAACAGTTTTAGTGAGAAAAACTTATTTGTTTTTAACGCTATCGCTCCAAAAATTGTTACTGATCAATATTATATGCTCCCACACAATTCTGACAAGTTTTATCCGAATCGGATGACTGTAGCATATAGCTGCCATAGAAACAAAAGGCCGAAAAAGTAGTTTTCGTTAGAAATACTTTTTTATTTGAAAACTTTACACTTTTCAGTTATGAATATATTGATGAATTTATTGTATAGCTGCCACATAACAAACTGGCAGGCATATATCATGCTCCAAGGGTATATAAACTTTGGTTGAGCCGAAGTTAGCTTGCCTCTATTTTTTTCTCAAAATTTGGCCTTGTGTCCTGGAATTTACAGTATTAAGCTAAAAAAGAGAAATCCAATAGTTCTAGAGTTATGGTTTTTTTTTCATTTAGTTAAATTAATTTTCAGTAACAATATCAGATTTAGCATGTTTTAATTTTAAAAGGAATATACTGGAGTAAAGTCTTGCAGTTGGAAAACCGCGATTTTAAAAATTCTGCCTTATTATAGTGACTTGTGTGTTTATTTCTGATTAAACCACAAATGTCTTGTTTGTCGTTTTGAATACCGCCCAATAATTTTGTTTCCATTCAAGTTGTTCGAGAGCGTACTTACATTTAAAATGTCGGCAGGTTTTAAGTCTGTGTGTGCAAATCCGTTTAATGCTAAAAATCATTCTAGATTCATAAGAAAAACTTACGGCCAGTATGACTTGAACTTTTAAAACAGCCGCAAACCTTAGGGCCAAACGATCGATTGTACATTCAATGAATAAAAAAATCTAGTAAACGGATAGAAATTTTGCCTGGTAATATTAGATTTGATTTAACAACTTAAGTACATTTTTCATCAGTAGAGTCCAATATTTTGGATGACTCTTCTGATGACAGCTTGGATGTTTATTCCGATGATTATTATTCTTTGGATGATGATGAGGATAATACAAATTGCTCTTTTCAATTTATTAACAAGCTGAAACTAAGATTTCATTTCACAAATACAAGTCAGGTGGAAAAATGATATATTCTGACTTTATTACCGGACAATTGGTCCATTAGGAAAGCAGCTGGAGTAATTGGTACAACTTGCTATATGATAAAAAAAGAGACGAAATTAGAAACTGAACGTGAAATTTAATGCATTCCTTCAAAGAAAGGTACTTTTAATGCATCTTAGCTCTTTTTGGTAAATTGCAATTCATTTTTAATAGGTCGGCGAGGTGGCATTTCCATGCCACAGCCCACGGAAAAGAGCCTTGCGATGGAGCTGGGGGAACATTGAGAAGAAAAAAAAGGCTAGACGGGCAAGCCTTCAAATGATTATCGATAAACAGATTACCACTGCCATAGAACTCTACACCCAAAAAATTTGTATCAATATCATTTTGAAACACGTGTTTCAATTTGAAACTGAAACTAGTATCATTTTTTTTGTATCAATCTTAGCCTAGAAAGTACTGCATTGAAACTTAGAATATTAATTTAATGCGCAGAAGTATTAATTTGAAACTAATAAGTTTTTTTTAAGTTCGAAATTTCGAAGAATGTATGAATTGTATAAGAAAGCAGGCCAAATGTGGCAGCTGGCGATGCTTGACCTGTCAAATTTAGTGTTTTAATTTATGTGCAAACAATTCAATAATAGGCCAATCACACTAAGCCCATCTAACAGCCAACATCTTGAGTTTAAATCAGTGGCGGCAAAATACACAAGGTCATTTTGGCATCGGGTGTGTGTGTGTGAGCCACGCTTTTGCACTTGTTTGTTGTTGCAAAAGAGTGCAGTGTAAACTTGTATACTGTCGGTGTAGCGACATCGCTGCTACTCTATGGCTTCTGTATACACAGAAAATAGAATCGTGTCTCTGTTTAAAATTCTTAATAACTATTTGCTCTGCCAACATTTTTAAGATTTTGTCTTGCAAACATGTTAAGTGGGTCGATGGTAAATATTTTTGACTCAGGATGACGGATGCTAGATGTATTTACTAAGTATGACTAGGCTATAAAAGTAAACGCTATGGAAGACGACGTGATAAAGATATATAAATGGATTTCAAATGGAGCACACTTAGAAGGAAAGTTTAAGCAGCTAAGTATTATTTTTGCTATTTTCGTTTTTTGCAAACATATGTAATAACAAATGTACCTATTCAGACGGGACACATAACATGCCACAATGCTGCGGTGCCTGTTTCAGCGCTTTCCATGTTAGCGCACAACGCGGGAGGTATCAAACAGACAGTTGCTGTAGAGTCGTTTTTCGCGTTTTTTCTTCAGAGTCTCTGAAGGAGTAACGCGCTACGTGTATGGGTTCCAGCAAATGGCACATCAGTACAGTGCTTTTAAAAATACAACCATCGCGTGGACATGAGACATGCAGTGGGAGACCAATGATTCTCCATAGCGAGGTGTCCACACTTAACAAATTCAATTTATTAGTGGAAATGAATTTAAAATAAAAAGATAATCAGGCCTGTGCACAGTGGTTGCTGCCATAGGCCAAAAATCAAAAAATGAATGTTAAAATTTTCAAACCGTAACTGCCTTAATTAACAGCTAATTGGTCAAGTTTCACAGTGGCATACTTATTTTGCTTTGATTGTAACGATGCTTTCTTAAAATACTATCAAAAGTGTTTTCTTTTCTTTATCTGTCTTGTACAGTGCACGCCGCTCGCTGCAACATGCTAATTTTGTTAAATTAAATTTTTGCATAAAAGCTATATTAAGTCAAGTTGTGTAAAATGGATATTGTTCATAAAAGTATTGACTTAACTTCTACAATTTAACTTAAAGAAAGTTCGTGTTTAATTTTGTGTAAATCGTTGTTTTAGATTAGTATATATTTGTGTTTGTTTTTGGTTCGAGTGTCAAATGTTTAGTTAAAGTTTTAAGTGTGTCGCCCTCCTCAGCCCTCACAATTCTTTATGACTTATTGTTTCTTAATACTTTAAGATTTTAAAAATGTAAAGTGTTCTTGCTGCCATCCGCTCATGCGAGTGTACTAATTTGTAACGTAATGCATGTTTTTTCCTCAATTTTGTATTTGCGTGACGGACAACGGCGTTGCCAGGGGGGGCTGCGGCTCACGGAGGTAGTGATGCGGGGTCAGTGGGTAGTTGCCCCCCTACATCATAGATGAAGGGCCCTGAACGCCGCCCGGGTTAACCTTACATAACCAGCTTTATGTTTTTATACCCTGTCCCATTAAAAATGGGAAAAAGGGGATCATGAAGTTGTGGAAATGTGTGTAACAGGGAGAAGGAAGCACCTCCGACCCCATAAACTATAGTAGTAGTAGTAGTTTTATTGACTCAATTTTTGCTTTCACATTTATCATTTACACATTAATTTCTTCTGGGGCATGGTTTATAAAAAACCGTCAGCCCACCTCGCATGCTGCAATACGTCACTGCGTTCTCAGGTACTACACCGGACTTCCCCGTTCGTCACGAGATATCCGATCGTCCCCCTTGAACCGTGAAATACTACAGACATTTACAATTAGGACACAAAATTATACTTATTTTTACGAGTACTATAATGAATTACAGATAACAAATACTAAATTACCTAGACGAATTCGGTTATTACATGTTTCCTAAAGCAGTCTCTAAGTAGCTCTTAAGTTTAGCCCAATTTTCGTCACCATGTCCGTTTAGTATTCCTATCACTTCTTCCTCTGTTAGCAAATGTTTTTTAAAATATCTACATCGGAATTCTTTGATCGCCGGTCACCGACCTAGGAAATGCATCATGTCTTCCACCTCGTTCATATTACACAAAGTGCAAGCCCTTGTAGCAACACGTTGATTTGTGCTGCCTTGCAGGCATATGAGGCCACCTCTCGCTTTCATTATCCACATTATCTTACTTCTTGAATATGAATCATTGCAATATGAAGGTCCTTTGGAGTAATCAAGTAGCCTATATATACGTTGTTCGCTACTTCTTGCCTTAGTCACATAGTCCTGTAGTCCTCTTTCTTTAAGTTTAGTCAGCAAATTTCCACATTCTAGTTCCCATGCCAGTTTCGTCTGATTTTCTTCTAAATCTATTCCGCACTCGTTCATTTTGTTTAGCAGAGTATTATACCACGAGACCTTTTTTTCTCGAATTTTGAGCGAAAGGATACTTGGTAGTCTGTCCCTTGCATAGTCAAACAATGTTTTAGTCACATATTTTAAATGCAATGCATAGGTGTAGATGTGGCCATCTTCCATCCCCGTCTCTATGGCTAGAACGTATGTCGGTGTGCTATCTGGTAAATTTAGGACTTTTTTGCAAAAGTATCGGTTGAGCGAGTCTACCTCGTCAAAGCAAGAGTTTCCCCACACTTGGGCGCCGTAAGTTTGAATCCCTCTACAAGCTGCATTGTACAATTTCCATTTTGCTGCGAGGCTGATACTGCCATTTGCAACAAAATTTTTCCACGTAGAATTTATCGCTGCTTTAAAGTATATATAAGTATAAAGTATATATATTCTTGATCAGCATCAACGGCCGAGTCGATTTAGCCATGTCCGTCTGTCCGTCCGTCCGTCTGTCCGTCTGTCTGTCTGTATGAGCGTCGATCTCAGAGACTGTAATAGATAGAGCCACAAGTTTTGGCATGTATATAGGTGTATACTGTACCCACATGGAGTTTGTTTCAGATTTCGAAAAATCCTCCTCCTCCATCTTTAAACAGCGAAAATCTGTCTTTTTATCTGTATAAACGCGTAGATATCACAGACTGTAATAGATAGAGCCACAAATTTTTGCATTTCTGTAGGTGTTTACCGTACCCAGATCGAGATTGTTTCAGATTTGAAAAATTCCTCCTCCTCCATCTTTAAACAGCGAAAATCTGTCTTTTTATCTGTATAAACGTGTAAATCTCACAGACTATAAGTGGTAGAGCCACAAATTTTTGTACGTATGTAGGTGTACACCGTACCCAGATAAAGTTTGCACCAGGTTTGGTAAATTCCTCCTCCATCTTTTTCTAACCGCGAAAAACTGTCAGAGCTACAATTTTTAAGTTTGAACTTAGTGACTTAATATATATTCAGTGAGGCCCAACATCGATCTATTCTGTGTACCACAATGAGATCCGAGCAAAAACACCGAAGATATGTACATAAGTGCGCCTGCCCATTTATTGAAATAAATTTTAAAATAAATGGAATTCAAAGCTTTAGGAACCACATTACTTGGGACAGGGTATTTTGCTGTCGGGGCACTCGACTGCAGGCGCAACAGATCGAGAATTTTGAATAATCATTATGATTGGCTTGTTTGTAAAGAAACCATTTCTTTAAAATATGAAGGTGAAGGGCATCTAAGAGTGTCCAATTCGAGTTATTTATATACCAAGCTTCAGACCCCCAACTCTATTAGAAGTATTTTTGGCCGCACTCTCCATATAAGCGCAACCACTGTTCTACGGCAGCTATAACCTATAGTATCCAGATTTTTACTGAATTTTCCCAGGTTATATACGAAAATTTCCTAAGTTTTGTTGCATTAAAATGAAATGTTTATCATATAAAAACTGAATATCAGACCGATTGTTCATATGGCAGCTATATGATATAGTTGTCCGATCTGGCTGATTTTTACATATTATTTTAGGATAAATATAAAAAAAATTTGCGCCAAGTTTTAAGTCCCTACCTCAACTAGAAGTATTTTTGGCCGCTCTCCCCATACAAGCCGGAACACTGTGCTGTGCCGAGTTCCGAACGTTTTCAAAAAGTAAAAACGAAACGAAAACGAATGTTTTACGATTTGCTGTTCCCAATTCCGAACGATTTTGCTTCGTTTTGACTTTTCGAACTCAGTTTCGAAGTCGCTTTCATAAACAGCTGGCTGGCTGGCCTGCGCGCGTGTTTGTGTATATCGACAGCAGCCAGAGTTGTCACCATCTGTATAATTTTATTTTACAAAGCTCTTATTTACATATTAAGTCAATTTAATTTTTTTAAAACAGTATTTAATTATTACATCTAAATTTGTGATATTAAATAAGGTTAAATATAGCTAAGCTAAATAGAAACAGTGCTGTGCAAATACATAAATTTATCTGAAGCAACCCTAGCAGCTATCGATTGAATGTTGACATCGACTAAAAAGTAAAGTGGAATTCAGAACAGCTCGGTTTGAAAAGGACCGCTCGGTTTTGCTTTTCACGCAATATTTTATAGATGTAAATAAATAAATGATTTTAAAATACACTTTAACTGTAAACATTTTAAGTAGAGATGCTAAACGATTTCAAAAATGTTCAACATTATTAAGTTGATTAGTTTATAATTTTGGGAATTTATTTTAATGCTTTTAAAAGCAATTACTTTTCATTCCGCTGACTCTGCAGCACTACTTTTGAAAACAACAATTCTGGTCGATTTGCGGAATTCGGAACAGCAATCAACTCGATTTGCGACAATTCCACTCGCTTTCGGAATTCGAAACAGGCCTGATTGTTTTCAAACTGTTCTTTATTAATTTTAATGGCAGTTTATAAAGAATTAAATCGGGCCGGGGGAGGGGCGAGGCCGGGGGCGGGGGAGCGGGGGGGGGGGGGGGGGGGCCCGCCCCGGGCGGGGGGGGGGGGCCCATAGAGAGCGAGGAAGTGAGAGAGTAGAGCGCGCCCGCGCGGCTCGCCGGTCCGCCGGCGTCGGGTCGTGGGGGCGGGAGGAACAGGCGCGGGGAGGGCGGGGGGACGAGCGCGGGGGGGGGGCGAGGGTGAGGTCGCGGGGGGGGCCGGCGGAGTTTTTTTTTTCAAATTGTATTATTGTTTTTAAACAAATAAATTGTTTTTGATATCAAGAAACACACTCAGTAAAATTAGCACTAAACGTTTCGTTGGAGGGGGAAAGGGGGGGGGTGTGGAAAAAACCCCCAGAATCCCAAATCTCAAAATAATTATTAAATTTATTATTAAATTTTATTTTATTTATTTATAATTAAATTATACTACAAACTTGATAAGAAATAATATTCAATTGATAAAAGCTGGTTTCTTTATGATACTAAAAGTTTGATAATTGAAGTGTCAAATTAAAAAGACCTAGTGCCAAATTGATACTAATAAAGTGATACAAAAAAAGTGTCAGTAATACAAAAAAAGTAATACTAAAGTGTCTAAATTATGTCACTGTGATGACAACTTTTTTTTGAGTGTATGAATGGGCCAACGAATTTTTTATCAGACATCACAGAACGATACAGAAACACAAAACACTATAATACAGCCACAGAATTTTTAAAGTCACGATTTTCGAAATGCAAAACTATACAAGATGCACAAACTCCCCACTCTATTCAACCACAAAAATAAAAACTATCTTCTTAAATCCAAAATATACTCACATTTCGAAACACGTAAAATTGTTACTTTCTAAAATAAGTGAATTTAAATAAATGACAAAATGCCATAACTCTGGAACTATTGGATTTCCCATTTACAGCTTAATACAGTAAATTACTGGATACAAGACCAAATTTTAAGAAAAAAATGAAGAACAAAATCAGCACGCTAGATTTAGTTAAAGATGCTTCGGATACTCACAAAAGTCTGAATTTGTAGTACTGTGTAATTATACACATTCTATTTAATCAATATTTATGTTTGTAATTGCCCATCGTCCTTCAGTCTCCGGTTCGTGATAGTGCTAGCCTCGAATGTTGCAAAGAGGCGTATTTATTCGTGTTATAATAAAATCCTCTTTCTATGCCCTTTCCCCAAACCGTCCCTTGGAGCTCCAGCAGGATAGGTAGGGTTTTGTTTGCGCACATGTGAATTAGAAAAAATTTTGGAATTATATAAAATTTTTATTTTATCAAAATATCCGCACCTTGTTGGAAAATTTACCCGAGGTTATCCTTGACCCGTAGTATAAGGTGCTGAAGCGCAAAAGAAAAAAACATAAAACAAAAAAATATTGAAACGAGAGCGTAAGTTAAAGTCGGCTCTGACCGACTTCGATATACCCGTTACTCATAAAAAAACATGTTTAACAGTGTTCCTGCGTTCCTTAGGGTGACCATCCAAAAAGTATGCAACATTTTTTTAGGGTGGGGGTAGCGGGGGGGCTTGGTTCACATTTTTGCTGATAACTTGAGAACCGCTCATCCGATCATTGTCATTTAGGAGATATAACGTTTTTTCCAAATTACGGGGGCGGAAGGGGGCGTGGCCAAAATTTGAAACAAGCTTGATCTGCGTGCAGAAAAAAGAAGCATTTGTCCCAAACATGTCAAACCTCTATCTCTTACCATCTCTGAGATCTAGGTGTTCATACAGACAGACGGACGGACGGACAGACGGACAGACGGACATGTCTATATCGACTCGGCTGTTGATGCTGATCAAGAATATATATACTTTATATGGTCGGAAATTATTCCTTCTGCCTGTTACATTTGCACGACTTTAGTATACCCTTTTTACTCTACGAGTAACGGGTATAAAAATTTGAGAGTAAAGTAAGCAAGGCAATCTTTATGATTCTTTGTCTTCCCTCCGTTTGTGTATCCAGGTGCCAGTCGACCATAGGTTTAATTAAGTAAAAGTAACCCGTGTTGCATGTGACAGCACGCGCTGCAACTTCACTCACGATGGTATTTGGACGACACAGGCCGTGAGAAGAGGATAGGAATAGGAAGTAGCTCCTTAACTGTCGGCCATCGATCGAGTGCCAATGACCCGTACAGTCGACGACTATGATCGAAAGATCCAGGTTAAAAAAGCGCAAAAAAAACTAGGTAATCGTTCCGGCTAGCAGTCCCATTTCTCTCCCCAGCAAATTGATGAATCTGAAATAAAAGATTATAAATTAGTATTGAATATGTGTAGTGAAGTTGATAATATTAGTGTTTGTTTTTGTTAGTGGTTAGTAGAATTTCTAGTAGCATTTAAATAACATAATAAAGTAAGACTATAAGATTAGGGATGTCCGCAGACGAACAAGTAGTTGGACAGGGAGCAAGGTCCCATGAGCTTCGGTCAAGGGGTCTTCCGGGATTTGGAGATAGACAATGGAGGGATGAGGTTCTTGATGGCGGAGCAGGGCCATTTCCTCGTGCTTCGGTTGGTTTAGCTCGGACGCCCATGGCTGTGCTGAAACAACAACACGAATTGGCACAGCAGCAGAAAGCTATGGAGCGACGTCAAATCGACAAGCAGAAGGTTCAACCGGATGAACAGCTAGGTCAGGACGAGAAGCTTATTGAGCTGCAAGGAATGTCCGAACAGCTTGATAAGTTTGATGTATCGAGACAGACGCTAACATCAGAGGAAGCCTCAGCCGTGATTCTGGCAATCGCACAGGCCCATCAAACTTTCAGACATTCGATGGCTGCCGGAATTAGCCAGGCATTGCAAGGCGAGAATCGGGAGGGGTTCATAAATGACATCTATAGGCCTGTTAGAGAGCAGCCAATCGAGCCGTCAGTTGTTTACGCGGAGGGATTAGGAGTATCTCAACCCAACCAGCAATCGGTGTACGCGAGACAGGGAGCAACCCCGAAACTAAGCAGTTCAGCAGGACTAGGAAATAACCACGGAACACTACCGCCAAAACCTCCACCGAGTCCGGTACCGAATACTCAGTGAAGTCGCAGTTTTCATTGGTGGAGATTTTTTACGGTGGTGGGTACCAAACCCGATGCACTAACCCTATATATTGTACCCTGTAGGGAAGGGTCGGGACGCCGCTCACGTTAGTTAGCAGCTTTGCGGATGCATCGCTCTGCTTCCGGTGGTCACCACGAGGAGGTGTGAGTCGACTTGAGACGCAGTAAGCCAGGATCACTCTGGCTTCGCCAAGTTGAACCGATCAGCAGCGTCAACTGGTTAAAGTGGTTAAAAAGGGATTACGGGGCAATATCGGTCGGTATATTTTTGCGATGGACGTACGTACCCTTGATGAGCTTTGGGAGGAGTGTATTGAGGTGGAGATAACCATCAGTCGACGAGGACGGTCAAATTACGTGACTTACCAATGAATACAATCCTGATGTTAAATTAGAGGAAATACGCCAAGGGAGCAAACGAACGACCAGACCAGGTTGCTGGAACTGCGAAAAAGGCGACCATGAGTTCCGAGACTGCGATGCGGAAGAGAGGAGAATATTTTGGTTCCGTTGTGGGAGGCCCGAGACGATTGCACCTAAATGTCTTGAGTGCACAGAAATCTGGCGCCTGAGTGTGTCGAAAGCGGGAATCTCACGCTCAGTTGCAATTACCGCGAAAACCAAACTAAAATAGAGGAAATTGATATAAATGAAAATAAAGAAATCAGTAATATAGGAGATAAGAAAATAGTCAATAAAATTGATAATGCATGAAAAATAAGATATAATCTAAGATATTTGCCATATAAGGAAAAGATCCGGAAAAATTTAGAAACGAGAAATCGCATTTTTGCTGACTGCCGACTGGACGGCTTGCGATTGGTCACGCAAAGGGTCAAGAAGGCGCGGGAAAGTTATCAGAAGAAACGATTTGTAAAGCGACAAGTCGTGGAAGCCGTAAAACGAAGCAGCAGCACTGATCCTCGTGTTTTTTCCAACGTCACCATCAGAGGAAAAGAAGTCACTTCACGAAGATACTTCGAAGATACTTCGGTATAGATTTTTGGCATGCGCTTGGGTTGGCACCCTCTGTATTGATTAGAGTGTAGGAATTGGTCGCTTCTTAAATGGCCCATTATGGAGAGAAGAACGAGGATGAGAATCAGGATCTAGAGTGCTGGGAGCTGTCACAAAAAGAGAAAAATGCGCTAAAGGATGTGAAAGACAAATTTCCTGCGTTTGAGAAAGTAGGCTTGGGAAAAATAACCTTGAAAAAACACTCAATCGAACTGATCAAAGCTGCACACACATTTAGGGATCGGCCTTACCCATTTTCGCCAGCAATGCAAAAAGTGGTTGAGGGCGAGGTCGATAAATTGATTGCTTTAAGGGTCATAGAAGAAAGCACGACCCCGTGGAGTAACCGCACGACTGTAGTGCGACGGCCGGACAAGAATCGTTTTTGCCTCGATGCCTGCAAATTGAATATGATACAAGTTAAGGACGCCTATCCGCTTCCTTGCATTGAGGGAATCCTGTGCAGAATAGATCAAACGCACTACATATCCATTGTTGATCTGAAGTTTGCGTTCTGGCAAGTGGAATTAGAGGAGAAAAGCAGAGCATATACGGCGTTCACGGTACCTGGAAGACCCTTATACCAATTTAGAGTTATGCCGTTTGGACTCGGTAACGCTGCACACCGTTTGGTTCGGCTCATGGGTAAGGTGATCCCAGCAGAACGCAGGACCAATGTTTTTGTGTACCGGGACGAGCTTCTCATCATTTCCGCCGACTTCAAAACACATCTGAAGCATCTGGAGCAGGTGGCAAATTGTCTAGAAAAGGCCAATTTAAATATAGGATTTAAAAAAAATCTAAATTTTGCTTTAAAAGCCTATATACCTTGGTTTTATTGTTGGGGGAGGAATCCTAAAAATGGACTCCGACAGGGTGGTAGCGATCCAAGCTATTCCGCATCCGAGATCAGTGAAAGAAGTTCGCTCATTTCTAGGAGCCGCGGGATGGTACCGACGGTTCATTAAGAACTTCGCCACAATAGCAGCTCTACTCACGGAAACTCTTTAAAATAAACCAGGAAGCAAGTTTTGATTGACCGAAGCAGCAATTCAAGCAGTGGACAATTTGAAAACAGCTCTCACACCAGCGCCAGTATTTGTTCACGCGGAGTGCTTCAAACATTATTACATCCAGTGCGATGCACCCCAAGTAGGTGTAGGAGCAGTGCTCTTTCAGAAGGCTGACGAAGACCAAGAGCGGCCGATTGCTTTTTTCTCTGCCAAGCTAAATAAACACCAAAGAAATTACTCGGTGACGGAGAAAGAGTGTTTGGCAGCAGTTTTGGCCATTCGAAGATCTCACCCGTAGGTGGAGGGGATGCCATTCACCTGCATCACGAATCCCGCGAGTTTGAAGTGGCTGATGTCGATGAAAGATCTCAGTGGCCGACTTGCACTATGGTCACTGCAGCTGCAAGGCCAAAATTTCAACATCGAGCACCGGAAAGGCAGCGAAAATGTGGTCGCTGATACGTTGTCTCGTAGCGTGGAGGAAGTCCATGGAAATCCAAAAGATTGGTTGCATTTTGAAACCACCGCTTTCGGGTCAGAGGAGTATGGAGAGTTGACTAAAGAAGTACAGGAGAACGCAGATCATTTGCCAGATGCTCGAGTGGAAGGAGGAACTCTTTTAAAACGAGTCGGTTCAAACTGGGAGGTCAAAAGATTTATACGAGATTGCGAGACTTGCAAAGCAACGAAGGCTCCGAATTTTAAAATGGGCGTGGGAATCGGACAGCAGGTAAAGACTAAGAGACCCTTTCAAAAACTCTACGTCGATTTTCTTGGCAAATATCCGCGTTCCAAGAAAGAACATACCTGGATCTTCATAGTGGTGGATCACTTTTCCAAATTTACGTTCCTAAAGGCCATGCGGGAAGCTACGGCGGCCAACGTAGTAGATTTATTCACAAACGAGGTGTTTTACAAATTTGGAGCGCCAGAGATTATCCACTCGGATAATAGACGACAGTTTGTGTTGTGTTTGTTATTGCTAATATGAAGCAGGATTGCGCTCCTGGTCGGCACGCTGGCAGCCCGGCTCGGCTCGCCGTATGCGGGGTGGTCCTTTTGGATGCCTTCCTCTCCCAAACACAATCAATACATTTATAGTCGTTCGTGCCTAAAGTCGATAGTTGAAAAAAGAGTCCGTCAAAGACAGCTGTCCGATCCACCCACAAGTTGTTGTTCTCAATCAATCTCATACACGCTCTACATTCACTCCAACCCATTTCGTTCATACGCCGTATCGCCCAGATACTTTCATTCGCACTCACTCACACCTACAGCCCCAGCTGTCCCTTGCGCTCAGATCCTCTCTCACTCTCATATACACACACACTCTCGCCAACTTGATCATTTGCATGATCGGTGGTCTGGCCTTAACCCACCCCTTCTCACGCTTCTGCGTGGAATTTGGACCAACCTTGGTGCCATCGTGGTTGATCCCCTAATGCTAGTCCTCGTCCGTCAGGTCAAACCCATTCCTGGCTCAGAAATTCCATGGCCTCCATGCCAAAGCAGATGCCCCCATACCAGCTCAAATAAAAAATTAGTTATTTATATTTATAAAGTTGTATAAACTAAACAATTCCATTTATTGATACTTTCATGTTAAAATGTTTATAGAAATTAAAGAAAATAAATATGTAAGCAATGCCAATTTAAAATTTATATAAAAAGAATGAAAAAATTAATAACTAAAAAAACTAAAAAATTCATTTCTCATTTCATACTAAAAAAGTTAAATAAAAATAATATATATATATATAACAAAAATAATTCATTTAGTCTGAGTGCTAATTTTAAACAAAGAAGGAAAAAGAAAAACAAAGGAAAATAAAAAAAAGGAACATTTTTAAACCTAAATATTTCAAACTGCTGTCCTATTTCGTAAATTGTAAACTTGCCTTATTTATTGTGCCAAATACAAGCGGAAATAGCAAAAATAAAAACAAAAAAAATTTGGCAAATCAAAAAAACGCTGTGTTATGCACAGCCAGAGATTGCGTGCGATCAGATATTCTTTTATTGGTTCTCTTACTGTAATTTACTTTTCGCTCTAAGCACTTACCCGTCGTTGGATGTTGGCGCCAGCATCTTAGGCCGAAGGTTTGCTGTAGTCGAGAAACACAAAAAAATACCGTACACACTCGCAAGCCGCGCACTTTAGGGCACAAACAGAAAAACCGTAGCTGCGCTCTTTCTCTCTATATTCCTGCCCTAACGGATCTATTCGCACCCTCCCCCTATTCCTCGCTGCCGCTGTCTTGGTTGAATTCGCTGCGAAATCTTTATTCCTCTCCAACTACAGCTGTTTTTGCCAACACAGATAGGTAGGTATTTAAAATTTTTAATTCGTTCGCCGCTGGTTAATTTTTGACTGCTTAGGTGTTAGCCTCAAATATGTTGATGGGTGGTGCAAAGGGGGTGGAATGAAAAATGCGTAGCACACTTTTGGTTTTTGGTTGTTTTGTTTTTATCTGTATTAAAAAGGTTTATTGGCGATCACAGCGCGTTATAGGTCGCTAGCCTATATTTGTTCATACGCGTACTTTGTTCCGGTACGTTTAATGCGTTTAACCAAACCTCGAATTTTGCTTCGGATGCTTGCATTTAATTTTAATTTTTTTTTGTGTGCGTTGAATTAATTTTGTGAGTGTTTTATTTCTTTGACTCGTCGCCACCCACGCTCATTGCAGTTCCGATTTCGACTAAACTCTGTCAAATTTTTCCTCGCACTCCAAACCTTTTCCTCCTTTTGGTTGTTTGTCTTCGTATATTTGTCGCAGCCGGCAGATAGAGAACGTTGATGTGCCACACTCAAAGGCATTCAAATAAGGCCACAACATTTGTTTTTTAAAACCTTCGCAGTGAAACATGTCCGGACTCCCGTACATTCACCACAACGTAACGCGTCCGAACGGGAGAATCGAAATGTCCTAGCTGCAATGTAGTGGCCGGTTTGACTCGGATTATAAAACTCAATTGTTTGTAGACAAACTTTTCGAGTCACCCTCGCACTTGTCCAAAAACATCGCGGTCACTGGCGCCAGCAAACATGCCAAGAACCAATGAAAATAAGTTCATACGATTGAACCGCTGCTTAGAAGCTAAAAGCTCTGCTTAGAGCACATGCCTAGGGCATGGATATGCAGTTTGGTACAGCCAAAAATCATTCGATTGAGATCTTTACTTCTGATCACACGTATATATATTTTGGCTGCTGGCTTTTAAATCGGTACACCAACGTGAAACACGTGAAACCTTATTTTCAATTTTTATCAACCAAAGTGGTCAAATTTGTTAAGAAAGTGGGAAAGCGAATTATTATTGTGAATCTAGTGGAAAAAGGTACGTTGAGGTCTTAGTGAGAAAATTAGACGCTTATGCTAGTCCACATTTCATTTAGGATCACGTGTGCTGGAGGACACTCACTCGCCAGGCTGTGGTCTAGGGTGTACTTCTGGCCAAGAAAGACTTTCTGACCAGTCCGCACGGATCGCCCCTCAACCTCCACGTTTGCAGATCAGCCGCCTACCAGCAGAAGCTGACACCTTACAGCCACATCATTTACATCATCATACATAGGAGAAGTTGCAATCAAGGGATTCCAATCGAGTCATCAATAGGGATATGACACTCTAAATGATGGAGTTTAAGCCAGCGTAACTAAAGCTAACCCTAATCATATGCCTCAGCAAGTCATCCAAGTGATCTTGAAAAGTCAGATTCGGTGCGGCCAATGTGAATGATTGTGTGCAGTTAATTCCTTATCTCCTTTTCTTTTGTACAAAACGAAGAACAATTTCAAGTTCAAGTTCATCATGATGAAGTTCGAGTATGGACAGAACATAATTATGATATTCTAATGACTTTATATTTGCCTGAGCACACAAAAGATCAGCTGCCCGATGCACAGTGGTTCCGAGATTCTTAAAAATTAACTGAACTTGAATTTCCCTTTTGATTTCCTTTAATGATAATAACCCCATAAATGGGCATTTAATAATTCCTAATAATAATTAAGTTTAAGTCAATATCTATATTTAGAGTAACGTTTTCCTATAATTTGCTGAACAATATGAGTCTGGTTGCCAATGAAGAATAATTATACAAATATATCTTCTTCTTCTTCTTCTTTATTGGCCCGATGCTTGCATCACAACCGTTTGACGGTCTCGGCCGCTGCAACTAATGTCCGCCAGTCGCTTCTGCTCCGTGCGAGCTGGCACCAGTTTTTCACGCCAAGCTTAGAAATGTCTTTCCGCACCTGGTCGTCCCACCTTAGAGGTGGTCGTCCCACCTTGCCTTGTCCCAGTTCTTTCGCATATCTCTTGTAGACCATTTTTGCTGGAGCTTGATCATCCATACGGGTAACATGTCCCAGCCAGCGCAGCCGCTGTTGCTTTATGCGCTTGACCAGACTAGTATCCCCATAGAGCTTATACAGTTCGTCATTCCTTCGGATGCGAAAGTCCTCGCCAACTTTCAAAGGTCCATAAATCCTGCGAAGAATCTTTCGCTCGAAAACGCCAATCGCCGCCTCATCCGCTCATGATATTGCCCATGCTTCTGCGCCGTATTGCAGGACTGGGATGATAAGCGACTTATATAGCGCTATTTTTGTTCTTCGCTTGAGGTTTCTGCTCTTGAGCTCCCTACTTAGCCCGTAATAGCATCGGTTTGCGAGCGTGATTCTTCTTCGAATTTCCAGGCTGATGTTGTTGTCGCCGGTAATCATCGTTCCAAGGTAGACAAAGTCCTCTACAACTTTAAAGTTGTACTCTCCCATTGCAACAGATTGCCCAAGTTGTGTGTACTTCTGTTTCGAGGACACTAGGTACTTCGTCTTGTCCTCGTTTACCGCTAAACCCATTAGCTCAGACTGCTTCTCAATCTCTGAAAACGCCTTGCTTACTGCCTGTTCGGTTTTGCCGATAATGTCAATATCATCGGCATATGCAAGTAGCATCATCTTTACATCTTTATTAAAGATGGTGCCCGATCTGTTGGCATTTGGGCACTGGCGCAGTATATACTCCATCAGTAGATTAAAGAAGTCACACGATAAGGTATCGCCCTGCCTAAAACCTTTTTTGGTATCAAAGGGCTCGGAGAGGTTCGTTCCTATTTTGACGGAGCTTTGAGTGCTTCTCAACGTCATCATGCAAAGTCGAACGTACTTTGCTGGAATACCTAAAGTAGACAGGGCTTCGAAAAACCTTGACCTTATCGGCGTGTCGAAAGCGGCTTTGTAATCGATAAAAAGATGGTGATTTTCGATGTTTCTCTCATAGGTCTTCTCCAGGATTTGGCGCAATGTGAATATCTGGTCTGTGGTGGATTTACCAGGTCTAAAGCCACACTGATAAGGTCCAATCAGTGTATCAACAAGCGGCTTTAGACGTTCACAAATAATGCGGGACAGAACCTTATATGCGATGGGGAGGAGACTGATCCCGCGGTTATTGGCGCAAACTGCAGGGTCTCCTTTTTTACACATATATATATCTAATTAAAAATTCCCTCTAATAGCACAACGAGATCATCTACGTCGTCTTGGGCCCAACGATTACAGCGATGAGCAAATATGCTTAAAGAATTTGTGAGTACTTGTAATATACAATGGTAAATTGCGCCTTTTGGGTATATATATATATATACTTGATTCTCCCTGGTTTCCTACAATTGACTCTCCTTAATGAATATAACTGAATTTGAATTGTTTCCTTGAATTTTATTGTATTACCTTTGATTTTTTTTCTTTTCTTGCATTAATAACAGTTATTATGATTAAGCCCAATCTACTTACATTTTGAAACTTGAATGGTCACTACGAATTAAAATGAATTCTTAAACTGATTTGATGGTTTGTCCAGTACTCATGCGCAACGCTCACAAAATGATATAAAGGGGTAAAATCCTTTACATTAGGGACAACGTAAAAAGAGTTAGAACGTTTGTCAAGGTCGGGAGGGTAAAGATGAGGGGCATATAACAACAAAGTTTCCTCTTTCAGGTATTATCTCCCCAGCTTTCTTTCTTTTGGCGTGTCGGCGCCTCCGTTTATGGTTAATTTGAGATATTTTCTCATTATTTAGATTTTTTGGTTGTTTTTAAATTCGCGCATTATTATTAAATGTGGCAGCGCAAACCGAACGACTAGGGTAGAAAGAACTCCGACCAATCCGACGAGCTGGACCCGAGTACAGCAAGAATGCGCACTCTCGAACTTAGTCGTGCAATGAATTGATATTTTAGCAAACAACAGCAGCTAAAATTGACAGTCCCAGAGCTGTACACTACAACAATTAAAGCATATTTGGCTGAAGATCACAGGGAATGGGACACATACTTACCCGAGATCGAAGTAGCGATTCGTAATGTTGCCCATACGGCGATAGGAGTTACCCAGTTTTTTTAATTTTTCGGACATCACATGTTCCTGAACGGGGCTAAATATAAACTGGCAAGGAAACTCGGATCAATGTGCGATCACGAAATAGCAGACATGAACACTTTAGACAAGCTCAAGGTGATCCATGAAAGAGTGCAGCAACAGATTCTGTCGGCATACGTATGAACGGAGTCGCCAGCATTATGACAAGCGAGTGAGGAGTTTCCATGCTGTACCAGGCCAGGAGGTGCTCTGCAGAAAGTTTGTTCAGAGTTACTTTGGCAAATGCTTCAACGCAAAGTTCGCCAGGAAATTCCTTAAGGCAAGGGTGGTGAATGCAGTTGGCAACAACGCGTATCTACTAGAGGACATGTATGGGCGAACATTGGGAGTATACCATAGTAAATACATCCGAATTTGACGTTCAAAAAAATAATAAAGAGGACACAAATTACACAGCACATGTCTGGCCAACCAGGTGTATACTTCCCTGCTGATGAGTGGGGTGTCCCACGTTGAGGCGCGTCCAAGACATCCATAATGGCAAGCCGGCTATCTCCACCAAACGCACAAAGGAATGTCCACATAGATTTCTGCGTGGTGTTGACATTGGCGAACAGATAGTTCGATAGATTAGCATGTAGGTGTAAGGTAATATATGTTTGTGTTGGCAGGCAATGTGAATCGGGTAACCTAAGAGTGGAAGGGCAAATTATTATTATTATTATTATTTTTTTTTAAGGAGGGGAAAACGCCACCAGTTGACAGTTATAAAAAATGATATGGGACTAGGTAGTGCTGTCTCACTCACTAAGTTTCTGGGCAGGATCGGGGGCGAGGAAAGATGTAATTAGGTATTAGACGTTTTACTCGCACCAATGTAATCAGAAAGGCTTGGCCTTGGTCTTGAATTAGAGCAATGAACCAGAAATGAAAGATTATAAAGGGGACCCAAAAGCCTAACTCAAGAGCAGTAGAAAAATTGCTAAAATTGAAATTAATTTAAAAAACAAAAAAAAAAACAAAATGTGGGAGTGTATGCAGCCATTGGAAAATATTTCACATTTTCATTACAATTTCACATATAAAATAAACGTCTTGCAGTAACAATTTATTTGCATTTAAAACTGTTGGTTATATTTTGTGGAATTAAAGGCAAACACATAAGATCAGGGGTTAAGTTTATTTAACACATGTGCGTCTGTTCTGCAGAGAGCTTCTTAGCGACTGAACTGGATATACATAAGAATTAGAGGAGGAAACGTAAAACCCAAGTTTCAGTGTGACCAAAGTTCAAATATAGATTGTTGCCAAAACTTAAACATATTTCAATAAAAACACATACACATATATATTTTGTTACGAACCTTTTTTCTGCCGGCTTCTGCAGTCGTGGATCGCTCCAACAAATTTATATTGTGGAGTTAGTGGTTGAAACGATAAGACGGTTGCTAGTTCGATTTTGCAGCCAGTTTATTGGCCTTAAAATACTAATTTTACAATACGCCTTATTTAGCTGGCTTATCTCTAGGGCGCTTATCTTCCACCGCATATAACCTAAGACTTAATGTACTCCTTTACTCCTTTTGCTACTTCAGACACCGCTGGCACCACGATTCGATCGAGCACGTTGGCTGGTACGCAAAGCTCGCCGCCTCTCGTTTGTAACCGCACAGCTACTGTCTTGAAGCTATGTTCTCCTGGCAGGAGGCACAGCTTACACCCTTTCTCGCTGGCACCACGAATTCGTCAGGCCCACTGGCTAGTACGCTCAGTTACGCCAACCCTCTTTTTAACGCTCAGCTCGCTGGTCTAAAAATAGGCCTTCTCGCAATCACTCTGCTTTTTTTCCAGCGACAATCCTTGGATCCGTTTGGTGATTTCCCTCGACGTTTCTTTTGCTCCACTCACTCGCATTGGTATTTGCACTCGCAGGAAAATCGCGCACTAGGACCTGGCACTCGCTTTGAAAATGACCGCACTACGACTTATACTCGACTGTCCTGCATCATCTGAGTAGCGAGCCCTTTTATAGCCACCGACCTGCTTTGACTGCGTCTTTGTTTTGCCAAGTCCCGTTGTTGCCATGCGCCGCCAGATCAGTGGAATTTTCCACTGGTCTCCGTTTCGGCCTCCGCGAGTGCGAGTGTGAGCCCTCGTCGTACTCCAGCTGGGTCCAACGCTACTCCGTTTCCTCCTCAGCGCTTTGCCCTTCAGCTCCTGCAACCAATTCGCCGTACCCGTTAACCCTTGTGCGGCCACATGGTTTCGTTTTTAAGTATAAATGTAAATTGAAATATAGTAAAGCTATCTATAAATATACAGTTAACTATAAATATAAATATACATCTACAACTATAAAAAAAATAAATATAAATATTACTTCCATTTACTCTTCTTACATATTACCCATTAACTCTAACTGTGAGACTTCAAAAATAAAGTCCTCACACCCCTCCCTTTCTTTGGTAAACCAAAAGAAGTCTCGCTTCCCCGTTCTCCTTTCCAATTCTTCAATTTAAATTTTGACCCGTTTTCTTCACCATTTCCTGTTTCCCCAAATTCCCCCTGTGACCCGCTACGCACCTCTCCGGTGGAGTGCTGCCTTTGCAGAGGCGGACGGCCCGTCTTCGTCCCCTGGTCTGGACAGGACTGCTGCCGCAAATATATGGCCCTCCACCCACCTTGTGGCTGCGGCCCGCTGACTGCTCGTTGTGGCTGCTGTTCCTGTTGTTGTTGCTGCTGCTCCTCCTCTGCTGGACGTGGCTGATGTTGTTGCTGCTGCTGCTGCGGTAGCACTGGCGCTATTTCGACGCGCGGTTCTGGCCACTGCCATGGCCCACGCTCCGGCGTTACTGCCACCAGCCTAGGGGGCTTGGAGGGATCTCCTCAATGAGGACTCCGGATCCCTGACCGGGTACCACCACCGCCTCCCCAGCGACCAAGGAGGCGTGGTCACCACCGACGCGCTCGACCGGATGGGCGAGGTGTGGATGACCAGCACATCCTCCCGCCGCCTTCGCAAGAGTTGCCGCTGTCTCCTCGCGCGCGACGTCTTGTAAGTCTCCGTTTTTCTTCCCTTTTCGGAGCCCTGCCGCCCACCTAAAGGTCGTCGGCTCTGGGCCCCCACATGGTATTTGGCCCTCAGCCGGGCGAGCACTTCCTCCGTCCTTGACTGCTTTCGCCGCCCTTCTCCCACCTCGCACGCCTCACCAGTTGTGGCACTGGTCCGGCGGCTGGGATCGGCTGGCTCAGCTCCAAATCCCGTCTTCGTTCGTCCGTTTATTCTGGCGCATGAGCGCCAGTAATGATTTGATTTCAAAGTAAAGACTTTCATTTGTCTTACTTGCCCTTGGACCAGGCCGCTGCGGCTGCGCAGTCGCCCCATTGTTGTCAGCAGTGCATTTTTGCATTGCTGCAAGCGGAGCTCAGGACTAACGGCGCTATCGAGGCCTGCCGTCTCGCTCGCACCTGTTACCGCGTTTTCTGTCTCCCTTGTTCATTGGCTGGCTATTTTCGCCGCTTGATAACCCCACGCTGGCCATCGGGGTTTGTTTGTTTGTTTTTCGTTTGAGCGACATTTGACTTTGCAATTATTTTTAAATGCAAATCCCTACACCTTTTCCCTTTTATGTGCGTATTTCAAGATTATTTTACCTCCTTTTTTACATATTATTTTTCGATTATTTTTTAGTGCGACTTTTTACTTCTTGGTCTCGATTCTTTTCATATTTATTTCTTTTGTTTGCTCTTCAGTTTATCTCTGACCTTTTATTTTACCCTTTTTTTCACAACTTTGCTTGTTTTCAAATTTCCTCGTTTTTTGTTTATATATATTTGTTTTCGAGACCCTCATAATCCAAATCGGATGACTATAGCATATAGCTGTCATCTAAACCTCAGACCGAAAAGTAGTTTTAGCAAAAAAAAACCTTTTTTTTTCCTTTACTTGAACACTTTTCCGTTATGCATACATTGATGAATTGATGTGAATTTGGCAAATAACAACCTGGCCGGCATATATCATGCTCCAAGGGTATATAAACTTCGGTAAAGCCGAAGTTAGCTTGCCTCTAGTTTTCTTTTGTTTTATATATATATATATATTATTTTTTTTTCCTTTTGTTTTATTATTATTAGTGCTATTATTATACCTCAAACCTTTTTTTTGTTGGCGTTTGTTTGGTGGTTAAAAACAATTTATTTCGCCATTCTGACCGAATTATGTGTACTATTTTCTTCCTTTTCTATCTTTTCCTTGTTTTTGTGGAGTCTAGCTCCTACTTGACACCCAAAACGTTTGTCCTAATGCTTCTTCCGCAATACTGCTGTGTAATGGTAAACCATGTTCACCGTGTTCCTATTCTAGCCTTCTTATGACAAGAAATTTTATTTTGGCAAAATGCTTTAATGCTTTTAGAGCATTGATCTTCTTCGCTACTTATCGACTGCTCCTCCTCGGTTGCCTGCCCGGATCCATATAGCCAATGTCAACTCTGGCAATGCTTCGTCCCATGATCGCTGATCTTGACCGGCGAACTGCGCCACCATCGTTTTCACGGTTCGGTTGGCTCGTTCAGTCGGAGCCTCTTGCGGAGTATAGGGAGCAGTGTATTGCAAGTGGATAACCAACCCTTGTATATGGGTCATTCTTTTATAAACCGAACAGCAAAACATTTTTTTATTTTTCATTTAGGTCTCACGTTGATATCGATGGAAAGAATTTTACTGTATCTATTCAAATTATAATTTTATACCACCATGTTATAGCTTCTGAGAATATACAATCAAATGTTCTAAGCATAACTTAAATTTTGGTGTTTTCAAAAAGATGGAGACTTTTATAGTTTAAAAGATATTAATTTTTGAAGTTATAAACAAATTAAAAGATACCCTAAAAGAAAGCTTTGCCACGCTGTCAGTCTTAAAGCTTTTTGATTGAAACTTGACAATTGTGCTTTATATTCATCAAGCTTTCCAAAAATGTCAACATCGCGCGGATCGGATGACTATATCATATAGCTGCCATACGAATATTATGATTAATTGAATTTTGTTGGGAATTAGGGTAACCAGAGCTTGCAAAGTAATTTATAACACTACTAAATTCAGCATTTGTATGGCAGCTATATGATATAGTCGTCCGATCCGCCTGGTGTTAACATTTTTGAAAAGCTTGATAGATATAAAGCTCAGTTGTCAGGTTTCAATCAAAAAGCTTTGAAACTGACTGCATGGCGAAGCTTTTTTCAAGGGCATCTTTTAATTTGTTTATAACTTCAAAAATTAATAACTTTTAAACTATAAAAGGCTCCATCTTTTTGAAAACACCAAAATTTAAGTTATGTTTAGGACATTTGATTGTATATCCTCAGAAGCTATAACATGGTGGTTAACACTGAGAAAAAATTATATGTAATTTTTAGCAACATTTACTTAATATTATTAAATAATTTAAAAATCTATAAAATTATAATTTAAGTAGATACAGTAAAAATCTTTCCATCGATATCAACTTGAGAACTATCCGATAAACCAAACCTGAGATATTACGTTTTTAAAAAACCCTTTTCTTCCAATTTTTCGTTTTTGACGGTTTTTGAAATTGTTTATAAAGTTAACAAAAAAATTTTGTGCAAAACCGCAAATTACGTTTTGGTGGGCATGTCGAGATCTAATTTCGGATTTTTTTTTATTAAAATGAAAAATAAAAAATTTTTTAGTTGTTCGGTTTAAAAAAGAATGACCCATATACTGTCGGAATCCCTTACTTGTAAACTGAGCCCCATTGTCGGTGATCAACACCTTTGGTACTCCGAACCGGGCTACAATTCGTTCCCTGAAAGCATTTGTAATGTGTTAGCCGTGGCTTTCCGTAATGCTACGATCTCAGTCCATTTTGAGAACCGATTTATGCATCCCTGGCCAGTAATATCGCGCTGCCACCCTTGCTATGGTTTTTCGGCTTCCATTGTGCCCAGCCGCGGATGAATCATGGTTTTCTTCCAGCACTCGTTTTCGTTGTTCTTTTAGTACACATAATTTCCACGATTCCACATCCTCATTTCCTGCTCGATGGGGAATATGTCGGAATATATTTTCTCCCTCTATTAAATAGTCCGGAAACTTCTGTGGATTTCCCTTGACTTTCTCTTTAAGCTGTACAATCCAAATATCGTAATCGCTAGGAAGTTCTGGCGATCCCTTCTCCAGCGACAAGCGCCTATGTGTGTTGTTTCGGGCATTGGTTGGCCTATTTAACCTCGAACTCATACTGCTGAAGTTCCAAAGCCCATCTTGCTATCCTCCCAGCTGGGCTCTCAATACTGTTCAGCCACTTTAGAGCCATATGATCAGTAACGACCATAAAGTTATACCCTTCTAGATATGGCCGGAGTTTCCGAATGGCCCAAACTGTCGCCAAACATTCTTTTTCGGTCGCTGAATAATTTCTTTCAGACCCGTTTAAAGTTCTACAGGCATAGGAAATTACTCGCTCCCCTTCCTCTCCTACTTGGGTGAGAATGGCCCCGATTCCATAATCACTGGCATCCGTTTGTAAAATAAACGGTCGTTCAAAATCAGGACATGTTAAAACGGGATCTGATATGAGTTTTTCCTTTACTTCCTCAAATGCCCTTTGCCTTTCTGGTGTCCATTCCCACTTTGTGCCTTTCTTTAATAACGCACTCAGTGGATGGACCAATGTTGCGAACCCTGGTACAAAACGTCGGTACCACAAAGCCACACCCATGTACTGTCTTAATTCTCGTACATTGGTTGGAGGTTTTAGCTCCGCGATTGCTGCTACCTTGTCGGGATCGGTGCGAATACCTTGATCCGTCACCAGATGGCCCTAATATTTAAGTTCCTTCTTAAAGAACTTACATTTTTCCGGATTAAATCTCAAATTTGCGGCCCTAAGTCGCCGAAATACATCTTTAAGATTTTCTATATGCTCCTCTAGTGTTCTGCCAATAACGATAATATCGTCAAGGTATGCAAATGCTTTTAGCATCATTTCTGGACCTATGACCTTGTCTAGCGCTCTCTGAAATGTGGCTGGAGCCGACGTGAGACCAAATGGCATAACTCACCATTGAAAGAGTCCTCGCCCTGGCACCGTAAATGCTGTTAAATCTCGGCTTTCTGCCTCCATAGGAATTTGCCAATACCCATCTTTGAGATCTAGGCTACTAATAAACTTCGCCTCTCTCAACTGGTCGAGTATATGGTTAATCCTGGGCAGCGGATATGCATCTTTTATTGTCCGCGCATTCATATCCCTGAAATCCATACAGAGCCTCTATTTGCCTGTTTTCTTTTTAACCATAACTATAGGGGCACTGTGTGGGCTATTTGATGGTTCAATGCAGCCTTTCGCCAACAGTTCGTCCACCTGCGTATTTATTTCCGCTTGCATTTTCGGGTTCTTCGGGAAATTACGTTGCTTAATTGGACGGTCGTCCTTTACTACTACGCGGTGTTCCGCCACTGTGGACGTACCGGACATTTCCGCAAAAGTAGATAACTCTTCTTTTAGAAATTTTTTTATTTATTCCCTATCCGAGGGGTTTCTCTCTGTTTCCTTATTTCTGCCTTCCGGCACTGTTCCCACTGCGACGGATTATTTTTCCTATAACCAGCCGTTTCTCCTCCCTCGCTGAGGAATTTTTGTATAATGTCCTCCGCAAGATAACTCTACGCCCATTCTTACCAAGAAATCCCATCCTAGCACTAGGGAATCTATAATTCCTGGCATTACTAGCAAGGATACTAATCTTGTCCGATTCCCAAAAGCGATTTCCACTTCTATCGACTTTTCGACCTGATTCCTTCTGCCATCAGCCAACTTCACCTGCTTCCGAATATATTTCCATTTACCGGCGTCTCGCAACGATTCAGCTAACGTTTGGCTGCTGAAACAGGTCGTGGCCCCTGTATCCACCGGAGCCTTGATTTCGTGTTTCCCTATTTGAACTGTTGCCGTCAGCTTCTCTCCTTCTTCCTGTAATTTTCCTATTAAGATTGAGGGGCTGTTCGTGGCGACGCCCGCTCGTCCCTCGCTTGCGGGAGTCGTCGTTCGTTTCCCGAGCTTCTGCAACAATTGAAGCTTCGGAATCCTACCCTTCCGCACTGCCAACAAAATAATACTTGAGGGTTTCTGCACTCTCTTGACCAATGTCCTACCTGTCCACAACGTCTGCAAGCTTGGGATGGGTTTTTTTTTTTTTTTTTGGGGCGAGGAGTGGAAAATGCCTTATGCATTTCCTAGTCTGCCGTCGCAGAAGGGTATGTAGGACTCGCACCTACTAAAAACCCTTCCTCTCTCTCAGGCCTGTATCCACTTCGGAAAAGCTTTCGCATTACTTCGAAGGGGGGCCTCACGCGCTACGCGCTCTCATCTATTATCTGCGTCCAGATACCCCACTATGTCCTCTCGTCCAGATCTTTTTTCTTGATTCGCAGAATTTCGCCAACAAAACTTGCGATCAATCTCCAGTGCTCTTCGTTCGAGGTCATCTTCGATACGATGTTGTCTGCTGTGATATGTCCTACACATCGTGTTAGGTTGCGTCGCCTATCGGCCCATCGTTCGCAGTGTATCACAGTGTGCTCCACACTATCTATTTCTGCGTCACCATACACGCAGCAATGCTCTGAACTTTTCCCAATTGAGTGTAGGAATGCGCTAAAGTAGCCGTGTCCTGTCATCATCTGTGTTACGTAGAAATCGACGTCTCCGTGCTTTCTGCGAAGCCAACTTTTGATCTCAGGGATCAGCCTTTTTGTCCATCTGCCCTTTGTTTCATTTGCCCATCTTTCTTGCCACACGGTGAAGGTTTCTACTTTAATCGATTCAGTCGTTTGCCTTGAAGCTTGTCCAGCTTGGCGCAATCCGTTTATTTTGATACGTTCTCTGGCTAATAGGTCGATCGGCGTAACACCTGCGATGACCATCGCTGCTGCTCCTGATACTGTTCGATGTGCACTTATTATTCTCAGCGCACTTCTTCTTTGGATCGATAAAAGTTGTTTTACTCGGCATTTTGCGTTTGGAGCGTCTGCCCAGATCTCGCATCCATATAGAAGGATGGCGTTGTTCACCTCCATTAGTAACTTCCGCCTACATTGCACCGGTCCGCCCACATTCGCCATTAGTCTGCTTAGCGAGCGAGTCGCAGTGGTAGACTTCGTTACTACGTGCTGTATGTGAGCTTGGAACGATAGCTTCGAGTCGAGCCTGACTCCCAAGTAATTTATCACCTTCTGAGCGCGGATAACGCTATCGTGTATCCTCATGTCCAACTCTAATGGGATTTGCCTTCTCGTGACGAGCAGTAGCTCTGTTTTTTCTGCTGCTAGCTGCAGTCCGTGTGAGTTCATCCAAGATTTGACTCGGACCATCACCTGAGTGTACGTTGTGCGTATTTTGTATTACGCGCCGTGATGACCGCCACAATGTCATCTGCGTATCCTACCAGAAATGCGTCGTCGGGCATTTCTATGCGGAGAACCTCATCATAGCTGATATTCCAGAGGTCCGGCCCAGGTATGGATCCCTGCGCAGCTCCTGCAGTTACTGGAATACTTTTTTCGCCTGCTATGGTCTGGTATAACAGCTTTCGGTTTTCGAGATAGCTGTGTACCATACGCAGCAGATACTCCGGTATTCGGAAGCGCTTTTGTAGAGCCTCGGTCATATCCGTCCATTTTGCGCTATTAAAAGCGTTTTTCACGTCTAACGTTGCCAGCAGGACTATTGGTCGTGAGTAGTGATTGCCTTGGTGGCTCGCAATCGCCGCTTGAGTGACCTCGTAAATTGCTCCAATTGTGGACCTGCCTGGCCTGAACCCGTACTGTCTAGGAAAAAGTCCTCCTGCATCTTCAACCGCGGCTGCCAGCCGCGGCTTAACAAGCTTTTCTAGGAGCTTTCCTGCTGTGTTTAACATACAGAGTGGTCGATAGGCTGATGGGGTTTCGGGGTCCCCTTTCCCCTTGCTTATCAAGACTAATCGCTGTACCTTCCAAGGCTCGGGGAATGTTCCCGTAAGAATGCACTCATTATACATATTCAGCAGCCTTTGTGGTCGTTGGTTTGCAATGACTTTAAGTACCTCTGCCGGAGTATTATCAGGGCCTGGTGCTTTCCCGTTTTTAAGGCTTTTTGCCGCTTTGGTCAGCTCGCTCTCAGTAAACAGTTCCACATGGTCTAATGAGGCCCTTGGCTCGGCTGGTCTGACCGGGTAAGTTGGAAAAAGTGTTTTCACAATGTTGTCCATTTTCTCAGCTTCTAAATGGGGTAGTCCGCTGTTGGACTTAAGCTTTTTCATGACGATTTTGTACCCATAGGGTTTTTCATTTCTCTATCTTACTCCTGCGAATGGCAATATTCAGGTCCTTCTTAGCCTTTCTGTTGATTGCCTCCTCTTCTTCGAAGTCTCCTCGACGTCGCGCAGAGTTATGTCCGGAATCTTGCCTTCGCATCCAATCCGACTAAAAGTTGGGGTTGCTCCTATGCTCGCGACTGTAAGCCTTATTCTGGCAGCCATGTTTGTGACTTTCCGTCCTCTGGAGTTGGTAGTTGGCACTCCTCTGCCCTTGAATTAAAGTCGCCCGCTACAATACATTTTTCCTGCATATTCGAGACGGTGTCTTCTATCTCATTCAGTTTGCTCTCAAATGTTTGGATGTCATCGCTAGGTGTTAAGTAACAGCTGAATACGTTGTAGTCGCTGACTCGTACGTGAACATAGCAGTTGCCCCGACCCTCATTAGTGTGCAGCACTCTGCTTGTGCTTGGTATCCATATTGGGGCCGTTTTGGTAGTATCCTCCAGCCAGAAGCCTTCCTCTTTTTTTTTTGTACTGCTCGCTGATAATCACCAGGTCTGCTTGGTGTTCCAAGACTATTTGGGACAGTAACGCATCCGCTGTTTGGCTTCTGTGTAGATTTGCTTGCAGTACTTTCATGTTGAGGCTTTCCTGGCACTGGCAGCGCAGTAATTCGATCCTGGTAAGGGCTTTAGCTCTTTTAAGTTTTCGTGTGCGCATAGACAGCACCTTGGGGTTTTAGTGCAACCTTTCATCTTATGTCCGCTCTCTCCACACCGGATACAAAGGTCTTTTCGGTCCGGACCTTTACATTCGCTCTGGATATGGTTACGCATTTAAAGTAGCGTTTGATTTCTTCAGCGCGTTTTACTCGACATCGTGTCCATCCGATTTTTAACCTCTGCTCTTTTAAAATAATTGCTACATGTTCTGCGGGGAGAACTACAAAGGCTCGGCGTTGCTCCGATCTATTTATTGCTGTCATTCGTACTCGAATATCGTCGACAGAGCCGTTTATTGCTCCCGCTATTGCAGTTTTGACTTCCGATTCCTCGGAAAAGCTGTCTAAGTCTCGAACTTCTATACTCACGGTAGGCCTGAGTACCTTCACTGTTGCCGTTTCCTTGAGTAGTTCTTGGATAGCGTCGCTTAGCTTTTGTGTTTTGCCTTCCTTCGTCAGCTCCAGTAGCATATCTCCAGTCTTTGTCTTCCTGATTGATCGGATAGCACTTTCATCGTCCTCTGGACTTACGTTTTTGCGTAAGTCGCGGAGCACTTCGGCTTAGCTCTTACCTTCCGCTGGTTTGACCAGCACAGCGTCTGGGCGAGTTCGCGTCCTTATTTTCGCTGATTTGTTATGGGGGATTTTTTCAGGCTCTCCCTTTTGCTTCGCTTTAGTGTCCTTCGCACTCTCTTGTTTTCGCGCCACAACCTGGAACTCTTCTTTTGCCTCTTTGTTCTTCGGCTTTTTATTAGAATCCTGCAATGCTTGGCTAGTAGCGATTCTCTTGTGAAGCGTCGTTGTAGGCGTAGTGTTCCCGTTCTCTGCAGTTTTCTTCTGCTTTTCACCGATCTCTTCGTTTCTTACTTTCTCGGCGCTCTTCCAGCTTGGGATAGGTTTGGTACAAAAGTGTTCGCACTGTTAACGTTTCTTGGCGCCGGTTGTGGTTCTGCCTGGCTCCCTTCCATACAACGCCGGCATGCTTCCACTTTCCCAGGCAAGAAATTCGTTCCCGTGCCGCTATTGTGTCGCCTCGGTCTGTTTTATTTCCAAAACCTTTCTTTATCGTTTTCCAACGCTTCGAAATCGTCCGCTAATCCCATTAATGCATCCAATGTGGAGCAATCATATGGTCGGACAAACATTCTGAGCGCTTGTGACCATTTTAGCGGACGCATTAAGGTTTGCATCTCCACCATATAAACCTTAAAAGTTTCCCCTAACCTTTGTTTTCTCATGTGTTCCTCTTGTTCCAATTTTTGGAAATAGTCTCGTGGCAGAAAATACCCTTCAAAACTGTCCACGAATGTCTTCCACGTAGACCACTTCTTATTATTTGCTATAAACCAGTTTAATGCCATTCCTTTTAATAGTTCTGGCATTGTTCTAGGTAACATGTCTAGTTCAAGCCCGTATGTGTTTGCCGACCATTCTTCTCTTTCCTCAAAATTAAATGGTTTTTCTTTACCGTCGAAGCTAAATCCCCAATCGCGCACCTGTTTTGCCACTTTTGGGTAATCTATAGTTGTCACCTGTGGTCGCCCCTCTGGTGTTGCACTGGTTTGCGTTATTTGTGGAATTCCTGGTTCGCGTGAACGGCCGCGCAACGAGGCTCTGCGCAAATCGGGAATAGAAAACTCCTCCAGGTTTAATCCTCCCACTGCACCCAGTAGTTGTGCCATAGGCGAATTCCTGTTGTGCCATCGGGCCCATTCCTCGATTTGAGGTCCTAATATGAGATCGGATTCCGTTTTCGGAATCCAATCCCCGAAAACTTTCCTCATTTCTTCCACTGTTCCCTCCATCTTGATGCCTGATTCTTGTCCATATCTGACAAGTTCCTCTTTTTTGAGGTTATAAACCCATGACCGTACCATTATGTTTCTTTTGTTTTTTTTTTTTTTTTTTGTAATCTGTACCTTCTAACCTTTCGTCACTATTTCTACCACCAAAACCACGTTGGGCGCCAGTTGTAACGAACTTTTATTCTGTCGACTTCCGCTCAGGGCAGTCGTGGATCGCTCCAGCAAATTTATATTGTGGAGTTAGTGGTTTAAATGATAAGACGGTTGCGAGTTCGATTTTGCTGCCAGTTTATTGTCCTTAAAATACTAATTTTCCAGTAGCCTGCTTATCTCTAGGTCGCTTATCTTCTACCGCTTATAACCTAAGACTTAATGTACTCCTATACTCCTTTTGCTACTTCAGACACCGCTGGGACCACGATTCGCTCGAGCATGTTTGCTGGTACGCAAAACTCAGCGGCTCTTGTTTGTAACCGCACAGCTACTGTCTTGAAGCTATGTTCTCCTGGCAGGAGGCTCAGTTTACCCCCTTTCTCGCTGGCACCACGAATTCGTCAGGCCCACTGGCTAGTACGCTCAGTTACGCCAACCCTCTTTTTAACGCTCAGCTCGATGGTCTAAAAATAGGCTTTCTCGCACTCACTCTGCCTTTTTTCCTGCGACAATCCATGGATCCGTTTGGTGATTTCCCTCGACGTTTCTTTGACTCCACTCACTCTCGTTGGCATTTGCACTCGCTGGAAAATCGCGCACTAGGACTCGGCACTCGCTTTGAATATGACCGCACTAGGACTTGTACTCGACTGTCCTGCATCTCGAGTAGCGAGCCCTTTTATAGCCACCGACCTGCTTTGACTGCGTCTTTGTTTTGCCAAGTCCCGTTGTTGCGATGCGCCGCCAGATCAGTGGAATTTTCCACTGGTCTCCGTTTTGGCCTCCGCGAGTGCGAGTCTGAGCAACTCCAGCGGTTCTTTAAGCAGCGCTCCGCTGCGCTCCAACGGTACTCCGTTTCCTCCTCTGCGCTTTGCCCTTCAGCTCCTGCAACCAATTCGCCGTACCCTTTAACCCTTGTGCGGCCACATGGTTTCGTTTTTAAGTATAAATGTAAATTGAAATATAGTAAAGCTATCTCTAAATATACATTTAACTATAAATATAAATATACATCTACAACTATAAAAAATATAAATATAAATAGTATTACTTCCATTTACTCTTCTTACATATTACCCACTAACTCTAACTGTGAGACTTCAAAAATAAAGTCCTCACAATTTATATTAACTTATAAGTATACACATTCTGTTTAATCTATATTTTCGTTTGTAATTGTCCATATCCTCGAATGTTGCAATGAGTACGCCACGTTTCGTGTTATAATGAAATCCTTATTCTGTGCCCTTTCCCCAAGCCGTCCCTTGGAGCTCCATCAGGATTGGTAGGATTTTGTTTGCCCACCTTTGAATTAGAAAAAATTTTGGAAATTAAAAAGAATATAAAATATTAACTTTATGAAAATATACGCACCTTGTTGGAACATTTCCCCGATGTTATCCTTGACCCGTAGTATGAAGTGCTAAAGGGCAAAAGAAAAAACAAAAAAATATTGAAATTGAGAGTACAGTAAGCTCTGTAACGATTTATAAATATTAGTTAGATTTTAGGATTGTGTTAATTAAATTATGCAAGGGATTTTTTGGTAGGATTTTAAGGAAAATATAAAATATAAATATAACATTGTTTAAAATGATGGGTTAATTTTGTAGGCCAGGGGAGGGAATATGCGACGCTAGCCTGTATTAAGCGGGATTTATCCTGGTGATGAATGGGTGTTGGAAGGGTGGGAGCGCGGGTCAGATCCATCTGTGTCGCCAAGCTGGGATCTTTTTTTTTGCTATAAATGTAATTGTTTCGATTTGTTTTTTGTAGAGTTTGTTTTTGTAGTTTTAGTGATGAGTATTAGAGTTGTGCCGATTTTGTTGAACTAGTTCAAATGAACTAGTCTTTAAAATGAACTAATGAACTAGGTCTTGGTTTTGAACTATAGTTCATATTTTGAACTATGTATTTCTTAGCTTTTGAACTATAGTTCATATTTTGAACTATAGTTCATATTTTGAACTATAGTTCATATTTTGAACTATAGTTCATATTTTGAACTATAGTTCATATTTTGAACTATAGTTCAAACGAACGATAGTTCATAATTTTAACTATAGTTAATTTTTTTTACCACTGAAGCCAATTTTAAGGCGTTTACTCATTGTCTGATACATGAGATATGAAAATCTATTGGGCCTGCATTTAATAATGATTTTCTATGAATTTAACAAGCTATTCTCATTTAAGGGGGGACATCTAAGTAGCTCAAAAAAAAAAGTGGATTTTCAGAATTTTTGAGGTAATTATAGTGTGATACATTTACTCGAAATGGATTTCGGGTTTTTTGTATCAAAAACAAAATGGCGGTCGTGTATCATTTCTCCGTAGACCTTATTTTTCCGTGGCCGGACACATAACTTAAGCAAATCTTAACCGATCGATTTGAAATTTTAAGAGTAAATCGGAAATACCTATGGCTATCGATCCACGTAGGATTTTTCGATATTTTGCTTACTTTTTTTTAAAAAATTTTTTTAAGAATTTTTGTTTTTTATTTTAAACGGATTTTTTTTCAAAAACTCACTATTTCGCCACAAATCAATATATCGAAAAAATCCTACGTGGATCGATAGCCATAGGTATTTCCGATTTACTCTTAAAATTTCAGATCGATCGGTTAATATTTGGTTGAGTTATGTGTCCGGCCAGCTGAAAAATAGGGTCAACGGAGAAATGATACATGACCGCCAATTTGTTTTTGATACAAAAAACCCGAAATCCATTTCGAATAAATGTATCACACTATAATACCTCATTTACAAATTTTTTATTGGCCCTTCCATTTGGCCAAAAAAAAATTCTGAAAATCCACTTTTTTTTTTAGCTACTTAGAAGTCCCCCCTTAAAAAATTACAAATAGCAGAACTACGAGACTATCATTTCTCAAAGCCAAAGTATGCGATTTTCGAGCCAACCCAGCAGCAGGTGCTAAGTGTTGCCTCCTCTTCAGCACAGATTCTTCCACATGCTGTGGCCGCTTTGCTTCGCAATGTGTCCTTTACCCCAGAGTTCTGCAAAAGTTTCATTGATCCGCAGGATAAGCTGCTCCAAAACATTTACCCTGATGGCCATGGGCACCCACGACATTGACACATTACAGGGAGCCTTCAGCTGCGAGGATTTGGCGTCAGAGGGAATCAAATTTAAACCGCATAACCAAACTCAGAAGATGACAGGTCTGCAGTTGATGGACTTATATGCCCAGCTTAAGCCACATCATTCGTGGCTCTTCCGTCTACCCAGTGATCTATGATGCCAATCGTGTAGTTCTCACACTGCTGCCCATCATTAATGGTGAACGATCGAAGAACTTGCCTAAGACCAAGAAGGTGTATTTCGAGTGCACAGCTACGGATTAAGCCAAGGCCTATGTGTTACTTTTGTCCTCTTCGAACATAGCCAGAAGTTGCCAGTTGAGCTTAAAGTGGTATAACCAAATGGTAACACTCTCTTATTTAGAGGTAGTCGTACGTAAGAAGAAAATTTCGGTAAAGCGTGCCAACGCTATTGGTATTAATGAGCCGGCTTCCCAACTGGCTGACATGTAAACTTGAATTTACTAAGAGGCACGGGTTAAGGGTAACTCGCTGATTGTGTAAAGATTCCCCCAGCGCGACATGTGTAATCCATGGCTGCGACATCTATGAAGATGTAGCTTTTCATTTTGCCTATAACAACATTAAGAGTCGCTGCTAACATTTATGTAGATAGTAAAACAGTTTAATCTCAACAAACTGACCGAGCAACTGCGCGAGCAAGCACCGAAGCCCTGATTTCACGCGCACGCAAACTCAACAAATCCATCGAAACCAAGCCGACTGTGTATCATGTATCAAACAGTATTAAAATTGTCCTCAGTATTTAAAATAATGAACAATAGTTAAAAAAACGAGCAATAGTTAAAAAAATGAACTATAGTTCAAAAAATGAACTATAGTTCAAAAAATGAACTATAGTTCAAAAAATGAACTATAGTTCATGAAAAAATGAACTAATGAACTAGGTCATTAAAATGAACTAAAATTTCCAACTCTAATGAGTATTGTCGATCGGATTGTGTGAACTGCGGGCATGGAAGAACTCCCCTTTCGTGTTGAACTGAGCCAGCCGGTATAGCCCTGATGTACAAGCAGTTTCATAACACTTCTACAGCTTTGTAGATAGCTGGTTTGTACTCTCTAGAGATTGTTAGTAATTGTATCGATATCGATATGTATCGATTTGCCAAAGAAATGATAATCGGATGTGTGGTTCTCAAATTGTTTGTGTGTAGTGTGCTGCAGACAGTACATGAAGTGTATGACCTGGCATTTTGTAATGTGTATTAAGCTGGGATGCATACAGTACATAAACTGCTTGCAGTAGGTCGTCGCAACTAGCACTTGAACCAGTTGGGCTGCGGAGAGGGTATCCTTTGATGCGCACAATTGAGAATCTAAAGACACAACGACAGATTTTCTGCTGGGTGCGATGGGAGGAATGAGTATCAGTTCTTGGTTGTACTGAGACTGATTTTATTAAGTAAACTTACGGCTATTTATGTGGTAACAATGATTCATATTGATTATAAACAAAATAGTGGAAGTGTTGATCTGGCGTGTGTAGAAATTTGGTGATTGCAATGGTCAGCAACTTTTTGAGTTGCATGCCCTCTGCGTGCTAATTGCATTGTCAGCAGAAGTTTGATTTACTGTCGAATTGGCTCATCAACTGATTTGTGTGTAGTATAGCTATTTCAGCTGAAAACGGAGTCGCAGTGTGTTCTTAATGTGTTTTGTTTGTTTTGTGTGCTTATAGGTAAATTAATAAAAATGTATTTCTTATAATTAACAAAGATGTTACTTAACATTTTTCCGGCCGTTGAATCGGTGATCAACCATCGCACAAGTTTAGTGTAAAGCGGAAGAGGTGTCGGGGGGGATGTATCGCAGTTTTCCTCTATAAATGATATTGCTAAGGCAATATAAGCAGCTATATGATGGTGCTGCAGTGTCGTTGCAAGTCGTTAAGCTCCGAATAGCCTTGCCCTGTTGGCCGAGCGTTTGGTTCCAAAATTGGATCTGAGCCGTATCTTTCAGGCTGACTTAGGTTACCAAAACGAGAGTATGTGGTTTTTATTTTGGTGATCGTTGTGTCAAAGATGCTTCTAGTGATTTCAGAGTTCCTAGCGGTGCATCCAATAGCTAGTGTTAAAAGCCCAGTTCCTTCAAGAACTATATGTTGATGGATTTCCACTACATACAGCCTACATTTCCAGTGCTGATTGAGTTGCAAAGATCCACGTGTTCGGATGGTGGGTGTTGGATCATAAAAAAAAATAAAATATGTGTTTTTGTGTGCGTGATCTGGCACAGGGCACTTGTTTTGTTGTTGAATAACTAAAACTCGCAACGATTGTCGACATTAAAAAAAACTTGTTGGTCCACACAAATGTATTCATCATGTGGTAAGGTAAGGCAGCGTCGAAGATCATCTGGAGTGAGTCCCAAGAACTGATCTCTGTGATTGTTGACTGCTACTTTTGCAGTTTTTAGTTAAAAAAGGTTCCAGCTGTTGGACCGCCACATAGGTATTGGCACGATGTTAAAGATTTCTAGTTGAACAATTGATGCTAGTGGAATTGTCATTCTGAAGATGGCATGTGTGCCAGTGATGGCTCCTTCGGTTCGCATAATTCTGTATGGTTGAATTACATTGGTTGTGGTAACGGGCAGCATTTGATCAGGTGGCAATAGTCACGTATTTGATCAAGCTGCTCTGTCAATTGCTGTGGAGAGACTTACATTGGGGTAATTGTGCGATGACGGATGCCAGTTAGTACATCAACGATTTCTGACTGCATTCTTTGTATGTCCGCTGCTAGCAGGGTCAGTTGTGCCATAAGTACGAGAAACGATTGTACTAAATGTCCACCTGTATAATTTCCTCTTTGTTGATTGACTAGCGCTACTTGCTTTTCCAGTAACTTAATGCGCTTGTCAGTGTTAGTTGTGCCCTTTCTGACCAAATTTATTGTGGAATCCACAATCGAAGTTTGGTTTTGGAAGAGCTGCAGAAGATATTGTTCGTTCGTTGGAACTTCCTCGATTGTTCTCGACATCCTTTGGGCATAGTTAGAGTCTAGTACACCGAAAAGACTGTTGGCAGGATTTCCCACCATGTCAAGCAGTTATCTCCGCGACCGAGAATTCTTCATTACTGAACTTTCTGACTGTAGTTTACTGTGAAGCATTGATTCGCATGCTTGACTATTTTGCAGATCAAGGCACATGTAGCCAAGTTCATGTCACTCCAGTATGGGTCCAAGACATAGAAGATGATTATGGTTTATTCAGACTGTCCAACCAAAGGAGCCAGAACGTCTGGGGCTGGATGACGAAATGTAAATCCTTTCACAGGTCACTCGACAACTCGTTCGTTTAAAAATTTGACTTCACTGCACCAGGCAAATAACCGCACGCTTTCAGTTCAATTTCGCAAGTTATTTAATTTGACATAAGGGACTTAAGCCTACAGAGCACACGCATTGGCTCGTAAGAGTAATCAAAGATAACAATGATAGATAAATGAGAGTGCGAGAGCACATAGATAAGTGCTGAGATTCATTTCAGTGCATTTAAGAGAATTCCTAAATTTCATTGGAATTGTTTACTCGACCCTCCCGAGCATCCACTGTTGAGGACAGTTGTCCTCGTGGATAATGACGACTGTTCCAATCTGCAGATCTTTCGACTCCCTGGTCCATTTCTGCAGACTCAAGAGGTAGTCTCTTGACCAGTCTGGCCAGAACCTTTGTTTGATGCTGGATATCAGTTGAAATCGCTGCAAGTAACTGAGATTGCCGCTTTTTGTTGGCGGCGTTGACTCGAATGGCAGCCCAACTAGCGTTGTTCCTATTAGCAGGTGCGCTGGCGTGATGGCCTCGCCGTCGATGGGATTCGTGCTGTCCGCTATGATTGGACGCAAATTTAAAATTGCTTCCACGTTGACAAGCACTGTTTCCAGTTCGTCTTGGCGGAGTATCGCGCTGCCAACGGCCTTGAGCAGCAAATTCTTCGCTGATTTGACTGCGGCCTCCCATAGGCCTCCAAAGTGCGGTGCTCGTGGTGGGATAAACATGAAAGTTATCCCTCGAGCCGCAGCAAACTTGGTGATGGCATCCTTGGCGATATCGAATTGGCCCTTCAAATCGGCGAGCATCCGCGCAGCACCCACGAAATTCGTGGCATTGTCGCAGTATATCTTCTTTACCAGTCCACGTCGACAAACCTAGATAAACAAGTAGCTGGTCCGCAGGAAGATTCCCCATTATTTGAGAAGATAGTATCGGCTTGTACCTGGATCAATGCACACAATCGCGAACGATTCCACTACATTCCTTTCGAGCATTTATCAGCCAAACCTTTTGCCGAAGAATGCTAACAAGAATTCGCGAGCCTGCGTGACAATTTGTGCGATGCAAGTATTCAAGATGCAGCTTGATAAATCGACCATTGTTGGGCATAAGTAGGGGAAATTTCGTGTTGTGCGGCAAAGGTGCATTCAAAAGTCGACCACCAACTCGCAACAACCACCACACGCGATTGTGATCTTGGTGTGGGTACAGAAATGGATTAAGTTTTTGAATCGAGGGCGGCAACACGATCGACTTTTGTAATTTGGCGATCTCTTCTTCGAACAATAGATGTTGCAGGACATGGATGACTGCTATGAGTGCCAAATTTAGCTCAGCAGGAGTGAGCTCACGTGACGTGTGTTTCATGCTCTTTCCTTTTATAAATCGAAACATATAAGCGACTACTCGTAAAATTTTCATGTATGAGGACGAATTCTCTATGAGTTCTACGATAGGATGAGAGGATAGATCGGCCGCGATCAATACTGTGGCTTGTGACTTGCGCTTTTCCAATACATCTGGATTTTCTGTGATCTCAAAGTGAACGTTAATTGGCCAAAACCGCTCTTTATGTTGCAAAAACTCTGGACCATTAAACCAGAATGATTCTTTTAGTTCGCTTACTGAGCAACCTCGCGAAACTAAATCTGCAGGGTTCTCCTTGGTAGGAACATGCCGCCAGGTCACCTCTGGTGTCAATTCCTGGATGTTTGCTACTCGATTCGCAACAAATATGTTCAGACTGGATGGATGCATCTTTAACCAATGCAAGACTACCTCCGAATCCGACCAGAAAACGACTTGATCAACTGGCATATCTAAGACCTGTCTGACCTTTTCCCACAAATTAGCAAGCAATTCCGCAGTGCATAGTTCTAGTCTTGGTACCGACTTTGTTTTTAGCGGAGCTACTCTTGACTTGGCTGTGAGTAGTCGCACTGAAGTGTTTTTGCACTCTTCAACTCGGATGTAAATACAACATCTGTAAGCTCTCGTAAATGCATCCGAAAACCCACGAATCTGGCATTTCGAATCTTTTGAAACACCTACATGTCAAGGAATGCAAATCGATTCGACACCTACGAAGCAAGATGTGACAGATTCCAATTTGTTTTGCAAGTCAGTTGGTATTGGTTCATCCCAATCCAGCTTAAGCAACCAAGTTTCCTGAATTACGATTTTGACTCGAGCGATAATAGGACACAATAGCCCAAGAGGATCGTACAAACGAGCTACAAACGATAACATACACCGTTTAGTAGGTTGTACTTCTAGCGAAAGGCCTTTAATAGAATAATTGAACACGTCTTCATTTGGATTCCACAGGAGACCCAACGTTTTAGTTTCCCCCTGTTCACCGATGGCAATAGGCTCATGAAGCTCAGATTCAAAAGGCTTACAGTTGGATGACCATTTTGTAAGCGTAATTCCATACTCTTCTAAGACAGACACCAACTGTTCCTGCAAGCATCTCAACTCTTCTGCTGTGTCAGCTCCAGCTAACAGATCATCCACTTAAAAGTGATTTGACAGTGACGCTAACGGATGCGATGACGCATGTTGGTCACTCAAATATTTTAAGCACCTGATGGTGCCGATGCGGTACCATAAGTCACAGAGTTAAGACGATATATCTGTAGCGGATCGGTTGGAAATTATATCCAGACAATCAACTGAAAGTTGCGCTGGGTCTCGTCAATCTCGATTTGACGGTACATTTCAGTAATGTCTGCCGTTAATGCACATTTCCGAAGGCGGAAACGCAGGAGGGTAGAATAAAGATCTGGTTGTATTGTGGGTCCGACCATAAGAATGCCATTAAGTGATAATTGCGACGTACTTTTACTCGAGGCATCGAAAACTACTCGAAGCTGCGTGGATGAGCTTTGTGGTCGTAGCACGCATTGGTATGGAACGAAATAATGCGGCTCTCTCGGAACATTGTTGTTCGTTGCGCTCATGTGGCCCAGAGAGATGTACTCTTTCATGAATGCGATGTACATTAAACGAACGTCTGGAAGCTTAAACGAACGATAGTCCTAAGCACTCTGGGCTTGTTTTAAACGGCAACGACACAGATAAGCGACCCTAGGGTTTTCTATTAATCGTTTCCACAAACGACTTCTCACAAAGTAACTGTTCTGGGGTATACAATTCGGTCTTAGCTTTACATGGAACATTTTCCAGCTCCCAGAATTTACGATCGAATGTGTCTTACGAACATGATTCATCACTAGTGGCCATTAGCGAAGTTGACCGCTGCTGACTGGTACGTTACTGACAGGTCCTTTACTTTAACTACAGCTGTGGCCGAAATAATTTGATCATACACACTACTAGCCTACTACTGGATAGTAGCGTACCAGTCATCCTTGGTATTGACGCGAACGCGTCATCTCCTTTGCACAATACAGGGGGGAGGGGTGTAGGGTTCGGGTACAGCAAAATATCCACAGACAAAGGCGGGTGTCTGGTGTATTCAGAGCCAAGAATTATAAGGGGGTGAGACGCTGGCCGAATGGGCTGTGTGCCAGGATGTGGTCGAGGTACATGAGGGTGACTGGTGGAACGACCACTTGTTTGAGTGGAACCGCAAGCAAACTCAAACGGAGGTGGAGAGAGTTGAGTGTAAAGGGGTGTCGGCTCAGGGAAGGCCAAAGGCGACTCCAACTGGGAAGTCGGGTAGCTTATGAAAATAATGAGAGGGGGAGGAGGTAGAGGTAGGGAAACGAGTGTGTGTGGCCTCCAGGTCAATGGCACACAGCTAACGGCCTGGAAGGATTGTATGAGTGCGTTGCTAAATGAGTTTTTCCCAAGGGCGGAGCAGCAGAATTCGCCACCTAGTGTGGTGGATCCTGTTGATCCACTTTTGACGAGTGAATTGGAGTGGGCTTTTTCGAGGTTAAAGTCGAGAAAGTCCCCTGGTATGGATGGATTTACCGGAGAAATGTGTAAATGTATATGGAAGTCTATTCCAGAATACATGGACGCACTATTTGGTAAATGTGTGGACGAGGGATACTTCCCATGGAAGTGGAAATGTGCAAAGGTGATTGTGCTCCTGAAGTCTCCCGATAGGGTGAGGAGTAATCCTCGATCCTTTCGCGGAATTAGTCTAATTCCAGTTCTTGGAAAAGTTCTGGAAAGAGTACTAGTGGAGAGGCTCGAGGAGAGAGTGAACGACCAAATGTCTGATAGGCAATTTGGTTTTAGGCAGGGTAGATGTGTGGAGGATGCCTGGAGGTATGTTAGTGACTCGGTGGAGGCTAGCACTTCAAGGTATGTTTTAGGAGTTTTTGTGGATTTTAAGGGTGCGTTCGACTATCTGAGCTGGGATAGTGTGCTTAGGAGGTTGGCTGAATGTGGCTGCCGAGAACTGGCTCTTTGGAAGAGTTATTTCTCTGGTAGACGTGCGTGTTCTGTTGGTTTGAACGATTTTGTGAGTGTGGATGTGGTTCGTGGTTGTCCGCAAGGCTCCATTTGTGGTCCATTTATATGGAACCTAATGATGGACACCTTGCTATTTCAACTCGAACAAGTATACAAGTGTTGTGCGTATGCTGACGACCTGCTCATCTTAATTGAGGGGCAGTCGCGGGCTGAGATAGAGGCAAGTGCAGGGGCGTGCTTGCGCACTGTTTGCGATTGGGGCAACAGTGTCGGCGTCAGCCTAGCATTGGATAAGACGGTGTCAATGTTGCTGAAAGGCAAGTTGTCACCAAGTCGGCCTCCAACGATAAGACTAGATGGCGTTAGCTTGAGGTATGCATTGGAGGTTAAATACCTCGGCATTACTGTCGGCGAAAGGATGAGTTTTACTCCTCATTTCGCCTATCTCAGAGATAGGCTGATTGGTGTGGTTGGACAAGTGCGTCGAATTTTGCAGAATGAGTGGGGCCTCAGCAGGCGTTCTGTTCGAACCATTTACAGTGGTCTGTTTGTTGCTTGCGCAGCATATGGGTCATCTGTTTGGTATAGAGCAGTGTCGACTGCTGTTGGCAGAAAGAAAGTGCTGGCTTGCCAGAGAGTGATTTTGTTAGGTTGTTTGCCTGTGTGCCGCACTGTCTCTACTGAGGCAATGCAGGTACTGTTAGGAGTAGCCCCTCTTGACCTGGAGGTACGGCGTAGGGCCATACTCTTCAAAATCAGGAGGCGGCTGCCATTGTTGCAGAATGAATGGTTAGCTGATAGGGACGTAGAGAGCTTAGGGCTTAGTGAGTGCAAGAGTGTGTTAATGGAGTATGTTTTGTCTGACTGGCAAGTCAGATGGGACAATAGTATGAATGGTAGGGCAACTTACGAATTCATTCGTGATGTCACGTTTGTCAGCAGTCGGCCAGACTTTGGTTTCAACCTTAGCTCTGGGTTCCTTTTGACTGGTCACGGCTCCCTCAATGCATTCTTGCATAGGAGGTGCCTAAGTGAGAGTCCGAATGCCCTTGTGGCTCGCGCGAGGAGACATGGAAACATGTTCTCTGTGAGTGCCCGATGTATGAAGGTCTCAGAGATCTTAGTGCGTTAGGTGTGGTTAGGATTAGTGGTGGGTTTGACGTAAGTCAAGTGCTCTCTACTAGAGATAGGGTCGATAGGTTGAATGAGTTTGGGAGGGCTGCGTTTACTGTACGTCGTCTGGCAGTTCAGATCGAGGACTCAGTATGATTGTGCGTGTGTGAGTGAGGGTTAGGTGTTTTGAATGATGATGGATGATTCTTTAGATAGGTTAGATAGTTTAGTTCCGTGTTGTCCATAGGTAGGGTTAAATGGGGCCACCAGTCCCCAAGCTGCATGGAGCTAATACTGGAAGTGTGCTTTGGGTACACGAACTTGACCAGAGGTTTTTCTGGTACCACAGCCGCTTGGGATCACAGGGACGGTTTCAACTCCCTGCCCTTGCGGAAGCCCTTAGGGGTGTTGGGGACATAAGCTGGCTGCAGTTTACTGCAGTTTGATCACTGATCAATGATTATAAGCCGCTTCTGCGGAAGAGGAAGGAATAGTCCTCGCTCCTAACAGTGAGAAAGCCATGACCATGATAGTGGTGTATACTGTTCCATCTGTGAGTTGGCGTCTGCTAGCTTACGATCTATTCCTAACAGCTTTGTCTTATCTTTTCCTTGGGCCACCAACCCGTAACTGCTTTGGAGTTTAAATTGGTAGTGTCCTTGCAGACACGAAGCTTGACCGGAAGCTTAATTCTGGTACCACGGGAGCCAGAGCCCGCGGAACTTGTTCCGTCTGGCTGTGGTGCGGCCCCTCGGGGAGTATCGTGGTGGTTGTGGTTTAACACCCAAATGCGGGTAGAGTTTCTTCGGGGCTCGACGTGGAGTTGCGTTTCAACCGGGTGCCGTGACCCACAGATCGGAAGAGGTTTTAGGTAGGCCTCGCTCCTCACCAAGGAGGGAGTCACGACCATGCAGTAGTGGCTCTAATTGGTACCTTTGGGCTTCTCGAAGTCCATTGGGGCGTTGGTTGACGTTATCAACCCTGTGCTCGGCACCGTGGGATGAAGCCATTGCGGCAGGTGCTCACGTTAAACCCACTTTGACTTTAATACACACTACTAGCATGATGAGCTGAAGCTGAAGCAAAAGGTGGAATTTCCAGTTGCTGAGAGGGGCAATTATTACCTTGTGGTACTAACGAATGGCTACTGTTTGCGGGTTGTGCTATGGGAGACTGAATATTCCTTGCAGTTAGCGATAAATTGTTTTGGTATCTGTGCAACAAAGTGTGGTGAGGCTTTGAGCAAACTCTACAACCTGATTTGCACGCTGTTACTGTGTGGCCCTTTCTCAGGCAATTGATGCACAGTGTTCTTTAGAATGCGTATCTTTACAAATGCGTATCGTTTATGGCATGGAGTTGCAGCGAAAGACGGACAGGATAATATTGCATGTTGCTCCGATTTGCAAAACACACATTTTGGAGAGTTAGGTTGGCTTGTTTGAGCAACAGTTAGTGAAGTTCGGCTTCCTTTCTTAGCTGATTTTTGAGATCTTGATCGGTGCTGATATCTTTTGTTTAGAACACCTTCACATTCTTCCCAACATGGAATTTTAGTGTAATCTAAGTTTTCTTTCCACTTAGATCAAGTAATCGAATCTACTTTGCCCATTACAATGTGTATGAGCATTGCGTTTGCTATTTGTTCAGCGTTTTGTTCGGCCAATAATAATAGCGACCCAAATATGGCTCTGACATTGTCAATTATGGACCGCAACTGTGACGACGATGGCTCTGGCATCAAACAATTTAGAAATTCCATCGAATACGATGAGACACTTGTTGTCATAAACTTTTTTAAGCGTTGCTAATGCCTTTGAATCATTGGCGTCAGTCAATTGATACGCCTTAACTGTACCCAACGCTTCCCCTTCTAAACACGCAAGCAGATGATTAAACTTTTCTATATTTGAAAGAGTACTGTTATTATCGACTAGGTTTTCGAACAACCCTATAAAATTTTTATATTCTGAATAATTTTCGTTGAATTTTGGCAATTTCATTGCGGGCAATTGCTTCGCATGTGAACTCGTATAGGCACTTTCACTGATCATAGTTGAATTTGCATTAGCTAATCTTTGATTTAGATGCCGCTTATCGCGTTTATTTAGCAAAAGAGACTTTGTTGTGATACACAAGTGTTCTAAATCCGCCCGAGAAACTAGATCATGATCAATTTTCTCCATATCTAGCTGAATATTAAATGCTCGATCAATATAACGATTTAAAATCTCTAATTGGCATTCGATTTCCACTGGATCAATTTCTTTAGCATCTTGAATGGACCGTTTAATAAGTTGGATGTTCCTCGTAACATTTTTGTGCAATTGCAGCAGAGAATCTATGATGCCTGATTCAGAGTCGTCCATTGACTTGTTGCCCCTGCCCTTTTTTCCCGTCATAATTGAACAATGCTTTTTGTTTTAATAAATTTAAAACCCAAATAAAAACCGCTGATTTTATGATGATTATTTAAATTTTAGTTGATTTCTAAATTTGCGTATCTTAGCCCACTGTGCAGCAGCAGTGCAAGTAGGCGCCACCAAATGTGGGAGTAGAGCAAACCAAAGCGCAGCTGCGAAAGTCAACGCACTTGGCTATTGCTCACCTAATGTTTGTATGTATGTGTGTGTGTAGCAGAGAACGGTTCATTCGATTGCAAATCGCTCACACATTAATCAACACCCGAATAAACTGGCGTTGCGATCAATGCTCCGAACTTGCATGCGCAACATGCTCGCCCTTGAGTTTCATTCAATTCAATTGTTGGCACTCTGACCCGCAACAACAACATCATATGTGTCTCTCTTCTCTCTCTCTCCTTTGTCTATCGCATTGCGTTGGCCTGAGTTGGCTGAATTTGGTTCGATCGAACACACAAACAAGTGTCGCATCAAAAAGTTCTAGTTCAACCGTTTGATGCGAATGCGGTATGAGTTGAATCTCTTTGATTGAAAATATTTGTTGCGTGAATAAATGTGATCAAAAATGTTGCATCAAAAAACTCTAGCACAACCGTTCGATGCCATTGCGGTTTGAATTGAGTTGAGTCTAGAGTTTCGTGACATGAATAAATGTGAGTAAGAATTTTTGTGCATGACGCAATCGAGAGTGATTTTTGCAGTTCTCTGGTGTGTAGACAGCTGCACTGCGGATATGCGTGTGTATATATTTATTTTATTGCTCACATCCAAGTTGTTCACTCAAAAAATATATATGTATGTATTTTTATTTAAATATAATTTAATGCCAAATAAATTTTAAATGAATGTGTTTATGCATTTAATAATGCCACTAAATGATTTTATGCGCACTGTATGTACATATGTAGGTATGTTCACAATTTATTTTGCACTGGTTATAGACTTCCCTGGTAATCCATGCAGATCAGCAATCACTCGAAATAAACGGGAATTAAATCCAACAAATCCTGGGACAAATGAAAAGCCAATAGAAGAAAGAAGTCCAGCCCAAGTGAGTGAGTCCACTTCGGAGGCGCCAAAAAATGTCCAACCAAAGGAGCCAGAACGTCTGGGGCTGGATGACGAAATGTAAATCCTTTCACGAAATGTAAATCCTTTCGACAACTCGTTCGTTTAAAAATTTGACTTCACTGCACCAGGCAAATAATATATAATATACAGGCAAATAAGGGACTTAAGCCTACAGAGCACACGCATTGGCTCGTGAGAGTAATCAAAGATATCAATGATAGATAAATGAGAGTGCGAGAGCGCATAGATAAGTGATGAGATTCATTTCAGTGCATTTAAGAGAATTCATAAATTTCATTTTGTACGACTTGACTTATACTCATTATCTTATTCTAAGTTAAGTTTAATTTAATGAAATGACTTAACACAGACACTGCCATTCTTGTCGTGCCTAGTTTTTCGTAGAATATCCCTTGTTTGTTGGTACACTGACTCACCGTAATTGGTTGGGATAGTGCTAGAGGCAACATGAGCAGGAGCTCTAACATTGTTGATAACCTTTTTCGCTGGGTTGGTGGTTCATCGGACTCGTTCGTGTCCTTAATCGTACTCACAGGGCGCTTGACTGCTACGTCTTTTGGAAACAATGAAGCCAGTCGACTTATGGGGCGCTTGTAGTCGCCTGATGCTGCTTTGACGTCTACTACTCGCTAATATTTGTCTTGCCCAGGGTATGTTTTGACAATACGGCCTATCGGCCACTTCATCACCGGTAGGTTGTCTTCCTTTTCTAAGACCAATAGCCTCTCTTCGACGTTTGGTGAGGCTGATTTCCATTTATGACGAACTTGGAGTTCTTGTAGGTATTCTTGTGACAATTGCCTCTAAAATCCTTGCTTAAGTTGTAACGACCTCTTTTCTTGGCAGGGATGTAACTCGCCGTTGCCAGGGTTATCACAGAAATTATTTTTGTCTGGGACACTTGGTTCTTGTCTTTGCTGAAATCGTTTACCCGCCCAAATAAGTACAGATCGAGTGGTTTGGGTGTGTGCGTGTGTATTTTATTGATATTGATTTCGTAGCGGGTTCTAATATCTAACGTTTGTTCTTCGGCAGTGCTTTTTCTCTGCTGGATGCAGTGCGTCCACCTTGGGAAACTTCTGCTTCTTCTGTTCCTGTGGAGGCCACCCAGTGACCGGGAGTCGTCACAGGCGGTGTTCTGTTAGGACGCGACTGCCGCGTGTGACGTGGCTGGAGGCCACCAGATGCAGTGCGTAGGACTGGGCGGATCGGGCCAGGGGCCGATCTGGTACGCTGTGACCGTTGCCGGGGGAAACCACTTCTGGGCCCGGGAGTCGTTCCAAGCTGGGTGTTGTCGGAACGCACCTCTCCGTGTGAGCCGTGGCTGTGCCCGGTCGGATTCTCACCCAGCCGCCGATTGAAAATCGCACGTTGGGGGCTGAAACGGGCAAGCAACGGTGCTATTCAACCGGTAATTTTTTCCAGACACAGATGCCAATTGAGAATCGCACACCCGGAGCCGACCAAAGCCGATTGAGAATCGCACCATCAGCCCCTGGTTTGGGAGCGCGACGAAGCCGATTGAAAGTTGCACTCCGGGAGTCCCGATGATGGCGTCACAGGCTGATGTATGGTGGATGCAGTGCGTCCAGTCACACTTAAGATCAGGGGTTGAAAATCACACTCCTTGTGGCTTACCCAGTCGCGAGCTGGAACGGGCAAGCGACGGTGCTATTCAACCGGGAATCCCGTTCAGACACAGATGCCGATTGAGAATCGCACACCAGGAGCCGACCAAAGCCGATTGAAATTCGCACTGTTGGTCCCTTTGACCGGGAATCACTATCTGAAACTAGAAGAAGAGATCAACTTACCCAAGATGTTCACCCATACTGACTACACGCTGCTGCGTGTATCTACTTATTTTTGTAGGTGGAGCGTACATAAACTGTTGCACCATATGCCTTTTCTTAGACATCTACAAATGTATGAACTTTTCTGGAGTTTTGCCATCATAAATGTGCCTCGGATTGTATGCATAGTATTTAGTGCTTATCCTCACGGTACTCCTTCCATTCGTTCTGAAGTTTTTCAGTTTTAGAGCAAACAAGCCTAATGGATCAAAGATTTGTGAGAGTTCTGAGCACACTATTCGTTTTGTAATATGTGTAGCTTGACTCTTCTGTGCTCTTCCGCAGAGTTGGTCTTTCTTTTGCATCCAGATGACTCCAAGCATCTTTATGCTATGGTCGTCTAATGTTTCGCCAAGTTTCACATCGCTGACAATGTCCTCCTTGGGATTCCTTGCAGTAGGTGATCGTTGTTCGAACACCATTTCATTAGATTGAGTCCAGCTGGCTTGAGTATTTTGATTAGCTCTTGCATAGCTTGGATCGCTTCCGGGATGAATTTGGCGGCGCATGTCATAACACCTAGTATCACATCACCCGCACCGAAAATGTCACAGCGCCCGTGGGCCTTATGACATTTTCAACCTGTGTCATAACGCCCTCAATTTCTTAAAACTTGCAAAGTTTATCAAGAATCAATGAAAGTACCGTTATTAAAAGTACAGTTTAATGTGTTATCTCGTTTGCAATCGCGTTTTACATGTTTTTGGAACAATAATATTCTATTTAGTTTGTGATTGATCTCGAAACTAAGTGCACGTGAAATGGAATCTGTTTATGAATATAAAATTGTATCTGGATTTAGAAAAAATTCTAAGTTGCTGCTTCTTACAAGCCAGCTACAATTGTTTAAAATTAAAAGTGCTATGAAGGAAAATTCGCGTTATATTTGCTACATAAAAGACTGTAGTGTTTCAGTGGCCTTGTCCAATAGTGGTTTTTTTTTTTTATTAGGAGTAACAATAACAATATAGGGTAGAATATGACAGGGAATGGATACAAGAAGAAGATGATAGAGTTACAAATGGAAGATGGAAAAAGGAAGAAGACTCCGCTCCCGCGGGACCGCCGCAAAGCACTACTTCGCGGGGCAGATGGCGGTCATGTTAGCCGCTCAATCTGTTGGATGTGGAATAGCGCCGACTCCTTTCCCTAATCCGCAGGTCTTTGAGAATTGCCGCCGCCATATTGGTAATAGCTTGCCATCCAGACTCATTCTTTAGCATGCAGTCTACTATATTGCTCGCGCTGAGCTGTGTGCTTGTGGCGTGGGAAGCTCGGTCGCGTTCACGCCAGTATAGAGGGCAGTCGAAGAATGCATGCTGCACATCCTCGATAGCGCCGTCTCCACAGTGGTCGCAGTACGGGTCTTCTTCGTGCTTAAAGCGGTGAAGATATGCCTTGAAACAACCATGCCCCGTCAGCATTTGCGATAGGTAGTAGTCTACCTGACCATGCCGTCGACTAAGCCAAGGCTCCAGAGTTGGTATTAGCCGGTGGGTCCATCTTCCGTTTGCTCCTTGTCTCCATCTGGATTGCCACTTGGCTATTGTGGAGTCCCGCTGAGCAGTGCTTCCTCTAATCCCACTTCTCCGTTCAGCTGCCAAAAGGTCGATGGAGATTGTGCCGGCTACAACCAAAGCAGCGTCTTCAGACACAGTGCAAAAACAGCTAGCTATTCTGAGGGCGCACAGCCTATATACAGATTTGCAGTGTCTGCTGTAGGAGGGTATCTCCATGGCTGGAGCCCAGATCGACGCCCCGTAGAGGATCGTGGAGGAGACCACACTTGCGATAAGCCTTCTGCTTTTTTGTTTTGGGCCCCTAAGATTGGCCATCAGTCTAGTGATAGCAGTTGTCACTTTTGATGCTTTGATGCTAGCATGCTCGAGGTGCTGTTTGAAGCTGAGTCTGTGGTCCAAGATGATGCCTAGGTATCTAATGGCTGGTTGCGACTCAATGGTGGTTGATCCCACCCTAACGGACACCTTCTCCACTTTCTTTCTGCTGCTGATCAAGACAGCTTCAGTTTTGTGCTCAGCGAGCGAGAGCCCGTTTTCTGCTAGCCACATCATTACCTGGTCGATCGCTGTACTGCATTTTTCGGTGACCTCGTTTAGTTGCTTCGCAACTGATACCAGCGCTATATCATCAGCAAAGCCAACAAGAGAGCAGCCTTCCGGGAGTGGTAAACGCAGGACGCCGTCATACATGACATTCCAGAGAATTGGTCCTAGTACCGAGCCTTGTGGGACTCCTCCACTCACAAGGTACTGGTGTTGGCCTGCATTTGAACTATACAGGAGCACACGGTCCTCAAAGTAGCTCACTATGAGTTGGATCAGGTACTGTGAAATGCGTCTGTTGCTAAGCGCTTGGAGGACCTTGCTCCAGTTGGCCGAGTTGAAGGCATTTCCAATAGTGGTGTGTGTACTCAAATGAGTCTCGAGAGCAGCCACAACCATGCTTCTCTCCAAGACCTAATAAAAAGACTAGAGCTAATTAACAATGTCAAAAGTCAATGTGAGCAAAAAAATTGAAAAAGAAAACGCGTGCGCGACATCTTCTACGAAGAATGCCTCAAAAGCGGAGAAGCGGCTTCTTCAGTTGCTTTTCCTAAAATAAGACGGCAATTGTTTAGGATCCGGAGTAAAAACGCGATGGAAAACCCCAAGTCGCCAAGTGAAGTCAAATTGCTATTTGAAGATGACGCTTTCCAGGAAGAATATGGTAATTCTAAGCAAAATCAGCTACCTTTTTATAGGTCCACTATTGTGGAAGAAAACTTTGCTTATTGCAGTTTCCTATCGCCAAGCATTGTGCTGATGATTGAAAGTAGGCCAGGAGAACGCCACTTTTTCATAGATGGAACATTCGATACGGTGCCTTCTTGCGGCTTTAAACAATTGCTAATTGTTCATTATCAATTCAGGAGACATGTAAGTATATAAATATATACAGTTTATGCGATATTTAACCAAATAAGTTCATGTCCATTTTTATTCTAATTGCAGAATTTTTCATTTATTTACATTTTGATGACGAGAAAGACAAGAGAGGTCTACGAGCACCTGTTCGCATTTTTGAATGCCAACTTTTTTAAGTTTCAGCCGAAAAGCTTCACCACAGATTATGAGATAGCTTTGAGAAAAGCGTTAAAAACTGTGTTCCCAACGGCAACGATAAATGGCTGCTGGTTTCATTACTGTCAAGCTTTGAGGCGCAACAGCTTAAAAATTCCTAATTTTGGAGCAACGTTAAAAAATACGGACTGCTACAAATGGTTCGGAGGCTGAATTAATGGCAAGCTGAGAAATGTTTACAATTTGGAAGGACCAATTGTTGGAGCTGCCAAAAAACAGGCACGACATTTTGAAACATTTTTTAAATTACTTTGAAAAAGTAAGATTATTTTTCTTTTTTAATAGTTTTTCTTATTCGTGTATTTTTACTTTTTTTTTATGTATTCTCTGTGCGCGCTCAGGTTATGCGAACAACAAGCTCATTGGAGTCCTTCAACGCTGCATTAGCTCGGAAATTGCAAAAGCATGGCCGCTTCGACCAATTCCTCGAAGTTATTCGAGACGAGGATTATGCTACAAGCGTAATTTTAGCTAATGCTCTGGATGGCGACTTAACCGCGCTAAGCGCAAAGCGAAAAAAGCAGAGAGTCAAGGACAACAAAATAGAAGAGCTTCTCAGGGACTTGGAGAGCGCAACAATATCTTTAAACGAGTTTTTTGGCAGCCTAATTAATCAAAAAAACAAGTGAGAAAGTCGGTCAAGCCCGACTATAACATACTCTGTACCTGGAGTAGGAGCTTAATGCAGTACTGCTGCTGTGTCTCTCTCTATCTCAGTCTCTTTCTCTCTCGCTCTCGATTTCTCTTTCTCTAAGAGTGTGCGGTGTTGGTTGTGAAAGTGTGGGAGGGGGGGTGGAGGGGGAGCTTTGTTCACTTTTTTGCTTATAACTTGAGAACCGCTAATCCGATCTTTATCATTTCTTCGATACATTTTGACAATTACTAACTATCTCTAGAAGGTACGAACCATCTATCTACAAAACTGTGGAAGATATGACGTTTTTTCAAAATTGCGGGGGCGGGAGGGGGCGTGGCCAAAATTTAAAATAAACTTGATCTGCCTGCAGCTATAAGAAACATTTGTCCCATACATGTCAAACCTCTATCTCTTACCATCTCTGAGATCTGTTTGTTCATACGGACGGACGGACAGACGGACATGGCTATATCGACTCGGCTGTTGATGCTGATCAAGAATATATATACTTTATAGGGTCGGAAATGATTCCTTCTCTCTGTTACATACTTTTGCACAAACTTAATATACTCTATGTACCTTCGGTACAGAGTATAATGATTTGATTAGGTGGGACACCACATTTGAAGAGCAGTCATACTCAGATAATACTGAAGATGAAGATGAGGACAATACTTTACACTTCAGTCAAATGGTTGAAGTTCTTAAATGCATAATTTGCCTTGAAACTCCGCGTGATGTGGTACTATTACCTTGTAGCCACTTCAAAATATGTTTTGATAAAAATGTTTTATTAAAAGCGCAAGCAAAAATTGTTTTACATAAAAATCGCGCGATTTTTATGTAAAACAATTTTTGCCTGCTGCGCTTCTTACGTTATTGAGCAGTCTATTCTCACAAGAAATTATGCTGGGCGGCTATTTATACCAGGTATTTCATTATTATTACCCGAATTCGGCACCAGTCAAGCAATCGTCCACATAGAAGTCATTTTTCAGAACTGTGGATCCCACTGGTAACCTGTCCTTACTTTGTATAGCTATATGGTCCAAGCATTTCGTTGCCAAAAATGGGACTGACGTTGTCCGTTTTCAAACGATAGTATTTCTGCTCATCTGATGGACTGTCTCTCTAGACAATTAACTGATGAAACTGGTGAACAGTGGGTCCATTGTGTAAAATGTAGTTTAATGATTTACCGGTTGACATTTGCATGATGAGTCGAACACAACTCGCGGCTGAGTCGTGGTGCTATCCAGTCTTAAAACGCAACGGTGAGGGATGAAGTAATGATTTTTTGGTTTCTGTGATGGTTGCACTTGCTTCATGTGTCCCAGTTTTTCATACTCTGTCATGAACTTGACGTGACCTTTCCAAGCGTCAGGCGTTGTTCTGCGTTCCAGTGCCAAAAATCTTTTGGTTGCAATTTCCATAGAGGCTCCTAGGGCTGAAAGATGAAGGGCTGAGAATGGCATAGTTTCTACCCCTTGAATCTCCCTTGAGCTTCCGAGTGACTGCTCATAACTTGTTCCTTATGATTGCAATTAGTATCAGATACCAAATGGATAAGTCGAATCCCAATCCTTTTAATGAAGCAAGGTTTTCAATTGTGGTTACGTAGAGTTCCTTTAATGACTTGGCATCGTCATTAATGGTATTATGCAAGACGAAACGGTTCAGTACCGTATTTGCAACCCCATGCGCTCTTATAGTTTTCTTCTTTAAGGTCGATATGACCTATCAACCTTTCCGCTTCCCCGGTTACTGTGGTTTTAAGGTATCACATTTTTTGCACAGTGGGCATATCGGATTCATGACCATTCATGAAAACAAATCGAATAATTGGGTCCATTTTAGCAAATCTCCGTCGAATTTGGGAATGCTCACCCGTGGTAAGGGTATGTCGGTTGATTGAGTGTCCTTTGCTCGTAGCGACTTCTGAACTTCTATTTCGAGTTCAAGGTAGGATTTGAAGTCGTATCCCGCCTCTTCTGAAGTCGTATCTCATTCTTCGTGAGTTTGAAAGTTGACCTCTTGTGTTTGGGTCCATAGTGAATTTATCTTTTCACCTGTTTTTTGTCCTTCTAACAATTTCTTAAGCGAGCGTTTCAGTTACGGTATGATCGCCTTTTGTCGTCGATATTATGAAGTAAGTCTTCCATCCGCCAAGGAAGGCTGATAGTTTTCTTTGCCTTGAATTGTTTGTTCTGCCATTTATTGGCTTGTGGACTGAGTTTGTTATTCCTCATAGAAGTTTACATATTCTTTGCTGACTTCAATCATTCCTCGTATCCTGAGATCATTTTGCTGGAATTGCCTTCAATGCCACTTTTGTTTGGAAGTACCCTGCTTGGGTCTTTCCCTCTGCCGAGTCTTTCTTCTTATTTCTCATTATTCTGACAATTTCCTGGCCAATTTCACGGTGCATGTCCAATGCCTCTTAGGCTTCCTTGTGCTGATCCATATTCTTGCCCATTTTAATATTTCTCGCTATACTTCCGGACCGTTGGAAGTGTTTTATTCGCTATTGAAATATCTGGCTTCGACTTCAATTCGCAACCGAATTTGGATCAAGGAAGTCGAGAAAAATTAATGGTTGTTTGGATTGACGGTTGCCAAATAAGTTTTCCGCACTGTATACGTACACGTTTGCACAATGAAAGAGTACTGACCTTTACTGACTTTTAATAAAATTGTTTCTTTGTTAAAAATATAATTAGTACACATGATCGTTGTAAAGAATGATTAGTCGTCTACAGTTTTCCGGAAAATCCCACCCGGAAAAGTCGGAAAAGCGTCGGAAAAGTTTGTATGGTAAACATTTATTTTTCATCCGACTGACTTGAAACTCGGTTTGTAAGAATAGTAAGTGAAATAGATTGAGATGTGATTTTCCGATGTTGGAATATTTGACCCAACCGCAGGAAAATTCCTGGAAAACTCGGCATTCAAAAAACGATTTTTCACCCGATTGATTTAAAACTCGTTTTGTAGGGATGGAATACTAAATAATTAGTGATTGTATTTTCCGATTTTGAAAATACCGGCGGGATGCCCATTGGGATGTGGGGGGAAAGTGGGTGGGAATATGGGCGCTAAGTGGGGGGGGAGGTGGCAGGGATGTGGGTAAGAAGTGGGTTGGATCTGGGCAGGAATTGGGTGAAAAGTAGGTGGGAAATTTGTTGTGTAAGAAGTTTATGGGGAGTGGGTGGGGTGTGGGTGGGATGAGGGTTGTAAGAACGCAGCAGAAAAGTCGTAGTGGTGAAAAAGCAATGTAGTAACACGTTGATTTCAAGCCTATGTATGTATGATTCGATTTCATGGCTCTACAGAGAAAACAAAATAATCAGCGGTGTCACACCACTAAAACAATTTTTATAATAAAGTATTGGAAATGTCATCCAACATTATTTTTCTGCCTAGATTGCATCAAATGAATTAAATTTTTAAATTGTTTTAAATTAAATTTTCGTTTCAATAATTGTTCAAAACCAACGACAACTAGTTTTCGCTGTCAAATGGAGCTTCTAGTACACAGCGCTAAGGGTTGCCAAGTCACATTTAATGATTGGCGCAAATTTTTTTTTAAATTTTACATTTTATTTTTGAAGAATATGACTAGAATTTGAATTTTTGTAACACAATCAAAAAATTCTATTTAAACATCAAATTAACTCAAAACTAGAAGATGGGACATTTTTTTTGCAAGAAAAGACAACCCTGTTTATAGATTTGAGAGAAAAATACCATAAGCATGAACACAAACCTTCCAACTCGATTTTCAAATAAGAAAATGAAATCTTTTGAAGTTCTGGGACACCGACGGATTTTTCGAGCGATTTGCAAGCCAACCGAGGCCAAAATCTCTAGAGATTTCTGTGACACCCTCGAATAGAATGTTTTCAAATTTGGTAAATATTTGACTCTCACAATTACTTCAAACTGATTTTGATATTGGTTCCCTACTGTTCAAGGCGCAGCGAAGCGCGACGGGCTTTTTGCTGGTAGATTATATGTATTAAGTTTGTGCAGAAATATGTAGCAGGGAGAAGGAATAATTTCCAACCCTATAAAGTATATAAATATATTCTTGAGCAGTATTAACAGCCGAGTCGATATAGCCATGTCCGTCTGTCCGTCCGTCCGTATGAACAAACAGATCTGAGAGATGGTAATAGATACAGGTTTGGCATGTATGGGACAAATGCTTCTTATACTTGCCGGCAGATCAAGTTTATTTTCAGTTTTTGCCACGCCCCCTCCCGCCCCCAAAACACAACCAAAACGCATTTCATTCAAAATCAAAGAGAGAGAGGAGAGAGAGCGAAAGAGAAACTTAGAGATGAGAGCACCAGCAGCACTGCAATTCAACTCCAACTCCAGGTATAGAGCAGAGGCGGCCAAAAGGAGAGGATAAAAAAGTGCGCTCCAGACAACACGCGTTTTACCTGCAATGCACTATGGTCAAAGAGGCCGATTTTTTGGCATAAAGTCGAAAAATTTATGTTAATGTTTTGTATTTTTGATTTTAAATTCTTAAAGTTAATACCAAAAAAAAAAACTAAAAAATAACGCTTCAAAAGCTTTACTGAGCTTTTATGAGCTCAAACGTACACAATCGATCAGCAGCTTAGGGTTAAGAATTGGGCCACATTAGGTTGTTTACATTTGTGCGTAAAAATAAAATTCTCTCCGAACAAAATCAGAATATGGAAATTGAAGATCAAATAAATACTCAATGTATATAGTACATTTTGTGTAGTTTTAGTGTTCGGTTGTTTTTAATGTCCAATTTATGTGTATTTATGTAGAAAATGAAAATGGGTCTCCTGTGTTTCGTGGAATAAAACTAACGAGCTAACGTCTGCTGACAAAAACTAAGTACGCCAGTTTGTACAAATAATGTCGTTCTTCATCGCTAATTTACACTTTTCCCCGTTCGTCCCCCTTTTTCCATTCCGCAATATTCAGGGACGTTCAAGTTTCGTCGTATTGATCTCTTTGATATTTGGCGCATCAACAAATGCAAAATATCTTAATGTCAGATTGGACTTATGAAAAATTAGAAATTACCACGTGGAAGATGACAAAAATTAAAAAAAAATAAGTTATTTTGAATCCTTTATAGAGAAAACTTCCACTACTTCGACTATATGGTCAAAGTCTTATGTAAGTTAATTAATATCTATTACATGTATGTATGTAAGATATTTAATCTTCCTAAAACAAATGTAACTTGTCTGAATTCAGAGTCATACCAATTTGTACTAATATACTACGAATTTGTTTGTATGGGAGGCACGAGAGGCCGTGGTCGCACAGACTCAAAAATTTGTTTTCTTACTCTTCGTTCTAAAAAACGTTGCAACGTGTAACTTTTCGCGAAAATCGGCTTTATTGCAGCTGAACTCGTGCTTAAGTCGAAGATATTACTCGAGAGAGAGTTAAAACAATGTTTCGTTTGGTAGCGACAAACACAAAAATGTTTTGTAAGTCGTATTTAGAGCTATAATTATAAGTACAAAACGAATTTCAGTAAAATAGCGTAAAGTTGGAGCAAATCGGACCGATCAGTTATATGGCAGCAATTTGAAATAATATGCCGAATTGAACTATATTTGATAAGTCGCTAAAGAAGCTTAAAATACGTGCTCAAACCGAGTTTCAGCTCAATATCTTTAGAACCAACAAAGTTGGTGAATATCGGCCAGATCGGTTATATGGCAGCAATATCAAATAGTGGTCCAAACCTGACAAGATTGTGTAAGTAGTAGTAGGAGCTAAAAATACTAGTACATTCCGAATTTAAGTTAAATAGCGTAAAAAACAACAAAGTTGAGGCAAATCGGCCAGATCGGTTATATGGCAGCTATATCAAATATTGGTCCAAATTGAGTGAAATTTTAAAAGTCGTCTTTGGCTCCCAAAATATGATTATAAACCAAATTTGGGGTCAATAACTTGAAAACTGGAGTTTATGCCAAAAAATTGCCAAAATAAACCACTGTGCAATGCAGTGCTCACCGATTCGCACAACCACAACTTCGGCTCGCGTTTGCTTAAAAATACGACAGACTTCGGCTCGTGCGAGCCTTAGGTGGCCGGGTCTGGTATAGAGTATGTCATAATCGGGCTTGACCGACTCTCTCACTTGTTTTTTATTTTATTATAGAGTCGAAGGTCCAGTTACTAGTACTCTAAGCACCACTCTTAGATTTAATATTGTATATTCTATCTAAACTTGTAAATAAATAAATAAATATTTTATTATATAAGGCTATGACAGACGTGATTTACCAACAGAGCATTACTGTTGTTTTTCTTCCAAACTTCAAGCATTTCTCTACGGCTAAAAACGATTTCGTCTGCAATGATTCCGTTTATTTGGAAATGGCGCAAGTATGCGCACAAACTGTTTACACCATCAACAATATGATTTTGACCTTTACAACTGGAGTTTATTAAACTTTATTTACCAGTTTTGCTCCACAAAACACAATCGTTTTTACTTCTGGTCGTTTCAAAAAGACACCATAACAAAATCATTAATAACAATTACAAAACAAAAGCACACATTCAGTTTTCAACGATCTCTTTACAATCTTTATGCCAATTCCTTCATCTTTGTTTCCTATGGTTGACATAAGTTGTATGTTCAAAATTGGAAAAATGCCACAGCCTTCAACACAACTAATATATTTAGCGCAAACACCACCCTGAACTAATTACAAGGATGGCACGATACATTTTTGAAACGTTTTAATACAGCCTGAGGTGTTTTAAATTAATAAATACTAAAGACGTTTGGAAATTTTTTTATTTATTGACTTTATGGCAAAAGAAGGACTTTCCGACCTGCGTACATGTTGTAGTTTCAATTTGATACAACGCTTATCGAATCGATCTAACTCATTTTTGTGTTTACCTGCTTGCACATTTGTTCACAGATTCGCCAATCGTTTGGAGGACTTCTTTAATCCTATACTACTTGTCAATCTGATGATTTCCTCGATACTCATTTGCATGGTGGGTTTTCAAATAATAACTGTAAGTATATCTAAACTTTCAAGTTGAACTTTCGAGTTTATTATTAGAAGATGAACAGCCGCGTAAAATAAATTATATTACTTATGCACAAAATATATTTTAAGCAAGAACAACTAAGTACAATAAATTTCTGTGTGTGTGTGCGTGCCGCTACACTAAAACTATAAGTGATAATAACAAGCGGTTTTTTTTTATTCGTTAAGTACATCTTTTTTTATAGCCTGGGATTGGGACCAATAAATGATGAAACTAGAGGCTTCAGGTAGCAACACCTCATACCCAGTTTTTCTTAATCACGTCAAGTTCGCGTTTAATGGGCACATTTATACTAGCAACACACAGTTACAACATCTGCTGCTGGTTAAATATAGTTGCGACCTACAATTTTGAAAAAATCACCAAAGATGAAGAGAGTTACTACAATTATAATACCAAATTCCCGCCATAGAAGTCTAACTTAGAAAATGGAATTAATGGAAAACCACTCGATAGAATTTTCTAAGATTTTGACTGCACTCATTAGCGAGGCTATATAGACCATACACTAGAGATCAAAATAGACTGAATCGCGTTTTCAGATTTTCCTTGGTTCTCGGTTTATGGGCATTTATATACTAGCAAGTGCCTTAGAACAACATTGACCACTTAGGTAAAACCAACTTCACTAAAATTATGGAATAATTCTTATGCCAGTAGAAAAACAGATCATATCATTTAAATACTTCATTTCAAGATATCTTTGCGTATCGCGGTTAGTCCACCCAAGACATTTTTAAAACAAAATTTACTTTCTCTTAGTGAAAATGAAGTTGGTTTTTGGGATCATTTAGTCCGAGATCCTGTTGATCTCTCTACCCACTGTGCTGAGTCCATAGCTTTGGGCAGTCCTATGTGCAAGGAGGCGTGCTTGGATGTCCAGGCGGTTGACACCTAGGATGTGTTTTAGTGCTTTTTTTAAAGTGGACTTCAGCGCCCCCGTTATGCAGACCAGCTTCACAGGCGCATACCTATCTCCCTACGGACGTTACACAGCAAGATGAAAGAGATAGCGAAGAAAGAGCAGAGGAAAAGTGGAAGAACACTACCGACTGCAGAATTTCTAAAATTATGTGCAAGACAGCAGACAAAAAACTCACGCACTATACGCTACGCTACCCCAATTACACCCGGCCTCACTAAGGACCGTAAGGTCTATGTGCAGCCCCCTATATGGTCACTAGACCGGACATTTCTCCATACGATTTTCAACATGTTACGATCTTTGCACAACATGGAGCAAAAAATTCTGTATATTTTATAGAAAATTGATCAAAAATCCAAAATCAGATATATTGGGGTTTGATGGCCTCGAGAAGGCTTTAAAAGTTCCAATTTCTCCTCAATTTATCTTTGAATTGTCAATGTAGACAGAGACCTTTTTCAAAAGTGTAGAACAAATAAATTAAATATTTCATGTTAAGTTATATGTTCAATCGTGTTGTGATAAGCACTCTGGACCTTGAATCCGGCGAACCGAGTTCAATTCTCGGCAGAACCTTAACTTTTTTTTATAAAAAACTAAATTTTTAGTAAACACACTGTTTATATAGTCTACAAGTGCATAGTTGAATATGCCATGAATATTTTTCCTTTACAATACATATTTGTGTATTTTGAAGGCAATAAGGATATGCCATAATCATCAATTTGGTGCCGTCCGATGTGTTGCTGCATCAGTTGTACGACAAGTTGAGTTACACGGGCCAACAAAATGACCACTTTTGTGAGGTCCAGCCTTATTTGTGTTAAATTCTGATCCCGTTTTGTGCACTGATTCCCAAACTGGTCTCGGGTTTTCTCCATCAGCTTTTGTTTTCAAGATATCGCGGAAAATCCATTATTCAGTCTTTTTGGCTTTTAAAAAATTATGGAGATTACACCAAGCAACCATATATGTACTTATGAGCTTTATGCGACAGTATACATATTAATGCAACCTAAAAAGATCATGGCAGCAGCATAAGCAAACCCAAAAGTGCCTAAATTGGCCTTTGAAGAGAAATATTCATCAAATTATGGCAAATTTTTCAAACTTAATTTTGGGTGCTTGCATTTTAATTAAACCCACTTTATCATGAAGCTCAATGGTTCTTCAAATTTCACAAATTTTTTTGCATTTCAATCCTCTCGATGGACAATATTACAGGCGCCTTATCCCGGAAAAATGAATTAAAAATTTACGGCAGGATAACTAGATTGATACTCAAAATGTGTATGGGAAATATTAAAAGACTACGTGATCTAACATAGACCTTACATTATTTGTTAAGTAAATGCACAATTACATTCAATCAGTACTAGACAAGGGTTCGTAAAATGCTCAAAAGATATTTTTCTGCCATGATAATTAACATCAATGAAAAAAAATTTTATTTTCACACGTGTTACTAACAATTTTTTACAGAAAAAAAAAATTTGTTTCATGTTATTAACACGAGAATTTTTTCACGCGTGTTACTAACACGTGTCACTAACAATTGTGTTGCTAACACGTGTTAGTAACACGCGTGAAAATTTTTCACACAATAATTTTCTCACGCGTGTGAAAAATTTTCAGAAATTTTTTTCATTGCAATTGTATTGGTGTGTATGTAAGACGCGTCGGCTAGCCTGAGCTCAGGCCGACTACAAACGGGGGTGGGTAAAAGGCTGCACTCTTTGTGCGATCGAGCCGATTTGTCTAATGACCTGCCTACAGCAGCACTATGCAGCAATATCCACATTGAGTCCAAACATTCGACTATTAAATAGTAATAGTAAAAAGAAATTGTATTAATTGCGAATAAAATTCAGAACAAATTATTTGAAACAATTTTTAAATGTACTCTAAATGAAGATACCAGGTTTGGCTTGAAGACAAAAAATCGATTACATTTTACGCGGCGTCACCAGAAAAGTAGCTGTACAATATGCATTTGTCTCTTTATTAAAATGGTTAACTCTTACCTAATTTTGACTCCCAGCCCATTGACGGTTAACCAATTTTAAGACCCTCATAAAAAGGGATATTCCCTCTCATGCGTCACCATTGCTGACAGAGTTAAAGGTCGAATGTTTTGCTTCAATCTGGATATTTGCGGTCACAGCTGCATAGTGCAGCTGTAGGCAGCAGGTCATTACGAAATTCGGAGAGACACACGCAAAAAGTGTGCCTGCCCACCCCCGTCTGTGCTCTGGCTGAGCCACAGTCTCACATACACACCAATACAAATGTACTCGTCTTGCGGTTAGAGTCAGCGCGTCTCACATACACACCAATACAATTGCAATGAAAACAAGTAAGAAAGTCGGTCAAGCCCGACTATAACATACTCTGTACCTGGAGTAGAAGCTGAATGCAATGCTGCTGCTGCGCTCATCTCTAAGTCTTTCTCTCTCACTCTCACTCTCTCTCTCTTTAAGATTGTGCGGTGTTAGTTGTAATATGGTGGGAGGAGGTGGGGGAGGGTGATGTACTTTTTTGCTCATAACTTAAGAACCGCTCATCCGATCTTTATCATTACTTCGGCAAATCGATACATTTTGCCAATTACTAACTATCTCTAGAAGGTACGAATCGTCCTACTTCAAAACTGTAGAAGATATACCGTTTTTTCCAAATTGCGGGGGCGGAAGGGGGCGTGGCCAAAATTAAAAATAAACTTGATCTGCCTGCAGCTATAAGAAACATTTGTTCCATACATGTCAAACCTCTATCTCTTACCATCTCTGAGATCTGTTTGTTCATACGGACGGACGGACAGACGGACATGGTTATATCGACACGGCTGTTGATGCTGATCAAGAATATATATACTTTATAGGGTCGGAGATGATTCCTTCTCCCTGTTACATACTTTTGCACAAACTTAATATACTCTATGTACCTTCGGTACAGAGTATAAAAATTTTTGAAAATTTTTCACACGCGTGAGAAAAATATTGTGTGAAAAATTTTGTGGATTTTTTTTTACAGATGTTAGCAAAAATTTTTTCACACGTGTAAGTAACCCGCGTGAAAAAATTCTCGTGTTAATTACATGAAAAAAAATTTTATTTTCTTCTGAAAAAAATTGTTAGTAACACGCGTGAAAATAAAAATTTTTTACAGTCTGAATTTTTTCTTTGTGTTAATATTGGGCGTGAAAAAAACAAATTTGTGTTACTTTACGAACCCTGGGACTAGATTAAAACAAATTTTCTCAAATTCATATCTGCTTAATATGAAACAACCTCGCGAGAATGATAATAAAAAGTATGAATTGGGCTACAAATGGGCCAAATGAGTAAAGTAACCGTTCTCATTATTTGGAGGAATGAGCAATGAATGCAGGGTAATGCAAAAACTCGCTCTATTTCGCAAGTGAATAACTTTGTGACTTATGACTTATAAGTTGAAAGTTCGCGTTTTTTAGTTTTATTTTAAGTTAAGTGGTCCAAAAACAAAAATCGATTTTCAAGAAATTTTTTCATTACAACCCCTCTTAATTGAATTATGTAAATATTTTTTTTCACATATTAATACATTTTTATACACTTGAATATATTTATATTTTTTTATATTTTTGCCCAGAAGTTTGCACCGCATAGGGGGAATCATCTCCGACCACATAAAGTATATATATTCTTGATCAGCATGACGAGCTGAGTCGATAAAGCTTTGTCCGTTCGTCTGTCCGTCTGTCTGTTTCTACGCGAACTAGTCCCTCAGTTTTGAAGCTATCGAGCTGAAATTTTGCACAGAGTCTTCTTTTGTCTGCACGCTGCTAATATGTCGGAACCGAATCGTATGGCTACTTCTTGTAGCTGCCATACAAATGATCGGCCGAAAAATGAGTTTTAATGAGAAAAATTGGTTTCACAATTGGTTCACAATCACGGTCATGGGTGGTATTAAATGTTTTTAAGCTGATCTGCGAAGTTTGGTCGAAGTCGCTAACCGTTGAAACAAGCGTTTTCAAGTGTATCAAAACTTCGGCACAGACGAAGTTAGCTTTGTCTTTCTCGTTTTGTTTTCAATGGTAGCGTCTTTATTCTTTCCAGTTATGAATATTATCTGTTTTAACAAAATTTTGCAGAGTTTGATCAAAATCGGATGGATATATCGTACAGCTGCCATAGAACAAACTGTCAGTCATATATCATGCTCCAAGGGTACATAAACTTCGGTCGAGCCGCAGTTAGCTTCCCTCTATTTTTTAACCCTTAAAGAGGGAATATTAAAATTGTCCGAATGTTTGTAACGCACAGAAGGAAGCATCTCCGACCATTTTTGAGCTCAGCACTCCAAACAACAATAAAAAATTAGACCTTGTATTCATGAGCAATCCCACCATATAATAAGAATGGTCAATTTCCTTAACATTAACATTCGTTTCACCGATAAAGTCTTTACTGAAATCTCTTTCTGCCGGCATTTGTTGAAATTAAGAAAATCATAATAGTCACAAGGGCTTAATCCGTAGATTGTAGTGTGTGCGGAACTCATTTGGCCCATTTGTAGCCCAATTCATACTTTTTATTGTCATTCTCGCGAGGTTGTTTCATATTAAGCAGATATGAATTTGAGAAAAATTGTTTTAATCTAGAACTGATTGAATGTTATTGTGCATTTACTTGACAAATAATATAAGGTCTATGTTAGATCACGTAGTCTTTTAATATTTCCTAAACATATTTTGTGTATCAATCTGGTTATCCTGCCATAAATTTTAACTCATTTGTCCGAGACTAACCGCTTGTAACTTTGTCCATCGAGAAGATTGAAATGCTACAAAATTTGTGAAATTAGAAAAACCATTGGCCTACATGCTACATTAAAATGCAAGCACCCCAAATGACTGGTACACGACGATTAAGTTTGAAAAATTGTACAGAATTTTTTAAGCCATGTAGTGCTAAGAACAAGTCAAAAAATTACTTTTCATATAAGGCTGTCTAATGGTCACAATGACGAATTTTACTCATGAGATTTATTGCATAATTTTGGAGACGCTCTTAATAGCCAAGTAGTCAATGTTGTTTTGAGGCTATTGCTTGCACAAATATAACCATAAACGGTCTGAGTCTTCAATAGCGAATCTAAAAACACAGTTCGATCAATTTTGGTTTCTAGTTTATGGCCTATATGGATTCGATAATGGGTGCTGTCAAATGTGGTACCCACTATAGCGGTTTTTTGCATACATTTTACCATCTCTACACACATTTTTCTCTACACATTTTAATAGGAAGTATCTCAATATACATAGTTACAATCTTAGAAAATTCTATCGAGTGGTTTTCCATAAGTTCTATTTTCTAAGTTAGACCACTATTGGCAGGGTACTAACGGCTTGTCCGGCAGGAATTTGGTATTACAATTGTGGTGACTCTCTTTATCTATGGTGATTTTTTCATTTTACATCCCATCTTTATTTAACCAGCAACATATGTTGTAACTGTGTGTTGCTAGCATAAATAGGTCTATTAAACGCGAACTTGACGCGATCAAGAAAACTGGAAACTCCAAGTGGAATGCGAAAGAATTGGCACAAGGCCACCACTGATAATGACCAAATGAGCGGAGCGCAATGAACGGGCGATGCAGGCATCAGCCTTGGTTGTTTAATGTAGGTCAAGTCATAAAATAGGCTTGCTCCTAGCAGCAAACTAGTAGGCCGTAAACTGGAAGAAGTGGTCGGATCCGCTTTGTAGAAAGTTACTTGGTAGTACGAAACGTAGTCGAAGATTTGCTGAATTCCTTCTTTTCTTCGATAGGAAGTGAAAACAGCAAGCAGGAGCACATCATCGCTACAGACTCTAAGGGCTGTGGACAAGAATCATGTATATTCCGTTTTAAAAGGAAAGATACTTTGTTTAAGTTTAATTTTGTAATAGTTGGTAGGGTTTTATTCAATATTTATAGTTTTCATAGTTTTAACGATTAACACAATAGGTTTAATTCATGTATTGATGTGTTATTAATAGTTTGTCTGACTTAACGACGCGTCTCTTTCGACGAATTCGGTAGTAAAGCAGCTTGCCAGAAAAAGACCAAGGGAGAAGTAGTGAGCGAAGGAGGAGTGTGCCAAAAACGTGGTTATGCAGTTATTGCGACGAATGTACAATGGGACATTCGTGAAAAAACTGTGATAAAATACAGTGGCACAAATCATACTTCACTCAAGGAAGACGCCCAATGTGGTGAACGGTACAAGGCGCGATGACACGCGAGCAAAGGCATTATCGGCGGCGATAGAGAACGAACGTTAGTATAAAATGCCATCGCGCGAAAGTGCGCCAAAATATGTTAGCGGAGAATGAATTAGTGCAATATTTCTTCGTTGTCTAGCCTTCTTAGCCAAGCTCTAAGCGATGTGTCCCTGCAAAACGAAAAGTTGATTACACTGTGCAACACTAAAAAGTTGATACGGTCGAGACCAAAAAATTCTGAAAGGGTTTGATAGTAGTACAAAAACCTTCCCTGGGTTTGGTCTGGTTAGCTGCCAATTTCTTTTTATAGCACTTTGAAGTTTTAAGCATATGATTGGGACTTGTAACTCCCTATCTCGTAAACTGTTTGGAATTTCGCTTTGACGTCCGAAAAGAAGTTGTTGCTCTTGACTTGGTTTACAAAACATTTTTAAGTAACAAGTCAAAATAGTCACATCTTTAAACTCAAAATTGCAAAAATGTCATAAATTCATCATGTATTCCCCTCATTTTGTACTGTTTTTCAACTTTTTCTTGAAAACTATAACGAATTTGACCAAGCAATGAAGAACGAAAAAGTAGCATAGACTAACGTAAACAATCGGTTGGAACATACCAACTTCATTCGAATGGTCCTTCTTATAGTTAAAGACCCTAAAAGATGAATAATTTCAACCAAAACTCGAAAAAGTACAGTTTTTGCTAGAAATTGGCTGACACTATCAAAAATTTCGATTGTTTTGTATTAAATCAATAAAATTGTCAAAAAATATAACTCAAAAAATTTAGCTAAAGAAATTTAATTTATTTACTTTTTTACCGATAAAATTCGTTTTTTTCGAATTTTTTTGACAGTTTTCCATGCTTTTGGTCTTTTTACTATATCAAAGAGTACTTAAATGAAGTGTGTTCGCACTAACGGTTTGTTTATTTTGGACTAAGCAACAACTTTTACCTACATTACTTGTCCAAATTTGTAACGGATTTCAGGAAAAAGTTGAAAAACTGAAAAAAGTTGTGAAAAATTGATTTTTTTGGACATCTTTTTTAATTTTAAGTACCAAGACGTAATTTTTTTAATTTGCTACTAAGGGCCGATTTCTCTTCTTCCAGATAGCTGCTATGTATCAGATAATCCAACAAATAGTGAAATTTCGATTTCATTGCCTACTAATTGCATCATAAGCTATCTGCCACTTCGACCTCGACGATAGCTACTATGTGTTGGATAGGCATTTGACTTTTTGCCATTCACTGTAAATTGACATAATAGTTTGGGTGGCTTTTTAATTTGTGCCAAGCAAAACAATTTGTAAAATGAATTTAAGCCGGGCTATTTACCTTCACTCACTGGAAGATTCCGATGAAGACATTGTGACAATTTATAGAGAGAGAGTATACAACCCAAGGCCGAACTTCTTTGAGGACATGGAAGATTCCGTATTCATAAAAAGATTCCGGCTTTCAAAGTCTACATGTCTACTCCTTTTAACAAAAATTGGTAGCCAACTCGAGCCAATCACTAATCGGTTTGTACCACCAACAACAACTATCAGCAAACTTTACTAATCCATCTTTTTAGGAAATGTTCCTTGACTCCAATGAAGAAGCTGCTTTTAGCATTGCGATTCTATGCTAGTGGTAATTTCCTAATTACTGTTGGCGACTTTTGTGGAGTGAGCATAGCTACTGCATGCCGGGTAGTTAAAGATGTTTCCTATGCCATTGCATCATTATCCAGCAGCTACATTAAGTTTGGGGACCCCAATGAAGTCATTCGAGACTTTTATAAAATTGCTAAATTCCCGAAGGTTATGGGAGCTATTGATTGCACCCATGTACGGATTCAATCGCCAGGTGGTGACCATGCCGAGATATACCGTAACAGAAAGGGATATTTCTCGATAAATGTACAAGCAGTATCTAGCGCAAAGTTATATTTGCAAGATGTGGTTGCAAGATGGCCTGGTTCAGCACATGATAGCAATATCTTCAATCACAGTCGTTTGAAGTACCGATGGGAAAGCAACAAATTTAAAAATTATTATCTTTTGGGCGATAGCGGGTATAAATTGAGACAGTACATGATGACGCCGCTTCTCAACCCCGTAACAGAAGCTGAAAAGCTTTACAATGAGTCTCAGATCCGGACGCGCAACGTTGTTGAAAGGTGTTTTGGTGTATGGAAGCGCCGATTTCCGGTATTGACCACAGGGATGCGTATTAACATAACCACCTCGAAAGTGGTAATCATTGCATGCGCAGTGCTCCATAACATGGCAATTCAAGCAAAAGACCCTGTTCCACCAATTGAAGAAAATATGCCTTCCGAATTTTTAGAAGATGATATGCAAATCAATGCTATTACTCCAGCCTCTAACAGCAGAGATGCGCTTCACAGGTCTATTTTAATAAATAACTATTTTGATAGGTACGTAAATTTAAAGAAAACTATATTTGGCCGGTTTTATTATTTACATACAACAATATTTTCAGACTTTAAGAAAACTTTGGCGGAGCTGCATCTGATCCTTATTTATTTCTGCAAATATTTAATTTTAATAAAAACAATTTTATGAAATAAATACATAATAACTTACACTGTCTTTCCATACGTTGCTTTTTTTCACATATTTCTAGCTCAATTAGCTCTAAGGCCTTAGAATCTTTTTTACGCTGTAGTTTTAACCCTTCTATTTCTCCCTGGTGCTTCAACTGTGCTCTCTGATTTTCCTGTTCATAATATGTATTTTGAGTTCTCAGTAGTTTGAGTTTTTCTTCTTGAAGCGCGCGGCTGTAATCAATTTTTGGTTCAGTCAGTTTTTTAGATTTTGGTTTTTTGAGTTGTGCAGGGGTCCACTTTGGATTAAAGGTTGATGGTTCGGCGAACTCCAAGTCTACATCGTTGTCTGGGAAATCATTTTGGAGCTCTTTAAAATCAACCTTCTCTAGCTGACCATCCTCTTCCAAATCAATAACATCTGTAAAAGATTGGATTATGTACATCCATGTCTTGAAGAAAATATTTTGTTTTATACTTACTATCACTGTCAAAACTGTTCTCTCCGCCAGTGGCAGATTCGCCAATCATTTCCATTATTTTTTCCGACATGTCAGAAACTTTTATGGACGAAGGCGGCCCGCCACCTGTACGGAATGTTTCCCTCTTCTCCAATGCCACTTCAGCTTTGGTTTTTTTCTTTAGCCCTTCATATTTTGCTTTAAGAGCCTGAGCAGTGCGCTGAATTCCGGTCTTGCTAGCGTAAGTGGACGCCAGTTTTGCCCAGGCTTGCTCCTTTTGTTTCCAAGTGACCGCATCTGACTTCTTGTTTTCGATAACATTCTTGTTGTCCTCAACTAGAGCTACCAGTTCCCATTCCTCCTGGACTGTAAAATTCCTAGCACGTTGCCTTTTTGTTGTGTTTTCCATAATTTCAGATGACAGACAAACTTCTAACCAACACAAAATGACACGGCAACTCAGCTGTTGCTGACAGTGCTGCCAGATTTTCACTGGAAGTGCTACCACCTTATTAGAGAATTTGCCATTCGTATGTAAACGTTTTAGATAAGTTTATACACAGGTTTTGTAATCCAATTTCGTTATGTGGGACTTTATCTGTTGCATAGCGTTATTTGTCAAATAGCTATTTCTCACTTATTTAGGAGATGAAAAATCGGCCCTAAGAAATGTTTTCTAGCCAGCCAAGAGCAACAACTTTGCTAAAGACAAAAAAAAATCAAAACTTACGAGATAGAAATCATTAACTACATGAAGCTGAAGATCAAGGTCAATAAAAAGAAAACGGCGCTGCAAAACGTTTTATACTACCCCCCCCTTCAAATTGGTCGAGTTCAAAGTGTGTGTTCACGGTGAGAGAGAGTGGTTTTGGGCGCCGGGCGTCAATTGAAACTCGGCGCGGCGGCCGAAAGGGTGGTCGAGCAGATCAAGGCTGCGCGGTTCGGTCGTTAACATTTTAGGGTCGGAATTGGAACGGAACGAAATTGAGTTTAAGAAGATTAAAATCTATATTTGAGGTCGGGATCGAGACGTGTCGGTGTAGAGGTTAGCCTCACCTCAAATAAACACGCTGAGAATCTAACGAGCTAGTCGGAAATCTTATTGAAAGTGGGCTAAGGCAACGACTAGTGCGGAGCCCCCGAATAGACCTTTGGTTTCTCAACTCTCTTTAATCATTCACTATCTATTTGAATGCAGTTAATAAACAAACATCCAAAAAATTACCTGAGTAATAACACAATAACACAGACCAACAGCCATTTTGGTCCAGCCTTCTCGATGACATATTCTGATCCCGTTTTATGCACTGATTCCAAAACTGGTCTCGGTTTTTCTCCATCAGCTCTTGTTTTCAAGATATCGCGGAAAATCCATTTTGCAGTATTTTAGGCTTTTAAAAAATTATGGAGGTTACACTGAGCAAACATATCTGTATTTATAAGCTCTATGCGACAGTATATATATTAATGCAGCCTAAAATGTCATGGGAGCAGCGTCAGTAAACACAAAAGCGCCTAAAGTGGCCTTTGAAGAATAATTTTCATCAAATTATGGCCAATTTTTCAAACCTAATCGTCGTGTACCAGACATTTGGAGCGCTTGCATTTTAATTTAAACCACTTTAGCATGTGGCCGTGTGTGGCCCAGTGGTAAGTGTGCTGGACTGCTGGGCGGGAGGTCGTGGGTTCGATCCCGCCTCTGAACATCTAATAATAAAAGTTTTTTTCTTTCTTTAGAACAATAGCTTTTACACAAACGGTCACCTTCACCAGCTATTGGCGTCAGCTGTGAAGTAACTAGCCATGAAAAAGCAAATTCTCAAACTTTGCCGTTCGAATTCGGCGTTAAACTGTAGGTCCCTTTCTCTTGTGCGAAAAAATTTAAAGCACACACGCCAAGAGATTGAGAGAAGCTTGGCTTGGCCCCGTCGGAGGAGCTGTATAGCCAATTTTGAATAAAAAATGAATTCAAATTTATGGCACGATAACTAGATTGATACACAAAATGTGTATAGGAAATATAAAATGACTGCGTGATCTAACATAGAACTTACATTAATTGGAATTTACAATAACATTCAATCAGTACTAGATTCAAACAATTTTCCCCAAATTCATATTTGCTTAAAATCAAACAACCTTGCTAGAATGACATTGAAATTTTATGAAATGGGTTACAGGAGGGCCAAATGAGTTCCGCACTCACTATAATCTACTAATTGAGCCTCATGTGACTATTAGGAACATTGTGGCCGTCTGTGGCCCAGTGGTAAGTGTGCTGGACTGCTGGGCGGGGGGTCGTGAGTTCGATCCCGCCTCTGAACATCTAATAATAAAAGTTTTTTCTTTCTTTAGAAAAATACCTTTCGCACAGACGTTCACCTTCACCAGCTATTGGCGCCAGCTGTGAAGTAACTAGACATAAAAAAGCAAATTATCAAACTTTGCCTTTCGAATTCGGCGTAACCTGTAGGTCCCTTTCTCTTGTGCGAACATTTTTAAAGCACACAATCCAAGAGATTGAGAGAAGCTTGGCTTGGCCCCGTTGGAGGAGCTGTATAACCAATTTTACATTGGACTACATGCTAAATTGGTTTAAATTAAAATGCAAGCACTGCAAATGTATAGTACACAACGATTAAGTTTGAAAAATTTGCTAAAGTTTGATGAAAATTTTTTTTTCAAAAGCCAATTTAGGCGCTGGGTTTGCTGATGCGGTTGCCATCATTTTTTTAGGCCTCTCAAAAGTGGTCATTTTGTTGGCCTGTGTAATTGCACTAAAAAACTAACAAATAAGCTAAAAAAAATGTGTTACACTTTTACAACTTTAACAGTAACTCTTGAAATATATAAATTGTATCCATCCGTAGGGCAACAACATGTTCATTGGTGACTACGTAAAGTTTATCGTGTACATATCCTCATCAATATCACAATTGTACATATTGTGTGGAAACGGGGATACATTAATACAGCATGTAAGTTGCAATCGAAAATTTATTTATTTATACATGGCTAGCAGGTTCCCGGCGTACGTTGCTACTTTCCGATTAGTATAATAAGACCGAAACGCAGAAGTGAAGCTTAGTTGCCAAAGGCCAGTTATCAAATCTTCATGATAATCTAAACTCATTATAATATTGAGCTAATTTCGCGATACTTACTTTTATATCTTCACCATTTTTTCGATCTAAACTCATATAAGAATTTCACAAACGAGATTTTTTAAACAGATTGGACTACATTTTATTTTTGCCCGTCGACAATTGCCAACTATTAAATTTTCATGAGAATAAAATCTCATATGAACTATTCTCCTTTTTTTATTCAAGGTTATCAACTATTACTGTATTAAATTTCATCGGATTCTGTTCAGCCACAGACATACAAACGCACAATCATACAAACACACATACATACAAATACACAAACGCACAAACCACTATAGGAAATTTTGCAATTTATTAAGAACTATTTCCAGAACAAATATATGCACACGAAATTACATTTTTATGTTAAAGGTCGGTTTCCACGGCTCGCGAAACGGCCGCGAAATGAAAAACTCCATAAAAAAACTGCTGCGCAATTTATTCGCGTGGCCGTTTCATATTCGGTTTCCACTCATTGCGAAAAAAGCTTACGTTTGCATCTACGTTGTATTAAAACAAGTGAGAAAGTCGGTCAAACCCGACTATAACATACTCTGTACCTGGAGTAGAAACTGAAACTGTGGCAAAAATGGAAAATAAACTTGATCTGCCTGCAAGTATACAAAGCATTTGTCCCAAACATGTCAAACCTCTATCTCTTACCATCTCTGAGATCTGTTTGTTCATACGGACGGACGGACAGACAGACAGACGCACAGACAGACAGACGGACATGGCTATATCGACTCGGCTGTTGATGCTGATCAAGAATATATATACTTTATATAGTCGTAAATGATTCCTTCTCCCTGTTACATACTTTTGCACAAACTTAATATGCTCTATGTACCTTTGGTACAGAGTATAAAAATAACGCAGCGTTAAGTGCTGTTAACGCCTCGTTTTTGCGGGGACGCAACGAAAATAGAATACGACTCTCATTTGTGCGGGCAAGAATAACAACAACATCTAATTGAAAATGATCAGAGCTAAAAAATATTGCAGCAGAAAATATAAAATATAATAAATATATAAATATAAAAAATATTGCAAAAAAAAATGGCATTTTCAAGACTGGCCAAGCTAAATTTGATAAGCACCGTTAAAGTAAAAAGCGATGTATGGGCCTTGGCAAACAAGATGCACTCGGATTTAAGCGCAGTCAAGTCGGCCTGGTTTTAAATCACTTATCAGCTTGGGAAAACCGGTAAGTAATGCCGCTACATATATAAACATTCATTTTAATTAAATATAAATATTGAAAGTGATGAAATGCAGGGATGCATGGGCTTCCAGACGGGTATCGCAGGTGGCTTTCCATTGGATACAACTCTTCAAAGGAATCCGGTGCCGTTGATTGGGCAGTTTTCCGGCGAAATGTTCCTTCTGACGAACACACAAACAATGCGGTAGTAAGGTGATTAATTGAACTTAAATAAACTAAAAACTTATGTCCTACCCCTTGCAGAACTCTATCTTCGGAGCACGATCCAAGTGAGCCGAGCACACCCGTCTCGAATTGCGATTTGTCACTCCCAGATTAGATGGTTGAGGTTAATAACTTTAAGTTTGATGATCACCACATCACGTGGCAGCTGGGAAGTCTTGCTCGACCAAGGCATGCCAGCAGTCGAGAGTATGTCGTGTGCCATCGAGAGATTGGTGTCCCAAACGATTGCAGCACGTAGAAATGCTGGCCTTTTGGGACACCATTTTGGCGAAAATGTTGGAAGAAGCCATCACCGATGAACAATCAGAGTTCACTGCGTTAATTTGGCAGATGGCCAAAAGGCAGAATAAATATGTAATTTAAATAATAATTTACGAACTGTGTTTTTTTACAGCGCCAAAGCAGCGCAAGGTTACGTTGAAACGTTTATCGATCAAAAAAATGGTGTTATCGTATTAATGGCAGCGGCTTAACAGACTCTGTGAAGCATATGCGGAATATGAACTTTTTCACGAGAAATTTTTTGCGAGCCGTGGAAACCGCCCTTAAACTCCATATAAAAAAATTGAGGTAAGCTAACTTCGGCTCCACCGAGGTTTATATACCCTTGGAGCTTGAGATAAGCCTTCCAGTTGTTATATGCCAGCTATACAATAAATTCATCAATATATTCATAGCTGAAAAGTGTAGTATTACAAAAAAAAAAGTTTTTCTCACTAGAACTACTTTTTCGGCCTTTCGTTCCTATGGCAGCTATATTCTATAGTCATCCGACTTAAATCAAATTTGACAGAATTGTGTGGCAGCATGTAACATTGATCAGAAACAAGTTTGGCTGCGATAGCATTAAAAACAACAATTTTTTTCTCACAAAGATTTTTTTCAGACCCATCTTTTGTATGGGAGCAATACTATATAGTGGTCCAATTTCGACAAGTCGTAATGAAATTATGTGAAATCATTAAAAACTTATAAATACAAGGGTTGGGAGCGAAAGCACTGAAAACAAAACAGTTTTTCCTGCTGAACATTTTTTTTAAAACTTTTTTTTGTATGGCAGCTATACTATATAGTTGTCCGATTTCGACAAGACTTGATGAAGTTATGTGAAATCATTGGAATCTTATAAGTACGAGCGTTGGGAGCAATAGCACTGAAAACAAAAAAAGTTTTTCTCACTACACTAGTTTTTCAACCGATCGTTTCTATGGCAGCTATATGCTATAGTCATCCGATCCGGCCGGTTCCGACAAATGTGCAGCGTATTTGCACCAAAAGACTTCGTGCAAAGTTTGGTTAAGATAGCTTTAAAACTGACGGAGGAGATAGCATTGAAACAGACGGACGGACAGACGGACGGACAGACGGACGGACAGGGATATATCAACTCAGCTCGTCATGCTGATCAAGAATATATACACTTTATGTGGTCGAAGATGCTTCCTTCTGTGCGTTACAAACACCCGGACAATTCCAAGGGTATAAAAACAGCTTCGAACAGGTGATCAGCCATTTATTTAGTGCCATTTAATTTGACTGATTTCCAGAAGGGACACTTAATAATCACAGCTTTGCCACATCGTTAGCTTAAGCGGATTGCAAGTACACTCAAAAAAAAAATCAATCCATATGGGATCAAATCAATCCCAAGCGGTAATGAAAACAAGTGAGAAAGTCGGTCAAGCCCGACTATAACATACTCTGTACCCGGAGTAGAAGCTGAATGCAATGCTGGTGCTGCGCTCATCTCAAAGTCTCCCTCTCTTTTTCTTTCTCTCTCACTCTCTCTCTCGCTAAGATTGTGTAGTGTTAGTTGTGAATGGGTGGGAGGGGGTGGGGCGAGGAAGATGTACTGTTTTGCTCATAACTTGAGAACCGCTCATCCGATTTTTATCATTACTTCGGCAAATCGATACATTTTGCTAATTACTAACTATCTCTAGAAGATTCGAAACGTCTATCTTCAAAACTGTAGGAGATATAACGTTTTTTCCGAATTGCGGGGGCGGGAGGGGGCGTGGCAAAAATTGAAAATAAACTTGATCTGCCTGCAGCTATAAGAAATATTTGTCCCATACATGTCAAACCTCTATCTCTTACCATCTCCGAGATCTGTTTGTTCATACGGACGGACGGACAGACGGACGGACGGACAGACGGACAGACAGACAGACGGACAGACGGACATGGCTATATCGACTCGGCTATTGATGCTGATCAAGAATATATATACTTTATATAGTCGGAAATGATTCCTTCTCCCTGTTACATACTTTTGCACAAACTTAATATACTCTATGTACCTTCGGTACAGAGTATAACAACGTAATCCCGGATATGATTGACCCGATCTGGAAATAGATTGAGTTGATCCGACTTTTTTAATCCAAAGAAGGATTACATATATCCCGGGGTAATCCTATGAAAGATTGAGTTGTGCAAAAAATTCGAGCACAATTCAATCCCAAAACTGGATCATTTTATGCCTATTCTAGATTCACTTATGCTCGATATGTAAGATTGATTTGATCTCAGGATAGATTCCTATTCTTCTTTTCCTCCGCCATGCCATTTGCCATAGGACATCCTCATACACTTCAAAGACCACTCACATCAGTTTTGGTTAATTAAGATTTCTGAAAAAACAAAGATATGAATATAAAAATTTTTGGCTCCACTGGGACTCGAACACAGGACCATTCGCACTGAATAGGAATGGAACGGCATCTCATCGCACACCACCATACCCAATGTTTGTTTCAGCGTGTCTGAGAGGCTACTTATATTTCTTCGCTCTCGCTCTCTAATTTATGGGCATGTGATCTCGAAAGGGATTGTAGTAAGCACATTTGGAATGATACAAGCTCGAAAGGAATGGACCAATCCTTAAAAGATTGAATTGTGTAGAATATCCTGGAAATCGAGATTGAATTTTCAAGCTCGTGCCGGGCTTACTCCAAGATTTAAAAGATTGAAAATATCTCGGCGTTTTTTTTTCTGTGTACAGCCGATTTGCTGAACTAAATTAAAAATAAATAACTTGCAGCACATTTTTCCGGACAACATCGAAAAATTAAAAGCAAATGCAGGGCGCACCAAAATAGTCCAACAAATAATAAATATATTAGCACATTTTAACGAACCGATGTGAACTTAAATTGAACTTAAATTCTCTTCATACATGGTGTTCGGTTAATTGCCTCCCACTAAACGCTGAAAAGTGTAAATGTATGACTTTTCATCTCTCACAGCCGTATTTTTTCGACTATACGATTGATGACAAACCTCTCGAACGCATTTGGGCATACGCTTTGTCCCTAAACTAAGCTTTTATAATCATATTTCTGTCATCTCTAACAAAGCTATGGGTGTTCTTGGGTTTATCAAAAGGTTGGCCAAGGAATTTAACGATCCGTATCTGACTAAACATTTATACGTCTCACTGGTACGACCAATACTTGAACATGGGTCGTGTGTTTGGTCACCGCATTACCAAAAATATCAAGACCAACTTGCATCGGCTCAAAAACAGTTTTTAATTTTTGCCTTCCGCGGGCTCAACTGGGATCCCACCAACCACCTTCCACCATACGAGCATAGATTACTCTTAATTGATCTTCCATCTCTTAAGAACCGTCGGACGTGTCATTGTGTGCTTTTCATTCACAAACTTTTATCAGGTGATAAAAACTCTTGTGCTCTGTTATGCCAAATAAATCTTGTGTTCCCTTGCACCTAACTAGAAATTTCTCTCCGATCTACCTACAGCCTTGCCTAACAAATATTGCTCACTATGAACCTTTCCAAAATTTGTGTATTAATTATAATTTGTATTACCATCTTTTCTCTGTTAGATGTAAGACATCATTTACTGTCTTTTTATACCCGCTACTCGTAGAGTAAAAAGGGTATACTAAAGTCGTGCAAATGTATGTAACAGGCAGAAGGAATCATTTCCGACCATATAAAGTATATATATTCTTGATCAGCATCAACAGCCGAGTCGATATAGCCATGTCCGTCTGTCCGTCTGTCCGTCCGTCCGTCTGTCCGTCTGTCCGTCCGTCTGTATGAACACCTAGATCTCAGAGATGGTAAGAGATAGATGTTTGACATGTATGGGACAAATGCTTCTTTTTTCTGCACGCAGATCAAGTTTATTTCAAATTTTGGCCACGCCCCCTCCCGCCCCCGCAATTCGGAGGGAGACGGTTCGTACCTTCTAGAGATAGCAAGTAATTAGCAAAATGAATAAATTTGTTGAAGAAATGACAAAGATCGGATGAACGGTTCTCAAGTTATGAGCAAAAAAGTGAACCAAGCACCCAACCCCCTCCCACCCAAAAAAATGTTGCATACTTTTTGGATGGTCTCCCTAGGGAACGCTGGAACACTGTTAAGCATGTTTTTTCATGAGTAACGGGTATATCGAAGTCGGTTAGAGCCGACTTTAACTTACGCTCTCGTTTGAATTGTACCCAGTAATGTTGACAGAACTTTGTCAGTACATAAAATAGCACTCTTTTTTATTAGTTTTTATATTTTTTAATTTTAAGTGTCTTAAGTCTTTCTCTACCGAGGATCACGAAGTTGCGCACACTTGTGGTAGTACATCATGTTATTTTGAAAGCTGTAAGCTGATTTTAAGATTCTTTGAACTGTAATTTGATAAACACATTTTGAATTCAAGCGGCTGACAAATCAGTGAGACCTTACAATTTGGCCGCCATTTTGGGTACTTTTTAGGGTTGTTTTCTCATGTTCCTGTTTTTGCTCAAATCGTGGATATTGTGTAATGGGTTGTCTCATGTAGATGGATTTTAAATTTGGGCATTTGCGCCACGGTCGCACCGGGAGGGCTGAAAAGGCACTAAATCCAAGTTGGCAGCGCCTTGCAACTCGCTGAATTTTTGTTTTATTTATTGCGCGCCAATTTGAATAGCAAAGCATGCATTTCACAGAGGAAGAGAAGGATTTTTTATAGACATGTTACCATAATGGGCAATTAAGCAATAGGTAAAAAGCTAAGTTCATGCAGGCAAATAATTTTTACATATTTTGATGAAAATTTGGCCATTTAGGCCGGATTGTGGAACTTTTTGGCCATATATGATCAAAATAGGTAACAAAATTATTAATACTAATGGCTTGCCAAAACTTGTAATTTACAATTCGCTCATTGATTATGTAGCGCGGGCAAGCAACTTAGGATTAATTTTTTCCCAAACGTTGACTTGGAACGATCACATTACTGTTGCTGTCGGAAAAATATACGCACTTCTCAGACAATTGTATATTACCAAAAACTTTATTTCATCTTAATTAAGACTATTGATTGCTAGAACTTACTTGACTTTTAGACTATTTTATGGCATTGAAAGAAACGAATAACATAATCTGCCCGAAATACAAGCTAGCTAGTTCTGAAAGACATTTCTGTATACTTGCTGTTCGCAGTTGGAATAATCTTCCTCATAATGTAAAAACCATAGTAAATGCCACGCAGCTTAAACTACAACTAATAGCACACCTGCAAAATGTAGTAGACTCCTAAGTAAGAAAGCAAGGGAAAGAGTTAGCAATTAAATTAAACTTATTATTTGTTTTAAATTAATTTCATTTAGACTTAGATTTATTTATTCTGTAACTCTTGTGTTCTTTTGTTCGAGGGAAAAACCTTCTTCTCTAAAATCACAGATTTTAAGCTTATTTATTCTTGATATTTGAAAGCTTCCAATGTATTAATTTAACTTTCGTGACTAACGCGATAGTTTATAAGTCTCCCCTGACTTGTAGCGTTGGGATGTTAAATAATTAAACTTAAACTTAAGAGCATGATCAATTTTTTTAAAATATAGCAGATACTTATATATTATTTGCGTATGAAACTATTATCCCGTTTATATGTGGAGAAATACGCGGTAATTTACCGCGCAGTCCGGTAACGCTGTGTTTACTACAAAAAATTTACAGTGCTCTGTCAAATTATAAAATATATTAGTATTGCATTATTCACATGGCTGAGCGGAGTGAAAAAAGAGCCTGTTGAGCAGAGGATGAAGTCGTCGAGCTGTTGGGCATTATGAGGGAAGACAATGTATTGAGTCAGCTAGATGGAAAATCAAAGAAAAACGCCGCAGTGTTTAAAAGAAAGGCAAGTGTTTTGAAGGCCAAAACCATATTCAAAACAAGCTAACAAATCAAGAACAAAACTCGGATGCTTAAACGAAACTTTTTCGATGTCAAGAGAAGCAATAGCAAGAGTGGAGCAGAAAGAAAGACCTGCACCTACTTTCAAGAGATGAACGAACTGTTTGGAAATCGGCCAGTGTGTGCTGCTATCGGCGTGGACACGTCAACCGACGATTCATTTGAAACATTTAAAATTGAAGCTCTTGATGAGGTAATGTCGGAGACTGACGCACTATGGTCCCAAATCCCAAAACGCTGGCGAAAAGTCGAAAAACAAAATATTTTTTTATTGACTTTAAATGATTGGAATAGTAGCAGTGGTACATCTAGTTTGTATTCTGACCGTTAATAAGGAGAAAGTGTCCCCACCTGGCTCAGGTTTGAACTCCGTTCGTGAGCGTCGAGCGTGCCTCATCGTTTATTCGTCATGTGTCGAAAATAACACAACGTTTAGAAGCGTATAGATTCGCGAAAAATTAACCGATTTGGATTCTGAAAAATGGATTCTACTCTAGAAAGTAAGTACAATTTAAACGTATTGAAAACGTAACGAAATAGTAAATCATTAATAAAAGTAGAGGTTTTTTTTATCACATTCTGAAAAATCGTGTTAAAAAAGCAATAAGTCAAAACTCCCAGCAGATCCCACTCTCAAACGAATAAAAAATTGTTATTTAAATAACTCTTCAAAACATAGTCAAAAAATAGCTGCATTTAGCTGCAGGTTTAGTCTCAGTAATTATTTTTGAGCGACAATTGTCGCGACATTACAAATATACTCTGCTCGACAACACTCTCCCTTAACTCACCAAACCAACTTTGTTCAAAAGTATTTTGGCCCGCTGAGCACATAAATCGACATGAAAAAAAAAATCTGTCGAACTGTTATCGAGATATTATCGGTGAAATGTTTTTTCGATGTTTAGGCTGGAATGACACTTGCTTGTTTTACCGACAATTTTTAGCAGCAATTTTACTCTTATGGGAGTCTAAATGTGTGAGAACGAGATAGATAGTTGTTGAATTCGCCGCACAATAAATTGCTGCTGGAGGCAGAGCAGCCGGCAGAATTGTTTTCGCTAGATACAATATTGTCGCTAGACAACAATTTTCTGTGGCTGCTTTGATTGATGGCCTATTTAGCTAAATAAATTAACTTTTAGCATCTTGAAATTAAACTATTTATTTTTTTCAATTATAAAAATTAATTTTTTTGTATGTATTTATTATATTTCTAAAAAATAAAAATATTTCCTTTGAAAAAAATCCAGTTGACCAATAGGTCTTTTGTGAATAAAACCTCCAAACCTCAATGGACATGGTTACATATGTGCTTCCTTTTATACGCTAAAAACATCAGAGCTACACACCCTCTGCAAGGTATAAAATGCATTATTAAATAGGTTGTCTTCGATATGGCCCTACGCACCCAGCACCTGGGATACCCATTCTTAGATGACCTGCATATCGGCGCCTAGAATACCTGGCTCACCGTCAACGCCCACCCCATCCACATCCACCAAACTCCTTTTTACCCACATCACAAAGGGCCATAAGGTCTTAACTTGATCACGGCCTTAGCCGAGCAGCCTATTTAATCTAACCAATCTATCCTGTCATCCTAATAAAACATATTACATACATTTCTTACTTTCAAATGCTAAATGAAATCAGATGTAAACAACAGCCAGTGTGACCTTTTTAGTTGAAAATACCAAAAAGTTCGGGTGGAAATACTAAACTCTCAACAATCTTCAGGATTTTTTTGGTATGTTACTTAAGAATTTGCCGAATTTGCCGTGTTCGTAATTTTCGCCCGACAATATTGCTGCTAGAAATTGTCTGTAAAAAAAGCAGGTGTCATTCCAGCCTTAGCCAATTCAAGTACGTTTCCGAAGAAATTGTCCGCCATATTGGATCCGCCATTTTGTTTTTCTAGTTTTGATTTCGGATTCGTGATCTGCAACCCCGAAAACCCCCGAATACAGACTTTCAGCCAAATCAAATGCGTTTTTAAAGAAATTGTCCGCCATATTGGATCCGCCTGTTGTTTTTCTAATTTTTGACGTCGGATCCGTGATCAGCGACCCCAAAAACCCCCGAGTACAAACTTTATTCCAATTCAAAAACGTTTTTCGACTTTTGGCCGTGTTTTTGGGATTTGGGACCACGTCATGACGTGGTGCCCGATCCACTAGCATCTCATGCAGTTCTGTATAATGAAAATTTAACAGCGAACCCTAGCCGGACTTCAGGTGAGCCAATGTTTTATAAATTTTTTATAGAAAAATCTAATATATTTAACTTTTAGAGAAAGAAAACGTGTTGAACATGCTTGAAAAAATTTCATCATGTTTGCTCATGTTCAAGGTTAGCCAACTAGATGGTTTTTGTTGCCATCTACTTCATCCTCATTGATTTCAAAACCATGTACATGCTTAACCAATTTATATATTTTTATGTATGCGCGCATATGGTCACACTGAAAAATATTTGAAAAAAAAAACAACTGCTGCTGAAAACAGTAAAGTCTGACTGAACTGTAAGTAAACCAAAAATTGAAAACATTGGATGTGCCTTTTATAGGCAAGACAACTGCAGACATTGCCGAAGAGACAGACGCGTATACTAATTCCCTTAAATCATTGCTTAAGCTAAGTTCACACAGGCAATGAATGAAGATTTTACAGGACTTAAAACTACAACTATAGTTTCATACGCAAACAATATATAAGTATCTATTATATTTAAAAAAAAATATATTATGCTCTTAAGTTTATTTATTTGACATCCCAACGCTACAAGTCAGGAAAGGCTTATAATTTATAAGTTAATATAAGTTTATAAGTTATAAATTATCGCCTTAGTCACGAAAGTTAAATTAATACATTGAAAATTTACAAATATCAGGACAAGAATCTTATAATAACTGAATAAATAAGCTTAAAATCTATGATTTTAGAGAAGAAGACAAAAGTTACAGAACAAATAAATCTAAATCTAAATGAAATTTATTTAAAACCAATAAAAAGGAAGAAATTTAATTTAACAAGTAGCAAGTTGTTTAAAAAAACTCGTTGTCTTCCTCTGCGAAATGCATGCTTTAAAAAAAAATTCATCGAGTTGCAAGGCGCTGCCATCTTGGATTTAGTGCCTTTTCAGCCCTCCCGGTGCGACCGTGGCGCAAATGCCCAAATTTAAGATCCATCTACATGAGATAAACCATGATGCAACTATACAAGGTGTGGCATTCAGCTGAAATATGTGGCCCAAGAGCTTTTGCTGAGAGAGCGAAAGAGAGGGAGGATGTCAGCGAGATTCACCGGCGCACATGCACACAAATTAAATATGCAGCCAAAGTATATACATATATTCTTGATCAGCATCAACAGCCGAGTCGATATAGCCATGTCTGTCCGGCAGTCCCTCCGATAGATGTTTGACACGTACAAGATAAATGCTTCTTATACTTACAGTCAGATCAAGTTCATTATCCATTTTTGCCACGCCCCCTTCCGCCCAGCAACTTTGAATAAAAAGTAGTTTCTCCCACAGTTTGGTAAATAGATGATTCGTTCCTTCTAGAGATATTTCTTCTTCTTCTTTATTGGCCATCTCGGCCTCTGCAATCAATGCTCTCCAGTTGCTTCTGCTCTGTGCAAGCTGGCACCAGTTGCTTACACCAAGCTTGGCAATTCCTTGCCGCACCTGGTCTTCCCATCTTAGTGGTGGTCTCCCCCTCTTGCCGCCTCCATAGTCAGCCGCCTTCGATCAATTTTTTTTTTACTGGAGCTTCTTCCTACATCCTGGTGACATGTCCTAACCAGCGCAGCCGCTGTTGCTTTATGCGCTTGACCAGACAGGTGTCCCCATAGAGCTCATACAGTTCGGTATTTTTTCGAATGCGGAAGTCATCGCCAACTTTTAAAGGTCCATAAATCCTCCGAAGAATTTTTCGTTCAAAAAACCCAACAATCGCCGCTTCATCCGCTGCTGTCATTGTCCATGCTTCTGCGCCGTATTGCAGGACTGGGATGACCAGCGACTTGTATAGGGCTATTTTTGTTTTTTCGCGTGAGGTCTCTGCTCTTGAACTCCATACTTAGCCCGTAGTAGCATCGGTTTGCAAGAGTGATTCTTCGTCGGATTTCCAGACTGATGATGTTGTCGCTGGTTATCGTCGTTCCGATGTCGACAAATTCCTCCACAACTTTAAAGTTGTACCCTCCCATTGTAACTCTGTTCTGTTTCGAGGATACCAGGTATTTTGTCTTGTCCTCATTTACCGCTAGACCCATTAGTTCAGACTGCTTCTCAATCTCTGAAAACGCCCTGCTTACTGGCTTACTGCTCGTTCGGTTTTGCCGATAATGTCAATATCATCGGCATATCCGTCTGACGTTTATAGCTTTGTTGGTTGCTGGCTTTATGACAATATTAAACATGTCAAATGTGCTGGTTACAATGCTAGGGTCAAAAACTTAGGACTTGTGGGGCTTGCCGTGAAGTGGAGATGGAGATAAAAGTATTTATGAGGCAGACTAGAGTTTGTTTTAAGAGCGTGTATTCCAAACTTGTCAAACTTACTGACGAGTTTGTGACTGTGGATTCTCAATTCTTTAGTTTAAAACTGATGCAAGAGTCTCCCAAGCTCAAAAAAACCATTAGCTCGGGTGTGTCTCAGATGCATAGTGCACTTTCTGTCCCAGCCCAGGCCCAGAGCCCATCGACTCCTAACGTCCAGCGTCTAATATCTTTCAATACTCCGGCTCCAGCTCCGAAGATAATTGGCACTGGAGATTTTAGCACTACAGACAGTGGCAACTCTGATACCTGTCATATCCGTCCAGGGGGTTCCAACGTCCAATGCTGTTCCCCCTACTTCGGTAGCCACTCTGAAGTAACTAGGTAATCAAGGGCTCTAAAGCCTAAAGAAGCATACTTTACGTATTATTAAATATTCTACATACAAAAGTTGACGGCACACTGTAATAATTATTTTCCTCGATTTTATTTCCATAAATGAAAATTTTTTTCACGATATATTTAAATCTATTTATGTTAATATAGGTTGTCAAAAAAGTCTTGCGGTATTTACGCAAGCTTGCCTTTGCAAGCGCGTAGTTCTAGTTGTATTCGTTGCATCGGTTCACGCTAGAGCTTTTTGGAAAGCTCTTTTCACGCGCTAACACGTGTTTGATTTATTGTTCTTTGTTTTTGTTGTTCGTGAGTTATAGCGTCGCAAACATGGAGCAAAATAAAGAGAAAATACGGCATATTTTACAATACTACTACGATAAAGGCAAAAATGCATCTCATGCTGCCAATAAAATTTGTGCAGTTTATGAACCCGATACAGTTTCCATTTCCACCGCACAACGATGGTTTCAACGTTTTCGTTCTGGTGCAGAGGTGATCGAAGATGCGCCACGGTCCGGAAGGCCTGTCGTCGAAAATTGCGATAAAATCGGTGAATTGATCGAAAGAGACCGGCATAGTAGCAGCCGTAGCATCGGCCAAGAGCTGGGCATGAGTCATCAAACCGTTATAAACCATTTGAAGAAGCTTGGAATTAAAAAGAAGCTCGATGTATGGGTGCCACACGACTTGACGCAAAAAAAAACATTTTTGCCCGTATGGATGCATGCGAATCGCTTCTGAATCGCAACAAAATCGACCCGGTTTTGAAGCGGATGCTGACTGGCGATGAAAAGTGGGTCACTTACGACAACGTGAAGCGCAAACGGTCGTGGTCGAAAAGCGGTGAAGCTGCCCAGACGGTGGCCAAGCCTGGATTGACGGCCAGGAAGGTTCTTCTGTGTGTTTGGTGGGATTGGCAGGGAATCATCCACTATGAGCTGCTCCCTTATGGCCAAACGCTCAATTCGGACCTGTACTGCCAAAAACTGGACCGCTTGAATGCAGCACTCATGCAGAAGAGGCCATCTTTGATCAAGAGAAGCCGAATTGTCTTCCATCAGGACAACGCCAGGCCACACACATCTTTGCTGACGCGCCAGAAGCTCCGGGAGCTCGGATGGGAGGTTCTTTTGCATCCACCGTATAGTCCGGATCTCGCACCAAGTGATTACCACCTATTTCTGTCTATGGCGAACGAGTTTGGTAGTCGGGCTTCTATAAGAGGGGCATTATGAAGTTGGCATCTCGTTGGGAACTCGTCATCGAACAAAACGGCGCATATTTGACTTAAATCGCATTATTATAACCAATTTTATGAACAATTGAAAATTCAATAAAAAATACCGCAAGACTTTTTTTTTTTATATTTAATAAAATCGCACTACTACTAATACTATACAAACTTTCAGGAGTACAGAGCATATTATAATAGGGCTTGTCCGACTTTCTTACTTGTTTATATTGCGTTCCCAATGGAGTCTTGAACCCTTGAAAAATAATTTAAAGTTGTTGACGCTTTATTTTCCATGTACAAAGGACGTAGAACGCCAGCTTAGGCCTTATATGAAAACTGGGTATGAAGTGCTGCTTACAGAAGTCTCATATATGGGCATTTCCATTCTGTCGAACCGTGACCGTCGTACATATTGAAAATGAAAAAAGTCAAAATAAAACGAATTTTTAATTCGTTTTTTACTGTATAATATAGCTCTTAGCAAGCACTTTAATTAGTGTTAAAGTGTATAGCAAGTGAAATTCGGTTTCTAAAATATTGGCAAAATAGGAAGCTATTCGAACGTGACAAATACAGAAATGATTTTCGGGATCAGCTATATAAAGACAAAGTTTAGCGATACATAACACAATAATTAAGCCCAAATAGTTTTAACATCTTATGAATGATTAGTGCTTTGAAATGTATTTTATTTGATTTAAAAATCTTGAGTAGGTTTTTTGAAAAAAATTGTTATCTCAAATTAAATGTCAATATAAGGAAAATTGCGCTAGAACGGCCGTGAATCCCAATTGGGTTATAAGTAAATGTAAGATTAGCTTACATTAGTTTAATTTAATTCTTGCCCTGTGAAAATTCGACAAAATATAGTGATTTAAGCACATTTAATTTATTGGCCCAGATGGACCTTTTTTTGAAAATGCCCATATCAAGAACTAAGGGTCTAATATTGGGTTTTTTAATGTTGTAATAAATAATCCACAATGTGTATATGTATACATTTTTCTAACCGAACAGTCTACAATGACAGCATGGCATCTCTATGGATGTCATTGGGAAAGCCCAAGTAGAGGACTACCTTGTTCATGCATGCCCACCACCAAAGAGTTCCGCACAAACCTGCAGTTTATGATACTATGCAGTCAACGACCTGTCAGAATAACAACTTTTAAATTTTCAACCCTGTCCCTGCAGAGCTTCACGGCGGTATGTTATAGTGTACTTATTTTAAATCATTGTAATAATAACTTATTTGTATTTTTTTAGATACTTAGCACATCAATGAGCTATTTCACATTGCTGCGGTCGCTTTACTATGATAACGAAAAGTAACGGAAGAGAGAGATATTTTTAACATGTTATTTCTACACTAAAAAACCAGAACAAGTAAAGTCCCATACGATCATGCGAAGTATCGAGAAGTTACATACAAAAATTGAGGCTAGAAGAAGCACAATTAACGATTTCGCCACATTAAACGTTTTGCATGCTTGCAGCTAAAAATTAATGTAACGCTCAACTATTAAAATTACCATTAACAGCACATTTGTGATAACAAGTAAAGGTATCTACATAAATGCGAAGTAACGAGAAGTTTAATTCAAATATAAAACTGCATCTCCGCATCCGCAAACACAAAACATCTGTCCTTAAAAGTTATTTACGGGCTTAAGCATAATTGCAATCCCTCAATCTGCTCTCTCACTCAATTCAAAATTCATTACGGCAACTCACTCACTAATTAATCGTGAAAAATTAAATAATATGGGTACTAGACTGGCCCTTAAAATTAGATTTCAAAATACCGGGCGGAAAAGGGTTCGTTTTGGTCCCAATAGATATGAAAAAAAGTTTGGCAGCGATCGGACTTCATTTAGTGGACGCGCGTTCGCCCTCAAAATCGAAAATTTGAAATGTATGGGAAATGATGGTATTCCCCTTAAAGGATTTAAAGAGCAAAATCACAAAAATTTTCTTTTTCAAATTTTGCAGATTTAATCCGTATCTCATCCCATATATTGGTAGCATATTTAAAATTTTTGGTTTCTAGGACGAGAGCGCGTCCACTAAATTTAGTCCGATCGCAGCCAAACTTTTTATTATATCTTTTGGGACCAAAACGATAGTTTTGCCGCCCGGGCAAAAGCAAAAATCAAAATCTCATATGTATTAAAAATTTTTCGAAAAAAATACCAAAAAAAAATTTGGAAAAATGTACCCTTTCGATATGATTCTGGCCAGGCTGACTCTCAAAATAAGACACATTTATATTTAAAATGTTGCTGTGATATTCCCCTAAAAGGATGTAAAAAGAATTAACACAAAAAATTTTTTTTGGAGTTTTTAGAAATTAAATTCGAGTCTCATCCCCCTCATTTCCCAAACATTTCAAATTTTCGATTTTGAGGGCGAACGCGCGTCCACTAAATGAAGTCCGATCGCTGCCAAACTTTTTTTCATATCTATTGGGACCAAAACGAACCCTTTTCCGCCCGGTATTTTGAAATCAAAAAAAAAAAGTTAATATAAGGGCCAGTCTAATGGGTACAACTTGGAGGTAACCGATTGAAAAAACTCTGGGGTATCGGCCGCTCTTATCCAGCTCCTTACACCTATAAAATTCACCCAGAACTGTTTAGGCAACAGAAAAAAGTCAGCTATTGTTTGTTTACAAAAAAAGGCGGACGAAAGTAACACAAATATTTTGTAATCAACAAATGGAAGGCACTGTGGAACGCAGAGGATATGGGAAATGCCATGGTTATTTTCATGGGGGCTTTTTGTGTGGCGCTTGAAGGGGATGAAGTAAGAGCACGCAGGAGACAGCAACGTCGCATATGTTGGGTAAGTCCATATTTGCAGGAAAGAGGCATCAAAGGACGCAATGCCACCAATGTGAATTTAAGTATTAGTTGTCTACATCCATATACATTTTATGATACAATGTATAATGACGCAGAACCCGGCAGTATTCATTGAAAACTTCCACATGTCGGAATTAACATTCAAAAAGCTTTTTTGTTTGGTGGAGCCGATCTTGATGCACAAGAGCAATACACGGCTAGACGCTATACCAATTAAAGCGAAGTTTGCTATTGTATTGAAGTAAGTAAATTATGGTATATTCAAATATCTTTATTATAATACGGGATCAGCAAGCAACATTTTGGCGTAATTCTTTGCCAGGTTTGTGATGCCATTTACAGTGCGCTGCTGGGAGAGTTTCCTGTGTGGGACGCAGCCACTATGTCCCAGTGGGCGCAGGAGTTCCACGAAAAATGGAATTTTCCTAACTGCGTTGGTGCCGTTGATGGGAAGCATTTACCCATAAAGACTCCCCCAATAGTGGCAGCTCATTTTACAATTATAAGGTATGTCGAACATAATTTTAAATCTTACCTGTTAGGCTGGAATGGCAATATTTTATTTATAAACAAAATTTACTGTTGTGTTTCATTTTATCCTCTTCAAAAACATTCTGCGGCGAATTCAAGCATACTCTGACTCGCCTACACCAACGACTTTTGCCCATAGACGAACAATTGTGACTAAAATTGTCCCTAAAAATTAAAAATGTCATTCCAGCCTTACTCTAACTATTTTATACAATTCCAGGCCTTCCACTCTATTGTGTTAATGGCAATATGCGACGCTTCATATCGCTTCACTTACTTTGACGTTGGTGCCTATAGAAGTGAGGGCGATATGAATGCGATTTCCAATTGTAATCTGGGGAAGGATCTTTTGTCTGGATGTTTGGAGTTTCCCAAGGACACCGTTTTGAATGGAGAATCGACTCTATTCTTCATCGTTGGAGATGATGTATTCCCCCTTCATAAGCGAATTATGAAGCCCTACGGTTCCCGAAACCTGGCTGTCGACGAACGCATTTTCAATTACAGGCTTAGCCGAGCCCGTCGTTGTATTGAAAATACGTTCGGCATCTTGTGCGCCAAGTGGGTGGCAGTGCAACGTACTTTGTTCCCACCAAAGCCCAAAAGATTGTTGCTGCTTGCTGTGCACTCCACAACCTCCTACTAATGATAAGCCCCAAGGAGTATCGATTCCCAAGAGACAACGATGTACCGAGGGAGACACCGCTCATAAAGAAGTCAGAGAAAATATTAAAAGATATGTAAATAGTGAAGCCCTGTCTGTATCCTGGCAATATGATTCCACTGGCATACCGATTAATTAATAAGCATGAAATAAAACAACATATATTTTTAATTGTTTGCTCATATGTATGAATATGTAGTTTCCTTACATATGAGTATGAGGATGCACACACAGAAAAGCTGTCGTCTATAAGTCGTGATGTCGGTGATGGAATTGGCGAATGGTCGAGTACAACTGGCGAGGGCGTCTGAGCTGGTGAGGATTAATCAGCTAGCGAGGACAATGCAGCTTGGGAGCACGGAGCAGTTGACGAGAATGGAATACCTTGCGAGGGCCAAGCATCTTCACAAAACATAGTTGCTGGCAAAAATGGAGCACCTGAGATCGCGCATGTTGCAGGCTTATAGGGATTGCTCGTGGAACTGCAATAACAATAGCAAAATATAATCAACAAAAATAAATAGCAATAAAGCTACTAACGTTCTGTGCGTCGATAAGTCCGGTAAAAATGCCATCCCACTTTTTGGAAGCTTCTTAGTTTTGTATTTGTAGCTTAAACGCAATGACGTCCACGCACTTTTGCATTGCGGCGCTTAAACAGAAATATGTATAAGTTTCTTAATCATTGGTTCTTCAATCAATTTAATGTACCGCTCACCTGTTTTCCGCAATTGGGCAGCTATGGAGTCCCAAGCACTTCTAATAGCAATTGAAGCGAAACGCTTTTTGTTTGTCAAATCCCATAAAATGGGTTGAGACTAGACCGCTTTGATTAAGGCCGGTTGTACGTCCTCCGTAAAATTCTCCAAAGACTTTTGTATGGCTTCTGTCTTTTTTGTTTTGCCTCCATTTTTTTAATTGTGTGCACGACCTCTGACAATTATCAAACAAGTTTCATAATTTCCTCACCCCCTTCGACAATTTGTCAGCTGTTTTTAAGAAAACGAGTTGTCAGGTCCATGTTTGTCGTCGAAGCGTATTGTTGGTGTCTCAGTACTCGCTTTGACAATGCGCTCTGACAATTTTTACGAGCGGATTTCCTGAGCTATGTAATTAGATGGTTAGATTAGATGGATCCGACCAAATTTTGAGCGTCTGAGTACCTAGCTTAAGTTCTGCGCCTCCGACAGATTTTACAGGAGATTTACAAAACCAACCGATGCGTTGGTGGAATCTCTAGAGATTTCTGTATGACCCCCGTATATGTACATCGTGACGTTCTTAAAGGTAGTTCTTATTGTTATACACTTGAAAAGTGTATTATAATTTTGCCCAGAAGTTTGCAACGCATAGAAGGGATCATCTGCGACCACATCTATACTTATAAATCTGTTGGCCCGACTGATTGACATAGTGACTTTAAGCCACAGCTTAAACGGCTTATCGTACAGGTCTGGTTTTTGGCATAAACCTTCGTTTAGTTATGCAGGCACGCACTAAGAAAGAAAAATTTGAAAAATTTTCACCAATCTTCTGAAAAGGCCAATTAAAAGTTTGTTTGGGGTCATAACGGTTGTTCCGCTCAGGATATGTTGTGAAAAAGTTTTTTCGCTGAGAACGCGAGAGAGAGTGAGAGCGCGCTGAGTGCGTGTATATGTATGTTTGTGTGTTTTTTTCACAAAAACACACAAACAATCTAATTGAGAATAGCCTCATCCAATTGCATTGAATCTTATGGCACATACAAAACACATCGATAGCTTTAACAATATGTTGACCGTATATTACAATAAAGTAGTTAAAACTACACAAAGCTAAAAGCCAAAAATTGTGTGTGTGGCAGGCGTCCGTCTTTTGTTAGAGGTGAGATCGGAAAATTTTTAAATTTAGCTTTTTGCAGAAAAAAAATCAGAGGGCAGCGCGAATTGTGACCTTTATCAAAAATAGATTTATTTTTTTCCGCTTTTAAAAAAGAAAAGTTAAATTTGCTTCTATGTTTTTTCTTTTATTCTTAAGAAAATGCATTATCCCTGTTTTATTATTATTATTATTATTAAGAAATTATCGCGAAATTACAAATTGCGCGTAACTTTGAAATAAGCTATAGCAACTATGGCCTTAAGCTTGTTATGTACATTTTTTAATGCTAAATGTTTTGGTTGCCGCATAATAAAGACACTTAGGTACTCATGTTTAAATACCCTGTAGTTCTGAAGGTCGCCGGCCGGCTAGAAAATGTCAACCGGAATCTCATACCAGATTTTATATGGGATGTCATCAAATCCGGACACTGCCGCCAGTGTCAGACAAAAGTGTCCAACCGAGCGACAGGCTGTTTAGGTAAGCCTTATGGCGGGCGGTATATATAATACTATACATCGACCAAACGGTTTTATCCCCCAAAAGACCAAAAGAAAAAGAGATAGTTTGGTTTTTTTCCATTTCATATACATTTGTTTCTATACAACACCACCAACCACCGCAACACCACATCTTTGAAATGTGTTGAAAGTACTTAAATTTTTTTTTTATTTTTATAAACATACCTTTACTGGGATTTGAACTCGTAACCGTACGCTTCACAGTCGAATGCTCTAGCTCAGTGCCACTGATGCTAAGATCTATAGCCTAAATAAATGTGTTATATGGGTCATTCTTTTATAAACCGAACGGCGAAAAAATTTTTTATTTTTAATTTTAATAAAAAAAAATCCGAAATTAGATCTCGACATGCCCACCAAAACGTAATTTGCGGTTTTGCACAAAATTTTTTTGTTAATTTTATAAACAATTTCAAAAATCGTCAAAATCGTAAAAATGGAAAAAAAGGGTTTTTTAAAAACGTGATATCTCAGGTTTGGTTCATCGGACAGATCTCAAGTTGATATCGATGGAAAGAATTTCACTGTATCTACTCAAATTATAATTTTGTAGATTTTTAAATAATTTAATAATATTAAGTAATTGTTGCTAAAAATTACATATAATTTTTTCTCAGTGTTAACCACCATGTTATAGCTTCTGAGAATGTACAATCAAATGTTTTAAACATAACTTAAATTTTGGTGTTTTCAAAAAGATGGAGACCTTTATAGTTTAAAAGTTATGAATTTTTGAAGTTATAAACAAATTAAAAGATGCCCTTGAAAAAAGCTTCGCCATGCAGTCAGTTTCAAAGCTTTTTGATTGAAACTTGGCACGTGTGCTTTATATTTATCAAGCTTTTCAAAAATGTTAACATCAGGCGGATCGGATGAGTATATCATATAGCTGCCATACGAATGCTATGATTAATTGAATTTTGTTGTGAATTAGGCTGGCCAGAGCTTGCAAAGTAATTTATAACACAACTAAATTCAGCATTTGTATGGCAGCTATATGATATACTCATCCGATCCGCCTGATGTTAACATTTTTGAAAAGCTTGATAAAAATAAAGCACGATTGCCAAGTTTCAATCACATGACTTTAAAACTGACTGCGTGAGAAATTTTTATTTAAGGGCATCTTTTTAATTGTTTATAACTTCAAAATTCATAACTTTTCAACTATAAAAGTCTCCATCTTTTTGAAAACACCAAAATTTAAGTTATATTTAGGACAATAAACTGTTTATCCTTCGAAGCTATATCATGGTGGTTAACACTTTGAAAAAATTATAAATAATTTTTAGCAACATTTACTTAATATTATTAAATAATTTAAAAATCTATAAAATTATAATTTGAGTAGATACAGTAAAAATCTTTCCATCGATATCAACTTGAGACCTATCCGATAAACAAATCCTGAGATATCACGTTTTTAAAAAACCCTTTTTTTACATTTTTTCGATTTTGACGATTTTTGAAATTGTTTATAAAATTAACAAAAAAATTTTGTGCAAAACCGCAAATTACGTTTTGGTGGGCATGTCGAGATCTAATTTCGGATTTTTTTTTATTGAAATAAAAAATAAAAATTTTTTTTAGCTGTTCGGTTTATAAAAGAATGACCCATATATATTTGAAATATTTTATAAACTTATCATTTAAATATCTCTTACCAAGAGTATGATGTGCATATAACGCAAATATTTTTAATTATCTTTAATCAGGAAACGTAACTGACGCGTCTGCTGATTTAGAGTCTTTAGAGTAGACTATCGTCGGCGGACAAAAACTGCAATGTGCCGAATGCTTAACGCAAAATGCACATAACCTCAATAAATATTCGATATTGACCGTACTTGGCGTCATAACCATAATAAAATGGGGCTACCCCACGTTAAAGTTCGAGAGTCCAGAATAATTTTTAACAATAATCAGACCCTGGGCTTAATAGCGGAATTAGAGACAATGACCATGGCTGCAGATGTTGTTAAAAACGGAAGAAAGCTTGTCGGAACAAAAATCTATGTTGAGAGAGATCTTTCCCAAGAAAAACAGGAATGCAAGTCAGCGCTCATACAATTAAAGAGAGAGCTGAATGCCATAAACGGAAATGTAAAAATTTTTGTTAAGGGCGACACCATAAATATAGGAGGGAAATGGATGCGCTTCAACGACAAAGACACACTCATACATAAAGGACAGCCGGCAGTTGCGGCCATTACGGAATTAGTTGGAACCGATACTAATCTGACAATAATGTCATACGAAGAGCTACTAAAAAAATCTAAAACTGCAAAAAACTATCCAAATTAAAGGAGAGTAGCATACATAACAATATGCATTCTAGTAATAAGTATATTTCCGTTATTTTTAACCTGTTAAAAGACAACGCAAGGATAATACTCAAAGATCTAGCGCAAGCCTTAAGGTGCTATCGTATAACATAGCGGGCCTAAAGGCAAAACTACTACATAAACAGTTCTTCGATCTTGTAAACAAATTCGATATAATCTGCCTTTACGAAACCTTTGTCGAAAAAAGCGAGGACATGTATAACCCATATTTTAGCACATTTGAGCTACAATGGATTCCAGCGACGAGAAATAGCAATAGAGGCAGGGCCAGCGGAGGTGTTATACTTGGGATCAAGCATGCTCTTAAACAGTATGTTAGATGTCACTTTCTTACACACAATAGCACGAAGTATATAGAGATAATCTCCCATGGCAAGAAACTATATTTTGTACCTACATATCTCAACTGTACAAACTGGGAAGAAGACTACTCTAAGCTTTTTGATTTTCTTTCGGAAAAGGACATTCAAAACATATTGATAGTTGGAGACCTAAATGGCAGAATTGGAGATGCAGTGTGTGCATCGAAAAATGAGACAGAAAACCAACTCGCATGCTCACATAGACTGACAAAAGACAACACAGTAGATACGAGGGGAAGAAAAATTATTGATCTGTGCGACTCATTCGATCTAACAGTACTAAATGGAAGAACCGTGGGAGATGCAGAAGGCAGCTTTACTTTTACACGAGGCCAATCCAACACAGTAATTGACTTCTGCCTAATCAAAGGCAGCTGGTATAAGTGGGTAAGCGATTTTAGGGTGCGTGAGGAGATCTTCTCGGAGCACATGCCGTTAGAGATAGATATAATTTTGGAAGGAGAACCATTAGATCCTCCCCCAAAATTGCTACCAAAACTAAAATGGTATGACAAGTACAGAGAAAAGTACTCGAGAACGCTAGACCAAAAAATTCAAAGATTGCCAACGGATCAAATGCCAACGCAATCTTCCAAACTTACTGAGCTGATAACAGAATCCGCGCAATTTATGCAAAAGCCTACACGACAACACTATAAGGAGAAGTGGTACGACAAGGAATGCGAGGTAGCCAGAAAAGAATCAATGCAAATGCTGAGGAAAGCTAGGCTTTCAAATTCAAGCGAGGATAAAGCCAAATACCAGGAGAAAAACAACAGTTACAAGCAACTCTGCCCAACAAAGCAACGCCAATACTACAAGGAATTAGAAATCGCCATATCTAATATAAAGGACAGCAAAACTTTCTGGTCAACAGTCAGACTCATTAATGGTAGCTCTACGAGATCGCGTATACAAGTTGATTGCAACCAGCTTGCCGAATATTTTCAAAGCCTTTTATTCTCGACTTGTATAGAGCCAGTGTCATTGTTTACGCCACATGTTTTTCACGTTAATGAACTAGATGAGACTATCTCATGCGGTGAATTAAGAGCTGCGCTATGCAAAAGCAAAAAAAAACAAGGCACCTAGAGAAGATCGTGTTCCTGTCGAACTCATCATGAATGCCTCTGACAACTTCCTCAAAACCCTACTGCAGACCTACAACCACATTTACAACACGGGAGAAGCACCAAAAAGCTTTCAGAAGAATGTGATATATCCAATTTGGAAAAAAGGAGACCCCACAGTTGCGGAGAATTATAGAGGAATATCGTTTCTGAACACTATTGCAAAAACGGTCACATCGATCCTTCTATCGAGGCTAAGCTCATTTGCAGAGACAAATAAACTGCTTTGTGAAAATCAAGCAGGCTTTCGTAAAGGGTACTCTACTGTAGACTGTTTGTTTGTACTCACCACAGTTGTAAATGTAAAATGTTGACTATACAGCTCCTCAGACGGGGCCAAGCCAAGCTTCTCACAATCTCTTGGCGTGTGTGCTTTAAATTTTTCGCACAAGAGAAAGGGACCTACAGTTTAACGCCGGATCCGAACGGCAAAGTTTGAGAATTTGCTTTTTCATGGCTAGTTACTTCACAGCTGGCGCCTATAGCTGGTGAAGGTGACCGTATGTGTAAAAGCTATTTTCTAAAGAAAGAAAAAAACTTTTATTATTAGATGTTCAGAGGCGGGATCGAACCCATGACCTCCCGCCCAGCAGTCCAGCACACTAACCACTGGGCCACATACGGCCACAAGTTGCGACTCACCACAGTTGCGAAGGCTTTTCTGGAAGGGAAAAGAAAGCTATATCTGTTTTTCATATACTTCAAAGCAGCTTTTGATACCGTCAACAGAAAAAGTATCCTGTATAAATTGGGGAACATTGGGATATCCACTAAAATGCTTAACATACTGAAAAGCTTATATTCCGACAATAAAACGGCAGTGTGGGATTGAAGTACTATGTCTCGATGGTTTGATACGAATCTTGCAGTTAAGCAAGGGTGTTTGCTTAGCCCTTTGCTTTTTGCGCTTTATGTAAATGATATCGCAGAAGATCTTCCTGGTGGTGTGCAAATGGAACAATTGCACGCCAAGATACTAATGTATGCGGACGATATGGTCCTATTCGCAGACAGCCCAGAAATGCTTCAGTCGATGATAGACGCAACATATAGATATTGTCAAAAATGGGATCTCAAGATTAATAGCACAAAGTCGAAAGTAATGGTGGTTAGATCGGGCAAAGGACGAATGGCACACGATGAACATTGGAGCCTCGACGGAACTCCACTGGACCGAGTAACGGAATACAAATATCTGGGCATAACAGTCACGCATTACATGTCATTTCATAAGCACCTACAGCAAAAGTTGCGAGATTCTAAAGCCGCTATAAACAGCACGTGGAAAACGCTTTTTAGCAAGAAGAATGTAAGCGCCAGTACGGAATACAGAATGTTTCAAGCCACGGCTAAATCAATTATGTGCTACGGTGCGGAAGTCTGGGGTTACAACAAATTTGAAGAAGTTGAAAAACTTCTGAGGTATTTTGTAAAAAAGATCATTTTATCTTCCTCAAAACACTCCCACATACGCAATACATTTGGAGACAGGCCTATCGGAGCTATATGAGCACACACTTATGCGGCACTTTCGATACGTGAACAAAGCCCTATCAGTACCACGGCACCGACTACCCTTATTATTTGTTGTTGGGGAAGTGGTGCACCGCGACCAATTTTGGTCTATTGTGCCCCCCTACTGAATTTACAACTCCCCTAGCAGCCCTAACTCCTGTACAAAAGTCAGGATTTTTGTGGGTTCTAAGTTACTGATATTGCTTGGGTGTAGAATGTGTTTCCCAAATCTGTTGAGTCTGCGCCTCGCTAGGGCATCGCAGTGTACTAGTATATGCTCAGAGGACTCCTCCTTCTCTTTACAGTATCTGCAAAGCTGGGTGTTTGTTATTCCCAACTTGTACATGTGGCTCCTCAGTCTGCAGTGACCCGTGTAGAGCCCTGTCAGAATTCTGAGGGCATTCTTTCCTTGTTGGATTAACTTTTGGAACCTTTTGAGGTCGTGGTTCACTATTAATGCTTTAGCTTGTCTCATTCCCTCGGTGTTTACCCAGGAGGCTGATCTAAGCGTATTCTCTTCCTTTCTTAGAAGTTCTTTTATTGTGTGTTGGCCTATGCCGCAGTAGGGTTCTGGCCCTACCATTGCGGTGGCTGCACCCTTGCGTGCCAATTCGTCGGCCAATTCGTTTCCGGGGATGTTGTTGTGTCCCGGTATCCATCGTAGGGTCAGGTTGTTCCTGCTGCCTAGTTGGTCTAATTTGTTCTTTGTCTCTAAGACTAGCTTAGAGGTGAACTTATTGCTACTGAGTGCTTTAAGCGCTGCTTGACTATCGGAGAGGATAGCTATTTCTCTATTATGGTAGTTCTTCCCCATATTACGGTCTGCACAACGGGAGATGGCACATACTTCAGCTTGAAATATGCTTGTGAATTCTTTCATTGGTTCAGATATTTTCGTTCCTGGCCCTGCTAACCCAAGTCCGGTTCCTTGGGGTGTTAGGGACCCGTCTGTGTACCACATAATTGTGTGTGGTTTCATTTTATGTGTCTCTTCAAGTGAGATCCATTCTCTCTTATTACTTTGGTGTACAGTGAAATTCCTGTCAAAGTGATACTCGGCCACCATTTCGTCTCTGGGTTGGAGGATTAAGGGGATTTCCTTTTCCAGCTTTTCAGAGTCTCTGAGGCTTACTATGTGGTTTCTACCCACTCCTTCTGTTGTTAATCTAAGCAATGTTGCTTTTTTCAGGCCGATGGTATTGTGGAGTGGTGTTAGCTCCATCAAAACCTCGATTGCCGCTGTCGGACAGGTACGCATGGCTCCAGTCATGCATATACATGCTAGCCTTTGCAGTTTTTGCAACTGCGTCCTTACTGTGAGGAGGTTTGCTCTATCTCCCCACATGACAGCTCCATAAGTGAGCATTGATCTCACAACCATGAGGTATAGCCATCGGAGTATATGTGGTGCCATGCCCCAAGATTTTCCGGCTATGCTCCTGCATGTGAATTGTGCTCTAGTGCATTTACTGAGTGTATACTCTAAGTGCTTGTCAAACCTCAGCCTGTTGTCGAAGACAACGCCGAGGTATTTGACTTCTTTTTCTGGTGTAATGAGGCAGACGGATAAGCGTATTGGCCTCATTCTACTTAGCTTGTATTTTCTAGTGAATGGTACTATAATGGTTTTCGCAGGGTTTAGGTTGAGCCCAACCTCCTTGCACCAATTAGACGTGACATTCAGGCCCCTCTGGACTATGTCACATAGGGTTTCCTCGTATTTTCCTCTCGCAACGATGACAATGTCATCAGCGTATCCTTGGCATGTTATGCCCAGGGAGGCGAGTTTTTCTAGGAGCTCATCCACTAGTAGGCTCCACAACAGTGGGGAGAGAACTCCCCCCTGAGGGCATCCTCTAGTTGTGGTGACTGTGATGGTTTCTTCACCCGCCACTGCAGAGGCTTCTCTGCATCGTAGTAGTGAGTCTACCCATCTGCCTACAGTAGGGTTTATTCCTCTTCTGATCAGGGCATTCTTGACAGCACTATGGGATGTGTTGTCGAATGCTTCCTCAATGTCTAGGAAGGCGCATAGAGCCACTTCCTTGTCTTCTATTGTTTTCTCGAGCATCTTCCCGAGTTGATACAATGCCGTGTCGGTCGAACGGCCTGCTCTGTACGCGTGCTGTGTTGGTTGGAGGGGTGCCTCCTTTAACACCGTACTTCGTATGCTATTGTCCACTAGCTTTTCAATCGTTTTCAGTAAAAACGATGTCAAACTAATGGGTCTGAAGGACTTGGGGTTAGTTATATCCTTCTTCCCTGCCTTGGGGATGAAGACTACCCTTGCTCTGCGCCAGGCACGTGGGATATACCCAGTAGCCAGACTGCTGGTGATGATCTTCCTGAGGATGGGTAGGAGTATGTCCTTTCCTTCCTGCAGGAATGCTGGATTAATGTTATCCGGTCCGGGGGATTTGAAGGGCTGGAATGTTCCAATTGCCCACTCAAGTCTGCCTGCGGACACAACTTTCTTGGCTTCTGCCCAGTCGGAGCTGCGAGGCTGATAGCAGTGCTCTTGGTCAACACATTCTTCCGCGGGGATGTTTCCCGGGAAGTGGGTGTCCAACAAGAGACGTACTCTCTCCTCGCTGCTCACTGTAAAGGCATCATTAGCCTTTTTGAGCGAGATGTTGCCATCCGGGCTTTTCTTGGCCAGGACTCTATGCAATCTCGCTCCTTCTTTCGTGTCTTCTATAGACTCGCAGAATTTCCTGTAATTCTTTCTTTTGGCTTTCCTAATCTCACTATTGTATAGTGTCAGGGCTTGCTTGTACTTATGCCAGTCCCCATTCTTTTGGCTTCATTAAAAAGAATTCGGGTCTTCTTTCTGAGTTTCTCCAAGGTAGGATTCCACCAAGGGGCATCATTTTCTTTTCTCGATTTGCTAAGAGGGCAATTCTCTTCGTAAGCATCGATTATACTTTTGTTTAGTTCGTCGACTAAGATTTATTTCTAGGGGATGCTTCGGTGACCGAATCCTAGGTATATTATTTCCTAGCGTGGAATGGAAGCCTCCCCAATTTGTCTTACGGGGATTCCTGCTAGGGATATTCTGCTGTATGCTAGTTTCCAATCTAAATTGGATAATTCTATGGTCCGACATAGATTCCTCTAATGAGACCTGCCAATCCTTTATAAAAGGTGTAATTGACTTGCTGGAGAAGGTGAGGTCAAGGACTTCCTCCCTTACTCGAGTTACAAATGTCGGGACAGATCCTACATTACATATTTCCAGGTCGAGCCTGGATAGAAATTCTAGTAAACACTCACCTCGATCGTTTACATCGGAGCTTCCCCATGCGACGTGGTGGGCGTTTGCGTCACATCCGACAACGAGCGGCAGGCTTTTGCTCTTGCAGTATTCTACCAGGGCCGACACCTCTTGGAGGGACACATTCTGTCTCCAGCGAAGTAGGCCGAGGTTATGAAAGTGGTTTTTCCCTGCTTTGCTTCGGTGGTCGCTATCGCGACACAGTCCATGGAGAGAAATTCTGAAAGGATAGTATATTTAATATTCTTCCTTATCATTATACAGGCTCTGGGGAAGGCATGCCTTTGGTCCCAAATTACCGTGGATTCTCTCGTATACAGGCCCTTTATTCCCTCATTGCACCAGGGTTCCTGTATTAGAGCTAGTCCTAGGTGTTGTCGGGTGAACGTTCTAGCTAGGACGGCCGAGGCCGCCTTCGCATGGTGAACGTTCACCTGGACTAGCTTGGTGCTTTTGATGACTGAGGGGAGTCATCATTGCGCCGAATTATCTGCGCTATCTGGCGGAGAGCCAGGGCTGCTCTCGACGCCTCCGAACACCAATGTGGTGTCGGCTTCTTCGTCCTCATGGACTGCGAGCTCTGAGGCGAGCTCTTGTGAGGACATGGGTGCGTCTGCATCCTCCACCACCTCCATGTCCTCTACGGGGGATTCCCCGTCGAGCTCCTCGTCCTCAGCGACGTCCTCCTTATCTGTGAGGGGTTCCTCACACGGAGACTCGCTACTTTCCGCTTCGGCGGGGTGTTCTGCCTCCGTCTCTTGCTGATGGGTCTGTCCAGCCAGCTTCGCCGTCTTCTTGAGACCATGTACGGGGATCTTCCCGTACCTGAAGTTTAGCTGGCGACCCATCGAGACGATGGCCTGCATCGAAACTTCGTCGATGCCAATGACCATGAGGGCTCCGCCCCCTTGGTCCTTTCGTGACATGACCCGCCACATGTCAGTCACGATGTTGTTTTGGTTCCTCAGCATTGTGAGGACCCATTCATCCGCTTTCGCGGCACTCCTTGGGAGGAAGACGGTAATGTAATGGGGCGAGGGGATATTCTCTCCCATTTTACCGAGAAGGGGTACTCCCTTCCATTCTGACAACCTTGACACGTTGCTCATCAGCCACTCCGCGGTCGTCTCATCGTTGCAGTCGATGATTAGATGACCCGGCCGGAAAGGAATTCCTGCGAAGCTGATGGGCGTATCCCAACATGCCAGGAAGACTTCCTCCAGTATCGCCTCCTCAAGTGCAGATAGCTCCTCATGGTTGAGGTTGACCTGAGGGTATTCCTCAGGCACTACTGCTACCCTCACCTTTTTCGCAACGTCTGCATACGTTGCTTGGGGTGGAATGGGCACTGAGGGGGGAGTTACTGCCCTTTCTTCACTGTCAGTTGCAGCAGCCTCTGCTGCAGCCCTGGACGTGCCGGGCCCGCCGTTCGCGTCTTCCTCATAGGCTACTGCCTGTGAGGGGGTGCTAGCCATGGCGTCTTTCGACGTCACTGCTGTGCACTGACGCTTCGGCGTAGCTGTAGGCGGTGTTATGTCCGCGCTGCTTCTCTTTGGGGCAGGGGTGTGTGGTTGCCCCTCTGATGCCCCAGTTCGAGGCTCCTTTGCCAACCGGAGGGCTTCCTCCGGTGTATGGCCATGCTTGAGGTATCTCAGGTACCACTTGATTCTGGAGCCACAGAGGCCTCGACGATTTGGGTCATCTAGGCCTCCTGGCTGTCCTCTTGCAGGGAAGGAGTCCTGCTTGGAACGTTTGTCCCCATTGGGAGGTGGCCTTTGTCCTCCAGAGGAGGCGGGGCGTGTTCCCTTTGGGGGGAGGGGATGGTCCCTCTTTGTTCCTGTACTCTTTCCTACCGCAGGAGCTCGGTAGGGACCCCGTGGTGGGGTTCTACGCACTGGTGCGCGTTTCTCATCTCTTACGAGGCTTGGACGCTCCTGGTCCATCTGCCTATCTTCAAACTGCCTTGCGACAGCGGTTGCAGGGAGATCCTGCTGAAATTTAACTTTAGTATTACTTTTCTTCATGCTTGAAGTTCCTTGTTTTTGGGCTTCTATATAGTCGACCACCGGCCGAGGCCCACCAGTGGCAAGGCTACTTAGAACAGGCGGTCGCCACTTGCCTGAGCCCACCGTTCGAGACTGGACTATCTGTTACCCGGGCCTCCAGCCAGGCTGACTCTCGGCACGGTCCGAGTGACACCTTAGTCCGGCCCGGTGTGAGATGTGCGGTATAGGAGAGGGGTAGGTAGTGTGTGGGAGTTGGGTGTGTGTGAGGCTACTTATAGAAGGCGGCAACACAAGCGCCTTGTCGGTGCACTACGGTGTGACACCCGCTGGCTGTCCGGGACTGCTTATTTGTGGGGTAAACCCACTTATTCGCAGCTAACCTCCATAAGAAGGCCTTTCGCTATCCGCAACCCGCGACCCGTCCGATGGCCCAACAGCTAGGCCCCCCTAAAACCATCTCACAAGTTCTTTGGGACGGACTACCCTTTATTGTGGCAAATTTTTTGGTAGAAACCAAGTCACAATGTATTCATGAATGGGAAAACCTGTCACAGGAGTATAGTATTAACTTGAATTTAAGCAGCCCGTCTACTTGGAACACAGCGCAAAGAGTCTTGCTTCTGGCAATGTATAAAAAAGCCCGAACAAATTTTGAAATATCAGCACGCCAAAGCCTAACTCGGAACAGTTATAGACAATTGAACCTGAATCTCAAGGAGCTTAACTACTTCCAAGACCAGTATGACGCAACTACGATCTCAGCTATTTTCAAGGCCAGAACTGAGATGATAAGCCTGAACTATTCCCAACACAGGCATAACACAACTGAGATATGCAGTCTTTGTAACCTTGGAGAACGGGAAGGCGTCATCCACTTTTGCGCAACATGTCCTATTTTCCGGGAGCACCGCCTGCTTGCATGGAACAAACCAGTTCTCACAAACAAGGAGATCCAACTTGTGTTCAATGGCATGGACTGGAACAGATTAGCTACCTACGTCAAAGAGGCAACTCGTTACAGAGCTAGCATAATAAGTGGGGACTTTTAAATAAAAGGGCGCAGGCGGGTTTTCTTCTGGGTGGAAGATCCACTATCTCGCGACGAGCGGGGAAGGTGGGTGGAGTAGCCCTATGAAAACTCGAACTAGCGAACTTATAGCTATACCTATATATGTACCTTTATAAAATATATTATAATATATGTACCGTATTATTAATTAACTTAATTTATGTAATAAGCAGACGGCTTTGAGCCAAGCCTTTTCTAATGTTCTTTAGTAATAATACTCAAATGAATTTAAAAAATAATGGAAAAGATAAACCAAATAAAAGAACTACTACTACTACTACTACTACTACAAATGCTTCTTCATCAGCTATGACCCGTGTCTTCGTCAAACTTACGAAAAAAAAATTGTATGTTGATATCTGTCCATCCTATGGCTGATCATGTCATCATAGGTACATATGTTGAGAGCAGGTGTACCAACATGAAAAGAAGAGTATCCCGCCAAATTTAAGAGTTGGCCTTTTTTAACAAATCTTATTTTTCTTTCTGCCATTCCCCTTATATGGCTGTTCCAAGTCAGTAAAAGTCTTCATTTCCATCTTCGGGGTTCAACAAAGGGAAACGACATATATTTTGCGAACATCAGAAATTGCCAGAAGGTTAACAAAAATATGGCCGGGTGTGGCGCAGCGGAAAGTGTGTTCACGTTCTGTGCGGGAGGTCGAGGGTTTGACGCCGCCTCGGAACATATAATAAAAAGTTTTTCTTTCCATAAAAACATTTACACAACCGCAGTCTTACATTTTCTGTATACACTGTACGCATCGGGCTGGCTGACGGTTATCCTTAACAGGGTGGCGGTCAGTCCGATGGTTACCCGTAGCTGACTGCCGGATGGCTATCCGAAAATATGCTGGCCGATGGCTGCTCCGAAACAGCCTGGCGAATGGGTGGCATTTTATGTATAATCATGGTATTGTTGTGCCGATCGGGTATGTCCAATGGTTACCCTTAGCTGAATGCCCGGTGGTAAGTGGTAAATGGCCTGGCCGATGGCAGTCCCAAAACCGACTGGCGGCTGGTTGACAATTTATATGCGAACGTCTGGCGATGCTGTGCTGTTCGGCCAGGCCGATGGCTACCCTTAGCAAACTGCCGGATGGTTGACTAAAGTTGAATGAGCACCCGACACAAAAAAAAACTACTGGGTAGTTACATATCCCATACTGCGTTGATTTACATAAATTGATCAGAAAAGAATATTCTGGAGATCTAATATTAAACAAATGTATAAAGGTGCGCTCTTATAAATAAAATGGCCCTTGTCCCCAAATTTACTACTACATTTAATATTTGCACAGTCCACTGCATTTTTCACGCCTTACTTAATCCTCTTTTCCCGTATTGATTTATTTTAATCAACCGTAACTCTTAAAATTAAGGTAATGAAGCCAATGATATTAAAAAAGAATTTGTCTTTTGACAAATAGATTATATACAAACACCGTGTTCAGAGAGCTATACAATTTTTTCTAAATTTTACGATTTTTTTCAAAACTTGGACGCGGACGAAGTCGCGGCGGGTTCGGCTAGTTGTAGAATATTTTAATAAGCAATTTCCAACGCCAAATTATTTATTTTATTATTTGTTGAAATAACCCGGAAAATGAGGGTCGATATTCTTAACAGTGTTGAGATGTCAGCTCAAGTAGCGGCTTGGTTTTAATTGCGTGAGCCAATGGCCAAATCTTCTGTAAAAACGGTCTTTATACGAACGATGTTTCCAAACGAACGTCAAAGAATTAGAAAGACTTTAAAGGAACTGGAAGATTTGGAGAATGATTATACGCACATATGGAAAGAAAATTGGTTTGAAAAATATGAAAAAAGGCCTGAAATACTTAGTGAGGTGACTTTTAATATTAGAGCACAGAAAAGACTTTGAAGCCAATTTAGACATTGAAAAACAAGAGCGTAAGTTAAAGTCGGCTCTAACCGACTTCGATATACCCGTTACTCATTGAAAAAACATGTTTAACAGTGTTCCTGCGTTTCTAAGGGTGCACATCCGAAAAGTGTGAAACATTTTTTTAACTCGGCTATTTATTACCCGATCTTGATCTCACTAAGGACCGTAAGGTCTATGATTGGCCCCCCTACATGGGGCCAGCCGGAAATAACTTGATGTATGTAAATTTATAGGATTATATAGTTATTTTAAAAATTTTTATAGTTATTTAAAAAATGTTGAAGTTATTTAACATTTAGTATTGGGGGGGCGCGGGTGGCCGTGGCCAAAATTTTAAACAAACTTGATCTGCGTGCAGATAAAAGAAGACTACATGTCAAGTTTAGTAGCTCTAGCTCTCATAGTCTCTGAGATCTAGGTGTTCATACAGACAGACGGACAAGTCTATATCGACTCGGCTGTTGATGCTGATCAAGAATATCTCTCTATATATAAAAGAAAGTGAGTGTGTGAGTGACCCTACTAAGAAGCAGATAAGCAAGACCAGCGCTCACCAGAATACCTTTAAAACTTAAAGTCGAGATAAGAGATCAAAGTCGGTGTGGCGGCAAAGCAGACCAAGCTAACAGCGCGGGACTCGAGTTCAATGGAAAACTGACCACAGTGAGCTTTGTTTTAAAAAAACTCCAAAACTTCATAATTGTTTGGCCACAGCAGTCTTAGGCGGCAACAAAATCAAAAAGTAAACAAAAAGAAAGAGGAAGAATACAAGCTCACCAAAAGCTCAGTTAAAGCGACACCTACACCTGATCGTGACACCGAAAGCTCTGCTACAATAATACGTTAAAGCATACTACTAGGCGGTTTTATAATGGGCCTGGGCAAATCACCTGTAAAGACTAGTGATGCTAGCGAGCAATTGAATCCAACAACTCCGCGGACATCTGGAACTGCTCCACTAGCAACATTAGAGACGGTGGCCAAGAGGTGTCGAATGGAAAGTTCTGACGGACTGTCGCTAGCTGATATATTGAATGCAGTGCATGCCATTGATTCTGGCATTAACAGGCGCATGGAAAAGCTGGCAACTAAGGAGGACATTCTTAATCTGAGAGAAGAAATTTGCTTAAATGTGGGTGAGCTCAAAGCAGAAAATGAACTGCTCAGAGAGGAAATAAATCAATTAAAATAAGATAGAGAGCAAGATAGGAGAGAGCTGAACCGCTTAATAAGCGACAGCAAAAAGAAAAGCCTTCTGGTAAAAGGCCTACCATTTGGAGAATCCCCGGTTAACGAGTTCTATAAGCTATGCAAAAACACTTTAGATGTGCCACTTACCCCTTACTTGCAAACTGTCAAGCAAATATATAGCATAAATGGCAAGATGGGTGTGATTGCTGAGTTGGAATCAGAAGATATGGTGGGAAAGGTGTTTAAAAACACAAGAAAGCTAGCGGGAACTGCAATATATATTGAAAAGGATCTGTCGGAAGATAAGCAGCAGCAAAAAATGGCACTCATACAGCTTAAAAAGGAACTATCACAGTTAGGGAATACTAAAATGTTTGTCAGAAACGACAGTATCAACATCGATGGAACTTAGATGTATTTCGACAACAACCACAATCTAATCTCCAAAGGACAGCCAGTTGAACAGCGGATAAAAAGTATTTTTGGGGACAAATTTGACTCAACCAATTTTAAATATGAGGACCTTCTAGATAGAATGGCAAAAAACTTAAAGTAACCACACAAATGCCATGCCAAACTAAAAATAATAAGAAAATGTTAAATGTCTTGTCCTACAACATCAATGGTCTAGAAAATAAGTTTATGTATCCCCAGTTCCTACAATTTGTTACGTCCTTTGATATTTTTGTTCTATTAGAAACGCATGTAGCCTCAGAAAAAATTACACTATTTAAAATGTACTTCACCGCCTATGATGTATATTGGACCTCAGCTTCGCGCAACACTCGTTTTGGGCGAGCCATTGGGGGCATCGCTGTAGGAGTAAACAAATCCTTATAGATCAGTGGAGTAAGATACGAGTTGACACAACCCAACAGAATCCAGATCCTAAAAATGTTCACGAGCAGAATCAGCTTTAGCATATTACCTCTATATGTAAGAGGAAGTAACTGGAATGCCGAATTTTCACCTGTAGAAAACGCCTTGTTAGAAAACTGTCCGAAGAACTCTATTGTTATTGGAGATATGAAAATCTGAATTGGAAATTTGGTAAAAGAGATAATGACAATGGATAGTACTTCTTGCATAGCAAATACGGCTGGCAGAATTTCCAAGGACACTGTAGTGAACGCCAAGGGGTTACGTTTCCTTGAACTCTGCAATGATAATGGACTTATTATTTTGAATGGCCTTACAAAAGGAGACAGAGAGGGAAGTTATACTTTTATGAACGCAGTCGGCAACTCAACCAATGATATCGCAGCAATAAGTCACGAACTTCTTCCGTTTGTACAAGACTTTCTTGTGGAAAGCAAGACATGGTCTGATCATCTGCCAATATGTTTGCAGCTTAACGTATTAAGTCCCGAGGATGCGCAAGCTCTTAACTTGTTGCCAAAATTTAAATGGATTTCAGAAAAACAAGAGGAATACCGAGCAAGAATTGTGAGGAATTTGGATGCGAAAGAGGCAAGTGGTTAGCAGCTTTCTTTGTCTAGTCTGCAGAAAATTATTTATGATGCAGCCGGAAACAACAACAAATCTAAAACAAACGGAACCCTTATGCAAATGGTTTGATCGACAATGTAGAAACCTTAGAGACAAATCCCTGGCACTTTTAAACGCATTTAGAAAGAGCGAAACAACGAGTATAAGCGGATATGTGGTGTTAGAAAGACTAGTTATTACCAACAGCTGTAGACAAAGCTTGAGAGAGTTAATAATAGCAAGGATTGGTGGAGTATTGCACGAGAGATAAGAGGAACTTAGTTTAAGATAAGCGCACAGGTCGCGGTTGCTGATTTTGAAAAATATTTTAAAAACCTCCTCAATCCCAGCCGGCAGAGATGCCATTCACATTACGCTAGAATCCTTATCCAAGATGAGCTTTTAGACGCAGAAATTACCTAAGATGAAGTCAAAGATGCGCTTGGAAAGGCAATTTGGAGAAATGCGAAGATAAAGACTTACTAAACCAGGCCCACATAATGTTTGAAAATGATTATTATCAACAACTTATTCGCAACCCGAACTCCCATGTTAATGTTCATCTTCAAAATGCTTTCTTGAGTAAACTGGATGCAAGCGCAAGAAAAGAAAATTCGATTTCGAAAATTACTTTTCTGAATTTAACCTCCATTGGACTCCAGCTCAACGTTCGGCAAACAGAGGCCGAGCTAGTGGTGGCCGCCTTTATGGTATGAAGAAAATCACTGCCAACTTATATCGTATGAACTACACAAATATAGGCACCTCAACAATATTAAGATGCGAAATAGCCAACGATGCCTTTCACATTATACCGGTATATCTTAATTGCCACAATTGGAATGCAAATTTCAAAGAACTTTATGACCTATGCATGGAAATCGGGATTGAAAACATCCTAGTCACGGGAGACTTTAACGCGCAAATCGGCATTCTTTAAGAATTCACAGCAGGTGTTGATACGGCTATGGGTTTTGCGTCCACACCCAGAAATTCAAGAGACAAGACTGTTTATAATAGAGGCATTAAGATGATTGAAATGTGTGAGACGCTGGACCTTCTAACGCTAAATGGTAGAACAAAGGGCAATGCTGAAGAACATCTTACCTTTTTTAAACATCAGTCAAGCTCAGTTATCGAGCTTGTGAGCTGTTCTTTCGCGGAAATAAAAGTCAGCTTCTACCAAAGCTTAAATGGCGCGAAAGATGTGCAGGTGCTTATGCATCTAAGCTAAACAGTCTACTCTGTGGATCAAGCAGAACCTGACATCGACTTAATAACTCAAAGCAGTTCTAAAGCTGCCGCCTGCATGCAAAGGTCACGTCCTACATCGTGTTCGCAGCCCTGGTTTGAAGCGGACTGCAATGCTCCCCGTTAACTTTCGTTTGATCTACTTCAGCTTGCTAGGATGAAAAACACACCGGACACTAGGACCAACTATCATGAAGCAAATAGCGCATTAAAGAACCTGTGTCAAATCAAGCAGCAGCACCACTATCAGCACTTGGAATTTGTAATATCCAGGGTCAACAGCAGCAAAGAGTTTTAGGCACTTACACGAAAGCTAAGCGGGAGTATTTCGAAAAATTCTATACAAGCAGACGCTTCTAGTCTCGGTGAATACTTCAGAATGACATTGTTTGTCAGCCGTACTGAAATTTTGCACAGAGTCTTCTTTTCCCTGCACGCTGCTAATATGTCGGAACCGACCGGATCGAATAAATACTTCTTGTAGCTACCATACAATGAAAAACTTCAACAAAAAATTTTGTATAAAACCATGATTGTAACTCAAAAAAGTAATGACGCAGTTCGATTCGTAGGACCCGAAATAGGGGGAAACCGTCGAATTTGGTCTTGTCTTTTTTTTTTACTTTCACAGTGTTATTAACATGCGTTCTTCAAGGCCAACCCCTGGCTACTGGGCTTGATGAGCAGATATGACACTTTAGCAATGATTAAATTCATAATTATAACCCGGTTTAAGTTTGATTGAAGTCTCACGTTGTTTTGTACCTTGCTTTGAAAATTGCGCTCAATTGATGGGAAAATTATTCAAATTTAACCCGATTATGCATATTTGTGTATCGACAATGTCCGATACCTCTTGAAATAATTAAAATTAAAAATTAATTATTCAGGGAGCTATCGATAAAAACACAGAAAATACAGATCTAGTATTTTATCGGTATTTAATCGAGGCCGTTTTTTGGAAGTGTTGACAACAAAGGGATCGCCAAAGGGCTTTGGCCCAAAAATTGTTGTGAGTTTTTTGTTTTGGCAAGTCTTTGGTGGAAGTGTATACTACGCTTATGTCCGAAACTTTCCATTGCTTAAATTTTCCCGCCCTACAACTTTATCGCCAATCAATTCCTATCGTTTTAAGGGTAGGGGAGAGTCTCCGGTTGTAGACATACTTGCGTTTTTCACTAATATCCTTTTTCCAAGTCAACATTATGCAGTGATATGAACATCATTGTAAAGCTAGAGACTCTAGCTCACTTTTCTCTGAAGTAACCTATTGTTTTAGACAAATGAAAAAAAATTTGCAGCCATTTATATGAAGTGATGATTTTTGGCAAAAATGTTGTTTGTACCTGGTTGTGGACACCCTTGGAAAATCGCTAGCAATGAAAAAATATGAAGTAAAATGGCCATGAACTGATTAAAAACAGAACGTTTAAAAAATGGGCTTCAGTGGCAAAAATATCAAAAAATGACGTCCTTCAGTGGCCAAATGAAAAAAATTAATCCGAAATGCAATATTTGCATGTGAAACAGCTGGCCGTCATGCCAGCGCACTTCAAATGCGCGGGACGATTGCAAACATCGCAATGGATCGAGTTTGCACCGGTCAGTCTCTACAGCTTCTTGTGAGAGAGGTAAGAAATCACACCATGATTCATGGAGTTCGTTGATTGCAATCACGAACGGATTCCAACAAAACCGAATCAGCAACGGACGAAACATCTGCAAAATTGGCTCTGACTTTCTCCAAATACCGAATCAAAGTGGTTTGAGGAAGCCCATATTCCTTAACTGTAGCTTTGACGGCCTTCTTATAGATGAGGCACTGCATAATGGCATTGACCAGCCCATTCAAATTGATTTTTGTTGATTCGGACGATTTTTTTGGTGTTGACAAGGCTAAAAATGCACAAAAATTCACAAAAATGCTGTTAAAATATGTTACACGAAACAAACATTTCACTGAAACTTGATATCACATCACAAAGTACACATAATGCACTAAATAAAAAAGTATAATACTTACCTCTTTTTAATATTTTGCCTCGATTTAACGCATTGTGGAAATTGAAAAAATAGAAACTCCGAAAAATTTTCACGATTTATTTTTTATTTGCTCACAACAAGAAACCAAATGCGAGTTTACACTTCGGTATTTTCTCAAACTACAAGTTTGACATTATTCAGTTTGGCGGCATCTGTTACCTGACAAAAAATAGACTGGGGTGTCCACAACCAGAGCGTGTCCTCAACCGGAGACTCTCCCCTACTGTATACCTTCATGTGTCATTTTTTAAAGGTTTACAAAAAATTAAATTTCTCAAAAACTATAACTGATATTAAGAAGCGGTTTTTTCATTCGATAGGTAATCGGTTAAATTAAATTTAGTATTTTTTGTTGTTGTTGTTGCACCTGCGGTTGTTGTTGTATTTCTGTTCAAAATAAACTAAAAATTTAAAACATAGGCCCATGGTTGCAAAAATCTGAATTCAAAACTGAAGACGGGGTTTTGTTAAGAATTTATGTAATTCTGGTGTGAGCTAGGATATTTTGGATCGGTCAATAAATGGCGGAGTTACGGGGTTTCAAAGTCAAAATTTCGAAAATAGACTTTTTTTCCCTTTGTATTGGTCCTAGCTCCGTTATTTGTTGACCGATCAAAAATATCCTAGATCACACCAGAATGGTGGGTTTTAAGAGCCATATAAAAAAAAATTTGAAAATGGGTCAACAGGTACTCTTTAAATCTTTGCAGCCATTTTAGAAAAAGTGGTTTCGCATTTAAAGTTTCAACATCTGTTTTCGATGATTTAAAAATTATTTTTGATAAATGTAAAAATTGGATTTGGTGCATTTGGGTGTTAGCTTTCACCGAAAATGATCAAAATCGGTTAAGCAGTTCTCCAGAAATTCGGGTCAAAGTGCGTCAAAACATGGTAAAGAATAAAATCTCCAAAAATTTCCAAGTAAATTTCTTTTTCCGAGATTGCGAACATTTTATAAATATTTATAAAGTTTTTGACCAAAAAAATGAAAAAACTAAGTATTTCTAAAAATACTATGGTCGATGGAATCAATTTTCATATAAAAGGGTCGGGAGAAGGAATCATTTCCGACCTGGGCTCTGTTGTTGTAACGGCTGGGTTGGGTTGATCCGTACGTACATAGAGATATGAAATGAAAAAGGGAAAGAAATAGGGTAAGATTTAAAAGAGGTGTTGAGACTATTCCATGTCCCTAGTTTGCCTAGTTTGGTTTATTTAATATCCCAATGACACAAGGCATAGTGCTTATTAATGAAGTCATCGGTCACAAAAGGTGTTTACAAAATAGTAATAATAATAGCAATATTAATATTACTGGCAAAATCTCAGTTTCCTGGTGGAGGTTGTCTGGGTTAGTCATAGTATGGCAGCCAGTGGCTACTCTGAGTGCAGCATTTTGAGCTAGCAGTAAGTTTTGCCATTGGGTGTCGCTGATTTCGGGTGACCATATTGGGGCCGCATAATTCAGCATAGACCTCCCGATCGCCTTGTATGTGGTAATAATAACGTCTTTATTTTTGCCCCAGGTGCTGCCCGAGATAGCTTTTAGCCCTTTAATTCGGCTTCTAACCTTTTTAATAGTTTCTTCGGCATGCCTGGCAAAGGTGAAGATTGGGTCAAATGTGACTCCTAACACTTAGTGGGGATGCGTTCCGTATTGATGTGAATGTCCAGGGCCAGGTTCACCTCTTTGGTCCATGCGGTGAGAATGGTAGCCGAGGACTTTGGGGCTGATAGGCTCAGATTTCTAGACTCGAAAAAGTTTGCAAGGTGAGGCAGGTATGCATTCATTCGATTCTCGAGTGATTGTACGTCTCTTCCTGTGGTGATGACTGTACAGTCGTCCGCGTAGGTGACTAGCTTTACGCCATCTGGTGGAGTGGGAACTTTGGCAACATAGAAGTTGAAAAGCAGGGGTGAAAGGACTCCGCCTTGTGGGACCCCATGCTCAATTATTCTCGTGCTTGATCTCGCTTCTCTGAATTCTACCTGTGCTTGTCGGCCAGAAAGGTAGATAGCTAGCCATCTCTTTAAGCTGTTTGGCAGATTACAGACTGACAAGTCTTCGAGCAGGATGGTGTGGCTCACCATGTCGAAGGCTTTAGTAAGGTCCAGGGCCACTTGAAGCGACCTTTCGTGCGGCCTCTTACTGTTTAGCGCAGCAGCAATTTTTGTGGATAGATCATATACGGCAGAGGTTGTGCTGTGTCCGGCTATAAAGCCGTGTTGGTTTTTGGATGGGAGTAGGTGTTCCTTCAGGGTTCTCCCCACCCTCTAGAATTTTGATAACTGGCGAGAGTAGGGTGATTGGGCGGTAGGAGGAGCCTTTATCGGGTTCTTTGACAGGTTTTGGAACTGGAATTATCTTAACAGTTTTCCATACAGTCGGGATGATGAGCGAGCGAGTGCAGAGGTTGAAGGTGTGGGTTAAGTAGCGTAGGCCTAATGGTCCTATGTGTTTTACATGATAGATGCTAAGCCGTCAGGACCAATGGCTCTTGACGGTTTAGCATCTTTTATGGCGCGCGTTACCTCCTCTATGCTGAAGGAGAGGTGATCGTTTGTGTTTGGTAGGTTGCGGATTATCCTAATAGTTTTGCTTTTTGCTCTGTCTGCTTGTTCAGGGTGGGCAACAAACTGACGGTTGAATGCTGAGGCGCATTTCTTGGCGTTTGTAGGAGTGTTCCCTTCGAATGTGATGGTAACCAGGTCGTTAACTCTTGGGTTGGTTAATTGTTTGATTGTGCTCCATAGTTTTTTTGATACTTTGTCTAGTTTCTCAACTTTTTGGAGCCATTTTGTTTTTCGGTGTTCGTTGACTCGCTTCGAAAACTCTTCAGTTAGAGTCTTGATTTTAGGGTTTGATGCGTCAGACTTTCGCAGAGCGTCTCTCCTGTCAGCAAGCTGAGCTGCATCAGTTGGGAACGTAGGGCGTAGACGCGGGATGCGTCCCGGAGGGATGCATACTTTTGCTGCTCGGGTAAGGATTTCTCTGAAACATTTTTCTCCTTCGTGAACGTTCAAAGGTGGTGGTAGGGGGGCGAAGTCAGCTTCCGTGCCTGACTCGAACTTATCCCAATCCATTTTGCCAAAATTCACAAAAGTCCGATTTTCAGAGGCAATGAAATCGGCATCTTTTGTGATTCTGATGGTTATAGGGATATGGTCTGAGCCGAGAGCAATGTCTGCATACCAGGTGGTGTTCATGAGCAGGGCGGGGCTTGTGAAAGAGATATCCGGAAAGCTTCGACATGTTCTTCTATGATTTCGCCTCTTGTGTCGCATCCCAGGGCCGAGAACCAGGCGTCACTATGCGCATGAAGTCTCCAACTATTATCCTGTGTTCTCCTTCAAGTAGGTGGAGAATGTCGGGTCGGAAACCTGTGCGGCAGGCTGCAACTGGTGGGATGTATGCATTTATCAGTTCAATGGTATCGGTTCCACTTTTAATGCCGATACCTTGTACTTCTAGGTGCTCGTCATTACTTATAATTCTTAGAGGCCGATTGGTTACTGACTGGTGTATTATAAAAGCTAACCTTCCTCCTTTGTTTCTGTCTCTATCTTGCCTCAAGATGGAGTAGCTGGATGAGGATCTTAGTGTGGTTCTGCTAGTCAGTTTTGTTTCTTGGAGGGCAGCAAGAATGATCCCTTTCCTAGAAATGTAGTCTGTGATTTCTTGGGTTTTCCTGCTTAGTCCATTACAATTCCAATGAAGGATTTTAAACTCCGCTGGTGGTCTTTCAGTGGATGGTGTAGTTGCTGGATGTAAGTTGGTGGTAGCTCTTAGGTTGGCAGTTGCCCTTGTTGTCCGAGTTGTTCTGGTCGATGTGTTCTCCCTGATTTAGACTCTACGGGGCCTTCGTGCTGTAGTTGTAGCGGGGTATCCTCCTTCATTAGGTGCGGTAGCGAGTGTCCCTTCACTGGAGTAGGAATATGTGGGGCTTTGTCTTAGAGAAACATGGCTGTCAGTTGGGCTGCCTTCTCCATTAGTAGGAGGTGGAGAGGGTGTAGGGGGGTTAGTTTGTCTGTTTACACATTTTGGGCATGCATAGTTTGAATGATGTTGGTTGGGTCGTGCTAAGCCAGAGCAACGAAGGTGACACCAGTCTCTGCATGTGTAGCAGAGGACTGAGCATACCCCTCTTGTGATCTTTGTTATGTTCCTTGGGTCAAAGGTCGTCAACGAACACCTGGTTTCGGCACGGTGGTAGCCCGGCTCGGCTCGCCGTATGTGGTGGGGTCCTTTTGGGAGGTTGACGCTACCGGAACCATAACAATAAAAGAGAATCGTGCCAATTCAACAGGGATAGATCAAAGAGAGAAAGGAGAGAAAAAGTCCGTCTGTGATAGAAGAAAAAAAAGTCGTTGCTGTCCACAAGCTGACCCCGCAATCATCTCAAACACTCTAATCCACAGTCATAAAAGTCACACACACATTCCTACGCATACACACATCCATACATTCCTTTTCACTCATTTCCACATTCACTCGATCACCCCCCTTTTTACACCCACACCTAGTCAACCTGCTTGATGGTATGACAGCTTGGCCATTCCCACCCCATTTCACCTCGTCTTCACGAAATGACCTTGGGCCATGTTTGGCCTAATAAATATATCTCATGGCCCCCTTACGCAGTCCTATGTCCGTCTAAAAGTCTTTGGAGGACAGCGGCCTCGGCATCCTGAAAAGATTATCCTCCATTATCCACGCACACCAACCCCAATAAATGCTACTCTAGCAAGACATAATTGCTTCAAATGTGTACAAATTGAACAATTTCATTTTTATTACCCTTAATTCCTAACATTAATTTCATGATCCTAAATCTATATTTGCTGAAGGCATTCTAAATTTTAACAACTAATAAAATAATTTCTAAGGCAAAAAAGTGAATTGGTTAAATATTATATATATATTGATATTTACATATTTGGGTGTGGCATTTGTCCCTAACAAAATTGCCCAAAAATCAGCTCACCCATACGCACTCGTAACAAAGATTAAAAATTGTAGTATTCAAATACTTTGGCAACAAATATGCCTGACCGGCCACGCTGTAGCGCAATTAAACGCAAGCCATCAGCTGTGCTGTGTTTGCCTCACCGCCCAAAACAATCTTTAAAAATGCACTCACCTGTCGATCGATGTTGGCGCCAGCATAGTCGACGAGCTGAAAGTTTACGCTAGAAATGGGAGGGACTAATATTTGAGGGCATACATAGCCAGTTGGCATTAATCAACTTGACCAAAAGGGGTAGATTTTACGTCATTCTTTTGCTCGAGTAGATGTGGTTGACGTGATTTTGGGTGTTTGCTACAGATTAGTTTATTGATTTAAATAAATGAACAAATGCAAGCCATATGGGCTGCCTAGCAAACGTTCGGAAGGAACCACAAAAGAAATTGCCACCCAAAAGAGCAAAAGAGTGTGATATCTATTAATAGCTTTGCAGCTGGACTCCTATGCCTACAAGCCGGTCTTCGTTGCACCCGAATTCGTAAGCGCCAGCGCCGAGTCGCAAAGTGCAGAGGCTGTGCTCTGCTCTCGGATTCTCCCACGCAGCTGTCGTCCGCTCACTTTGTCCAGAGAGGGGGGGGTGGGGAATAGAACGAAAGGGGAATCGGCCGGTGCTCGCTATTCAGCAAGGGAGAGTGCGATTGTATATTCAGCTGCAACTGGTGGCCGCTGAGTTTGGGGGTGGATGACCTCTTTCGGCGCAGCCGCAACGGCTTTTGCTTTTGCGCGTTGGTCAAAAATTAGCACCAAAAAAAATCCACTGTTTTTGCTGTTGTTGTTGTTGTTGTGGGGCATGTAAATGTTGCTGCTGCTGGTGTATGCTGGCGCTTGTGTTTGTTGTAAAGATGGTCTATTTCACTTTGTGTTTGTTGTAAATTATCGTTTATTTTGTTTGTTTTGTGTTTGTTTGGAGCGTCTTTTCGTTAAGCCGGTTTGCTTTAGGTTGACGTGTATTGGCCGCAAAGATTGCACACACGAAATGGACACCCCCGTGTGGTTAAAAGGTTTAATTGTTAACAAATGCTTAAACCACTGCAACGCACTCTCGCCACTCCACAGAATTTATTATTTTTCGGTCGCGCCTTTCCGAATTGAAGTGGAAATCTAGACTGATTGTTGACCGGTGGCCGACAAGCAGTGGACCTCCGCTGTGATCTGCTTCGTGTCTCTTCAAACTGGTGCGAGGGGGGCTAATTTACTTCTAGGCTCACGTAACAGGCTCGGACCCGTCGATGTCCTGCACATGGAACGTGTCCGCAAAAAAATTCATACGGAGCCTGACTCATCTGTTCCTTGTCCAGCACAAACACGTGTGGCCTCGACCCACGACCTGATCCGAATATTCTCATGCTTTACTGTGTGCGCTAGCCGGGATATTTCTGTCTTCTAGGCTATAAACAAATCCTTGGCGTGATATACGCCTATACTCTGGCCCGTACTGTTGCCCAACTCATACAAAGAATTCCCCTTCTTTCGCAGTACTACACATCGGATTCGGTTAGGCCCCAGTTTCGCGTTATATCCATCGGCCTTGCAGCTTTGCTTGAAATTTCGCCGATACACCACTTGACCCACCGCGAACTGTATTTCCTTACAACGGGTGTTGTATGCTTTTTCTCCCCGCCGATGCGCTGCTTCCAATTCCTGATGAACCTTTTCTCGCAGTATTTGCATCTTGTCGCCTTGCTGTACAACAGCAATGTCCCCAGCCAGCAAACTACCAAGACGTCGTAGTATAGGGTACGCCGTAGCATGCTGCACCATCTGCGTTCCAAACATGGCATAAAATGGTTCCGTGCCTATGCCCATGTGTAGTCCGCTACGTAAAGCACACGCTACTTGGCTCAAATGCTGATCCCAAGTACGTTGATCTCCATCAATCCAAGTACGCAACATCTGCAATACGGAACGGTTCACCCTTTCAGCTGCGTTGGCCTGTGGTGAATAAAATCCTGTTCGCATATGTTGAACCCCATATCTCTTCATTAGGTCTGCGAACGCTGCCGAGACAAATTGTTTTCCGTTGTCTGAATGGATAAATTCGGGCACGCCAAATACATGGAAAATTTGTCGTTCCAAAAAGTTGGTCACCTCGCCCGCTACAGCCTTTCGCATTGGTTGCAACCAAACAAATTTGGTGAAGTGATCCAGGCAGACAAAGATGACAGTATTCCCAGCTCTCGTGCGTGGATATGGTCCCATAAAATCGATGTATAAACGCTGAAGTGGACGCTCTGTCATCTGCTGCCGACCCATTGGGGGTCTTCCACTCTTGTTGCTGGGCTTATTAAGCTTACACGCCTCACATTCCTTAACCACCTTTTGGACTTCTGTAACCATTCCTGGCCAATAATATTTCTGCCTCAGGCGAGCTAACGTTTTGTGGATGCCACCATGTCCAGCTGTTCTGGCGTGGTGAGCACGTTCTGCTAGCTCTCTTTGCAATGCCTGCGGCACCCACAGCTTCCAAGCTCGATCTTCCTGTACGACATCTCCGGACCGGAATTCAGTGCGTTTGTAAACATATCCGTCCGATATGCACACCTCAGGCAGCTCCTTTTCGCGCTCCTTGACCATTTCCAGAAGCAACAGATACTCTGGAGCTTTAAAAGCTGCGGACTGTAGATCCAACTCATCGGAACTGGAGATTTGAAGTGCATCCATGTAGATCCTGGACAATGTATCGGGTACCACGTTTTGTGTCCCCTTTCGATGTTCAATCTCGAAGTCGAAAGCTTGTAGTTTTAGGCTCCACCTTGCCAACCTGCCGGTCAGATCTTTCTGACCCATAAGCCATTTAAGGCTGGCATGATCGGTAATGATTTTGAACGGCATCCCGTCCACATACGCTCGCCATTTCTGCACACATAAAACTGCTGCGAAACATTCCAGTTCCGTAATATTGTAATTACGCTGGGCCTTATTCAGTTTGGCTGACATAAATGCAATGGGTCGCTCATTTCCCTCATCATCAAGCTGAAATATCACACCTCCAACTCCCATTGTAGACGCATCACACTGAATTACGAATGGCCTCGAGAAGTTGGCGGTTATCAGCACCGGCGCCGTCACCAAAGCAGTTTTGAGGGCTTCAAAGGACTTTCGACCTTCTTCTGTTAGTGCGAAGTGGCGTATTCGCTCTTTGGAGAGGCTGTCGTGCAGAGGCGCTGCAATGGTGGCATAGTCCTTCACAAACCTCCTATACCAACCAGTCATACCCAGAAAGCGTCGTAGTTGTTTTGCAGACTTTGGTTCAGGAAATCCCTGCACGGCGATAATTTTCCCCTCATCCGTCTTGATTTCCCCTCCTCCCACAACATAACCTAGGTACTTGGCCTGACGGTAACAAAACTTGCTTTTTTCGACATTGATCGTCAGCTGTGCCGCAGCCAAACAACCGCTAACCTTTTCTAGCATCTCCAGGTGGTCTTCGAATGTTGCCGAGCATACTAAAAGATCATCTAAATAGACGAATACGTTTTCACGGAGCGCTGACGGTATCACCTTGTCCATCAATCTGCACATGCGCTGGGCTGCATTGCACAGACCGAACGGCATCACTGTGAACTGATATAGGGGTCTTCCTGCCACAGTAAACGCGGTTTTCTCTCGACTTTTTCGCTCTAACGGTACCTGCCAGAATGCATCCTTCAGATCAATGGCCGATATGTAGTAGGTATCCTGAAGGCGGCCGATAATTCCTTCTATGTGTGGAAGTGGATAAGCATCCTTGACCGTCCGCTCGTTAACTTTCCTGGCATCCAGACAGAGTCTGTTTTTAGGACCTTTTTGCACCAACGTGACCGGAGAGCTCCAGCTACTGTTACTCTCCTCAATGACCCCGAGGCTCAGCATTCTATCCAGCTCAGCATACACAAGGATCTGCTTTGCAGGAGAAATAGGGTAGTGCCTTTGTTTTACAGGTAGCTGCTCGTTATGCACTTCGATAACATGCTCCTCCAGCGTGGTTTTTCCTAGTCCTAGCGTGGCAAAAGACGGAAAAGTTTTCTTGACTCGTTCCAGCTGCTCGATCTGGTCTGGTAGCAAAATATGGGGCTCATATGCTGTTTGAGGCGGATTTGGATCATCTAAGGCTGTCAGCTCACTGACATGGACTGGAAGTTCTTCAACATCTTTTTCTGGCTGTGCTCCTGTTCGCCCAATTACGGCCAAGTTAAACGCTCGCCAGAACCCTATCCCAAAATAGAATGATTGCTGCAGTTCTGGGACTATCAGGAACTCCAAATCTTTAACTTCGCCCTCCCACAGCACTGGCAGGGATATTATGCCTCGCACCGCTGTTTCTCCTCCATCTGCAGTGCGAACTTGTTGCCCTTTGAGGTGCCTCACCCTGTCTTCTCGACCCTTCAAAAAGTCTTCTGCACCGTTTCCTATGCAATTAGCGCTTGCTCCAGAATCCAGCAACGCCAACACTTCCTCTCCATCTACCTTCGTTTTTGCATATAAACGATTATCCTTCTGGATCGATACTACAGACGCTATTGTGACTCCTTTTAGTGCTTGAATATCCTTATCCCGTTGCCTAAGTTTCTGTATTTTCCGGTATTTTCTGTTTTCTGATAGTGGCTCTTCTTCTCCAAATATTCTAGCCCGCGCCTCCTCATATTCTAATTGCCGCTGGTGCAGACTCTTCTTCGAAGAAATCTGCCGAGGAGGGGGCTGTGAAAGTCCTTTTAGGGGTTTTTCGGGTTCGGGGTTCCCTGCGCAGGGGCTCCCATTGCTCCTGGCAGGCTTTTCCCTAAAAACTTGGGGTCTACATTTAAATATGACCTCGACTGGCCACAAGCAAAACAATGCGACTCATGAATTGCAGACTTACAAACTTCCATCTGTGAACCTAAGACCTGTTTTTTGTAAAAGTCGCTGGGCAGTCCACATGTGAAGCATAGGTACATGTGGAATGGCGATGAGCAATAGGACTCGCCTCCTGTTGCTTTACTCCTGCGCGGGTCTGGTAGGGGTGTATCTCTAGCTCCCATTGGTCGCTGTCCTCGTTGAAAGGCTTCCACTTCCACCACTTCTTCTTGCTCCACTTGCAACTCGGCGACGTTTCGTCCTGCAACCTTATTCCGGTGGTCCTTGATCCACTTCTCCGCTCTTGATCCCTCTCTTCTAAGGTCTGCCAAGGTCCTGGTGGGTACTGAGTACAGTAGGCTACCCATCTGGCTACTCAGGTTATCTTTTATGATACGCACAAGCTCACTCTCCGGCATCTTTACAACCAACTTGAAATTTAAATTGTGGACGTCGGTATAGAAATCTTCAAACCTCTCTCCTGGCTGTTGTTTCCTCTCCATGATGGCTTTAATAACAGCGTAGTCGGAATCTGCTGTGGAGAATGCTGCGGTCAATTCCGTTTTCAGTTCATCGTAGCCGAACACTTCGTCCTTGTCGTGATCCTCTCGCAACTGCCAATACCATTTAGCTGCTGCTCCAGACAATAAGAAATGGAATTCGTTGAAAAGCTGGTACTTGGTGATGAAATACTGCTCCCGCATTTTATCCACCCGAAAGATGAAACTTTGCACCGTCATCCCTTTCTCCGAGCCGTCAAACTTTAGGTTCCATCTATCGATGGGCATCTTTTGTGACCTATCCAGCTCTGTCGAGCTTCCCACTGAACTTCTCGGTTTCGGAGTCTGCTGGACGTCCAGGTTGCCAGCCGCTCTTGTTGCCTGAGTTTGTGGCTCCTGTCTGACGACGTTCTCATCAAATCCTACTCGACGCTGCACTGTCTGAAATTGCATTGGAGCTGGAGTTGAGGCAGTTTGCATTATTCCACCTTGCGCTGTTAGTACATGGTTCCCCAAGGATAACTCCATATCAATCACCCGGTTCGATAGGTCTTCTATTTGCGTTCGTAGATCCGACAGGACTCGTACTACCGCCTGGTTCTGAGACATAATCCCTGTTAAAACCTGATTAATGGGAGCCCCTGTCTGATTGTCGGCTGCACCTTCAAACTCGCCAGTCAACAACGACACATTCTCTTCTAAGCCCTCCGCTTCTGTTGGTCCCGCCCTGGACAAATTTTCTCCGCCTTCTCCGTTTGTGCTCATCGTGCTGCACTGGAAATCAGCCAAAGTACCCAATTGACTCAATCTACTCAAAAAACTTATTGAATGCTCGTGCTCCTCTTGTACTTCCTCTGACTGACGCTGAAGAGGTTTTCGCAGATTCGTCTTGCGAGCCGGGTCGGGCAATTCCAATAGAACGCCAGCGGGATCGTCTTTTGGCAAGGCTTGCTTTGCGCTGCGTGTTAAGCGGCCGACGTCTGGAGGGGACGAAATTTGGGCTTGGCTACTAGTCGGCTTCTCCATTCAACGCTTGAAACCTATCTAATCTTCTAATACTTTCAAGAAACCACTACCAAAACAAACCTAAATATATAAATGTTCTACCGATATTGGAAGAATTCAGTTTCCATTCAATAAAAGACAAAAAAAAACAAGCTGAATAAATTTAATAAATATTTATAAGAAAAATTAAAGAAGAAAAAAAAATGTTTTTTTTCTTTTCCTCTCACTCCTGGAATAAATATAATAATTATCTGGAGGAAAAAAAAAATGTTTAATTAACAATAAAAAAAATATAGAAAAAATATAAATATATAAAAAAAAGATAAATATGTAGAAAAATATAAATATAATAAAAAAAGAAAATATATATAAATGAAAAATATAAAAAAAAAGATAAATATAAAAAAAAGTATATTCATATAATAACTGGGGTTGGTGTGCTTAGATCGTCTGAAGAGTGTCCTTCAGGATTAACCGTGCACATTGCTGTCCGATCTGTCCTTAAAAAAAATCTAAAAATGTCCGCCCCATCCCTCCCAATTTGCTAAACAAAATTTGGCCGCATCTGGACACTGCCTCATCTCTCAAACGGCTCACCGTCTTAAGAGAGTAGCTAGCTCCTTGTGCTGCCTCTCCTATTAGCTGACCCACAGCCTCAGCGCCTGCACACTGTGCACCAAATAACGCGTTGCTGTTGCCGATTGCTTTAACATTTTAGTCAAAAAAAAAACAAACAAAAATATTAAACAAATGAAACCTAACCAAAAAAAATGTTACTGAAATCGAAAATATAACCAAAAAAAATTCTCCGGAACTTGCAACTACAGCCAACTCAACCCCTCGTGACTTTTAGCCTCTCGCAGGGGCGTGGCATGACTATCTGCCGTGCTCTGACGCTATGGTTTTTCCATTAAGGTTTGTGCCTCACAGTCCGAGGATTCAAAAATCGCCCGTTTTGGTAACACACCCCTCAGAGTCACAAAACAAAACACAAAAATTCCAGAAAACAAAAACAACTGATAGAAAAAATAGATGAATTTAAAGTCCGTCCTTGCACAAACGTTGGGCGCCAACTGTTATGTTCCTTGGGTCAAAGGTCGTCAACGATCACCTGGTTTCGGCACGGTGGTAGCCCGGCTCGGCTCGCCGTATGTGGTGGGGTCCTTTTGGGAGGTTGACGCTACCGGAACCATAACAATAAAAGAGAATCGTGCCAATTCAACAGGGATAGATCAAAGAGAGAAAGGAGAGAAAAAGTCCGTCTGTGATAGAAGAAAAAAAGTCGTTGCTGTCCACAAGCTGACCCCGCAATCATCTCAAACACTCTAATCCACAGTCATAAAAGTCACACACACATTCCTACGCATACACACATCCATACATTCCTTTTCACTCATTTCCACATTCACTCGATCACCCCCCTTTTTACACCCACACCTAGTCAACCTGCTTGATGGTATGACAGCTTGGCCATTCCCACCCCATTTCACCTCGTCTTCACGAAATGACCTTGGGCCATGTTTGGCCTAATAAATATATCTCATGGCCCCCTTACGCAGTCCTATGTCCGTCTAAAAGTCTTTGGAGGACAGCGGCCTCGGCATCCTGAAAAGATTATCCTCCATTATCCACGCACACCAACCCCAATAAATGCTACTCTAGCAAGACATAATTGCTTCAAATCTGTACAAATTGAACAATTTCATTTTTATTACCCTTAATTCCTAACATTAATTTCATGATCCTAAATCTATATTTGCTGAAGGCATTCTAAATTTTAACAACTAATACAATAATTTCTAAGGCAAAAAAAGTGAATTGGTTAAATATTATATATATATATTGATATTTACATATTTGGGTGTGGCATTTGTCCCTAACAAAATTGCCCAAAAATCAGCTCACCCATACGCACTCGTAACAAAGATTAAAAATTGTAGTATTCAAATACTTTGGCAACAAATATGCCTGACCGGCCACGCTGTAGCGCAATTAAACGCAAGCCATCAGCTGTGCTGTGTTTGCCTCACCGCCCAAAACAATCTTTAAAAATGCACTCACCTGTCGATCGATGTTGGCGCCAGCATAGTCGACGAGCTGAAAGTTTACGCTAGAAATGGGAGGGACTAATATTTGAGGGCATACATAGCCAGTTGGCATTAATCAACTTGACCAAAAGGGGTAGATTTTACGTCATTCTTTTGCTCGAGTAGATGTGGTTGACGTGATTTTGGGTGTTTGCTACAGATTAGTTTATTGATTTAAATAAATGAACAAATGCAAGCCATATGGGCTGCCTAGCAAACGTTCGGAAGGAACCACAAAAGAAATTGCCACCCAAAAGAGCAAAAGAGTGTGATATCTATTAATAGCTTTGCAGCTGGACTCCTATGCCTACAAGCCGGTCTTCGTTGCACCCGAATTCGTAAGCGCCAGCGCCGAGTCGCAAAGTGCAGAGGCTGTGCTCTGCTCTCGGATTCTCCCACGCAGCTGTCGTCCGCTCACTTTGTCCAGAGAGGGGGGGTGGGGAATAGAACGAAAGGGGAATCGGCCGGTGCTCGCTATTCAGCAAGGGAGAGTGCGATTGTATATTCAGCTGCAACTGGTGGCCGCTGAGTTTGGGGGTGGATGACCTCTTTCGGCGCAGCCGCAACGGCTTTTGCTTTTGCGCGTTGGTCAAAAAATTAGCACCAAAAAAAATCCACTGTTTTTGCTGTTGTTGTTGTTGTTGTGGGGCATGTAAATGTTGCTGCTGCTGGTGTATGCTGGCGCTTGTGTTTGTTGTAAAGATGGTCTATTTCACTTTGTGTTTGTTGTAAATTATCGTTTATTTTGTTTGTTTTGTGTTTGTTTGGAGCGTCTTTTCGTTTAGCCGGTTTGCTTTAGGTTGACGTGTATTGGCCGCAAAGATTGCACACACGAAATGGACACCCCCGTGTGGTTAAAAGGTTTAATTGTTAACAAATGCTTAAACCACTGCAACGCACTCTCGCCACTCCACAGAATTTATTATTTTTCGGTCGCGCCTTTCCGAATTGAAGTGGAAATCTAGACTGATTGTTGACCGGTGGCCGACAAGCAGTGGACCTCCGCTGTGATCTGCTTCGTGTCTCTTCAAACTGGTGGGGGGGGTTTTTTTTTTTTTTTTCTTTCCTCTCTCCCCAAAAAAAAAAAAAAAAAAAAAATAAGTTGTGGGGGGGGGGGGGGACAAAAAAACACAGGGGAAGAAAAGGGGGGGGGGGGGGAGGGGGGGGGGTGGGGGTGGGTGGGGTAATAAAAAAAAAAAAAAAAAGAGAGAGAAAAGAGAAAGAAAAAGTTGGTTTTTCGGGGGGGGGGGGGGTGGGTTCGTGGGGGGTTGGGTTGGTTTGTGGGTTGGTTCGGGGGTGAAGCCCGTTTGGGGGGGGGAGCCGGCTCTGCTGCTGTTGTTGTTGCTGCTTCTGCTGATGTTGTTGTTGTTGTAACGGCGTCTGAAACGATATGTACGTGAAGGGGGAAAATGAAAGAAATAGATAGAGGGTAAAATTTAAGGAGATGTAGAGCTAGTCGGGGGCCAGACCCAGGAAGGAGGCTACCTCGACTGGGTGGGTGCCAGGGTGGTGGGGTTGCGAGGGCACTCGAAGAGATGTCTGGTGTCGTGAGGAGTGAGGCCACACTTAGGGCATTCGTCCAGGATTTCCGGGTTTATTCTAGCTAGGTAGCTATTTAGTAGCTGGGATTTCCCAGACCGTAGCTGTGCCAGTGAGGTCCTTACCGTTCGTGGGAGCGTGAGTTCCGACGAGTCGAAGGGTGGGGGTCTGCCCCCAAAACTATATTGGGCTGGTACGCTGTGATGGCCTCAGCTACGATGGCAGTGTGTGCCATTTGTTTTGCCTCTGCGCCAACAGTTGTGGAGTGTGGGTTTCTTTCTCCTTGCTCCATGCGCTTCCTGCTATTGCTTTCAGCACTTTAGTCCTGCTCCTGACTTTCTTTAAAACTCCCTCCGATTGTTTAGCGAAGGTAAAAAGAGAATTAAATGTTACTGCAAGGATTTTGAGATTATTCACAGTAGGGATAGGTTGTCCGTCGATGTTAATGTCGAGGAACTGTATAACTTCCTTCGTCCAAGTGGTAAGGAGTGTGGCAGATGATTTAGCGGCGGAGAGGCTGAGGTTGCGGTCTTTGAAGAATTGTGCGAGGCAAGGAAGGTAGGTGTTGGGCCTTTGCTCGAGTTCACCGACATCTCTGGCAGTAGTGATTATCGAGCAGTCGTCCGCGTACGTGATGATTTTCACTTCCGGGGGGGGGAGTAATTCCGGACACGTATGTGTTGAAGAGCAAGGGAGACAGAACACCGCCTTGATGTACTCCCTGCTTTATGAGACGCGTCTTCGACTGCTTACCCCGGAAGTCGATGTGAGCTTGTCTTCCCGACAAGTAGTTGGCCATCCACCTGGTAAGCCGGTTAGGGAGGCTGCTGTTGAAGAGGTCCTGGAGGAGAGTGGTGTGGCTAACCATGTCGAAGGCTTGATAGAGGTCCAGAGCCACAACAATGGATCTCTCATGGGGGCGGGTGCTATTGAGACCACTGGCTATGGCGGCGGTTAACTCACAGAGAGCCGTGGTAGTGCTGTGGCCCGATCTGAAGCCATGTTGGTGAGTGGCAGAAGGAAGGTGTTCCTTAAGATGGGGCAACAGCAAGGACTCTAGGATCTTAATCACCGGGGAGAGAAGCGTGATCGGCCGATAGGATGAGCCTTGGTCCGCTGGTTTACCAACCTTCAAGATTGGTATCTTTCCAGTCTTCCAGATACTGGGGATATCAAGAGTCCTGAGGCACAAGTTGAAAACGATGCCCAGCGGCCCGAGGTGCTTTAGCATAATGGTCGCTAGCCCATCGGGTCCGATGGCTTTGGAGGGTTTGGCACATTTAATGGCCAGTTCTGTTTCCTCAGTGCTGAAGGACACCAGTTCCTCATCGATGCGGAGTCTACGAATCTTGCGGTCAATCTTTCTTTTGCTTCGGTCTGGACGTTTGAGGTGCGCAATGAACTGCCTGTTGAAAGCAGTTGCACATTTGGTGGCATCAGATGGTGTAGTGCTTCCAAACAAGCTTCGGTGCTTGACTCGAATACCTCCCAATCTGCCTTACAAAAGTTCACAAAGGTGCGGGCTTCTGGTGTTATGAAGTCCGCATCCTTTGTTACTCTAATCGAGATTGGGATGTGATTCGTACCAAGCGCTATGTCCGCATGCCATGTGGTGTTGGTGGTTAGGGCAGGGCTGACGATGGTTAGGTCAGGCGAGCTATTGCAGTTCGCAGTGATGCGGGTGGGATGGTCCTCATTTATGACGCAAAAATCCGAGGAGTCGATTTTTTCTTCCAGTAGGTTTCCACGGGCGTCACAACCGATTTCCGAGAACCACGCATCACTGTGAGCGTTTAGGTCCCCCACCAGTATCCTGAGGTCTCCTGTGAGTAGGTGCTGGATTTCTGGGCGGAAGCCCGTTCTACAGGCTGACACAGGGGGAATGTATATATTCAGGACCTCTATCTCGTCCTCTCCGCTTCGCAATGCGATGCCTAGTACTTCTCTGTGCTCATCATTGATGACCACGTTTAAGGGTCGGTAATTAACCAAGTGGTGGATAATGAAGGCTAGTCCTCCTCCTTTATTACGTTCGCGGTCCTGGCGCAGGATGGAGTAGTTGGCGGAAGATGAAAGCGCGTTCCTAGGGGTGAGCTTCGCCTCCTGGATAGTGGCAAGCATTATTCCCTTCCGTTCCATGTAGGCAGTTAGCTCAACAATCTTTCTGCTTAGTCCATTCCACTGGAGGAGCAAGAAGTCTTTAGGCACGGAGGTGGTAGCGGTTTGGGCGGTTGTGGTGCGTCGAAGGTGGCGTGCACGACTTAATCCTGGGCTAGTGCTCGCAGTCCTGGGACCGGGTCCTGCATTACTGGGATAGTTATGGGGGGGCTGGGTAAGATTTGGGGGGAGGCGGGGCGGAGCAGGTGGCACAGACAAAGCTGATGTCATAGTCCTGATGCTTGGCAAGGCCAGAGCATCGTAGGTGACACCAGTCTTTACAACTGTTGCAGAGAACGGAGCAGACACCTCGAGTGATGCGCTTTGCACACACCGAGCACCAGTAGGTCCTGGGCCCCGGACTTGCTTCTACATCACCGGTGCCTGATCAGACTACTCCGAGCAAACAGGCCGGCGTTGCTTGCTCAGTAAGTGAAAAAACATAGGATAGCATAAGTAAAGAGGTGATACGTACATATCTTCAGGTTTTCCGGAATTGGCAATCCTTGGGCATTGGGTTGTCCACTGCGTCGATTCCGGGACAGAGACCCAATTGCCGTGGGAACCGCTGCTGTTGTTGTTGCTGATGTTGCTGCTGCTGCTGTAGCCAAGAAGCTTTACACTGCGACTTTGGCCTTGATCCCATGGGCTCCTTTCCTCCAGGCACTATGCCTGTCTGCCACACCCATGGGCACTGCCGCTCCTCAGTAGCCGAATGCGTTTCGGCTTCCTCCTCAGATGGCGGCTCCTCCACCCAGGGCTTCCCTTCTATGGCCATCAGACTCGGTGGTGCGACCGGCTCCGACCATGCCACCATCGTGGTGACCTGGTGGACGCGCCATCCGTCTACCACCGTGGTCTGCCACACCTGGGTCGCTGATGGTGGTTGCCACCCGCCATCCCCTAGTGTCTGCTTCTCCTCCGCTTACTCTGCTGCTCCTTCTCCGCTTCTTTCTTCTGCTCCTTCTCTGTCTCCTCGCTCATCTCCTTTCTAATCCTGGTCTCCTCCTCCTGCCACCTGTGGTTGTTCGACACCAGGTCGCACTCCTTATCCGATCCTGAGTCGAAGCTCCACCAGCCCTACTGTTCGTCGTGGTATTCCAGGCTCAGACCATCCCTCGGCTTGGAGATTAGTGGCGATGCCATTATCTGCAGCACTGGTGTTCTGCTCTGCTGCGGCCCGCACCGCTTGCCAACACCAACGAACGACAATCGCATCCTCCCGTGTAGTGTTCAGCTCTGGGACTGTCAATTTTAGCTGCTGCTGTTTGCTAAAATATCAATTCATTGCACGACTAAGTTCGAGAGTGCGCATTCTTGCTGTGCTCGGGTCCAGCTCGTCGGATTGGTCGGAGTTCTTTCTTCCCTAGTCGTACGGTTTGCGCTGCCACATTTAATAATAATGCGCGAATTTGAAAACAACCAAAAAATCTAAATAATGAGAAAATAACTAAAATTAACCATAAACGGAGGCGCCGGCACGCCAAAAGAAAGGAAGCTGGGAGATAATACCTGATCTTTACCCTCCCGACCTTGACAAACGTTCTAACTCTTTTTACGTTGTCCCTATAGTAAAGGATTTTACCCCTTTATATCATTTTGTGAGAGTTGTGCATGAGTGCTAGACAGACCATCAAATCGGTTTAAGAATTCATTTTAATTCGTAGTGACCATTCAAGTTTTAATTATAAGTAGATTGAGCTTAATCATTCTAACTATTATTAATGTAAGAAAAGAAAAAAATTAAAGGTAATGTTGTTATGGATAGCGACCTTTGTTTATTATTTGGGATTTTTTAGCTGGCTCGAGGTCAATGTTTTTTACGTGCATATTAAAAACAAACAAACACAAGTTTTGATTTTCCAATATATTTCAACCCCTTCGGGATTCGTCTTCAGGAAAAAAAGCACAGCGTCCGCTCAGTCAGCTGTGGAGTTGAAAACTGTGGAGTCAGCTGCCGACCACCAGCGTCGTCTGTTCTGCTCAAAGCTAAACCCACCCTGCTTATGCTCTCTGAGAGTGAGAGAGTGTAAGATCGAACTCCTGAGAGAGACCAAGAGAGAGTTGGCTAGCCTTGCCTACTACAATTCGGCCGTCTTCTTTGTATTGTGTTGGCTCTTTCTCTTTGCTGTTGTAATATAGTTCATTTTTGCTGGGACATTGTTTGATACTTCTGTGCTGAGTGTTAATCAACGCATATTCGACGTCCTCGACTACATTGTCCCAATAAATTCCTTTTTCCGGTTCAGCCATTTTCGCTATCATGGGTCCTAGGCTCCTGTTTATCCTTTCTACTTATCCATTGGCCTGAGGAGAACCAGTCGCTATCTCAACATGCTTTACATTGCACTCTTTCATAAACGTTTCAAATTCTGTTGATGTGAAACAACTTCCTCTGTCCGATATAATACATCTTGGCCTGCTATAAGCCCTAAAATAGTCTTTTAATGCTTGTATTACTTCTCTGGTATTTGTTGTCTTTGTGGTGTATAACCTAACATATTTGGTAAACGCAGCAACCACCACAAAAATATGTTTCCTGACTCTACCTGAATCTACTGGTCCATAATGGTCAATATGAACGATTTCAAAAGGTTTGTTACCTTTTGGAATACTATTCAAAAATCCCTCCCCTTTTCCGTCTTTTGGTGAGAATGCAACACATCTCAAACAATTTCCTATGTGTTTTATAGCTTATAGAAACCAATAACTTTTTTTTATCGCATCTATCTGTCTCAGCCTATATGACCCAAATCATCATGGTACTTGTATAGAACACGATTTTCCATTTCTCTTGGCACATAAAATAACAGTCTCTTATAATTTGTTTTCCTGTATACTACTCCATTTCTCATCTCATACAATTTATGCTCTGACTTTTCCAATAACTCCTTTACTTTCTTTAATTCTGTATCTTTTGCTTGGCAAATAACCAGATTATCTTCAAAGCTGTTAGTTTCAAATATCATTATATTGGGGGCTCTACTCAATGCATCGACATGCTGCATTCGTTTTCCCGATCTGTGACTTAACTCGTAGTCATATTCCTGTAACTCCAACGCCCATCTAGCTATCCTTGAATTTAATTCTATTCTATTCAAGGTGAGAGTAAGTGAGTTGCAATTAGTAATGATTTTAAAAAATTTTCCTTGTTAATAAACCCTGAATCTGTGCAATGCATATATTATTGCCAACGTCTCAAGCTCAAAACTATGATATTATGATTTTACCTCAGTCGTTCGCTTCGAAAAATAAAATATCGGATGTAATTTCTTATCATTTTTCTTCTGTAATAACACAGCACCAAATCCCATTGCACTCGCATCACAATGTAACTCTATGTCATCTCTGTGGTCATAAATCGATAAAACTGGTGCTTCCAACAGTTTTTCTTTGAGATTCAGAAAGCACTCCATTTCTTTTTCTTCGAATTGAAATGGTTTGTCCTTTTTCAAAAGATCATACAGGGGTTTAGCAATCCTTGAAAAATCCTTTATAAATCTTTGAAAGTACGAACAAAGCCTTAAGAAACTCTTAACTGCCTGTGTCTTATCAGGTACTGGAAAATTTCGAATCGCATCCAACCCTTTATCGTCAGCTCTTATGCCATCGCCCGTTATCAAATATCCCAAATATTTAACGCTCGACTGTAAAAATTCGCATTTATCCATGCGAAGTTCCAACTTATTCTGCACTTACTTTTGAATACTTCTTCCAACGTTTCCAAATGTTCCATAACATTGTCACTCGCTACCCTAATGTCATCCATATACACTGCTGACTTCACTGCTCCTGATCAAGTCCTCAAATATTTTGTTAATGAACCTTTGAAAGACGGCTGGTGCGTTTTTTAGACCCATTGGCATCCTTAACAACTCGAATTGCCCTAGAGGAGTCGTAAACGCGGTGTACTTTACCGAGTCTTCATTAACAAACACATGAAAATACCCATTTTTTAAATCCAACTTCGAGAAAATTTTTTTGTTTACCAACTTATCCAACAAGTCGTCAATCAATGGTAGTGGATAATTATCTTTTATCATTCTCTTGTTTAAAATCCTGAAATCAACACATAATCGTAGATCTTCCGTTTTCTTTTTCACTAACAATACTTGAGATGCATACTCCGACTCACTAGGTTGAATGACACCCTTTTCCAAATACTCATCTAACAGTTTCTGCAACTTTTCTTTCTCTACGTATGACAATCGTCTCGGTGAACAACTAAACGGTTTGTGTTTCTCTAAACTCAACTGAATTTCGCATCTCACTAACGGTTGATCATTTTCTCAAACTGACTCTTAACTTTGTAGCTCATATTGTCGCCAACACTATATACCGATTCTTTGTCATCGCTGCTTATCTGAAACAATCCCAACATATCCTTTTCAAAATTTTCTGATTGCTTTTCTTTCATATTTTTATGCGTCCTATTTTCTTTCCCTTTAACAATCGCATTCATAGCTTCCTTAACATTATTCTCAACCACTAGGTTCATGTTTACTTCTCTTCCATTTGCCTTAAAGACCGAATCATTTTCCTTTTCATCTGTTCCATTATTTACAGTAACAGTTTCAGTAGGACTAACAGTTTTCAGTTCCTTGTATACAGTAACAGTTTCGCTTACCGTATCCACACTAACGTTTTCATAATTTTGGATTTCTTCATTTGCATCCGCTTTAACAACTTCATTTTCCTTTTCATAACTACCAATAACAATTTCATGAATCTTTTCTTTGCTAACAACTTCCTCAGTTGTATCGTTGCTCACACCCTCTTTAACACTTTATGGGTTTACTAACGTAACCATTTTCAAGGCATTTAAATCAATATTTAAATCGCACGCATCCATAAAATCTCTTCCAAGAATCACTTCGTGGATCATAGATTCGTTTTCCACAACAATTAGGTAAAAATAAATCTTTATTGTCATTTTCATAATGAAACACAAAATTTTTCCACGTGTTTTAAGCCGACTTTCATTCAGGCCATAATATGATTTCTTTACTGGATGAAACTTCGCCTCTGCAATGCCTTCTGCAAGCATTATTTTATCTTCGAAGTAGGCCGCAAAATTCTCGCTCGGTTGCCATTTGCGAGCCTCAAATTGTCGTCTCATATCTACTTTGGAAATTTTCTTTCCAAACGCTTCGATCAGTTGATCGCACAGGTTGTCAACGGGCTCAAATATTCGTGTTTCCTCAGCATGCAGGATTGTGCCACCCCTTTCATTTTGCCTATGAATAGCATATGCAGATAAGCATTGTTCAGTTTGTAAATTTTGCCAATGTTTTTTAACTGCACAATCCATTTGTTGGCACATGACATGCCATTGAAATCAACTAAGACTTCTTTAGCCAAGCCATGGAGAGCGATGCATTGCCATTAGCGGCGTTACCAGCGGAGGCATTGCCATTAGCGGCGTTATCAGTGGCGGCATTGCCACCTGCGCTGTTTTGATTGCTTTGTATCGATGTGTTGAAAGCATTGCCAGCTGGAGGTCTGTCGGGGGATGGGGAAAAAGAACATGACGGCACACGGATCAACACTTTTTTTTTCAAACACTTCACAATAAATCAGCCGACGATTGGGTCTGGCGAAGGGGGTGACATGGGCATAATGTCGTACGTGGTGACACAACACACAAATCGCACAAAAAAAACACCGGGTTGGGCGGCTGATGTTTTTTTATTAAGAAAAATGCGCAGGTGCAACTTGTTACGAGAATGGTTTACCAAGGGCAAGCCGGCTAGCTTTAGTCATCCTCAGGTCTGGATTTTTCCCTATGCCCGCAGACCGCACAATCCCGACAAATTGACATTTCCATGTACTGCAAATAGCAGCAAAAAACGGCCGGATTATTTTTTCTACAAAATATTTGGCAGGTACTGAAGTTTACGTGGAGAAAGATCTGTCAGAGGAGAAACAAGCGCAGAAAAAGGCACTCATCCAACTGAAAAGGGAGCTGTCACGGATAGGCAACGTCAAGATCTTTGTCAGAAATGATAACATTAATGTAAATGGCACTTGGATGTATTTTGATGTGAGCCGAAAATTAGTTGCAAAGGGACAACAAGCGGACGAATACCTAAAAAGCATTTATGGCGACAAAATCAAAGACATGGACCACCAGCTTGAGTCCCTATTAGACAGAGCCCAAAAAAACTAAGGAGCAGTCATCCGAGTAGCCTCAATAATTGTCAAAGTAAAGCGTGTAATAAACTGTTAAATCTTTTGCCGTATGTTCCCCCTTTTTTTTTAATATTTAAGATCATTTGATATTTTCATTTTATTAGAAACACATGTATGTCAGGATAAAATTAGAAAGTTTGAAAAATATTTCAGTACGTATGAGGTGTACTGGACGCCAGCAATACGTAACTCCAACTTTGGCCGTGCGATTGGTGGAACCCTTGTGGGTGTAAAAAAGAACCTAAAAGAAATGGGTCTGACACACAAGATGATACAAGTGCAAGGTATACATATATTGAAGCTGCGAGACAGTCATAAATCCTTAAATACAATTCCACTATACATAAGAGGATGCAACTCGAACATGGAATTTCTACCTGTTGAAGATATTTTCTCAGAAAGTCGCATAGAAAACTCCATTGTGATAGGAGAGCTTAATTTTCGAATCGGAGAACTATCGCAGGAGATCGACTTTGGAAAATACCTCATGTGTTGTGAATACTGCAGGGAGAAAGGCGAAGGATAAAGTGGTAAATTCGAAGGGGGCCCATTCCATAGATTTCTGCAAAGATAATGGACTTATTATTTTAAACGGTTTAGTCTCTGGAGATGAACAAGGAAGCTTTACTTTCATAAATACGGTGGGGAGCTCAACCAATGATATTGCTGCAGTGCATCATGAAGTATTACCGATAATTGAAAGTTTCAGGGTAGACAGCAAACTATGGTCAGATCACCAATTTGCATGAGAGTTAACTTTAAAGGGTTTGAGCATTGCAAATCTATAATTTATTACCCAAACTGAGATGGAACCCTAAACAACAAAAAGGTTACCAAATACGAGTTGTAAAAGCAGGAAAGGGAGAGAGAAGAACAGCCGATGACCTTAACCCAGTTGCAGGATATTGTGATAAGAGCAGCTGCTAAGCCCTTCATTAATGCCTCGCCCACAGAGCCCAAGAGCAAAAAGGTATGGTACGATAATCAATGCAGGGAATATAGAAAACGCTCGATGATCCTCTTAAATGACTTCCGAAATTGCCCCAGCGATACATGTGCGGATGACCTGCGAAAAGAGTATTTAAGAAGCAACATAGCATATAAGCGGCTATGTAAGGAACGGAAAGAAAAATACTATAAACAACTGGAAACTAAGCTAGACGAAGTAAATGACAGCAAGCAGTGGTGGCGTATGGTGCGAGAGATTAGAGGTAAAGATTTTAAAATCAGCCCAAGCATTCAAGCAAGCATCTTTCAACAGCACTTTGGTTCTCTACTTAATCCCATTACTCAAGGATGCATTCTTCATTACGCCCGTAACTTTGTTTAGGACGAGGTACTGGATGCAGAAATTATGTTACCTGAAGTACAATATGCCCTCAAAATGGTAAAGGAAAACAAAGCTCCAGGAGAAGATCGGATTCCTTACGAATTCTTTATCAACGCTCCCTGGGAATTGCTGGTGGCCCTAACCAAAGCATACAATAATATTCTGAATGGAGCTGATATTGAAAAGTGTTGCTCTACAAGTATTGTATTCCCAATCAATAAAAAGGGTGATATGGGCATGCCTGAAAACTACCGTGGTATATCTTTTATCAACTGCATATCAAAAATTCTTATGAGCGTAATATATTGTAGACTGAGCAAATGGGTTAACCAAAATAATAGTCTGAACGAGTATTAAGCTGGATTCAGAGAGGGCTACTCAATCGTAGATAACGTCTACAACCTTGCAGCAATCATACACCTAAAGCAGCAGGAAACCTAAAAAGTTTACGGTTTTTTCATCGACTTTAAAGCGGCTTTTGATAAGGTCCCTAGAAAATTGCTATGGTACAAGCTGCATGCAAAGGGTGTCTCGACTAAGATAATAAACCTCCTTGAAAGAGTGTATGACCAAACTGAATTCGCGGTTTGGACAGGGGAAGAACTGTCAAATTATTTTAAGACAAAAGTCGAAATTCGACAAGGATGCGTATTATCACCGTTGCTTTTTTTTGCGTTTTTTTTGGATGACTTGCACGAAGTATTAAAAGGAGGGCTTTATATTGGAGATCGTAATATACGCCTTTTAATGTATGCAGATAATATCGTCATTACAGCGGATAATATAAGCGTACTTCAGGACATGATAAATCGGCTGGAGGAGTATTGCACCATGTGGGGCATGGAGGTAAATCTCTCGAAGTCAGAAATTATGGTCTTTAGGAAAGGTGGTAGATTGGCAGTGGTGGAGCGGTGGACATTTAAAGGAGAGCCCATTCAAATTTCGCCCGAGTTCACGTACCTAGGAGTTATATTTACACCCACAGTCTCCTTTCAAAAACACGTGATTAGGCTCAATGATAAAGCCAAAACATGTATGAACGTGACATGGAACAACTTTCTAGCCAAACATGAAGTTAGCCTTAATGTCAAATGGAAACTATTTAATGCAGTATTCCGAGCAGTTCAATCCTATGGAGCTCAAGTCTGGGGATGCAGGCACTTTGAAGAAGTGGACAGGCTCTAAACCCTCTTCCTTAAGAAGGTCTTGCATTTACTAACTTCCACACCGAGCAATGCTCTAGCACTAGAAACGGGCCTGGACTATGCACACCTAGATTCTCTGGATCTGCATCTTGGCTATATAGGTAAAGTTCTGCATAAGTGCAATGATCAGCGCCTACCTAATTACCTAACACGCAAACTTCTGGAATCGGATTGCAACATTTTTTGGATTTCTGGACTAGAGGAGCTATGTAGGCCTTTGGGACTAGACTGGCGAAGTGCTTCAAGAACGGCATGGCAATGGAACACCTTCCGCGCGACCGTACTTCATATGCTCAAACCAAAGTCCTTAAGCGAACGAACCCACCGACAATGCTCTAGCACCTCGAGGATATAAAAGTATCTCGACCACACAGTATCCAATAAGTATCTGCCTCTATCAGCGCACAAAATTCCTTGGATCATTAAAGCTCGCTTCGACTTAATAAAATTAACGTCAAATTTCTACAATCGAACGGAACATGTATCATGCCCCTATGTAACACCCAAGAAAACGATGACATATGGCATTTGCTGGGCAGATGCCCAATCCTTAAAGAATTGAGAATGCTGCATTTCAGTAAGCAGCTACTCAACAGAGGAGAGGTAATCAGCATACTAGATGACAGGAGCGACAACTTTTGGGAGAACCTAGTCAACTATTTGAGAAGCTCACTAGCTTATCGGACGGCTATCCTGGAGACATTCAGTGGCATATGATTCAGCATGGGTAGGAGTCTAGGCATTACACTGAGGAACGATCAGGTATCTGGGGACGACCCGGGCAGCCCGGTGTAGTAGTTCAGTGTAATGTGTGACGAACTGCTCATGGCCGACAGACGGATTGAGATGTCCATGTCGGTACACAAAAGTTTTTATTTCATTGTTTAATAACGGGGTTTATAGTGTAAAGCTAATGTATTCTAGATCTAATTTTTTATGTTAACAGTTAAACAATAAATAAACATTATTATTAGAGCGAAGCTCTTTTACGGACGTCAGACTGGGGGGGTAAATCTTGAAAAATGTTGTCTTTGCGACAGATTCTTTTGGGGTATGTCTGTGATTTTGTATTTTGTATTTGCAAAATCAGCTGCTTTTACAATTAACGCGCAGTAGCAGGTGGGTTGTGTGTGGAGGGGATTGTGTGAGGTGGATCTGGGGGAGATCAGGTGGGGATCTAGTGGGGATCTAGTAGAGATCTGGTGTGGATCTGATAGGGATCTGGAGAGGATTGGGTAGGGATCTGGTGGGGATCTACGGGGATCTGGTGGAGATCTGGTAGAGATCTGGTGGGGATCTGGTAGGGATCTGGTGGGGATTGGGATGGGGATCTGGTGTGGAACTACTGGGGATCTGGTGGGTATCTGGTAGAGATCTGGTGGGGATCTGGTAGGGATCTGGTGGGGATCTGGTGGGGATCTGTTGGGGATCTGGTAGAGATCTGGTAGGGATCTGGTGGGGATTGGGTAGGGATCTGGTAAGGATCTACTTTGGATCTGGTGGGTATCTGGTGGAGATCTGGTGGGGATCTGGTGGAGATCTGATGGGGATCTGGTAGAAATCTGCGGATGGTCGGGCTTTGCATAGAGTGGCTGCATTAAAGTCAAGTTGTGAATTCTGTGCTAAAACTATAATGTTCTTTGTTTGACAGTGCCTTAACTGTGGCTTGACAGTGACTTGACAAAGACTTAACAGTGACGTAACAGTGACATAACAGTGACTTTACAGTAACTAAACAGTGACCTAACAGTGACATAACAGTGACTAAACAGTAACTTAACAGTGACTTAACAGTTACCTAACAGTGACTTAACAGTGACATAACAGTGACTTAACAGTTATCTAACAGTGACTTAGCAGTGGATTTACAGTGACCTAATTTTTGATAATTTAACATTTACTTACACAGAATTCAAATGTGTCTTTTGCCATTACTTAAATCGGATTCATCGTAAAGAGCTTCGTTCGTACCGAGCGTCTCATGACACACACTCTTTTTTTATTATTATTAAATGTATATTGACTCCCCTGACTTTTTCAGCCTCTTGGCTGCAATGGGCGAGCTAAGATGACTCGGCACAAACGCGGATTAAGTGGCTTGAACTGTCAGCGCATATATTGAGGGCTAGGATTCCTATCGTGCATTTGATGCCATTTCCGACCTCGAAATAATTTATATTTAATTTCGCCTGCCTACCCTGTTAGAGCTCCAAAAATGGTAACGACGATCATTTTAAAATTGACTTTTCTTAAGTGAGTTTGTTCTCCTTGCAACTCATCTGAGCTTGCGACACAGCCCTCCCCAAGGAGTAATTTAACCCACCCACACAACCTTAAAGGACTAAATAATTAAACAAATAAACATATGTACGAAAGATAAATAAATAAACAATACTACGTATATATATATGAATGAATAAATTGGCAAAAAAACAAACAAAAAATGAATCGCCTCGTGGCTGGGAGGCTTGGATACTGCCCCGTGGGAGTATGCGGTGGGCTTCGACCACCACGTGCCGCTAAGATCGCCTCCCCTGGGACGATCGATGGCCTCTGTCCACGGAATCGCACTATTGTTCTTTTCTTCAAGGAAGGCAGTGAGAGCCTTAGGTGCTTCCTCGAACAAATAGGGGTTTTGGGAGCTACCTGTCCTCTTGGAACCGACTTACTTGATTTTGTCCAGTACGGCCTCTGGGGTGGGTATCGTGAGACACGTCTAGAATTAGGCGCCGGCGGAGCCTTTCAATTGCCGTTAAACTTTGCCCTGCTTTTGTCTGGCTGGCCTTCCTTTGTCTGGCTGGCCCTCATATTGGGATTGCTGGAATGCACTTAAATTCACTACCGGTCTTAACTTTTTTGTTTACCGCATTACTTTTGTCCACAATCAAATCGCACTTTGCGCTTTAAGAGCTGCTTGACTATCGGAGGGGATAGCTATTTCTCTATTATGGTAGTTCTTCCACATATTACGGTCTGCACAACGGGAGATGGCACATACTTCAGCTTGAAATATGCTTGTGAATTCTCCCATTGGTTCAGATATTTTCGTTCCTGGTCTTGCTACCCCAAGTCCAGTTCCTTGGGGCGTTAGGGACCCGTCTGTGTACCACATAATTGTGTGTGGTTTTATTTTATGTGTCTCTTCAAGTGAGATCCATTCTTTCTTATTACTTTGGCGTACAGTGAAATTCCTGTCAAAGTGATACTCGGCCACCATTTCGTCTCTGGGTTGGAGGATTAAAGGGATTTGCATTTACTGAGTGTATACTCTAAGTGCTTGTCAAACCTCAGCCTGTTGTCAAAGACAACGCCGAGGTATTTGACTTCATTTTCTGGTGTAATGAGGCAGCCGGATAGGCGTATTGGCCTCATTCTGCTTAGTTTGTAATTCCTAGTGTACGGTACTATAATGGTTTTCGCATGGTTTAGGTTGAGCCCAACCTCCTTGCACCAATTAGACGTGACTTTCAGACCCCTCTGGACTATGTCACATAGGGTTTCTTCGTATTTTCCTCTCGCAACGATGACAATGTCATCAGCGTATCCTTGGCATGTTATGCCCAGGGAGGCGAGTTTTTCTAGGAGCTCATCCACTAGTAGGCTCCACAACAGTGGGGAGAGAACTCCCCCCTGAGGGCATCCTCTAGTTGTGGTGACTGTGATGGTTTCTTCACCCGCCACTGCAGAGGCTTCTCTGCATCGTAGTAGTGAGTCTACCCATCTGCCTACAGTAGGGTTTATTCCTCTTCTGATCAGGGCATTCTTGACAGCACTATGGGATGTGTTGTCGAATGCTCCCTCAATGTCTAGGAAGACGCATAGAGCCACTTCCTTGTCTTCTATTGTTTTCTCGAGCATCTTCCCGAGTTGATACAATGCCGTGTCGGTCGAACGGCCTGCTCTGTACGCGTGCTGTGTTGGTTGGAGGGGTGCCTCCTTTAACACCGTACTTCGTATGCTATTGTCCACTAGCTTTTCAATCGTTTTCAGTAAAAACGATGTCAAACTAATGGGTCTGAAGGACTTGGGGTTAGTTATATCCTTCTTCCCTGCCTTGGGGATGAAGACTACCCTTGCTCTGCGCCAGGCACGTGGGATATACGCAGTTGCCAGACTGCTGGTGATGATTTTCCTGAGGATGGGTAGGAGTATGTCCTTTCCTTCCTGCAGGAATGCTGGATAAATGTTATCCGGTCCGGGGGATTTGAAGGGCTGGAATGTTCCAATTGCCCACTCAAGTCTGCCTGCGGACACAACTTTCTTAGCTTCTGCCCAGTCGGAACTGCAAGGCTGGTAACAGTGCTCTTGGTCGACACATTCTTCCGCGGGGATGTTTCCCGGGAAGTGGGTGTCCAACAAGAGACGTACTCTCTCCTCGCTGCTCACTGTAGGCATTATAAGCCTTTTTGAGCGAGATGTTGCCATCCGGGCTTTTCTTGGCCAGGACTCTATGCAATCTCGCTCCCTCTTTCGTGTCTTCTATAGACTCGCAGAATTTCCTGTAATTCTTTCTTTTGGCTTTCCTAATCTCACTATTGTATAGTGTCAGGGTTTGCTTGTACCTATGCCAGTCCCCATTCTTCTTGGCTTCATTAAAAAGAATTCGAGTCTTCTTTCTGAGTTTCTCCAAGGTAGGATTCCACCAAGCGGCATCATTTTCTTTTCTCGATTCGCTAAGAGGGCAATTCTCTTCGTAAGCATCGATTATACTTTTATTTAGTTCGTCGACTAAGATTTCTAGTTCTAGGGGATGTTTCGGTGACCGAATCCCGGGCATAAAATTTCCTAGCGTGGAATAGAAGTCTCCCCAATCTGTCTTACGGGGATTCCTGCAAGGGATACTCTGCTGTGTGCTAGCTTCCAATCTAAATTGGATAATTCTATGGTCCGACATAGATTCCTCTAGTGAAACCTGCCAATCCTTAATAAAAGGTGTAATTGACTTGCTGGAGAAGGTGAGGACAAGGACTTCCTCCCTTACTCGAGTTACAAATGTCGGAATAGATCCTACATTACATATTTCCAGGTCGAGCCTGGATAGAAATTTTAGTAAGCACTCACCTCGATCGTTTACATCGGAGCTTCCCCATGCAACGTGGTGAGCGTTTGCGTCACATCCGACAACAAGCGGCAGGCTTTTGCTCTTGCAGTATTCTACCAGGGCCGACACCTCTTGGAGGGACACATTCTGTCTCCAGCGAAGTAGGCCGAGGTTATGAAAGTGGTCTTTCCCTGCTTTGCTTCGGTGGTCGCTATCGCGACACAGTCCATGGAGAGAAATTCTGAAAGGATAGTATATTTAATGATGAACGTTCACCTGGACTAGCTTGGTGCTTTTGATGACTGAGGGGGGAGTCATCATTGCGCCGACTTGTCTGCGCTATCTGGCGGAGAGCCAGGACTGCTCTCAACTCCTCCGGACACCAATGTGGTGTCGGCTTCTTCGTCCTCTTGGACTGCGAGCTCTGAGGCGAGCTCTTGTGAGGACATGGGTACCTCTGCTTCCTCCACTACTTCCAAGTCCTATACGGGGGATTCCCCGTCGAGCTTCTCGTCCTCAGCGACGTCCTCCTTATCTGTGAGGGGTTCCTCGCACGGAGACTCGCTACTTTTCGCTTTGGCGGGGTGATCTGCCTCCGTCTCTTGCTGATGGGTCAGTCCAGCCAGCTTCGCGGTCTTCTTGAGACCATGTACGGGGATCTTCCCGTACCTGAAGTTCAGCTGGCGACCCATCGAGACGATGGCCTGCATCGAGACTTCGTCGATGCCAATGACCATGAGGGCTCCGCCCCCTTGGTCCTTTCGTGACTTGATCCGCCACATGTCTGTCACAATGTTGTTTTGGTTTCTCAGCATAGTGAGGACCCATTTATCCGCTTTCGCGGCACTCATTGGAAGGAATACGGTAATGTAATGCGGCGAGGGGATATTCTCTCCCATTTTACCGAGAAGGGGTACTCCCTTCCATTCTGTCAACCTTGACACGTTGCTCATCAGCCACTCTGCGGTCGTCTCATCGTTGCAGTCGATGATTAGATGACCCGGCCGGAAATGGATTCCAGCAAAGCTGATGGGCGTATCACAACATGCCAGGAAGACTTCCTCCAGTGTCGCCGCCTCAAGTGCAGATAGCTCCTCATGATTGAGGTTGACCTGAGGGTATTCCTCAGGCACTACTGCTACCCTCGCCTTTTTCGCAACGTCTGCATACGTTGCTTGGGGTGGAATGGGCACTGAGGGGGGAGTTACTGCCCTTTCTTCACTGCCAGTTGTAGCAGCCTCTGCTGCAGCCCTGGACGTGCCGGGCCCGCCGTCTGCGTCTTCCTCATATTCTACTGCCTGTGAGGGGGTGCTAGCCGTTGCGTCTTTCGACGTCACGGCTGTGCACTGACGCTTCGCCGTAGCTGTTGGCGGTGTTATGTCCGCACTGCTTCTTTTTGGGGAAGGGGTGTGTGGTTGCCCCTCTGATGCCCCAGTTCGCGGCTCCTTTGCCATCCGGAGGGCTTCCTCCGGTGTGTGGCCTTGCTTGAGGTATCTCAGGTACCACTTGATTCTGGAGCCACAGAGGCCTCGACGATTTGGGTCGTCTAGGCCTCCTGGCTGTCCTCTTGCAGGGAAGGAGTCCTGCTTGCAACGTTTGTCCCCATTGGGAGGTGGCCTTTGTCCTCCAGAGGAGGCGGGGCGTGTTCCCTTTGGGGGGAGGGGATGATCCCTGAGGCTACTTATAGAAGGCGGCTACACAAGCGCCTTGTCGGTGCACTACGGCGTGACACCCGCTGGCTGTCCGGAACTGCTTATTTGTGGGGTAAACCCACTTATTCGCAGTTAACCTCCATAAGAAGGCCTTTCGCTATCCGCAACCTGCGACCCGCCCGATGGCCCAACATCTAGGCCCCCCTAAAAACCATCTCACAAGCTCTTTGGGACGGACTTCTAAACTAACTGGAGCTGCCAACCCGCTCCAATCCAACCTTTTTAAAGCCCCGCTCCTTGCCTATCGATAAACTAAAAATGCAACACCACGCAAAAATTCACCTGGTGCGGCCGCCAAGTCAAAACGAGGAGAATATTTGCACGCATTTTTGGGTAAGTTGCTTATATTGTTTTATTTACGTTTTGATATATCCTCCTGCAGCCGGCGTATCTCTTGCTGTCTGTCGACCGTCCGCCATCCCAACGCCCAACGTAGACCCACACCCACGTCATCGCAGCATTAACTCTCTGGCCCAGCGACATGTACATGTGTGTGTGCGTGTGTAATTGGTAAGTATGTGTATATCTCCTCTGTTTTTTGCCCTTTATCTCGATTCAAATCCTCAGATCCTTGGCATGGTAGATGCCAATCCTTTTACCGGCCAGGCGCTCCAACTCGGAGGCATTACCTACCACCGGCCGCACCACTCTACAGCGCACAAATTTTGGTGCGAACTTGGCGTTGAAATTACGCGCGAAGTTGCTCTGGACGAAACTGCGTCTATAAATTTCCTGCCCCGGTGTTGCGTAGAGTCTCCGCGCCCGCTTGTTGTACCTTTGGCGGCTTCCCTCATAGGCTTGGTATAGTTTCTTTTCCATCAATTCTCGGATCAGTTGGCGTTTGTCTCGAGCGTCCATTGTGACCACCGCATGCTCGTTCATGGTTTGGAGTTTGCGTGCCAACTTGTAACACGCTCCATTCAGAAACATGTGATGACCAAAGACTGCAAAGAAAGGCGTCACTCCTGTTGCCTCATGTACCGCGTTGCGTACAGCCACCTCAATCTCGGGTAGATACTCATCTCAATCTCGATGGTCTTCCGCGAAATATGTCCTGATTGCTGCCAGCACGGTACGGTTCACCCGCTCGGCTGCACACTAGCCTCGGGCATTGCTTTCAGAAATGTAAATTTTGAGAAGTGGTCTGCCACAACAAAGACCCACGCTTGCCGCCTCTTGGACCTAGGGTATTTTCCCAGAAAATCGATATAAATTTTCTGGAACGGTCTTTCGGTGATCACCTCCGCTGCCATCTCCACTTGCATTCGATGATTGGGGACTTTCGCTTCTTTGCACCGAATGCAGCGACGCACATAGTCCTGCACCTGCAGCGCCATCTTTGGCCAATAGTACTGCCTTCTGAGCAAATGGGGCGTCTTGGCCATGCCTCCATGTGCAGCCTTTTCGTCCACATGAGCCTGTTCTATTAATCCCGCTGTAAGGGCACTGGGGATCCAGAGCTTCCATGTAGTTCCCTCGCTTGTAGACTATACCTCCCTCCACTCGCATATCTGGCAACAATTCCTTATTGTCTTCGATATCTTTCCTCAGTTGTGCGTACTCCTCGAACTCGGTGGACTGGAATCCTAGCACCTCCCGTGGATCCAGTTGCACCGCTTCCACATATCGTGACAACGTATCGGCCACCACGTTCTCCGTTCCCTTTCGGTGCTCAATCGAAACCTTGCAACTGCAACGACCACCTCGCCAATATGCCGCTTAAATCCTTCAAGGACATTAGCCACTTAAGGCTCGCGTAGTCTGTGATCACTGTAAAGGGCATGAGCTCTATGAATGGACGAAATTTTTGGATGGCCATTATTGCGGCCAGGCATTCTTTCTCGGTTACCGAGTAATTGAGTTGATGTTTGTTCAACTTGGCCGAAAAACAAAGCTATTGGTCTTTCGGCTTGCTCCTCATCTCGTTGGAACAAAAGCGCCCCCACTCCTGCGTGCGAGGCGTGGCATTGTACATAAAAATGCCTTTTGAAATCCGCATGGACCAACACTAGGGCCTTTGTTAATGCCACCTTGAGTTCTTCTATTGGTCTTAAAGCTTCTGCGGACAACGTCAACCTTTTTCCCGGACTCCTTTTAAGGGCATCTGTTAACGACACGGCCAACAGAGCGAAATTTTTGATAAATCGTCGGTAGCATCCCGCAGTGCCGAGGAAACCTCGCAGTTCTCTTACCGAGGTGGGAACGGGAATTCGGAGGATTGCTGTTACTCGCCCAGTATCCATGCGCAAAGTACCTCCTCCCACAATAAACCCCAGATACTTAAGTTGTTTAAAACAAAATTGCGATTTTTGGAGACCTATTGTCAAGTTTGCTCTTTTCAGGCACTGCGCAACTTGGCTGAGATGGTGAAGATGCGTTGGAAAGACTGGTGAAATAATGAGCAGATTATCCAGATACACGAAGAAATTTGACCGCAATTCCGTGGGGATGACTTTATCCATCAGCCTACACAACCGCTGAGACGCGTTGCACAATCCAAAGGGCATCATAGTGAACTGATACAAAGGCCTACCCGGGACTGTGAGGGCGGTGTATGGTTTACTGGTTTCGTCCATCTCGATTTTCCAATATGCGAATTTGAGGTCCACGCTCGAGATATAATGCGTCTGCTCTATCCGTGTAATGATGCATTCTATACAAGGTATACAAGGCAACGGGTACGCGTCTTTGACTGTTCTTTGGTTAAGCTTTCGGGCATCTAGGCAGAAACGATTCTTTCCTGGCCGGCGCACCACTGTAGTGCGATAGCTTCATGGACCATCGCTGACCTCGATAACCCCCAGCTCCAGCATCATATCCACCTCAGCCCATACTATTTCTTGCATTGCCGGCGAGAGTGGATAATGTCGGTCTTTTACTGGCTCTGCTCCCTATATCAGTTTTATGGAATGCTTCTACATCGTGGTTCTCCCCAACCCCACCTTTTCATATGTTAAAAACTCTTTTTTTACTTTATTTAACTCATTTATTTCGCTTTCTTTCAGATCCCAGGGTTCCGGTTAAGATGTCGGCAATCCCTCTTCTATTTCGCCATAGTGTGCCATCTGGTTGGTAAATACCTCGTCTGTCGATCGTACGGTTGACACGGATTCCGTCGTACCAAGGATTGCAGGCGCCAAGGATAATTCTCGCCAGAAGTCCACTCCTAAATACATATGCTGCTCCAGTCCTGGGCAAACATAAAACATTATGTCTCTGTCAATGCCTTTGTATGACACTGGCGTTTCACCCGACCGTTGATAGATCGATCCTCACCGCCAGTAGCTCGGCTGTTTCGTCCTAATACGCTGACTGTGGCTCCCGTGTCCAAAAGCCCTCGGATTGCCTTCCCGCTTATGCTGACTTCGGCAAATGGACGATTGTCGGCTTCATGGCTTCGCCGCACTGCCTCTGCCACTTGCTTCTTTGTAAACCGCCTTTTTCAAAACCTCGCTCGTGTCTTCTTTATCCTCTCGGTGAGTAATCGCATCTCTTCGATCCTCCGGTCGGAAAATATTCGATTTCTAGCTACCAAATAGGCCCTCATGGGTAAGAATCTTATTTTATTGCCTATATCAATTTTGGACTTATTTGTATTTTCCTTCAGGTGTCCTTGGCCTACTTCGTCGCGGGATTCATTACAGAGCGCGCTTTCCCGCCTTCGTCGCGCTTTTTGCTGCGTTTCCCGAGCAATCGGGGCACGTTGGTCTGTATGCGGGTTATGTCGGGTTTTCCACATCGATAACAGAACACTTTTCGGTCCCTCGAGAGGCAATCTCTGAATTCGTGATTCGGATTTCCACAATTCAAGCAACCTGCACGTGACGGTGGTTTGTAGATTCTGGCCTCTTGCACACCCCTCACGACTTCTTCGGACGCCTGTGATACGATCGCCTCGCTGACGAATGCCTTTCCACCTGCTGAGAATCTCGGTTGGAATGTTTAGGTGCTACGTGCTCTGCGGCCAAAACTCCTCTCCACTTTGTTGCATTCATCGCGCAATTCGTCCACCGTGTAGAGATCCATGGTATAGATATACCGGGCAATGTTTTCCCGCAATCCTTTTTTTGATGCTTTTTATCAACGTCAATCTGGATGAGAGTTTCCGCATATGGTGTATGTACTCCTCAACGGATTCACCTGGTTGTTGTTGTTGTAACGACTGGGTTTTACAAGTATGTACGTAGTATGAAAAGAAAGAGAAAGGGAGTGAAAATTAGTAGATGTTGAAAGTTTGTTTGTTTAGGATCCCAAGTCCAAATCGAGGAAGGTGGCTGCCTCAATGGGATTGGACCAGAGTATATGTGGAGTCAGTGAGGCTGGATTAAGCGGGCAGTTAAACAGGTGTGCTGTGTCGTGTGGACCAAGGCCGCATTTAGGGCAGATATCCGCAATATCTGGATTTATGCGTGCCAGGTAACTGTTTAGCTGCCTGCTCTTTCCGGAGCGTAATTGGGCGAGCGTTGTTCTTGTTGACCTAGGTAGATTCCTCTCGCTCGGATCTATGGGTGGTGGTCTGCCCCCGAGGACAATATTGTCATGCATAGAGTTGATGGTGTTTTCTACCATGGTGGTGTGTGCTTCATTACGGGCTGTGATGCAATCGGACAGTGTCATCGGGGGTGATCCAAGGAGTCGCTCGATGTGAGGGTAAGCCGTTCTGAGATTGTAGCGAACTGGCTTGTCCCTTCTGCACATTGCTCCGGATGTGCTCTCATGGTTTGGGTGGGAGGGATTTTGAGTATTTTTCAGGAACTGTTGAGTGAGCAGGTCATTGTGTGGTCTTACTGGGAGGATTTCAGTTTCCTGGTGAAGGTGGTCCGGATGAGACATCATGTGGCAACCTGTGGCCACTCTGAGGGCTGCGTTTTGGACCGTCTGCAGGTTCTTCCACTGTGTGTCGCTGATGGAGGGGGACCAAATTGGGGCGGCATAGCTGAGTAGCGTTGTAGGTGGTGGTGATTGTCTCCTTCTCTTTGCCCCAGCTGCTCCCAGCAATGGCTTTGAGAACCTTGTTCCAACTTCTAGCTTTCTTGGCCACTCCTTCTGCGTGCTTGGCAAAGACGTAGAGGGAGTCAAACGTGACTCCAAGTATTTTTGGGTTGTTGGCGGTAGGAATACTGTGTCCGTTTATGTGGAAGTTGAGTGTTTGTTTGACTTCCTTGGTCCAGGTTGTGAGCAGTGTAGCAGATGATTTGGTGGCGGAGAGGGCTAGGTTCCTGTGTGAGAAGAAGTTTTCTAGGATTGGCAGATAGTTGTTTAACCTTTCTTCCCTGCCTGATGTAATTATGGTGCAGTCATCGGCATAGGAAACTAATTTAACTTCTGGAGGCGGAGTTGGTAGGTTAGAGATGTAAAGGTTAAACAATAAAGGTGACAGGACTCCTCCCTGTGGTACCCCCTGCTTGAGCTTTCGCTTGCTCGATGTTGCTCCTCGAAAATCTACGTGCGATTGCCTTCCTGAAAGGTAGTTTAACAACCATCTTTTGATGGTGTTAGGCAATGTGCTCTGTAGTATGTCTTCGAGTAGTATGGTGTGGTTCACCATATCGAAAGCCTTCGAGAGGTCCAGAGCAACCATGATGGATCTTTCGTGTGGCCGTTTACTGTTTAGGCCAGTGGTTATGGTAGTGGCCAGTTCACAGAGAGCGGTGGTGGTGCTGTGGCCTTCTCTGAATCCATGTTGGTGCTTGGCGGGGGGCAGGTGTTCTTTTAGGGTTGGGAGTAGCAAAGCTTCGAGGATTTTTATAAGCGGTGAGAGCAGAGTTATCGGCCTATGAGATGTTCCTTGGTCAGCTGGTTTCCCTGGTTTCAAAATGGGAATTATTTTGCCACTCTTCCATATGTCAGGGATCTCCAGCGTGTTCATGCATAAGTTGAACGAGTGAGCAAGGTATTCTAAGCCTTTTGGGCCTATGTGCTTTAGCATTATGGTTGCTAAGCCATCGGGTCCAACTGCTTTCGAAGGTTTTGCTTCCTTGATGGCCATGCCCACCTCGGAGGTCGTAAAGATAGTGTGTTCTTCTTCCTTCTGGAGACCACGCAATGCTTTTTGCACTACCCTCTTGTTTTTGTCAGCTTTTTCGGGGTGCATTATAAATTGGCGGTTCAGCTCGGCCGCGCATTTACTGAGCGTTGATGGAGTTTTGTCTCCAAAGGACACCACTATTTGGTCGTTCCTACGTGGATTCGTCAGTTGCTTTATGGCACTCCAGAGCCTTTTCGAGCCCATGTCCATCTCCTCAAGTTGCTGTAGCCATTTTTCCTTCCTGTGTTTGCTGACTAATTTGTCTATTTCTTCCCCAAGTCGTGTTATCTCCGGGTTTGTAGGGTCTTCTCTGCGGAGATTGTCGCGAGTGTCGGCAAGTTTGGCAGCTTCAGGTGGGAATCCTGGTCGCAGCTTTGGTATCCGATCGTGTTCACTCAGGTGATCCCTGAATCGATCCCTCAGCGCTCGTCGCAGCCCCTCCCAATTTCTTACCCAAGACTGTCGCACGTAGATCCAGTACCATTCCCGCGCACGGCAGGTAAGTAATACATGAAAGCTCCTTAGAATCTCTTGCCACGGACAGTTGTATTGCATTTGCAGGAACTCTAAGCGGAAAATAAAGTTCTCGACTGAGATTATTTCGGAGTCCCCATCAAACGACACGTTCCAGCGTTCAATTTTCGTGAAGGGGCCATTTTGGAACTCATTCGTATTGTCATATCTTTGTTCAGTGTTATACTGTCCACTCCTTTGACTCTCCCTGTACCTGACCTGGGCGTTTCGGTTTCTCCAGTTCCATCCCCGCGGGTCGCTGTTAGCGGGAGGCGGACTGGACAATTACTCACTACGGTACTTTGGACTCGGTAGTGCTGCTCTCATTGATACGGCAGGTGGTCTGGTCCCCTGTGACTGAACTTTTGGCACTGCCCCTTGGCTCGGCTCAGACCTCTGATTGTTCGGCCACTGCAGCCTACGTGGGTTCCCTATATGTTGCCTTGGAGCTTTATATGATTCGGGCGTCCGCTCATATTTTCGATTTGCTTCACTTGGCTGAGCGAGACCTTGATTTACAATCTCCCGGAGGGACTGTAACAGCTCCTTGAAACCATCTCGAATTTCGCCCTATATACTGCTGCTTATGCATGTTTGCTGAGCTTGGGCGATGGCGACTTTGACTGCCTCCTCTTCTTCCGGAGTCAGACTTTTAGCTGGGAATTCTTGTTCATGCTGGTGATTTCCGACCTGTTGTCGCAGTTCGTTTGCTTGGCTTTGGAGCCCAGCGCCGCTGTTCCTCGGCTAGTCGTTGCTCTTCGTCCGCCTGCAACTTTTCCGGTAAGCGCCGTTTTTGCCAAGTCGGCAAGGGCGTCCTGCTAAGCCCCCCGGTCAAGCGTGGCAGAGCTGCTCCTCGGCATCTGTTTGCCACAAACTACTCTCCCCGTCTTGAGATATTGGCCCTCTCGATCTAAGCTGATGCTCGTGATTTGCTTTATCGTCTGTCATCCTACGGAATATCCTTTCTGACTACGTCTACTATTCAATTATTCCCGAAAGATTACCCTAAATCAAAAACTAAAACAAATTCTATTTTTATTATTTAGACCAATTAATCAATTCTCACAACACTCTTTTTTTTTACCAGAAACTTTCTCATACAAAATAAAAGGGGAAGGACTCCTTTCCGGCCGGTCCCTGACGTTCACCCAGGTTTTTCTGCGTCATCTTTTTTCTGTGTTTCTGCTCCGACGTGCGATGTGTCGGCTTAGCAAATCTTCCCTTTTGCGAGGATTTCAAGCCGAGACATCGCACGGAGCCATCCTATGCTTCCTTTTTACTTCCCTGATGATGGGGATTTTTAAGTTTCTTGGATTTCGTGATGCTACGCAGTGGACCTCTTCGACAAAGGATCCTCTGGGCCACCCACGGCTTTCATGTTCGTCCATGGCCGTTTCCTCCCTCGATTCCTCCATCACAAGGAAGCATATAAAGCTTGTCGTAAGTTTTCAAACTACTCTATCCTCTCATTTAATTTTGTTCTAACCTCCGTGTCCTTCACAGCGCCGAAATCGTCATAGTCCACCAGAAAAATTCTCCAGTCGCCATCTAAAATTCCCACTATCGGGTTTTAAGAGCCTTACTGGATTCCATGACTTTCCAGTTGCTTCTCCGGACACGTTAGTCAGATAAGTCGAATACAATTTACTTTAGAACAATGAGTCTTTGGCTGGATTTTTCTCTATGCCCGCAGACCGCACAATCCCGACAAATTGACATCTCCAATGACACACAAAACATTCGCCTCGCACTACTGCACAAATATATATATAACGGGAAAACACATTAAAACTGAGGTTTGGCTGTTATATCTCGACGCGCCCGCCCTTCCTGTCATCTCGTCATCTTCATTGGGATAGACCACCCATCCTGGACATTTACGTCTGGCTAATGGCCATCATCGGACCCACTTCCCCCCTATGAAAAAATTAAGCCTTCATGTTTAGCTCGCTTAACTTTAATTTACAAATATTTTCTGATGGGAGATTATTCATGCTTAAACCTAATTTCTTTTCATACTAATAATACTACGTGGAGATTCCCCTCTAAACATTGGTGTATCTCTATATATATAAAAGAAAGTGTCCTGATTCACTGACTGACTGACTGATTGGCAATCATCGCACAGCCCAAACGGTAAGAGATAGAGGGCTGTAATTTTCACAGGAGTTTCTATTGGTGGTGAAAGTGCATACTAAGACGGGGTTTTGGAAAATTCCACCCGGAAAAGTCGGAAAAGCGTCGGAAAAGTTTGTATGGGAAAAATGCCATTTTTCATCTGATTGACTTGAAACTTGATTTGTAAGCTTAGTACGCGAAATAATTCGACACGTGTTTTCCCGATATTGGAAAATCCGCCCACGAGGAAAATGGTCGGAAAATTCTGAATCCAAAAAAGTATATATCATACGATTGGCTTAAAATTCTGTTTGAAAGGAAAGTAGGTGAAATAAATTGAAATGTGATTTTCCGAAGTTGGAAAATTTGCCGACGGTCGGAAAATTCTGCATGAAAACAACTATTTTTCATCCTATTGGCTTGAAACGCGGTTTGTGAGGATAGAATACGAAATAATTTGAAATGTGATTTTTCAATGTCGGAAAATCCGCCCGTAAGGAAAATGGCCCAAAAATTCTGCATGCAAAAAACTATTTTATACCCGATTGACTTGAAACTCGGTTTGTAAGGTCAAAATCGGAATTAATTTATGTTTTGTATTTTCCGATGTTGGAAATACCGCCGGGATGGCCACTGGGAAGTGGTTGGGAAGTGAATGGGTTGTGGGTGGTAAGTTGTTTTGGAAGTAGGTGGAAAGTGGGTGGTAAGTGGATGTAAAGTGTGTGGAATGTGGCGGGAAGTGGGTGATAGGTGGGTGGAAAGTGGGCGGGAAGTGGGTGGGAAGTGGACGGGAAGAGGGCGGAAAGAGGGCGGAAAGAGGGTGGGAAGTGGACGGGAAGAGGGCGGAAAGAGGGTGGTATGTGGGCGGGAAGTGGGTGGTATGTGGGCAGAAAATTGGCGGGAAGTGGACGGGAAGTGGGTGATATGTGGGTGGGAAGTGGGCGGGAAGTGGGTGGGATGTGGGCGGAAAATTGGCGGGAAGTGGACGGGAGGAGGGCGAAGAGAGGGTGGGAAGTGGGTGGTATGTGGGCGGAAAGTGGATGGGATGTGGGTGGGACTTGGGCGGGATGTGGGTGATAAGTGGGTGGGATGTGGGCGGGAAGTGGGTGGGATGTAGGTGGGAAGTGGGTGGGATGTGGGCGGGAAGTGGACGGGCAGGGGGCTGGAAGTGGACGGGAATTGTGTGGGATGTGGATTTGAAGTGGGTGTGATGTGGGCGGGAAGTTGGTGGGATGTGGACGGGTTGTGGTTGTGCGTTGGTTCTATACTGTTGAAGGCGCAGCGAAGCGCGACGGGTTATTTGCTAGTATATATATATGTATATTGACTCCCCTGACTTTTTTCAGCCTCTTGGCTGCAATGGGCGAGCTAAGATGACTCGGCACAAACGCGGATTAAGTGGCTTGAACTGTCAGCGCATATATTGAGGGCTAGGATTCCTATCGTGCATTTGACCTCGAAATAATTTATATTTAATTTCGCCTGCCTTCCCTGTTAGAGCTCCAAAAATGGTAACGACGATCATTTTAAAATTGACTTTTCTGGAGTGAGTTTGTTCTCCTTGCAACTCATCTGAGCTCGCGACACAGCCCTCCCCAAGGAGTAATTTAACCCACCCACACAATCTTAAAGGACTAAATAATTAAACAAATAAACATATGTACGAAAGATAAATAAATAAACAATAATACGTATATATATATGAATAAAAAAAATGAGCAAAAAAAAACAAACAAAGAATGAATCGCCTCGTAGCTGGGAGGCTTGGATACTGACTGCCCCGTGGGAATATGCGGTGGGCTTCGACCACCACGTGCCGCTAAGATGCCTGGATCGCCTCCCCTGGGACGATCGATGGCCTCTGTCCACGGAATCACACTATCGTTCTTTCCTTCAAGGAAGGCAGTGAGAGCCTTAGGTGCTACCCGAACAAATAGGGGTTTTGGGAGCTACCTGGCCTCTTGGAACCGACTCACTTGATTTTGTCCGGTACGGCCTCTGGGGTGGGTATCGTGAGAGACGTCTAGAATTAGGCGGCGGCGAAGTCTGCAATTGCCGTCAAACTTTGCCCTGCCTCCTTTGTCTGGCTGGCCCTCGGATTGGAATTGCTGGAATGCACTAAAATTCACTACCGGTCTTAACTTTTTTGTTTACCGCATTACTTTTGTTCACAATCAAATCGCACTTTTACATTAATATGAAAACTTTGCGCCAAAATCTATTCCGGGTGAGCAAAAGTTATGGTGCGACGAGAAGTGGTGTAACGAACCTTTATTGCTGCCGGCTTCCGCTCAGGGCAGTCGTGGATCGCTCCAACAAATTTATATGGTGAAGTTGGTGGTTGAAATGATAAGACGGTTTTGGTTCGATTTTGTTGCCAGTTTATTGGCCTTAAAATACTAAATTTACAAGCTGGCTTATCTCTAGTTTGCTTATCTTCTATAATCTAATATAAGCCTATAATCTAAGACTTAATTAACGCCTTTACTCCTCTTTGCTCCTTCAGACACCGCTGGCACCACGATTCGCTCGAGCACGTTTGCTGGTACGCAAAACTCGCCGGCTCTCGTTTGTAACCGCACAGCTACTGTCTGGAAGCTATGTACTCCTGGCAGGAGGCTCAGCTTACACCCTTTTCTCGCTGGCACCACGACTCCGTCAGGCCCACTGGCAAGTACGCTCAGTTACGCCGACCCTCGTTTCACGCTCAGCTCGATGGTCTAATAAAATTAGGCTTTTTCGCACTCACTCTGCCCTATTCCTGCGTCAATCCTTGGATCCGTTGGTGATTTCCCTCGATGTGACTTGGCTCCACTCACTCGCGTTGGTATTTCGCACTCGCTTGAAATCGCGCACTGGGACTTGGCACTCGCTTTGAACAATGACCGCACTCGGACTTATACTCGACTGTCTTCCCTCTCGAGCGGCGAGCTCTTTTATAACCACCGGGCCGCCTCTGCTGCGCATTTGTTTGCCATTAGCCGCCAAGTCCCGTTGTTGCCATGCGCCTCCAGATCAGTGGAATTTTCCACTGTTCTTCGCTTTGACTCCGCGAGTGCGAGCGTGAGCACTCGTCGTACTCCCGTTCTCTCCTTTTCTCCAGAACTCCAGCGGTTCTTTTCGCAGCGCTCTGCTGTGCTCCAACGGTGCCCCGTGTTCCTCCTCTTCGCTTTGCCCTTCAGCTCTTGCCACCAATTCGCCGTACCCCTTAACCCTTGTGCGGCCAAATGGTTTTTCGTTGTTTAAGTCTAAATGTACATTGGCTCTAAATATACACTTAAACTATAAATATAAATCTAAACTATATAAACAGTATAAATATAAATAATAGTTATTACATATTACTTCCATTTACTCTAACTGTGAGACTTCAAAAATAAAGTCCTCACACTCCTCCCTTTCTTTGGTAAACGAAAAGAAGTCTCTGGGAAGTCCCTTTCCCAGTTTTCAAATTTGAATTCCTACCCGTTTCCTTACCCTTTTCGGTTTCCCCCATTTCCCCCTTTTGACAATTTCCCCTCGTGACATTTCCCCCTGTACATTTTCCCCCCGGTGCTTTTTTTCCCTTTGAAGTCTTCCCCCTGTGACATTTCCCCCCTTCTGCTGAACTTCCCTTTTTTTTCCCATTCCCTTTATTCCCGAACAGTGTGACCCCCCTCACGCGATCGTGGCTTGGCACGCTGCCTAACTCCCATCCCTACTACCGGGTAGCCATTACTCCGAAAAGTTTCATTGACTAAAATTAAGTCATCCGCGCAAATATTTAAAAATTATTAACTTTGGCCAACCATCGGATCACCCTTGTGTGTCCCCCTGGATCCCGGACTGTTTCCCCACCCCCCACATTTGGTAAGCCTTCCCTTTTCATTTCACTCCAGTTATATTTATTGTTTTTTTCATTTTTTTCCATCTATTTTTGTTTTATATTTGTGCGCATTTTCCTCCCCTCTACCCTTGCGGCCCTTCTTCTCGGAAAACTCGGACTCCCATCCGCCCGAGCTTGACGCGGAAGCGTCCAGTGGCCAGCAACAGGATGTGGGCCCGCCTTGGTCCCCCTGCCCGAAACCTTGGCTGCTCCATGGCAGCCTTCAGCTCGGCTGGCCAATCTGCCTCCGTCACCAGCTGCCATTTGGACGGCCTCCACGGCTCGTTCTCCCATCGCTGCGGCGGCTGCTCCATGGATCCGCTACGCACTTCTCCGGTCGAGTGCTGCCTTTGCAGAGGCGGACGGGCCGGCTTCGTCCCCTGGTTTGGACAGGACTGCTGCCGCAAATATATGGGCCTCCACCCACCCTGTGGCTGTGGCTCGCTGACTGCTGGTTGTGGCTGCTGTTCCTGTTGTTGTTGCTGCTGCTCCTCCTCTGCTGGACGTGGCTGCTGTTGTCGCTGCTGCTGCTGCTCCTCTGCTGGACGTGGCTGTTGTTGTCGCTGCTGCTGCGGTAACGCTGGTTCTGACCACTGCCATGGACCACGCTCCGGCGTCACTGCCACCAGCCTAGGAGGGCTTGGAGGGATCTCCTCAATGAGTACTCCGGATTCCTGACCGGGTACCACCACCGCCTCCCGCCACGTGAGTACAAGCGCGGCTTGGTGCTCCCAATGGTCGCCGCGAAAAACCGACCTTTTTAAACGGCTCACCACCGGCTCTTCCTCAGTGGCTTCCGGTTTTGGCTGCTCCTCCTCCTCGTCCGAGATTTCGATGACGTCGGGATCAATCCTCGGTGGTGGTCGGGCTGCTCCGAACGTGGCCGCTGCCTCCATTTCCTCCGGCCGCAGCCGTAGAGGCGTGACCACGGACTCGTCGCTGGACTCGTCACTTGACGAGTCACTGGACGCTTGACCGCGGTCAGGAGCCACCACCGTTCCTCTCGCCGTTTCCTCCCGACTCGTTCGTGGCGTCGAACACTCTGACGTCGACCACGACGTCTCCCCCAGCGACCAAGGAGGCGTGGTCACCGCCGACGCGCTCGACCGGATAGGCGAGGTGTCGAGGACCAGTACGTCCTCCCGCCGCCTCCGCAAGAGTTGGCCCTTGCTCCTCGCGCGTGACGTCTGGTGAGTCTCTTTCCTTGCTGGTCGTCGGCTCCGGTCCCCCACATGGTATTTGGCCCTCAGCCGGGCGAGCACTTCCTCGGTCCTGGACAGCTTTCGCCGCCCTTTTCCCACCTCGCACGCCTCACCAGTTGTAGCACTGGTCCGGCGGCTGGGATCGGCTGGCTCAGCTCCCAGTCCCGACTTGGTACGTCCGTTGGTTCTTGCGCTCATTTTTCGTTTAAAAGCCTTTCACTTGTCCTACTTGCCCTTGAACCCGGCCGCTGCCGCTGCGCAGTCGCCCCATTGTTGTCAGCAATGCATTTTTCATTGCTGCAAGCGGATCTTAGGACTAACGGCGCTATCGCGGCCTGCCGTCTCGCTCGCACCTGTTACCGCGTTTTCTATCTCCCTTGCTCATTGGCTGGCTATTTTCGCCGCTTGTTAACCCCACACTGGCCACCGGGTTTTTTTTTTCTGTTTGTCGTTTGAGTGACATACTAATTATATTATTTTTAAATGCCAATTCCTTTGTTTTTGTTTGTTTTTTTTTTCTTCGTTTTATGCGACACTTCGCACTTCTTTTTTTTTCAAGCGTAATTTAAATTATTTTAAATGCAATTTCTACTCCTTTTCCGTTTTTCTGTGCGTATTTCAAGATTCTTTTACCTCCTTTTTTTTTATATATATATTATTTTCTCGATTATTTTCCTTTTTTTTTCGTTTTATGCGACATTTGACTTCGCACTTCTTTTTTTTAATGTAATTTAAATTATTTTAAATGCAATTCCTACTCTTTTTCCGTTTTCTGTGCGTATTTCAAGCTTATTTTACCTCCTTTTTTTTTATATATTATTTTCTCGATTATTTTCCTTTTTTTTTCGTAGTGCGACTTTTTTACTTCTTGGTCTCGACTCTTTTCCTATTACTTCTTTTTTTTTTATTTATTTTTTTTTTATTAAGTATTTATTTCTTTTGTTTGCTCTATATCTTTTATATATATTTGTTTTCGCGACCCTCAATATCCCAATTGGATGACTATAGCATATAGCTGTCATCTAAACCTCTGACCGAAAAGTAGTTTTAGTGAAAAACAACCCGTTTTTTTTGTTGGCGTTTTGTTTGGTGGTTAAAACAATTTATTTCGCCATTTTGACCGGATTGTGTGTACTGTTTTTCTCCTTTTTATATCTTTTCCTTGTTTTTGCAGAGTCTAGCTCCTACTGGACACCCAAAACGTTTGACCTAATGCTTTCTTCACTCTTAGTACCTTAAGTTAAGATCTTCTTCTGGCTATTGATCTTCTTCGGTACTTATCGACTGCTCCTCCTCGGACGCATAGTACGGTTTCAGTCCACTTATGTGCGCTGTCCTTATACGTCGTAATCCCTTCTTCCGCAGTTTACAAATAACTGGGGAGGTGAAATTTAGGACTTGAAAAGGTCCGTCAAATCTAGGTGCAAGTTTTGCAGCAAATCCCTCTGCTGCATTTGACAACTTATGTTCCTTTACCCATACCTGGTCGCCAATCTTCGGCTTCCACTGTCGCCGCCTTAAATTATAATGGCGAGCCTGGTCTTGGCTTGCCCGTTCCAAATTTCTGCGCACCAATTCCCAAATTTCCTTCAATTTGATACCCTTTTCTTGTGGATTTTGACTTGGTTGCCCCGTCCCTTGCGAAACTTCATCGAAAAGCGCTTTTGGTAGCCTCGGCTCTCGCCCCTGAGTAATAAATGCCGGACTGTACCCTGTGGACTCGGCAACACTTGTATTTATAGCCAATGTCAACTCTGGCAATGCTTCGTCCCATGATCGCTGATCTTGACCGGCGAACTGCGCCACCATCGTTTTCACGGTTCGGTTGGCTCGTTCCGTCGGATTCTCTTGCGGAGTATAGGGAGCAGTGTATTGCAAATGGATACCTAACCCTTGTATATACTGTCGGAATCCCTTACTTGTAAACTGAGCCCCATTGTCGGTGATTAACACCTTTGGTACTCCGAACCGGGCTATAATTCGTTCCCTGAAAGCCTTTTGTAATGTGTTAGCCGTGGCTTTCCGTAATGCTACTATCTCAGTCCATTTTGAGAACCGATCTATGAAGACCAATAACATAGTGTTTCCTTGCCTTGACCTTGGCAATGGACCCACAAAATCGGCACATACTGTGGCCCAAGGTTCCTCTGGAACCTGGGTAAGCATTTTACCAGCTGCTTGCAACTGGCTTGCCTTGTAACGTTGACAAGTGGCACATTTCTTGACGTACTCTCTAATGTCTCTTTGCATTCCTGGCCAGTAATATCGCGCTGCCACTCTTGCTATGGTTTTCCGGCTTCCATTGTGCCCAGCCGCAGACGAATCATGGTTTTCTTCCAGCACTCGTTTTCGTTGTTCTTTTGGTACACATAATTTCCACGATTCCACATCCTCATTTCCTGCTCGATGTGGAATATGTCGGAATATATTTTCTCCCTCTATCAAATAGTCCGGAAACTTCTGAGGATTTCCTTTGACTTTCTCCTTTAGCTGTTCAATCCAAATATCGTAGTCGCTAGGGAGCTCTGGCAATCCCTTCTCCAGCGACAAGCGCCTATGTGTTTCTTCGGTCATTGGTTGGCGTGACAACGCGTCAGCCACTACATTTAATTGTCCCTTACGATATTTAACCTCGAACTCATACTGCTGAAGTTCCAAAGCCCATCTTGCTATCCTCCCAGCTGGGCTTTCGATACTGTTCAGCCACTTTAGGGCCATATGATCAGTAACGACCGTAAAGTTATAACCTTCTAGATATGGCCGGAGTTTCCGAATGGCCCAAACTATCGCCAAACATTCTTTTTCGGTCGCTGAATAATTTCTTTCGGCCCCGTTTAAAGTTCTACTGGCATAGGAAATTACTCGCTCCCCTTCCTCTCCTACTTGGGTGAGAATGGCCCCGATTCCATAATCACTGGCATCCGTTTGTAAAATAAACGGTCGTTCAAAATCAGGACATGTTAAAACGGGATCTGAAATGAGTTTTTCCTTTACTTCCTCAAATGCCCGTTGCCTTTCTGGTGTCCATTCCCACTTTATGCCTTTCTTTAATAATGCACTCAGTGGATGGACCAATGTTGCGAAACCTGGTACAAAACGTCGGTACCACGAAGCCACACCCATGTACTGTATTAATTCTCGTACATTGGTTGGAGGTTTTAGCTCAGCGATTGCTGCTACCTTGTCGGGATCGGTGCGAATACCTTGATCCGTCACCAGATGGCCCAAATATTTAAGTTCCTTCTTAAAGAACTCACATTTTTCCGGATTAATTCTCAAATTGGCGGCCCGAAGTCGCCGAAATACCTCTTTGAGATTTTCTACATGCTCCTCTCGTGTTCTGCCAATAACGATAATATCGTCAAGGTATGCAAATGCTTTTGGCATCATTTCTGGACCTATGACCTTGTCTAGCGCTCTCTGAAATGTGGCTGGAGCCGACGTGAGACCAAATGGCATAACTCGCCATTGAAAGAGTCCTCGCCCTGGCACCGTAAATGCTGTTAATGCTCGGCTTTCTGCCTCCATAGGGATTTGCCAATACCCATCTTTGAGATCAAGGCTACTAATAAACTTCGCCTCTCTCAACTGGTCTAGTATATGGTTAATCCTGGGCAGCGGATATGCATCTTTTATTGTACGCGCATTCATATCCCTAAAATCCATGCAGAGCCTCCATTTGCCTGTCTTCTTTTTAACCATAACTATAGGGGCACTGTGTGGGCTATTTGATGGCTCAATGCAGCCTTTCGCCAACAGTTCGTCTACCTGCGTATTTATTTCCGCTTGCATTTTCGGGTTTTTCGGGAAATAACGTTGCTTAATTGGACGATCGTCCTTTACTACTATGCGGTGTTCCGCCACTGTGGACGTACCGGACATTTCCGCGAAAGTGGATAACTCTTCTTTTAGGAATTTTTTTATTAATTCCATCTCCGAGGGGTTTCTTTCTGTTTCGTTCGTTCTGCCTTCCGGCCCTATTTCCACTGCGACTGTTAATTTTTCCTCTAACCAGCCGTTTCTCCGTCCACGCTGAGGAATTTTGATATAATGCCCTCCGCAAGACATTTCTCACGTTGGGCGCCAGTTGTAACGAACCTTTATTGCTGCCGGCTTCCGCTCAGGGCAGTCGTGGATCGCTCCAACAAATTTATATGGTGAAGTTGGTGGTTGAAATGATAAGACGGTTTTGGTTCGATTTTGTTGCCAGTTTATTGGCCTTAAAATACTAAATTTACAAGCTGGCTTATCTCTAGTTTGCTTATCTTCTATAATCTAATATAAGCCTATAATCTAAGACTTAATTAACGCCTTTACTCCTCTTTGCTCCTTCAGACACCGCTGGCACCACGATTCGCTCGAGCACGTTTGCTGGTACGCAAAACTCGCCGGCTCTCGTTTGTAACCGCACAGCTACTGTCTGGAAGCTATGTACTCCTGGCAGGAGGCTCAGCTTACACCCTTTTCTCGCTGGCACCACGACTCCGTCAGGCCCACTGGCAAGTACGCTCAGTTACGCCGACCCTCGTTTCACGCTCAGCTCGATGGTCTAATAAAATTAGGCTTTTTCGCACTCACTCTGCCCTATTCCTGCGTGAATCCTTGGATCCGTTGGTGATTTCCCTCGATGGGACTTGGCTCCACTCACTCGCGTTGGTATTTCGCACTCGCTTGAAATCGCGCACTGGGACTTGGCACTCGCTTTGAACAATGACCGCACTCGGACTTATACTCGACTGTCTTCCCTCTCGAGCGGCGAGCTCTTTTATAACCACCGGGCCGCCTCTGCTGCGCATTTGTTTGCCATTAGCCGCCAAGTCCCGTTGTTGCCATGCGCCTCCAGATCAGTGGAATTTTCCACTGTTCTTCGCTTTGACTCCGCGAGTGCGAGCGTGAGCACTCGTCGTACTCCCGTTCTCTCCTTTTCTCCAGAACTCCAGCGGTTCTTTCGCAGCGCTCTGCTGTGCTCCAACGGTGCCCCGTGTTCCTCCTCTTCGCTTTGCCCTTCAGCTCCTGCCACCAATTCGCCGTACCCCTTAACCCTTGTGCGGCCAAATGGTTTTTCGTTGTTTAAGTCTAAATGTACATTGGCTCTAAATATACACTTAACTATAAATATAAATCTAAACTATATAAACAGTATAAATATAAATAATAGTTATTACATATTACTTCCATTTACTCTAACTGTGAGACTTCAAAAATAAAGTCCTCACAGTGGAACCTTGTGAGAGACAAGGGAGGCCAAATAGAGAGTAAAGATCATACTTTGTAAGCGATTTAAGTACCATCTAAGCCAAAATATTCGATATTATACGTGCTATACTACTAAATATAGAAAGGTGGTATTAATTGTTATCTGGGACAACTATAAATTTGTTGAGGCGAGCCACGGGTAGTTTGGAGCGAAAGAAGACTCGTTACAACGTCTAACCTCGTAATTTTTGGCCGTTATATGCTAGCTCTTATCTGCTATTCTGCTGCTTGCTCCTGTGACTTTCGTCTCTCGCACAGTCCTTTGCGATCCTTTGTGGGCACTGGTGTTGATTACGACCGATACTTTGATGCTTTGAAATGACACGGACTGGCTGATTGCTGTCAGTCTGGGCTTTTATAGGCCTCCGTCCATCTCTTAATCATTTGACATCCTTCTGTTAGAACCGTTTGCCGCAGTCGGTCTGCTGTCTAGCAACAGCGATTGCTCTATTCGTTCCTCTTTCCATATCTGTCAGCCCTTCATTCACTTTCAGTGCTTTTGAGCCCTTCTAGAACGTTCCATTCCGTTACCTCTCATCACTCTCGTATCCGCTTCCTGCTCGACCCCGGCATAACGAGTTCTTAGGCTTTCCTCTCCGATCCGCTACGCTCTGCTCTCTCCCCTTACACCTTTCTCTCTCTCCCTCCTCCATTTTGCAAATTCGCCGTGGATCACCCACTCAAAAAACTCGTGCACTATATGCTACAGCTCCAAAGAAGAGACTGTAGACTGTCGCATCCGCTCACGCGAAAGAGCTAGGCATCACGACAGCAGACATGTAAGGAAATTTGGAGTAGCAGAGACTCTAGAACACCTTCTCTGCAGTTGCCCAGCAATCAATACGACAATAATAAAACATCTGCACTCCCCAAGTTTCACCTCTCTGGAAAAAGCAGACATAAGGTTCACCCAAACAACTATTGGCATTTTCCAAAACGTCAGAGATCCTCCAGGATTTCTAAAGGAAACAGTACCCTGAAAAAAGAACCCGGCTTCACTAAGAACCGTAATCTATGCGTGATCTATGCGTGGCCCCCCTACATGGGGTTTTATTTGGTTTTATTTATTATCGAAAATCTTTTGTTTTCTGTAGAACGTAAAATGTTTGCAATCTATTTCAGGCATATGTCTTTCAGAGCAGCTATCATCTGCTTTGGGGTGCCAAGAGAGCGAGTTGAAAAAAAATTCTGGCCCCTTACCACAACGGAGTACGTCACCTTGATGGCGGCTAGCCATAGCTACCAGGAGCCGAAGTCAGTCGTGTTGTTATACAAACGCGAGCCGAACCTATGGTTGTATGAATCGGTGACCAATGAATTGCAAGTAAAACGGCTGTACTCTGGAGACAGCTCTCTTGTTCACCATCACAAGCACACTTTATTGTCCTCTCCATTTGGCCGCCACTGCCTTATGGTAAATTTACCTTGTTCGCGCCTGCGGCTGCTGCTGCAGGCGACACAAGCCTATCTTCTTTTCTTTTCCTCCAACACTCAGCGCGGGGAGCGTGCCGCTGCCGGCGTCGCGTGCCACTTTGCGGTATACGCTGATTGGTCGCTGCTCTTGTCTCTCTCTATGATCGCCATTTCCTCCCCCTCTCTTTGTCCACAAAGACGGCCAGTGTTAGTAAATCCATGCCATTGCCGCCGCCGCACAGTGTAAGATTTTGCCAATGTAGGGGGACTTAAATCAAAAAAAAAGTGCTTCAAATTGAATATTTTTTTTTTAAATGTTAGTAAAATATCCAGTTATTATGAAAGTAAACAAAAATCAGAGTTTAATTGTTGGGGAAGTTACCTGTCCAGAGTCAAAATATATAATTAATCTGGCTCGATCGACCGATTTCGCCAAACTCCAGACCAATCAGCTGGTACGGGTCGTCCACTGTCAGCGTGGACATTTAAACACTTCCAAGTTTTAAGTAATTTGTATTTATTAATATTTTTTGTAACGATGAACTAAAACTTAATACAATGAACGTCTGTTTCTTTCAGCGACAACTCAACCACTTCCATTCTTTCCCTGTAGCATTGCCTACATGGCTCAACTAAAAAAATACCAAATGTGCTAACGCGACATCAAGGCGGTTAATTTCAAACTTAGCGTTAATTCACAATATGGCGGTTAACTTCAAATTTAGCGTTCTTTCAAAATATGGCGGTTAAATTTAAATTTAACATTCTTTCGCAACATCCTACTCCCAAGTATTGCAACAATTATGGTCTTCAGACGGCAATACTTCATAGTTTACAAGTCTTTCTTAACATCTAACTTAATAAGTTTCACAATTGGTCTTTTATATATATTATCTTTTATCTTAACATCTGCAATACGGAACACGTTCATCATTTGAAGGATACGTTTTCACAACCAAGCCTTTTGGCCAACTATTTCTAGGCGATTCAGAATCCATTATCAAAACAATATCTCCTTCCTTTATAACATTATTATCTTTGATCCATTTTCGACTATACAAAAGATATTGTCTATACTCTTTTCTCCATTTTCGCCTAAATATGTCAGCAAGTCTTTGAGACGCCTTCCACATATTGAACAATTTCAAATGCATGTCAGTACTATTTTGATAAAAGGAATCTCTGTAATTTGGACCAGTCAATATGTCATTTGGTGTCAATGGCTCTGATTGCATTGAGTCCCAGGGTACGTACAAAAGTGGTCGGCTATTCATCATAAATTCAATTTCACAAAATAAAGTTCTTAATGTGAATTCTTTGGGAAACCTTTCTTTTAGTAACACACATAAATATTTTTTAACTGACTGTATGAGCCTTTCCCAGGCTCCTCCCATGTGCGGAGACAAAGGTGGGTTAAAAACCCAAGCGCACTGTTTTGTCGTCAGAAACTGGGTCAGTTCGTCTTTGGGCCAGTCATTTATGATTTCTTTTATATCTTTACTTGCCCTTTTAAAGTTCGTTCCGTTGTCTGAGTACAATTCAATTGGAAAACCTCTTCGGCAACCAAACTGGCGCAATACATGCATAAACGAATTACACGATAAGTCTTCGGCTATTTCAAGGTGTACTGCACGCGATTCCATGCATGTAAAAATCACACCATATCGTTTTACATGACTTCTGTTCACTGTGACTTCAATCGGACCAAAATAATCAACGCCCACTTTTAAAAACGCTCTTTCGCTTGGTTCCAATCGACATGGTGGAAGTTGTCCAATCATTGGGGTCTGGGGCTTTGACCTTTTATTCCTACAGTACTGACAATTTTGAATGATCTTTTTAACTGTATTACGGCATTTTGTAATCCAAAACTTGTGTCGAAGGTTGGATGTTACCGTTTCAGTACCAATATGACAATTTTGCTCATGATAGTAATGAACTGACAAATTTGTAATCGGGTGGTCTTTGCTTAGGATGATCGGATTTTTCGCATCAAAGTCATACTCACTGTCATTTAAATTGTCCAATCTACGTCTAAGTCTCAGTATGCCATCATTTGATAATATCAAAGGCAAAGCCTTTAAAGCGCTCGAATTTAATACTGGTTCACCTTTTTCCAATTTTTCAATTTCGGACCGGTAGCAATCAAATTGGATTTTTTTGAATATTAGCATTTCTGCCGAAGTCAATTCCCTGGATGTCAACTCCTTTCCAATTAAAAATTTCTGTTTTGATATCAATTTCGATACATATCTTAGTATCCAAGCTGTTGTTCTTAGAAATCGCATCCAATTCGAGAATCTTGAAATGTCCGGCAAGACAATTTCATTTTTTGGCACGGTAGATACATTTACGTATTCTTTGTCAATTAGGTCAGGGTCTTGTTTTTTTAGAGATATTTTTCCAACCGGCCATTGACCGCTGTCAGCTTGCAAAAATTGTGGGCCTGTTAGCCAGGACTCGTTTGAAGTAAAGTCAACTTTCGATGTCTTAGTCGCCTCGTCTGCGGGATTCATTTTGTAAGGTACATATCTCCAATCACACATATTAGTCAATTCTTGTATTTCTCCCAAACGTTGAGCAACGAAGGTTTTAAAACGTTTGCTGCTTGACTTAAGCCAATACAAAACAATTTCCGAGTCTGTCCACATGAACGTCTTTTTAATCTTTATATTCAAAGTCTCTTTAATAGTTTTGCTTAGCCTAGCTCCCAATAAAGTACCTTGCAACTCTAACCGTGGGATAGACATTGTTATCAAAATGCATTCCACTTTGCCATTAAATTCGAAACGCAAATATGCGCAAGCCGCGTAAGCGTATTTTGAGGCATCGCAAAAAACATGCAGTTGTATGTCACAGTCTTTTATCGGCAGAGTCGTCATCAATCGTGGTATTTTAAAGTCGCTAATCTGGACTAAAGAGTTACATAAGCTCCTCCAAATTTCAAATTGTTCGTCGGTAATACAGTCATCCCAATTAATACCACTGTCCCATATCGCTTGTAGCAGAATTTTGTTTGATATGAGCAAATTGGACAGGAACCCCAATGGGTCAAAAATCGACATGGTTATCTTTAGAACTTCACGCTTTGTAGGTCGTTTTGTCATTCCAAGAAGTTCAGAATGTGATTTGGTAAATCTCAAATTGTAGGTCAGAACGTCTTTTTCGTAGTCCCAAATCAATACCAGAACGCGTTCTTCAGTCAAATTTTTCTTGTTGTTGTTAGTCGGGGCTTTACTGTTACTTATCTGTGCCATAATGTAGCAAGCATACCTCTGGTGGTACACACATACCCTATACTGTAAATACCCACATACCCTATGCTGTACATATATCACACATACTCTTAGCTTTACACATGCTTCGCACTGGATACAGACACACTAACACGAATGTAATATAGGTTAAGCGCAGCCGAACGCACGAAATAAAGATCAGTTCTTCTGCAGCAACGAAAGTGAACGCTTGTCATTCTTTGCCTACAATCTCAAAAGTGGGATAAGAAACCGAAAAAAAAAAAACATTTTTTCTTATTCTCGCCTACAAACACTAAAAACATTAAAATAAAAATCAGTGCAGTGAGAACTTCACCAAAAAAATTATGGACGCAATCGGCATCGAAGATTACAGCGCAAAATTGCTCGGGCGAAACAGATTCAGACAACGCAGTCGCTGACGAAGCCGGCGCTGCCGACAACACGAACGAAGAAGAAGTCGAACTGCAAAACGCAAATGCGCCATTCCAGCCTAACGACGCAATAGAGGAAACCGAAAGAGACGCAGACAACTCACAAGCGGTCATGGAATTGGAACTTATTAGACGCCAGTTGGAATCCATCCAACTAGAAAACGAAAGGCTAAGGAATGAGCGCGAATTACGCAGTGTGGCCACTCCAAACAATATGGTCACCCTAAGTCACGACAGTGCTGCCAGACCGCCAACAAACAGTGTTGGTAACGAAGAGGCCACACAAGACGTAAACAAAAACAACATGATGTTAGCTATGGCAAAAGAGATGCTACCAACGTTCGACGGCAACAAAGATGGCAAAATTTCCGTCAACATTTGGATCGCACAACTGAATACAATCAAAAAGTTGTATAAACTCAACGACGATGTGCTGCGAATGTTGATGTTGTCAAAGCTGAAGGATAGTGCTCAAGTATGGCTACACACAAGTGGAAATTTGTTGACTATCCCAGTGGAAGAACTTTTGCAACAAATGACCGTGGCGTTCCAAATCAACGAAAGCAAAATAACATCACGCCGCAGATTCCAAGACCGCAAGTAGATGCCTATGGAAGATTTCTCAACCTACTTCAACGAAAAGACACGGTTGGCCGCACACATCCAACTAGACGACGAGGAACTGATTGACAACATTATCGAAGGAATTCCCAACAGCCAACTACACCAACAAGCGTACATGCAGTGTTTCACCACATCGTCACAGCTGCTACAAGCGTTCTCAAAGGTGGCATTACCCGAAAAAGCACACGCAACGGGTCGCCCATGGGCCGTTGGCAAAAGCGCAGCCAGTGATGTAACTCCAAAGACGTCTGCCAGATGCTTCAACTGCAACTCATTGGGTCATTTTGCCGCTGTTTGTCGCAAGCCGAAACGAGAGCATGGAGCGTGTTTTGCATGTGGCAGCTTGGATCACCAAATCGCCCAATGCTCAATGAAGAAGAATACGGCTGGCAACGAATATGTAAGAGAGTTTCAGATTTATTTTAATGATAAAACTAATATTAATGTTCTCTTAGAATGCCTAATCGACTCGGGGAGCCCAATTAGCTTCATCAAAATATGCTGTTTAGAACCACATTTGAAAAATATTGGAGAGCAAATCGTTAAATTCACTGAAATTGATAAAGTAAAATATGTTGGCCTAAATAAGAGCCCGTTAAACATTGTTGGGAAAATATCATGTTTTATAATTTTGAATAAAGAAAAATTTAATTTTGAACTACTAATTGTGGCAAACGAGTCGATGGGATATAACGCTGTTTTAGGAAGAGATTTTATGGAAACTTGCAGGTTCAAAATTATTTGTGAAAATGATAGAACACAAAACGATCGAACAAAAATTGATAGAACAGAAAAGGAAAGTATACAAAACGATCGAACAAAAATTGATAGAACAGAAAAGGAAAGTATACAAAACGATCGAACAAAAATTGATAGTTTACAAAATGATAGTACAGACATTGATGTTTCACAAAATTCTCGAACACCAATTGAAAGCTTAGAAAATGTCAGATTACAAACTAATCGATTTGAAAAGATAGCTCCACATAATGATCGTGCGCATGTTAGAAACCTCGAAGGCAATCAGAAAGATTGTAAGATAAACAATAATGCAGAAAAAAAGGTAGAATGTTGTAGAAAATTAAGTCAAAATGAAAGTTGTGGTCTTGATATCCTCGCTATCGAATACCCTGAACCGAATGATAACCATAACCTAAATATAAATGAAAATTGTGATCACAGAATAAGAAAAGAACTTACAGAAAGATTCGACAAGTTTTATAGCAAAGCAAAGCGGCCCACAGTTCCTGCAGTCAAGTGCGAAATGAAGCTAAATTTAGAAAATCCTAAGCCTTTTAACTATCCTCCCAAGCGGCTATCTTTTGCAGAAAAAGCGCAGGTGCAAAAACTTTTAGACGAATACATTGAAAAAGGAATTATACGGGCTAGCGAGTCAGAATACGCATCACGGACAGTTTTAGTCAACAAAAAGACGGGTGACTTAAGAATGTGCATGGACTATCGAACTCTTAACAAAAATACGCTCAAAGACAACTATCCAACACCATTGATTGACGATCTCATTGACAAACTTTCAGGAAAGAAGTGGTTTACCAAGCTAGACCTCAAAAATGGGTTCTTCCATGTTTTCATGCATGAGGACTCAATTAAGTATACAGCGTTCACGACTCCAATGGGACAATTTGAATGGCTGAGAATGCCATTTGGTTTACGGAATGCCCCGGCAGTATTCCAAAGATTCGTAAACAAAATATTTTGTGACCTAGTTAAGGAAGACAAAATTCTAATTTACATGGATGACATCATGATTGCAACTGAAGATAGTGAGAGTCACCTTGAAATATTGACAGAAGTATTTAAACGGCTAGTGGCAAACAAGCTTGAATTGAGGCTAGACAAATGTGAGTTCCTCCAAAATCAAGTACAATACTTGGGATACCTGATATCAGGATCAGGTATCAAACCAGATACAAAAGGGCTGCTGGCAGTAAAAGACTTTCCTATACCATCCAAGACACACGACGTACAAAGCTTCCTAGGTCTATGCTCATATTTCAGAAGATTCGTGAAAGACTTTTCGACAAAAGCAAAACCACTGTATGATCTGGTGAAAAAAGACAAAAAATTCAGTTTTGATGAAAAAGAACTTGAATGTTTCGAAATGCTAAAAAACAATTTGCTCGAGGCACCAATACTTGCGTTATATAATCCTAATGACCCAACTGAGCTTCACTGCGATGCTAGTGCGTTAGGATTCGGCTCAATTCTTATGCAAAAGAAGAGTGATGGCAAGTTACACCCTGTATTCTATTTTTCAAAGCGGACGACTGACGTTGAGTCCAAATATCACAGTTTTGAGCTAGAAACTCTAGCAATAATATATGCACTACAGCGTTTCCGCATATATCTGCAAGGAATACAGTTTAAAATAGTAACGGACTGCAGTGCCTTCACAATGGCGCTCAGCAAAAAAGATTTATGTCCGAGAATAGCCCGCTGGGCACTTACACTACAAAATTATGATTTCAAGCTAGAGCATCGGGCGGGAAAACGCATGCAGCACGTTGATGCACTAAGTAGGCACACCTTTATTTTGACAGTTGATTCAAACTCGTTTGAGGAAAATTTAATAATTTGTCAAAGTAAAGATCCGGGTATAAAAAAGTTGCGCCAAATGTTACAGGAATCAGAAAACAAAAATTTCGAAATGCGGAATGGAGTCATATATAAGAAAAGGGATAAGGGAACAATCTTGTTTTATGTGCCCGAAGAAATGGAGGACCACGTATTATACAAGTATCACGACGAGATGGGCCACATTGGAATCGATAAAATGACTGAAATTATTTCAAAGAGTTACTGGTTTCCAGGAACTAGGCCGAAAGCTAAGAAACACATTAACAATTGCCTCAAATGCCTTGCCTATTAGGCAAAGAGTGGAAAAGACGAAGGATTTCTACATAATATTCCAAAAGAAAGAGTACCGTTTGATGTCATCCACATAGACCATTTTGGACCGGTAGACAAGAGCAGATCAAATAAGCACGTGCTAGTAATTATAGATGCTTTCACGAAGTTTGTACGACTCTATCCAGCAAAAACTACAAAGTCAAAAGAAGCTATAACAGCTCTTAAAGATTATTTCCGAGCTTACAGCAGACCAAAATGCTTAATTTCTGATCGAGGCACCTGTTTTACCTCAAAAGAATTCGAAGAATTTTTAAAAGAAAATGACATTAAACACGTTAAAATAGCCACTGGCTCACCGCAGGCGAATGGTCAGGTGGAAAGAGTGAATAGAAGTCTTGGACCTATGATTGCAAAGCTGACAGAGCCAGGGCTGTCGCAAATATGCGTCCGTGGTTAAATAGAAATGAAAGTAAAATTAGAAGTTAATTAGAAATAAGACTTCGAGAATATTTTCTTAGGTATTACTTATTTTAAGCACATTGTAAATTAACTTACGCTTATAACTATAAGAGATCAGGAGCTCTCCTGTCAGGATGGCCGAATTGTAGCAAGCATACCTCTGGTGGTACACACATACCCTATACTGTAAATACCCTTTAGTTCCCAAGGCACTACCGCCCTAGTTTCGCTAGCGAAAAGCTAGCGATTTCGGCGCTAGTTATTCGCTAGTGCCCAAGTTATCCGGGCTGTAGTCAGTTCGGACGTGCTGCTTGATACGCTTAAAAGCAAATCGAAGACAGCAAATGCCTTTCGCTTTCGCCTTCTTTCTGCGAGGGACCCGACAAAAAGAATAGACAAGACATGTATTTTCAAAATTTAGACTATAAAATACCCTTGGATACAAATGTTATTATTTTTTTATACATAAATTGGTTCAATACAATAGTATATTAATGTGTGATACGTGTTAAATTTTAGGAAAAATATTGTAAGGTAAGCTGTTTAAAATTGTTAAAAATATTGAAGAGATTTTATTCATAAAGTGTTTTTTAAAGAATAATAATTATAAATCATTTATAAGCTTTGGAACACATTATTGTAAAGACTATCCAGTTCGCCCTTATAAAAAATCGAGCACAGTGTTCAAAATGCATAACTATAATACCCCATGATACCCTGCAATATTTTTGTGCAACGAAAGTGTAAAGCATAACCGCGGCGCGACAAGTTGAAAGAAGGAAAGAATAACAATAACAAAGTGCATTGCTATCCCGTTTTTTCGGTTGTCGTCTTTGCAATTTGTTTCCTTATTCTACTTCAGCGTCAGAAGTTATTTCATTTTGTGACGCCTCACTGATTGCGTGTGTTTTTAAGCAAAAAATAAATAAATAATTAAATTAACAGTGCTATAAAGTGCAAAATCATTACATTAACAATAACAGGTAACAATATTAAACATAAATATGATCAGCGATAGGCATTTGAGACGCTTGAAGGAACAAGAAAGGGAAATTTTGAGGAGTCAGATGCAACGCTTAGAAAACGAGATAGGTGTTGCAAGTGATATTGCCGCAGGAGAAGAAGCCAAGGGAAATCGATTTGCAGACTTCCACTTGGACAGAAACTTGGACAGAAACTTGGACACAAACTTGGAATTGGACAGTAACGCGGACTTTCACCCAACTGACCAAATGACATTAAATCAAAAACTCCGAGGGTGGTACAAAAAGTTTAAGCCAAGACGCGACTGTACGATCGAGTTAATTAAAATTTTACGCGAGGAAAATTTAAACGTTAGTCATTTTTATAAATTTGAGGAGAGGTTAAAGCCTAACATTGAAGACATTGATGGTGGCTCATATCTTCATGTTGGGCTAAAAAATCAACTTAAAAAATTAGGCGATGAAATACAGCTTCCAGATGAAGTTAGTATCGACATCAATGTTGACGGACTACCGTTATTTAACAGTTCTAAGGCCCAACTGTGGCCAATTTTAGTTAGAATTAATAATATAAAAGGTGTTCCCATATTTCCAGTAGGTGTGTTTTTAGGTAAAAGTAAGCCAAAAGACTGTGAAGAGTTTCTTAGTAAGTTTTCGTCTGAGATGTCTGAGATGTCTGAGATAATGCAAGGTGGCTTGGATGTGGATGGGAAAAGCTTAAAACTTGTACTTCGTGCAGTCGTTTGCGATGCACCTGCAAGAGCTTTCATTAGTGGCACTCCTGGCCACACATCTAGCCACGGTTGTACAAAGTGTGATCAGGTTGCAAAAAAAATTGATAAAACTTTGACATACAGTACAAAATCAGGGGTTCTTATAACTGACATAGACTTTGCGAATAGAAAGTTTCCAAGTCATCACAGCAGTCAGTTTCTTACAGAAAAGTGTGCTTTGGAAAAACTAAACACTTGTATGGTAACCCAGATTCCTTTGGATTGCATGCACTTGATTGAATTAGGTGTAATGCGAAAAATTTTAACTCGCTTACAGAACAACAAAGTTGTTGCGAAGCTGTGTGCCAAAAGAGTTTGCACGAAAACCTAGGGCGTTAAATGAGCTTCTGCATTGGAAAGCCACTGAATTCAGGCAATTTCTATTATACACTGGAATTGTCGCCTTACGGGATGAAGTTGATGATGAGCAGTACTATGAGTTTTTGCTCTTGCATTGTTCATATAGACTTCTTTGTTCCCCAAAAACACGCAATGTAAACTTGGAAGTTGCTCAACAAATGTTAAACCTATTTGTTGAGTATTTTCCAATTTTGTTTGGCGAAAACAGTGTGTCCTACAATGTCCACAGCTTACTTCATATTAAGCAGACAATCCACCAAGTAGGCGATCCTATTGCGGGGTCTTCATATGCTTTCGAAAACTATTTGCAATCGCTGAAGAGTTCTGTCCGAAAGCCAACTAAAATCCTCCAGCAAATTCATAGGAAAATTGTTGAGGAGAAGTTTACAACTCCAATAGCTTTTTCTGGGCCTTCAATCAGGGGTAAAACATGTTTTTTCAATGAATTTTTCCTATCTACAGATAGTCCGAACAATTATTGCTATTTTCAACCTCATATTCCGGTTCGTATTGAATCATTTTCCGCAGAAATGGGAGGTACAGTTATAGGTAGAAGGTTGAAAAATATTAGAAACTTTTATAGAGAACCTATGGAGTCAATGACATTAGGAATATTTTTAGTAGATGCAAAGCCATCTGATGCCGAAGAGAAATTTTCGTTTTCAGATTTCGAATGTAAAGTTATTGGGATACCATACAAGGATGATTTGTTGCTAGTGCCCTTGTTACATTCTTTTGATACATGATCATCTTTAATATTGTTACCTTTTATTATTTAAATTTATTTTGCATTTTGGCTTTGAGTTATGTGGAGCTGTTTAGTCCGTAGGAATCGGACATACTTTTAGCGGCGGCGCTAAGAGTATCTTTAAAAGATTCACCTACCGTGGTTCGTATACCAAAAAAAAAAAAAAAAAAATTCTTAGTCGAGATGCAATTAATTATTTTGCCTTTAATGTAATGTCGTACAATTGTGTGCTTATATTTTATAAATGATTAAAATTTAATTACTTATAAATTATGAACACAAAATTGTACTCAAATAAACTTTTCCAGAACTATTAAAGTATGTCAAGCCCACCAAAAAAAAATGTACGCGTAGCCTTCGACGAAAATCGTAAGTATAGTATTAATACATAAGTGCATGCATTCCATTAAAAAACCAAATTTTATTTTTAATTTTTTAGATGACATGTCAAGTTGCAGCCGCTGCGATCGAATGGAAAAAAAAATTGATGAGATAAAAGGTATAATAAACACAAATTATAAGTAATAATTTATTTTTATACCTCTTCTTTTTTGTATTATATTTCAGAGAGCATGGAGTCTGTGCAGCAGGAGACGAAAGTCATGAAGGGTACGAAAGAATGAATGACCCCGCAATTGCAATTTCTTTATTAACTTTTATGTTTCTTTAAAGGTCAACTTCAGCTTGCATTGGAGGCATTGGCTGACCAAAAGGTCGTGTTGGCGCAGCTACTACGCCATCAAAAGGAGGAGCTGCCGTTGATGTCAAAGTTTCCGGTACAGACGGAAGATGAGATGCAGAAGATGGAGGAAGCAATAAATGGGGAAAATTTGGAAATTTATGTAAGTAAACATATGCCTTGCATGGTTGTGTATTTAAAAAAAAAATTTTTTACAGATCAAGGCAATGAAGAATATTGTGGCTCCCAGTGGAATAGGCAAGGCCCTTCGCCTTGTTCTCTCGGACTCAGTAATAATGGACTACAACGTATTCGGACTGCAAAATAAAAAATGCCTTAAGGATCTGAAAAATTTTTACGCAGCTCTGATAGGTATGTTTATCAATGATTACACAGGTTTACACCTGGACCTGTCCGCATTATACTGGTAAAGTTCTAACTAAATGTTTACAATTCTTATAACAATTTTCCAGCATCCATTCCGTCCCAAGAGAGCCAAACTGCTGAGGAGCAGCTTTGCGATGCCTTTCATATTAACAAAAAACGTATAATTAAGTCAAAATGTGTAAATAAAAAAAATTTAAAAAAAATAAAAATAAAATAAACATTATATTATTGAAATAAATGAATTGTTTAATATTTTTGGCCATGTTACCTTACAGATAACTAGTAGTTACTGCGGTAGCTAGCTACGCTACTGATAACAAGTAGTTACTGCGGTAGCGAGCTACGCTACTGATAACAAGTAGTTACTGCGGTAGCTAGCTACTCTACTGATAACAAGTAGTTTCTTCTGTAGCTAGCTACGCTACTGATAACAAGTAGTTTCTTCTGTAGCTAGCTACGCTACTGATAACAAGTAGTTTCTTCTGTAGCTAGCTACGCCACAGATTACTTTTCGGTAGCGTTTCGCTAGCTCCAGAATCGCTAACGTTTCGCTAGGACATGCCCACACAAAAGTAATCTGAGCGGTAATCCAGCGGGTAGTCAGTAAGGGGTTACCGAATCGCTAGCAATTCGCTAGCGCTGCGCTAGCTACAAGAACTGAAGGGTGGATACAGACACACTAACACGAATGTAATATAGGTTAAGCGCAGCCGAACGCACGAAATAAAGATCAGTTCTTCTGCAGCAACGAAAGTGAACGCTTGTCATTCTTTGCCTACAATAACTTCTGGCGAATTAGATATCCAATTACACATTTCAAAGCCACCTTGCTTATGTACATATGTAACGTCTTTAATCAATTCAACAGCGCTGTCAACGTTGTTTGCGCCGCCTAAGTAGTCATCCATATAATGCTTTAATACTATGTCTTGGCAGGCTTTTGGATATTGGGTTTGAAAGTCTGAGGCATTTCGGTTTCGGACCTGTTGAGCAATACTTGGACTACACTTTGCTCCAAAAAATAGTACTTGTATTTCATAGACATCAGGAGTGCCCTGTCTTCTGGAGCCTCGCCACAAGATTCTTTGAGCATGTCTGTCACTCTCCTGAATTTTGATTTGTAAAAACATTTCTTTTATATCCCGACAAATACTATTTGATGTTCTCGAAAATTCATAAGCACCGAAGATAGTTGATTAAAGAGGTCAGGTCCTGTCAGCAGAAAATCATTTAGACAATATCCGTGATTTTTGGATGCAGCGTCAAACAGAATTCTAAGCTTCTCTGGCTTATTGCTATTAAGTACACCAAAGTGTGGAAGGTAATAAGTCAACGGTGATTGAATTTCAACTTCTGCTGAATCAAGTTTCTTTAGATACCCCTTGGAAATATGTGACTCCATTATTTTCTCATATTTTTTCCCATACTCAGGATTTTTGTCCATTTTTCTTTCACACAGTAACAGTCTAGAATTCGCGTTACTGTAACTTTATGGTAGTCGAATGTCCTCGTTTTTCCAAAATAGACCGCATTGAAACCCATTTTCTATACGTTTGAGCGTATTTTCCACAATTTGTAAGCATCTTTTGTCGTCGAGTGATATTGGACTGTCATGTGATGTAAGTGGTATTCCTGAAAGTGATTTGCTTTTGATTTGCTTTCGATTTGATTTCGCGAAACAGCTGATCACAGCTGGTCCATACAAAATGAGCAGTGTGCCCAGAAAATGTTAGGAAATTAAGGTCATACTAATTGCTTTCGCGAAATCAGCCTCGAAGTTGATTTCGATTTGCTTTCGTTATAGAGTGACCGCTCTCATAGAAGAAATGACTCCGCGCGCATGGTGTTTCTTTAAATTTTGTTGTGATTTAAATATAAAGAATGTTGTAAGTTATTTTGCATTCTATATTTCAGCAATTAATTGATAATTATTTATTGCATCTTAGACTGCTTACGAGACTTCTGGAAAAAGGCCCGCGGCCTAAAGTGGAAAGAGTCATAAGTGCGCGAGTTCTTGGAGCTTGTGTTTGACGTGGTCAAAGATGTTTAGGCTTACATATTTGCACAACTCTCTTAGAAGGTTCGAGGTTACAAATTCTTCCATTATTTTATCCTGCCTCTTCCTCTTTGGATCTTTCAAATTGCATAAGTCACTTTCTGTGGCCATAAGCAAATACATAATTAATTGAATTCACCTTAGTAATATTACAAACTTCTTAAAACAACATATTCTGCACACATACTATTGTTAAAAAATTCAATTTTACAATTTCATTTGTAATTTTTTGGCTTTTCCGCCATTGTTTAAATTTTGCGCCAATTGAAAGCAAATCAAAATGAAATCAGGGTCGTTCCACCAACTGCTTTGCTTTTGCTTTCACGAAAGCAAATCAAAAGCAAATCAACTTTCAGGAATACCACTGTAGTCAGCTCATTTTCAATTAACCAGTACGACTTTACTAAGTTGTGCAAAACATCTAAATCGTCCATGTCGATGTCTTTCTGAAGATCATTGTTTATATGGCATGTAAAATTTGTTTCAGTGGAGTTTTCGTTAGGTTCTACTATGCCGTGGACAACCCAACCAAGAGAAGTTTTACTGGCAACCGGACCATTAAATCGTTGATATTTTATTTTGCGCGAAACAATGAGAGACCAATTATCTTGCCCGATCAGAATTTTAGGATGAGCGTTTTTATATGAGCATTCGGTGAAGTCAAAATTGTCGGTCATGTCATCAATTGTCAAAATTTGTAAAGGCAAATTTAGGTTGGCGTCCGTTTTCACTTTTCTCAGTGTAAGTGTTTTGGACTGATTTTTGTCTTTGATTCGGACGCTTACTATTTTTGAATCATGTTGTTCATAAACTTCGTTATTAGTCCATTGCATCTTTAATGGTCTAGTCGGACCGTCTAACCCAAGGTCATTAGAAATATTTTCATCTATTAACGAAACTGTCGACGCTTCGTCAAGAAGAGCAAATGTGTTAACTGTCTTTTTGGGACCTACAAGACAAACAGGAACAACTTTCAACAACACCTTGTTTTGGTTTAAATTTACGTGGCAGTTGGTTTCCGATTTCGATCCTGTTTATCAGTGTCTGAGTTGATGATTAGCTTATCACCTTTGTCTTTATGTAACAAATTGTTGTGAGTAAAACTACAAATATTGATTTTACATGTCTTTTTGCGCTTGCAATCTCTCATTACATGATTTTTGCAAAGACACGAGATTCACAAACTATTTTGAAAGTCATGTTCCCAACGTTTGTCAGTATTTAAGTCCTTAATTTTGGCACAATTAGTCACATAATGATCTGTCATTTTACAATAGTTACAGTATGCTTTAGCCTTGTCTTTCTGTGGAATACTTGACTGATTCGAAACTGTCAATGTAGTGTCTTTTGACTTATTCTGACCAAATCCTAGCATAGTCGCTGCTTGAATAGTTTCACCTAACCATTCGTGAAAACTTATAATCTTAGGCTGTTCTGATTCGATTTTGTGAAAATGTTTCATGAAGACAATTCGTTGTGAAACCGGAATTTTTTCTAAAAGTTCGTCAAATAATAGTGGATTACGAATTTGATCAACATCCTCAAATGTTAATAATGTATGAATCAGATTTGTAATCATATCATAAAATGTGATAAGTTTTACATTCGCAATCGGTTTACATTTTCATAATTACTAAAGTTGCAAACTTCAGTACTGTTTTCAAACTCAGCAATAAAAATATGCCATTCTAAAGGGTCACCTGAAAACGTTGGTAGATCTTGTCTGATCGTTTGTCTGGCCATAAAATTATCAATTGTATTTGCTTTTACTTCGTTTGAAAATGCTAGCTTACGCTGTGTCAACTTAACCCAGTCGTGGGTCCTTTTACTTGCTTGTTGCTTATCATTGTCGATGTCATCCGCTTCTAGATTTCCAAGGCTGCTGGAGTCCAAAGGTGCCATTAGTATTTGTCGTTCCAGCTCCAATTTTTTTCCTGAAACTCGATTTGAGTGCGCTGTTTCTGAAGTTCTTCTTCCCTTTTCAAAAACTCCAATTGAACTTTGAGTCTGTGTACCTTAGATGACGTACGGGAATATTCCGTTCCTTCGGTCTGATTGTCTTCAGCCAGTTTTTTGTCAACTAGGGGCGTTGATGCAGGAGCATTAAAGTTTACTTTTGCTCATTTTTGTCATGTCCAACTGTGAGTCTGTTTCGTGATTGGACATGTCTTCACCTGGTCGAGGTGTGTCTAGAATTTGTTGTTGTTTTACATCTTTTCCAGACTGTTTGGGTTGCTGAGTCGTCTTTTGCTGTGTCTTCTTTTTGCTGGACCGTGTTCCCGCCATTATCGCTGTCTTCGATTATCTCACGGTCACGCAGTTCCACTAGTTTTATTTCACTCGTTCTTAAAAGTGATGTCGTCGAAATTTGTTGTATACACCCAAGCTTCCTTAATGCTCGGCCAAATGCATATGTACATATAAGTTTTAGTGTTTATATATTTGTTTGTGCGAATGTGCAGGTTTGATCCCGGCAATGCATACACACAATCGTCGTCAGGTACACACACACAAGTCGTCGTCAATGTGTGTATGTATGAATGTGAATTCATGTATGTGTGTATTAGGTCGGACATTTTATATATGGAAAAATGTAACATCATACTGATACCCGCTTAAACGATGCGTATTTGTGTATAAAACGCATAGCAAAAAAAATGTTTGAGAAAAAATGAGGTTTAGGTCTGCGACTTGGACTTAAAGTTCATCACTCATACGTACTGTTGCCCAGGCCTACATTTTTAATTTTTTAGTAGTTGGCGTAGGCTTGGTTTGAAGTCATAACATTTGACAAAAAGGTACCATGACCAATAAAAAATGTTTTTTATATAACAGACACAATATGTAGGTAAATATATTTGGTACTTAATATATTTGGTAAAAATGTTATGTATATTACGGCAAAATTTCTACTATTTTGCGCTGTTTACTTCTAGATGAAAGCAAGTTTTAGCCGTACATTTAGAGTCTATCAAGATATCTTTGAAGTCAGGTCCCACACTGAACTGAAGTGCTGCGCATCACGGTTGCAGCCGTTCCGAATAGTCTACTTTAACTGGGCTGCTTATAAATAAGCTTCTTCAGGATCGAAAAATAATGCGGGTTACTATACTACTATGGGCAAAAAATACAGGGAAATTATTCATAAGTCAAAAACTCTTTATTTAATATTGTCAATTCATTTAATTCCCTTGAAAGTAACCTCCCCCTACTGCATTACACTTGTGCCAACGTTTTCTACAATTTTGTTTGTGTTTGTAGGACAATTTTAAGAACATGCTGCAAAGTCTTCTTCTGGTATAGTCTTTAATTTCTTCTTCGTTTGGGGCTCTGTCTCTTTATCGATTCAAAACGGTGTCCACGGAGCGATCTCTTGAGTTTAGCGAATTGCCCATGGTAGCCCAAGTGGACACTCAAAATGGTTTTCACTGTTATGTGCGATCATGCGTACGTGGCCCTTTGTTGAAACCCCGCTCGTGGACCATGCTGACTTCAACTTTTTGAAATGGGCAGTCTTAAGAATTTAGTCCCATATAAAAGCGTGGATAAAACGCATCTCTTCGTTGGAAATGGGCTTGCTTCGTCAAAATTTGGTCCTAGTCTACCAATCAAAAATACATTCGATTCCTGCTCCATTTTTATTTGTTGTTCGATTAAATTCAAATTTGACAACTTTTAAAATGATACGAAGAATTCGTCGACAGAATTTCGATTCGGTGAACGCGTCGTATACGTAATATTTGTGGAAGCTTTGAAGGCTATTCGCAGAGGTTAAAACATGATATAAAATTTTTGGATTTTTTAATTCATTATGTACACCCTAAAAGTAATCGTTTAAGATGGTATCAGTTATATTTTTTATCGGCGTCCACCCTAGTGTGTATGTCCAAGATCGAGCTCAGCAATACATACACAACTTCCAGGAATATGTCTGATGAAATCGAGCGTCACTTTTACGCAATCCAAGTGCCGTTCTGTAGGCTGCGAAGGACCATTATGTTGGGGAAGTTACCTGTCCAGAGTCAAAATATATAATTAATCTGGCTCGATCGACCGATTTCGCCAAACTCCAGACCAATCAGCTGCTACGGGTCGTGCACTGTCAGCGTGGACATTTAAACACTTCCAAGTTTTAAGTAATTTGTATTTATTAATATTTTTTGTAACGATGATCTAAGACTTAATACAATGAACGTCTGTTTCTTTCAGCGACAACTCAACCACTTCCATTCTTTTCCTGTAGCATTGCCAACATGGGTCAACTAAAAAAATACCAAATGTGCTAACGCGACATCAAGGCGGTTAATTTCAAACTTAGCGTTAATTCACAATATGGCGGTTAACTTCAAATTTAGCGTTCTTTCAAAATATGGCGGTTAAATTTAAATTTAACATTCTTTCGCAACATAAATTATCATTGACACGAATACGGATTTATTGCACAGTCTACTTATTTCATCCGACCCATTCATAGGAAGTTTACGTAGATCCCAAAAAAACAAGCGGGAGGCCATCAAACTTTTGAAGATAATTTCGATCCAGATTAAATTCTAGCTGAGTGCATATATTGTTATGTCTGTCCGGCTGTCCGTCCATCCTTTTGTCTGTCTGTTCGTTTGTCTGTCTTTCTGTTTTCACGTTATCTCCTTCGTCAGTAAAAACAAACTTTATCAATCGTTTTAAAAACTAGTTTTATAGAGAAAAACTTTTTTGTTTAGTAATTTAATATGCTTTTATACAATTCTGCAAAGTTTCATCAAAATCGGGTGACTCGATTGTATAGCTCCCATATAAAAATCGGGTTCTGGCTAAAAGTGAAAAATGCGATATTGTATGGGAGGTAGAAGTAGTTTATGTCCAATGTTGTTTATCTTTAAAACATACTTTCGTATGGCCTAAAAACTCTTCCATTTCAAATTTCAAGTCAATATCTCTTAAACTACAGCCGCAATCGATTTTAGTCCCCCTAGATAGGCAAAATCTTACACTGTGCGCCGAAAGTGATGCGCGTTTGTCGTGTGGAAAACAGATTCGGAACTTTGGTGGTTAAATAATTTAATTGTACTTAGAGATCCGCTCTTTCTCTCCTACGGGGGTCATTTTAAAAAGCGCCTGCCAAGATTTTTGCATTGTAATTAAAAGCACCCAGTAAATACTTTCCCAACCGGCGTTTGCTACTATGTTTGGGTACCTCCCATCTGGTAACGTCAATATTTTATTAACATTGTCAAAGTGGGTTTGCATCGTATATTCAAAAAATAAAACCGGTTATCCTGTCCCCAAGTGAATGGCATATGCAGGAAAGAATGTTATTTTCTACTTACCCTTTCAATTTACCACATCTTCATATGCCTCCCATTCCCAGACCTTTGCTGCATAACACATAATACACCTGGATTTCGCTTGGAACAATTTATACTTTGTATTAGCGCTCACATTTTTTTCCCCCATGAGAGCTTTGCAAGTGCTATTTAATGCTTATTTGTACACTTTGAAGTTAATGTCAATCCCAAATCATAGCTCGTAAATAACTCTCAACCCAATGTTCAGTTCGCTCTGCTCACATCACTGACCAAAAGAACAAAAACAAAACGGGCTCGGGCTTCCCTTAACCGAATTTAAGCTGCAACCTCGCTCACTGCTCGGTGGCTGTCGTTGAACACACAGCACTGATCGGTCTGAGAGCATCCCCATACCGGGCCCAAGTCAGTCAATCGCTCATCAAATGCGGTCTTCACAAAGACCGAACTTTAAAAATCTCAGTTCAAAAGGTTGCAGACTCAGGAGAGCGCCAGACTTAAGCGTAAACAGAGAGCGAGTCAGCGTGAGAGAGAACGAGAGAAGGCATACAGTTTTTCGCACACATTGATATTGTTAGCCGAGCCTAAGCTGTACGCTTACACACCGACGCATACATACGAAGAAGACTTTTTGAATGCGTGAATTTTGGCAAAAGGGCACGAGACAGACCTGACAGAAAAAATAAAAATAAATTTGTGTCTCTCCTCTCACAACCAAAATGAGGCAGAGAGGGTAGTTGATGGTTGGTTAACAACCTTTATTGAATGTGCTCGCGCGAATGTGGTTGTTTTCTGACACAGACAAACGGGGACCGTTTTATGCGACCTCTGTCCTAAATACATGTTCTTTAGGTCGGACATTTTATATATGGAATATGTCCCAGCAAAAGCCAAAGCGCTCCAAGAGCGCATTAGAACGCTCAAAGGAGCAGTGAAGCGCTCAACTCTCCTTGTAACTAGTGTTATTTTTTACATTGTCATGTCATTGGATGTCAGCGCTACACTCTCGCTGTGGAAAAAGCTCTTTGAATCGCCCCACTCGCAGTGTAAAACGAGCACTATGGAGCGCTACACTCTCGCTGTGGAAAAAGCGCTTTGAAGCGCTCCACTCGTAGTGTAAAACAGGCACTATGGAGCGCTACACTCTCACTGCGTAAAAAGCGCTTTAAAGCGCTCCGCTCGCAATGTAAAAAGAGCACTAGGAAGCGCTTCGCTCCCAGAGTAAAAAGGTCTTGAAAAAGCGCTCCATATCATAAAATATAAAAAGAGAATATCAATTATGGTGAGGGTAGTGATGAAGGGTTGGGGTAGGAGGTATGGGAAGGGGATGGGTGAAGGGTGGGGAAAGGGGTGTGGAAAGGGTGTGGAAAGGGGTGTGGAAGGGGGGAATGGTAGTGGGAAGGGTTTTGGGAAGGTAAAGGGAGGGGGAAGGGAAGGGGAGATGTTTAAGGGGAGTAGTGGGAAGGGTTGACGGGAGGGCATAGTCTTCTTTCTGAAAAACGTAATACTTAAACTTTTTTTATTTTTAATTACCTTTACTGGGATTCGAACTCAGGACTTCGGGCTCTTAATCACAAATGCCGGCGTCTTAGCCCATAAGGCTATTCATGGCTCGCGTGACGGCAGCAGCAAGTCTTAGTTAAGAACACAGATAAATGTTAATTATGTTCAACATACTTTTTGCACCTTTTCAAAATTTCAATTTTAATTAACTCAACCTAATTTTATCAAATCTCCCAACGCACAGTGTAAGGTTTTGCCAATTTAGGGGTACTTAATTCAAAAGCAGTCTTATTTTTTAAGCTATCGACTTGAACTTTGGACTAAATGTTCAAATATTCCCCAAAGAAATTTTTGGACGAAAAGTTAAAATGGGCGTGGCACCGTAAAGTACGTAAAACCCAGAAAATGTTCACTTTTTTAACACACAATCCGCAATAAAAAACAGTAAAAATATTTTTTTAAAAAAGTTTCAGGTTAGTATTTTTTGTTCTGATTTTAGCCAATTTAAAAATATTTTTTTAAAATTAATAATGAAATAAAAAAAAATTTTTTTTTCAATTTATTACTTTTGTTAAATGTTCATGCTTTTGCTTGTAACTTCAAAAGTATTGACCGTACAAATAAAAAAAATGGTTGGGTTTCAAAGGTAATTCATTTATTCGAAGAAAAAAGCGAGTTTCTGTTTTTCAGATTTTTTTTTATTAAAAAAAAAAAACTCAAAGTTGATAAAAAGATTAGGCGAAATTTTTTTTTGGCAAATTTAATAAAAATCTGAATTTTAATCACAACTTTTTTCACTAGATTGATCAGAAAATAGTTTTATAGCTCTTTCGATGCGGTTTAAGGTTGAAGGCGCGACATCAATCCTATAAGCATCGCCTTTTATTTTGCCCTGAAGCCAACTTGCATTATCGGTCATAATTCTGGACTTATTCCTCCTAGTTTTAGTCCACCACAGCTCAAGTTCATATCACATGCTTGTTAAGTGCAACTTGAGCTTTTTATGTTCAATATCGATGCCAAAAATCATCGCTGCGTGTTTAAGGAGTAATTTAAGCTTACGTTACTTGAGCAAACTTCGAAAACTCTGCCCGTTCTATTTCACTCATTGCTTAAATGAAGGTCTTTGTGCAAAATAATAGCAAATTTTTATTTCTGATCCTGATGCAGAATGGTTTTCTGCAAACTATGTATGTTTTGGTTGATTTGAATGTGAACGTTGAACGTTGTTAGTTTTTTTCCACCAAAAACAAATTATTGTTAAAAATATACCTACTTTTTGGCACTTATTTCCAAAAAAGTAGCAAAAATGTTGTATGAAGTCCCTTTATAGCGCTAAAAATCAATAATGCTACCACTATTATGGGAAAAATAAGTTCGACCGCTCACAGTGGCCACACGATCCAATTGAGAACACTAAACTTTCTCAACTGATGCTCGTTGTCCAATGCAATTTTGCATGCATTTCAAATGCACCGGTTTAAGTACCGTTATCTTCTGAACAAAATTGTTTGTTTTGTTTTGGGCTTGTTTTCGTAACACTTGAACATTTCTAAATTGACTTCTAAAAGCTCATTGACCTTAAAAATAATTTATTTTTCAATTAAGTCCCCCTAGATTGGCAAAATCCTACACTGTGCACCGTGCAGAGCGTGCTATTCAAAGCAGAAACAAAAAGAACAAAATAAAGAATTAAAAACGCACGCAGAAAATTTGTAAAATTGCTGCTTTCGTGGAGCAGTATTTACAAGGAGAGTTGAGCACTACAATTGAGCGCTTTCGTGGAGCAGTACTTACAGAGAGAGTGGAGCGCTCCAATGGACCGCTTCTGCAGTGCTCGTAGTTGAGCGCTTCGAAAAAATTTGCTGGGGTAAGATGTAATTGATGCATATTTGTGTAAAAAAGGCATAGCAAAAATAGTTTTTGAGAAAAAATTAATTTTAAGGTCTGCGACTTGGATTCAAAGTATATCACTCATACGTTCTGTTGCCCTTGCCTATATGTTTAATTTTGAAGTAGTTGGCGTAGACTTGGTTTGAAGTCATAACATTTGACAAAAAGGTACCATGACTATTAAAAAAATGTTTTTTATATAACCAACACAATATGTAGGTAAATAATATTTACTTAATAAATATTTAGTAAAAATCGTATATTACGACGAACGGGCATAGCAGAATAAGCATACAAAAACTGCCCTCGCTCCGATCATAACCAAATTGAAATATGTTGCTACCATCAATGAGAAACTCACTCTCCTAAATTTGTAGTCTTCTAATCGAATGCGAATCACTTTACTACCATGGGCAATAAATACAGGGAAATTGTTCATAAATCAAAAAATATTTATTTATTATTGTTAATTCATTTTATTCCCTGGAAAGTAACCTCCCCCGACTGCATTACACTTGTGCCGATGTTTTTTACAATTTTGATTGTGATTGAATTTTAAAAACATGCTGCAAAGTCTTCTTCTGGTGTAGTCTTTAATTCCTTCTTCGATTCGGGCTTTATCTGTTTTATCGATTCAAAATCTTGATCGCTTAAGTTTAGCGAATTGCCCATGGTAGCCCAAATGGTCACTCAAAATGGTTTTCACTGTTATTTTCGTAGTATCCGACTAGAAGGACACTAGTCGCACTTTATGACAGTCTTAAACATTTAGTCCCACATAAGAGCTTGGATAAATGGCATCTCTTCGTTGGAAATGGGCTCGCTTTGACAAAAAAGGGTCTTAATTTTTTCTTCTTCTTCTTTATTGGCCCGATGCTTGCATCACAACCGTTTGACGGTCTCGGCCGCTGCAACTAATGTCCGCCAGTCGCTTCTGCTCCGTGCGAGCTGGCACCAGTTTTTCACGCCAAGCTTGGAAATGTCTTTCCGCACCTGGTCGTCCCACCTTAGAGCTGGTCGTACCACCTTGCCTTGTCCCAGTTCTTTCGCATTCCTATTGTAGACCATTTTTGCTGGAGCTTGATCATCCATACGGGTAACATGTCCCAGCCAGCGCAGCCGCTGTTGTTTTATGCGCTTGACCAGACTAGTATCCCCATAGAGCTCATAACGTACTTTGCTGGAATACCTAAAGTAGACTGGGCTTCGAAAAACCTTGACCTTATCGGCGTGTCGAAAGCGGCTTTGTAATCGATAAAAAGATGGTGATTTTCGATGTTTCCCTCATAGGTCTTCTCCAGGATTTGGCGCAATGTGAATATCTGGTCTGAGGTGGATTTACCAGGTCTAAAGCCACACTGATAAGGTCCAATCAGTGTATCAATAAGCGGCTTTAGACGTTCACAAATAATGCGGGACAGAACCTTATATGCGATGGGGAGGAGACTAATCCCGCGGTAGTTGGCGCAAACCGCAGGATCTCCTTTTTTAAAGATTGGACAGAGAGCACTTAGATTCCAATCGTCAGGCATGCTTTCATCAACCCATATACGGCACAGAAGTTGGTGCATGCACCTTACCAATTCTTCGCCTCCAGCCTTGAACAATTCAGCGGGCAGCTCATCAGCGCCTGGCGACTTGTTGTTCTTTAGCCTTCGTATGGCTAAACAGACTTCCTGTTGGGTCGGCGGGTCTATCTCTATGTTGTCGATTGGTGGCATCGTTACTTCTCTAAAGGCGGCATCATGTTCGTCATCGCCTCCCAGTAGGTTGGAAAAGTAATTTCTCCATTTGTTAAGCGCCACTTGCGGATCTGTGACCAGATTCCCCTTAATTGCTTAATATTTTGGTAAAATTTTCGAGTCTCACTCATGCCGCCTTTCCTGCTCAAACTTTTTTCTTCTAAAAAGGCGTTTCTCCTCTTTCCTTTTCTCCAGGTATCGCTCTTTAGCAGCCCACGTTATTCTCGACTGCAGAGTTCTCCTTTAGTCAGCGTTTTTCTCTGCAGTAGCGCGTCGGCACTCCTCGTCGTACCAAGACCGCTTTCGAGGGGGCTCGGAGTAAACGAGTATCTCCTTGGCAGCCGTACTCATGGAGTGCGATATACGTTGCCACTGTTCGCCTATATCGGAAGGGAATGGGGAGGTTTCCCTGAGCAGTTGGGCGAGTTTAGCTGTGTAGGCTTCAGAGGTCCCTTGTGATTGCAGCTTCTCGACGTTCAGCTTTCGACGTGTGCGAGAGCGTGAGGCATGTGCCACACTGAGCCGCGTGCGTACCTTGGCTGCAACCAGGTAATGATCCGAGTCTATGTTGGCTCCTCGAATCGCACGCACGTCTAGTACACTCGATGAATGCCTTCCGTCGATCACAACGTGATCAATCTGATTTCGTGTTTGTTGACCAGGGGACTTCCAGGTCGCCTTATGGATGTCGAGGTGTTCAAATCTGGTACTACTTATGACCATGTTCCGGTCCGAAGCGAACTCTATTAGCTCCGTTACCGGAGGTTGTTTCATGAAGGCTAAATCGTCCGACTGTCGATCCAAAAACTCCTTCTCTCCCGACTTTCGCGTTAAAATCGCCTAGCACGATTTTTATGTCGTGATCGGGGCAGCGCTCGTATAGTTGTTCCAGGCGCTCATAGAATTCATCTTTTATCGGGTCTTTCTTGTCTTCTGTTTGCGCGTGAGCACAGATAAGACTAATATTAAAATATTTTGCCTTAAGTCTGAGCGCGGCTAGCCGTTCATAAACTGGTGTGAAGCTGATGACAGAGCGACGCAGTCTATCACTCACTGCAAAGCCGCACCCAAACTCGTGCTTGGAAACATGTCCGCTGTAGTAGATCTCCTAGTGGGGTGGTGGTTTCTGCTCTGTCTTCTCTTTTGGTAGCGTTATTATCTTGCTCCCATGTCAAATCCATCGCATTTCCTAGAGTGCGGTAACGTCCGATGAATATTTCTTGAGGACATTCACCAAGGCGAAATTATCAACATCTCTGTTAAGGGTGCGGACATTCCAGGTGCATATTCTCAAATCGTGGTCCTTAAAACGTATGCGTGGGTCGTCGTCAGGGGTGTCCGTATCCGAGGCATTGTAGTCGCAGTTTTCATTGGTGGAGATTTTTTACGGTGGTGGGTACCAAACCCGACGCACTTACCCTATATATTATACCCTGTAATGAAGGGAGGAGGGACGCCGCTCACGTTAGTCAGCAGCAAATGCGGGTGCATTGCCACTGCTTCCGGTGGTCACCACGAGGAGGTGTGAGTCGACTTGAGACGTAGTAAGCCAGGATCACTCTGGGTTCGCCAAGTTTAACCGATCAGAAGCTTTCCCTGACCACATACGCCCCCATTAAGTCCAGAAGATCTATGACTAGAAGTTCTGAACCACCACCACCCTACACCCTAAAAGTAATCGTTTAAGATGGTATCAGTTAACTTTTTTATCGGCGTCCACCCTAATGTACATATCTACCGATTCCACTTGATGGTTTCCGAGTGTCCAGCCTTTATTTCTTGCCATCGATCTTTTTTCATTCCGAACTACCATCACTTTAAATTTTGTTCGTGTTAATCACCAGTCTCCTGGAGCTTCGATGACGATTCGGCGAGAAGAACCATGCCATCCGCACACATTAGTATATTGAAGACATTATTTCCGAAACGTGTGCCAACATTGAGTTCGTCGCCGATATCAATAATGAACAAGGAAAATAACAACGGGCTAATGCTTAACTCTTCGAGTATTCTCAAACTACTCCGAAAGGTTATATCCATCCCATAAGGCAGTCTTATTTACCCCCTTCAGACTCTTAAATACGTTGGTTGGTTTTGGGAAAAGATGCCCATAACCGGAAGTTTGTTTCTGTCTATTATATCGAAGGAGCTGCGTTGAAGTCAATACAAAAGTGTTTAAGTTTTTTATTTGCTCTCAGGAACTCCCTAGAAATAGAGGTTAGCACGAATTTTTCGATTAGTAGCTTACGTTCTTCAAAAAAAGAGTTTAGACGCGTTAGTATTACTGAAGTGAATGTTTTTAATAGCATTTTCAGAAACGAGATTCCTCTATGTTTCCTACATCGTTTAGGTCTCCCTTTTTAAAAATGGGGTAAATAATGTTTCTTCAAAACCTTTTAGGAACACATCCGATGTTGAAAATTTGATTGAAAGCCTCAGTTAGCTGCTCCACAATGGTATCAGAGAAACTCCGTAGGAGCTCTATCTTCCCCTAGGGCTTTTCCGCTCATTATAAAGCGCACATCTGTAGTTGTGATTTGACGGTTTATTTCTCTGTTATCAATAATCGGCGTGGCCAGGATCTGTGGTGGTTAATATGGTTTTACTGTTTATATAGTAGTGTATAGTAGGCTTAGTCTATATTTTTAAAGTTTGTGAGGTCCACATGCTATACGTCCTTGCAGAACAATTATAACCAGCGATAAACAGCATCATTCTGAATATCCAAAGAAGAATTACTCTTGCAAACCGATGATGCTAAGGGCTCAGTAGGAAGGCGGCTTTATGGAACTTTATAAGTTGGCTATCGATTTCGCATCCGAATGAATCACGAGCTCTATGCTAACACCAGTCTAGTTAAGAGCATAAAAAGATGATTTTCAACATTTTACATCAGAAAATTAAACCGAATTCTATTCTTACAAACCTAGTTTCAAGTAAGTCGGATGAAAAACAGTTTATAACCTGCAGAGTTTTTCGGGCATTTGCTCAACCACATATTAAATTTCTCGGTTCCCATACCAAACATTCCCGGAGTTTTGGTGGAATTTTCCGAATCCCCGTCTTAGTGCTAGTGTTTAGTTTAACACTAATGAAAATTCTTATCCAAATTTCAGCCTACCATCTCTTTCTGTTCGGGCTATCCGTAGATTGCCAATGAATCAGTCAGTGAATCAGCCAGGACTAACTGTTATACATATACACATAGAAAAAGATTGGATCTGGGATGCATCACTATGTGTGAGCCACGGTTATAAACACTCAACCTTATGCTAGTGCATCAGGGCACAGATATCTACATATTTTCTTCTGTATGCTTTGAGCAAACGGCTAATTAATGAATTGTTAATGTAAATGTTGGCTATACAGCTCCTACATCGGGGCCAAGCCAAGCTTCTCCAATGAATTGCTTAACTGAAATCTTCAACGAAAAACGCATCTGCAAAATGAAGGTTAAATATGATTATTTATTTTGTATCGGCTTTAAGTTAGACCACTTCACAGATATTATTTTAAAACTTAACAGAAAAACACTTATAGTCTAATTAAACATGTACGTATTTACACAAAAAAATGTTCTAGGCTATCTTCAATATCTCAGAGAGAGCAGCTGCCTAATACATGAAATAAATGGCTATCTGCGGACTCAATGCTGTCGAATTGATTACACACTTGGCATCCAGCACAAAAAAAAGAGAATTATCTGTAGGCATGTATATTTCAGCTTTCCTATTATATTACAAACTGATTAATAATTGAATAAATATATATCTCTTTTTCTCTAAGTAAGTTTACATTTCGGGATTGCTAAAAATATGTTGCATTACATTTGTATATTACATGTTACATTTATGCAGTCTAGCAACTTTAATACAGCATAGGTTATTTGCATTTTGCGCTTGCTCACAAATTCCTGTGTGTATATATAAAATATATTTTGTTATGTATTTACATGCACATCAACGAATGGGCTAGTTTTGTTGTATTTTTCTTTTTTGCGATCATATTAAAGCCCTGCATGAATTATAAGTTTGAATCCAGTTTTGCATGGTAACAGTTTAATGCTAACTATTGCTTAAGCGACATATTGCTCAACCATTGCAATAACCAATTCGCATACTTCTTTTCTTTTTGAACTAGATCAGATAACAATTGGACCAGTTCATGAGCATTATTCATAAATCGAATCTGGAGTGGTAAAGAACAATAGCAGGCATTTGCAGTGGCTATAGATTAATGCAGGACTTTAGTTTAGAGTGATATTTAAATTCTGTTGACTGCAATAAAATGTTTATAATTTGTAAAATTTTTGTAGTATTATTTAATTTAATCTGTATATAACTAGATGCTAAGTTAGTTACAGAATACAGCAAGTTGTTGAACAGCAACGTCCAGATCCGCCTTTGCTCTTCTGTCTTTGATCTGTATAGATTAAGAGACGAGAAAAATATTTTATTAAATAATAGAGTAAATTGAAAACGATAGCGTAAGTTTAAGTCAACCGCACGACTTCCATATACCCGTCACCTTGGGAAAGAAGCCATTACTCAGTTAACATAGTATTAAGGGTACTGTATACCTTCCGAACATTTTTTTTATTTTATTTAATTGCTTAAACGTTCTATTAGGGTCTTATAAACATCCTGTAAAACTTTCAAGCAGATCCGAAAATATGTTTTAGAGAAATGAACAATCACAATTTTTATTTCGGACTCTCTTATATGAAAAATTATTCATCGACACTCGTATTTTTTAGCAATTCCAAGTTTTTTTTTAGGAAAAAAATGTTCAGACTGAATGAACTATAATCTACGGACAAATGAGTACGGAGAACGACGAAAAATTTGTTTCGATACAGTATTTCACATAAATAGAAACACTTTCTAACAGCACATGAGCATCAAAGCAAAGCCAAGGTGTTTCTAATTATATGAAATACTGTATCGAAACGAATTTTTCGTCGTTGTCCGTACGGGGCTTAACCCAAAAAAAAAGATTTTAAATAAAAAATTTGTACTTAAAAAATTTTTGGAGATTTTTTTTACCTTGTCTTGACGCCCTTTGAACCAAATTTTTTGAGAACTATTTGACCGATTTTGATCAATTTTTTCGGTGAAAGCTAACACCCAAATGCACCAAATCAATGTTTGAAATCCAAAGAAATGTTCATTATGCCCTTGGAGAGGGTATATTAAAATTGTTCAGATGTTTGTAACGCATAGAAGGAAGCATCTCCGACCACATAAAGTATATATATTCTTGATCAGCATGACGAGCTGAGTGGATATAGCCATGTCCGTCTGTCCGTCTGTTTCAATGCTATCCGTCAGTTTAAAAGCTATCTTAACCAAACTTTGCACGAAGTCTTTTGGTACAAATGCGCAGTACATTTGTCGGAATCGGCCGGATCGGATGACTATATCGTATAGCTGCCATAGAAACGATCGGTCGGAAAAGTAGTTCTAGTGAAAAAACTTTTTTGTCTTCAACGCAATCGTCCCCAAACCTCGTATTTATAAGTTTTCTATTCCTTCGCATAATTTCACCAAGTTTTATGAAAATCGGACAACTATAAAGTACAGCTGCCATACAAAAGATAGTTTTGAAAAAACGTCTTAGTAGGAAAAACTCTTTTGTTTTCAATGCTACCGCTCCCAAACTTGTTACTGGTCAATATTATATGTTAACACACAATTCTGCCAAGTTTGATTCAAATCGGATGACTATAGCATATAGCTGCCATAGAAACGATCGGTCGAAAAAGTAGTTCTAGTGATAAAAACTTTTTTGTTTTCAAAATTTTGTCAAAATTGTGGTGCCATATTACAAACTGGCAGGCAGATATCATGCTCCAAGGGTATATAAACTTCGGTCGAGCCGAAGTTAGCTTGCCTCTATTTTTTCATTAAAAAAACAGTTGTCGAAACTTTAAATGCGAACCACTTTTTCCAAAATGGTTGCAAAAATTTGAAGAGATCTATTGGCGGATTAAATTTTTTTTAAAAATTACTTGTAATACCCACCATTCTGGTGTGAACTAGGAGATATTTGATCGGTCAAAAAATAACGGAACTAGGATCAATTGAGTGATAAAAAAGTCAATTTTCGAAATTTTTACTTTGGAACCCCACCACACCGCTATTTATTGACCGATCCAAAATATCTTAGTTCACACCAGAATTACATCATTTCTTCACAAAACCTTGTTTTCAGTTAAATCTTCAGAAAATCCGTTATCAAAAAATGTTTGCTAAACTATGAACAGGTATACAAAAACAACGACTAAGCAACAATAAAAATTTCCAAATTTAATTTAGCCGATTGTGAGGTCCCTATTTCCCTACTCGTTACATGTGATATTAAGAAGCATGATTTATAAGATATGTTTTTAGTTGATTTTGAAACTGCGTCGCGCCGCTAATGCATTTTAGGTAGTTTGGTTATTGGTTCCAAATTCGAACAGCATGAACACCAAATTGTCTTTCTGATAGAAGAAGTTTGTGCCTTGGTATAATTAAATTATTTGTTCGTCTTGATGTTGAGAACTCAAGTTTTTCAAAGAGATACAGTGGTTGTTTTTTAAAGATAATTTTGTGCAGTCGTATTAAAACCCTGAAGTTGGTCCATGAGTCAAGAGAGAGGTCGAATAGTTTTGTTGAGTAGCTGGATACGTGGTCTCTGCGTTTTAGTCCATAAACATATCGGGCAATGTCATTATGTGCAACTTTCAGTTTGCTAGAGTTAAAGGCATCACAGTTTGCAAACACTTCAATACCATAGAAAAGGGTGGGTATGCTTTGCTATTTGTAAGCGAATATTGGTAGGGAGATATTGTTAGGACAGATTTAAATTTCTTCCCACAGCTTTCACTATATGTGTGTTCCAGTTGAGATTTCTATTGAAATGAAAACCCAAATTTTTTGCTTCTTCCACATATTTTAATGGCGAATTCTCAATTAAAAGGGGTCGTAAGTTGCTTGTGTTAAGGAGCTTTTTACTTATAACCAAACATTTGGATTTGGACGGGTTCAGACAGAGACCATTGTTTTTTGCCCAGCCTGAGATCTTCATTAACTCACTATTACATACATCAATACATTCATCTAATTTAACTAGTGGACGGCTAACATATAACTGGACGTCGTCGGCGTACATATGACAATTACTATTACACAAAATATTTGGCAGATCATTAACATATATGGTAAACAGTAAAGGGCCGAGAACAGAGCCTTGAGGCACAGCACGTTTAACATGTAATAACGAGGACTTTGAAGACGGTATAACAACTGCTTGACACCTATTAGACAGATAAGATTTCAAAAGATTTAATGCTGTGTTCGAAAAGTTATACAATGTGTCCAGTTTTGTGCAAAGTATATCGTGATTTACTGCATCAAAAGCCTTGCTGTAGTCCAGCAGGGCGAGTAGAGTTACGTTACCATCATCCAACTCACTTCGAATATCTTCAACCACATTTAAAATAGCTGTTGTACAACTTCTATTCTTCCTAAAGCCGGATTGCCTTTCATTTAACAGCGAATTGTCAGACATGTGGATTCGAATTTGATCTACCATAAGATGTTCCAAAACTTTTGATAGGTATGGCAATATAGCTATCGGTCGGTTTTTTTTTTACGTTTGCCCTTGACATAACGGTGACTCCCGGAGAACTGCGAACCATCAATACACCATTTTTCAAAAGAACTTTTTCAACACCCCAAGCAGTCACACATTTTGAATTTTGTATTTTTTAATGAATTGTGCAACCAAATACAAAAAACACAATATGCAGTTCTTATGCAGATGTTTCTTGGCAATAAATAAAAAGCAAGTTGTTGGAAAATGAGATGGAACACATTTGACTCATTTGTAGCCCAATTCATTTAATTTTAATGTTATTCTCACAGGTTAATCAAATGTGGATTTGGGGTAAATTGTTTGAATCTAGTACTGATTGAATGTTATTGTACATTTGCCTGACAATTAATGTAAGGAATATGTTAGATCAAGTAGTCTTTTAACATTTCCTCTACAGATTTTGTGTATCAATCTAGTTATCCTGCCATAAATTTTAATTCATTTTTTCGGGATTAACCGCTTGTAATTTTGTCCATCAAGAAGATTTAAATGTAACAAAATTTGTGAAATAGAACTATTGGGCTGCATGTCAAAGTGGTTTTCATTAAAATGCAAGCACCCCAAATGGCTGGTATACGGCGATTAAGTTTGAAAAATTTGCCATAATTTGATGAATATTTCTCTTCAAAGGCAAATTTATGCGCTTATGGGTTTGCTGATGATGCTCCATTGATTTTTATAGGCGACCTTAATATGTATACTGTCGCATAGAGCTCATAAATACACATATTGTTGCTCGGTGTAACCTCCATAATTTTTTTAAAAGCCAAAAATACTGCAAAATGGTTTTTCCGCGATATCTTGAAAACAAGAGCTGATGGAGAAAAAGTGTTGGAATCAGTGCACAAAACGGGATCAGGTAGCTAGGTATTTCCGGCTGGCCCAATGTAGGGGGGCCACACATAGACCTTACGGTCCTTAGTGAGGCCGGGTGCTTTATGGTACCAATTCCTGCAGAAATCCTGTGGGATCCTTGACGTTTTGGCAAATGCCAGTAGTTGTTTGGGGGAGCTCTTGGCTGCCTCTTCCAGAGTAGTGAAGCTTGGGGAGTGCAGATGTTTTAATCTTGTCGTGGCGATTGCTGGGCAGCTGCAGATGAGGTGTTCTAGAGTTTCTGCTACTCCAGGTTCCTTGCATTTCCTGCAGGTGTCTGCTGTCGTGATGCCTAGCTTTATCGCGTGAGCGGCTGCTAGGCAGTGACCAGTTAATATGCCTATAAGCAGTCTGCAGTCTCTTCTTTGGAGCTGCAGCTTATAGTGCGTGAGTTTTTTGTCTCTCTTCTTGCACATAATTTTAGAGATTCTGCAGCCGGTCGTGTGCTTCCACTTTTCCTCTGCTTTTTTCTCCGCTATCTCTTCCATCTTGCTGTATAGCGTCTGTAGGGAGATAGGTTTGTTTAGTGTTGCTTCTTGGCTTAGTGCGACACCGGCTTTTGCAAGAGTGTCCGCCATTTCGTTTCCATCAATGCCCTGGTGGCTGGGAATCCAGTAGATTTGCACCTTGCTGGAGGTGCTGAGGGAATCTAATGCTTCTCTGCTCGCCAGAACATTTTTGGAGTTGATGGCGTGACTCTGCATTGCTTTGATTGCCGCTTGGCTGTCTACGTATATGTTTATTTGATCGTTTGGTGCGTGTAATTCTGCCAATTCGGCTGCTTTCCTTAAAGCGAAGACTTCCGCCTGGAATTTAGTGCAATGGTTTGGCAGTTTGTAGGAGAGTTTTAATTCCGGTTCCTTGCAGTACACGGCGGCTCCGACTCCTGAGGCCATCTTTGAGCCGTCCGTGAAAAGGTGCATTGCTTCCTGAGCCAGCCCTGTACGCCAGTCTTCTGGTCCCAGTAATGCTGATGCGCCTGTAAAGTTGGTTTTTGGGATCATGTAGTCCGGCTACTGTTGATCTCTCTGCCCACTGTGCTGTGTCCATAGCTTTGTAGAGCCATGGTTCCTGCCGCACAAAGACGTTGGGCCGTCCTGTGTGCAGTGAGGCGTGCTTGGATGTCCAGGGGGTTGACACCTAGGATGTGTTCCAGTGCTTTTGTTGGAGTAGACCGGAGCGCCCCCGTTATGCAGACCAGTGCCTGCCGCTGGGCCTTTTCCATCAGCTTTAGATATGTGGACTTCTCTGTGGCTTGCCACCATACCAATATACCGTGTAGTAGTATCGTTCGTATAACTGATACGAAGAGCCAGTGTGTTAGTCTTGGTGATAGGCCCCAAGTGCTGCTTAGCATCTTTTGGGATGCATATAGCGCATTGGTTGCCTTTTTCACCCTTTCCTCCACATTGAGTCTCCAGGATAGTTTACTATCGATTACTACTCCAAGGTATTATACGTTGTTTTTTTGGCGTTAGCGGTGTTCCATTTATCGTGGGTGGAGTCCATTGCGGTACCTTGTATCTCTTGGTGAAGAGAATGAGGTCCGTCTTCTCCGCATTGATGCTAAGTCCGGCTTCTGTGGCCCACTTTAGTATCTCTCTGAGAGTAGAGTCCATGATTGAGCTGACAGTCAATGGACATTTTCCCATGATAATTATGCTTATGTCGTCGGCATATGCGGTTATCTTGGGTGCTTTCCTGCGAAATTTTTTAAGTAGTTCGTTGACCACAAGGTTCCATAGAAGAGGTGACAGGACTCCGCCCTGGGGCGTTCCGCCATGTGCCTCTCTTGTCATGGTAGTGGTACCCAACTCGGCTTGTACTCTTCTGCAGCTCAGCAGGTTATATAACCAGGAGTCCAATGCCGTGTGTATTGCTAGGGCAAAACGGGATCAGAATTTAATACAAATTGGGCTGTGTATTTGGCCCAAAGGGAGCTTATAATGAGAAAAGCTTAAAGCTTAGTACTCAGACAAACTAAATCGTCCGCTAGCTAAATTGACAACTTTTTCCGATGGGTTACCCAGCGGACGATGCAGTGTGACTGTACAACGCCAAAATACCATATAGATATTTTTGGATGATATATGGAATGTAGAAGTCATGGGCAATTCAAAATCGTACCGTTGGTTTCAAAATATGCGCAATCAATGATTTTCGTCAAACTTTTGCTGCTGACATTCCGATGGGTAGGTGTCGGAAAAATTACAAGCTATTTTTTTCTTCAAGCACCCCATCGGAATTGTGTCAGCTGTTTGTGTTTGTTAAGTTAGCGGCACTACGAGCTTTCGACGCTGAGGCACGGAAATTTTAGTTTGTCTGAGTTCCACCGAGCGTAAGAGGCCTGTCGGAATTTTACGAAAGCTTTCCGACACCCTTTTTTTATATGGAGTTGACACCCAGCTAAAGCGATTTAGTTTGTCTGAGTACTAAGCTTAACCCCAAAATTTGAGCTTATTTGAAGCTCTTTTGTGGAACTAGGAAGTATAGTATTATGAATTTTTTAAATTTTAAATAACTCGAAAACGGTTTAAGATAGAGCTTTAAATTAAATTTTAAAATGTTCAGGATTAAAAACCACTTTTAAAAAAAATTTTGAAATTTTTTTTTGTTTTTACATCTCTTGAAAAAAAAAGATTTAAAAAAATACAGTCGAGCAAAAAAGGCCCATCCTTCAAAAATTCTGAAATAAATATATGTTAAAGCCGCATCTTGTCCAAACATTTTACGTGCCTAATCACATCGGTAGCTTGAAAATTGAGGAAGTTATAGCCATTTTTGTCATGTAGTCTTAAAAATATCAGTATGGAAAATTTGTAAAACAAATTCCAACAAAATTTTATTTTTGATTCTTAATATGCCGAATCGAACATCATTTTTGAGCTATTAAATAAAATTTTAGGACACAGAAAAGAACGCTTTGGCTTTGAAGCTTACACATAAAGATTTAAACGACAGCGTAAGTTAAAATCAGCTCTAACCGACTTCGATATACCCGTTACTCATGAAAAAACATGTTTAACAGTGTTTCTGCGTTCCTGAGGGCGAACATCCGAAAAGTATGCAACATTTTTTAAGTTGGCTATTTATTATCCGATCTTGCTGTACGTTTCAGGGATTATAGTTATTGCTAAAATAAATTTAAGTTAATAATTGGAACCCGATATCTTAAAAAATGTGGGAGTTCTTTAACATTCTCTATTGTGGGGGCGAAAGAGGCCGTGGCCAAAATTTGAAACAAAGTTAATCTGCGTGCAGACAAAAGAAGACTACATGTCAAGTTTGGTAGCTCTAGCTCTTATAGTCTCTGAGATCTAGGTGTTCGTACAGACTGACAAGTCTATATTGACTCGGCTGTTGATACTATTGAAGAATATATATACTTTATATGGTCGGAAATGATTCCTTCTGCCTGTTACATACATTTGCACGACTTTAGTATACCCTTTTTACTCTACGAGTAACGGGTATAAAAGGACTTCGTAGTGGTATTCCCTGGACACCGATTTCAAATTATTCAATCGGTAGAGAATTCAAGCAGCGACCTGTATTGGCACGGTGTGTAACACGACCGGGCGTGATTGACCGTTCTTTTCTTTCTTGTTTATTTCTTCTTACAATCGTATAAGCCCAAAAATAAAAGTTAAAAAAAAATGGAAGGAAGCTAACTTTGGTTTGACCGAGGTTTTTATACCCTTAGAGCATGATATATGCCTTCCAGTTTGTTATATGGCAGCTATACAATTAGGGAGTTCACTTTGTAGGACACTTGGGGAAAAGTGTAAGCATTTCTAACAACAATTTACTCTGAACAAATACAAATAGGGGAGAGTCTCCGGTTGTGGACACGCTCCGGTTGTGGACACCCCAGTCTATTTTTTGACGGGTTACAGATGCCGCCAAATTGAGTAATGTTAAACTTGTAGTTAGTCTTGCTGTGAGCAAACAAAAAAAATCGTGAAAATTTTTCTGAGTTTCTATTTTTTCAATTTCCACATTGCGTTAAATCGAAGCAAAACATTTAAAAGAGGTAAGTATTATACTTTTTTATTTAGAGCATTAAGTGTACTTTGTGATGTGATATCAAGTTTCAGTGAAATGTTTGTGTCGTGTAAATTTGCTGAACAAAATAAAAATGGCTACCATTTCCATGAATGGACACACTTTTGCACCGCTTGTGGACACCCTCGTTTTTTGTGTTAAAGCGTGTGTTTGGCCATAAAACTGTCAAATATCGTTGTTTATGCTAGTGTAACATATTTTTACAGCATTTTTGTGAATTTTTGTGCATTTTTAGCCATGTCAACATCAAAAAAATCGTTCGATTCAACAAATATAAATTTTAATGGGCTGGTTGATGCCAATAAGCAATGCCTCATCAATAAGAAGACCGTCAAAGCTACAACAAAGGAATATGGGCTTCCTCAAACCACTTTGATCCGGTATTTGGAGAAATTCAGAGCAAATTTTGCAGATGTTTCGTCCGTTGTTGATTCGGTTTTGTTGGAATTCGTTCGAACTCCATCAAACATGGTGTGTTTTTTTTACCTCTCTCACATGAAGCGTAAAATATTTTTCCGGTATTGGTCCGTTTGACCCTGATGCTTTCTTCATTGAGGCTGTCGAACGAAGATCAGTAGAAGTCGCCACAGAAGCTGATCTTGATGAAGACAATCAGCTTCGTAACATCGTTTCCGCCGATCCCAATATTGGTCGAAAAAAAGAAGTGTTATCCTCCCTCGAGCCATCCACTTCCGGAGCGTCTTCGGCTAGCCGCTTATCAGTGTTGGATGAAATTGGGCCGGTGCAAGGAACTTCTCCGAAAAAGACATCGAATCGCGGTCACAAGCCAATGCAAACCACAAAGCTAACTTCTCCGGAAAGCGTAGAGGTTTTGCGCGAGAAGGCAAAAAGATCAGCTGAGCGCGCAGCCAAGCGTGATTCTGTGTCGCACCGTCGGCCAAACGCGGTGCCAAGAAGAAGGCGTCTTCGTCATAGGAAGAAGACGAAGATGTCGACTTCTGTTTGATTTGTTTAGCGCTCTTGCCAAAAACACTGACCGCTGCAAATTCGATCCATTGCATTTCGGAATCATTTTTTTCATTTTGCCACTGAAGGCTTCTTAAATAAATAAACGTTCTTTTTTCTTCAATTCATGGCCATTTTACTTCATATTTTTCCATTTCTAGCGATTTTACAAGGGTGTCCACAACCGGGTACAAAAAAAATTTTGCCCAAAAATCATCACTTCATATACATGGCTGCAAATTTTTTTCCATTTGTCTAAAACAATAGGTTACTTCAGAGGAAAGTTAGCTAGAGTCTCTAGCTTTACAATGATGTTCATATCACCGCATAATGTTGTCTTGGAAAAAAGATATTAGTAAAAAACGCAACTATGTCCACAACCGGAGACTCTCCTCTACTAGTCAGGCAAACCTGCCCAAGTGCCTATGTGCTCAACAAAGTGAATACCCTAAATATCCAATCCAATTTTAATCAAACTCTCTAAAATTTAGAGTTGTTGGTTAAATTCTCTAAAATTTAGCTAAAACAGATAATACTCAAAACTAAAAAGTGTTAAGTGTTGAAAAAAAAGTCTTTCTCACTAAAACTACTTTTTCGGCCTTTCGTTTTTATGGCAGCTATATGCTATAGTCATCTGATCCGGCCGGTTCCGACGAATGCGCAGCGTATTCGTACCAAAAGACTTCGAGCAAAGTTTGGTTAAGATAGCTTTAAAACTGACGGAGGAGATAGCATAGAAACAGACGGACGGGAGTACAGACGCACATGGCTATATCAATTCAGCTCGTCATGCTGATCACAAATATTATATACTTTCTGTGCGTTACAAACATCCGGACAATTTCAAAATACCATCTCCAAGGGTATATAAAGTAAAACAATCGCATTCATAGTAATAGTATAATATAATAATAATAAGAAGCTCTAAAATATAAACTACACTCTAACTTATTTTGAAATTACACTTCTTGATGTCGTCTTGACTTTAAGGGGTTATATACAGTTAGGGGGTCGAAAAAAAGGAATTTTTCAAGAATTTCTTCTAAGCAAACTATTTGGTTTATTGATTTGAAACTTGCAGGTATATTATGACAACCTTAAACTATATCACATTTTTTTATTGCCAAAAATAATCCGGGTGATATTGCAATGTTGCAGAGGTCCGCAAAAAAGGCCTGGGTGAGCAGATTCTCTGGACTGGCTCAATAAAATGCGAAAACCAACTAAATCTAATAAAGATAACTAGTGATTAATCGAAGGAATTAGCAAAAAAATTTTTTTGACAAAATGGGGGTTACTCAAAGCAAGGTTCGATTTTCGACCAAAATTCGGCTCTTTAATTGTTTAGAAAATTAGAATTTTCTCGGATCGGGAAATCCTTCGATTAATTACTAAAAATTAGTTAGGAAGCTTGTGTAAAAATCGCAGACCGATCGGTTCAACCGTTTCTGAGAAATCTTGCTCACCGACTTTGAAAACACTGTTTCGAGAAAAACGCGATTAAAGTTTTGAAAGCACTTTACATGTAGTTAATTTTTTCACTATGTGTTATAACTCGAAAATATTCGTCGGATCGACTTGAAATTTTGGTGTGTATACTGTTATATATTAAGAAAATGCAAAAAAACGATTTTTGAATATCCTAACTGTATATAACCCCTTAAGTGAGGAATCAGTAATGATGAATCCCAAGCGTCCCTTTGATAGTTTTACAATTTTTGAACCTGGTTTTCCAATATTCTACACAGTGTTGAAAATCTTTTGTGAAGCAAAACTAAAAATTGATGGTTTTCAAATAATCATTTGCCCATTGATAAAGGTTTTCAGCTGTAAGTGTTTCATTTCTTGTTCCTTGCTGCAGGCAGTATTGCCTGGCAAGCCGTTTACGCGCTCACCCCTTTTCCGTACTATTGATTCCAGTAATATGACATATATTTATTGGAATCACTTTGCAAAAGTTTACCGTTGTACATGGTTTACAGTTTTACAGTACAGTTTTTAAAATATATTAAAAAAAAATTATATTTTATTTAAAGTCCTATCTTAAACCGTTTTCAAATTTTTAAAATTCACAATATTACACTTTTAAGCGTAGAACTTCCGCAAAAGAGCTACAAGAAAGCTCAAATTTGTGGGTTAAGCTTCTCTCATATTAAGCTCCCTTTGGGCCAATTCGGAGACATCATGCCAAAGGAAAATTTTTTTTCGTGTAGAATGTCCCATATAAATATATTCTTTCCCAAATCCCGAAGAACTTGTGGGATGGCTTTTAAGGGTCCTTGCAGTTGGGACATCGGACGTGTCGCAGGTTGCGGATAGCGAACGGTCATCCCATTGAGGTTAGCTGCGAAAAAGTGGGTTTACCTCACAAATAAGCGGTACCAGACACCCAGCGGTTGGCACGCCGCAGTGCACTGACGAGGCGCTTGTGCCGCCTGATAAAAATAGCCTCACCACTTCTTGCTAAATTCGGGAGAACATCCTTTCGCCTTGTAACAATACTATTTTTAAGATTTGAGCAGTTTATTGTGTTTTAAACTTTTGAATTGAATCTAGTGAACGATTCAAATGCGTAACGCGGCGTCAAGATGTGGAAAACCATATGGCAAGTTTCTTACGCTGAAATTTAATCTAAAAAGGCCGAAAAAAGTCAAATAGGACAAAAGAAAAAACGACTAAAGCATTATACGGTTTTTTGCATTTCTCGGAAAGTTATGGCCGTCCCATCATAAAGCCTTTTTCAGAGTACTAAGAACATCAAGAGCACTACTCCAATTTTTTTTTAAAAATCTAAAAATTACCGTTTTTTTTCAAACTGCGATTTAAATTTTTTTCTTAAGTTTCTGCGGTTTCTTCCTCCAGTTTAACTATTGCAAATATTTTTACCACAAAGTAAAGGAAAAGCAATATTTTTTAAAAATTTTATTTATTTTTAGACCTATCAAATATTTAGTTGTAACCAACTTTAACAAAACATAAAGAATCGCTATATCTTTGCATCCTACAATTGTTAAATTCTGAAAAATCTATTAAAAATCGTTAAAAACTGCGGTTTCATCCTGACAAAAAAATTAAAATGTTTGGAGACTATGAAAAAAATAGTTGTCTACTTCAGAAATAATTACCCATACCTATACCTATGTATTAAATATCTAAACATTTTTAAAAAAATTTTAAAGGCCTACATAGTTCAATGACAAATTCAGGAGAATTTGGAAATTTTGAAGCCTTGTCGAGGGCATAAAATCTTAAAATAATTGATTTTTGATAAATTCTATAAGATATACTTAATTTTTTGAGCATGGCTTCTTAGGTGCAAAGAAATAGTAAAATTGTATGATCGGAAATGATTCCTTTTGTCTGTTTTATACATTCGCACGACTTTAGTATACCCTTTTACTCTAGGAGTAACGGGTATTTAAACAAGTAGGTTATATAGCAACTGGAAATGGTACAAACGTAGCCAGCATAGATGGGAATTTAAAATTGTACTTAGTACATACATAGATGCTTACCTTGCGAATTGGGTTCTGGCAAATTATCACGGGGCACTAAATGCATAACAGTCGTTTTGCCTAATGGAAGTCCCAGTGCACCTAAAGTTACATTGCAATGGAGAAAACGGCCCTGATAAATTAAGCGTAAAATTTCGGCTTTTGATACAGCTTCGCGTGCCCAATCTGCAATGAGAGATAAAAAAGAAACAGTTGTATTTAAACCAAGGAATCAACCCGAATCACAGATTGGTTTCGGTTCTGGTAGATGCCGAACCTTCTGTTTCCGTATAAGGTTCTGTTTTAGATCTATTTTATTTCGGTATTCGGTTCCATATCGGCGATTAGATTTTTATTTCGGTATACCGATATGGACCGGTAGAATTGGCAAAAATTTTTAAACTTAAGTCCAATCAAAGTGGGTAAGCAAGCTGTACGCATTTAAGTGTACATAAATGATCAGTTTTATGTGTTTGCATTAAAAAATTCATGTTTGTATGTATAAGATGATTAAAATAATATTTAATTCACAATGTCTTCACCAAATTTAGCGAAATAGTTACAATGAAGATAAATTTATTATTATTTCTAAAAAGCATAAGTGCGGTCAATATATTTCCGTACTTCAACCCGGAAAATATGAATGAATTATTCTTTTAATATGTATCTATAAGACAGAAAAAAGTTTGAATTAAATAAATAGTTTTTTACATAGAAAAAAATATATTGAAAATAGGCCTTTTTTTTACCAGACGAAACCCATTTAACCCCTTAATACATACAGTATAATGGACCGAAAATAACTGTTATCTTGAAATTTTTTGATTAGATAAATTAAAATGAAGCATTCACTTAAGTGGAAAATAAATATTTCGGTTCAGCTTCTCAGATAAACCATGATTTCATATTTTTGATTTTTATTATATTATATTTTTTTATTATCTATATATGAGAGCGCGGAAATCATTTTTTTAGTAGATTTTTTTTTTGGTTTGACTGTTATTTCAAATATTATGACCTAAAAATAAACAATTAATCAAATTTCCGTTAAATTTTAAAGCAGGTCATTCATTATCAAGTGAGACTGCGGAAAAAGTACGCAGCTTTTACCTAGAAAACAGTCGAATAATGCCAGGGTTTAGAGACACAGTATCTGTTAAAATTAACGATGAAAAGAGGGTCCTGGCGTTCAATCACTATCACTTGAACCAAAAAAGCTCCTGTCCAGTGCTGCGATTGAGACTGTGCAATATCGAGTGTGTCAGAGCACGGACAAATGCACCTTTCAAACTCATAAATTCGTCGATCTACTTTGTTCGCGAAAGAACAGTCTGCTTTTGTGCAATAGAAGAAGGAAAATTTGGCTGAAGGCGAGTCGCTGTTTCACTGTGATTTCTCTGAAAATTACGCGTTTGTGGCTCAAAATGCTGCTCAATCGTTAGTAGTTCTGTCCCATAGTCTTGTTCATGATACGACTGCTTTTCATTTAATACGGAAGACTATAGTGGAACACGTGAAAAAGATATGCAATGACGTTGAAAAAATCATCTATGTCACAGACGGGGCGGCACAACAGTATAAAAATCGTTTCCTAATGGCAAATCTTTTAAATCATGAACGTGATTTCGACTTGAAAGCTGAGGCATATTATTTTGCAACTGCCCACGGCAAAGGAGCTTGTGATGGAGTGGGCGCCATTTTTAAAAGAGAAGCCAGACGTAGAAGCCTCCAAATCACCCATGGTGATCCTATTCTTACTCCAGATGCTTTGTGTCGATGGTCGAAAAATCATTTTCAAGGGATTGATGTATTTTTCTATACGAAAGAGGAGCACGAGACTGAGAAAGCAGAATTAAAGACTATTGTTTTATAACCGGATTGGATAATCGATTGCTTATCAGGCGTTATTCTGCAGCAATTGATGTCGAAGTTATTAAATTATTTCCGCGCTCTCAGGCTGTCTTCCATCTTGAAATAAATTGTGAAATGTACATAAAAATATGCTCTTTCTGAGAAAAAATATTCGGATCAAATACAGATTGGCCCTCGCGGAGAAAAGTACAAAATACTGATTTTTTTTAAGGAAAAAAATACTTTCGATGGCTTTCGCTGAAGTCTCACATTTTTATCGAAAAGCCCACGAGAAAATAACAAAAAACCGTCTTTAGTTCGACTAAATCCGATACACCGTTCAAAAGTTATGATTTTTTTTAAATTTCGTTTGTACCCAGTTTATCTTAAGAACTATTGAGGGTAGGGGAAAAATGTTTTGGGGTATTTTCATCTATGTATAGTACTTCAAAATAATAGCCATTAAAAATTTTTTGGAAATAAAAAAAAGTTGGGTGGCCGAGTTGATATGGAATGTCCCATATATAAAAGAGTTCAACCTGACTGACTCATTGACTGGTGACCGTCGCACAGCCTAAACCATAAAAGATTGGAAACTGAGCTTTTTACAGTAGTTTTATCTTATGCTGAAAGTGAGTACTAAGAAAGGATTTTGGAAAATTCTGCCGGGAAATGCGGAAAATTGTCGGAAAACTTTTGTATGTTTTTCATCCGATCAAGTTCAAACTTTTTTTCAAAAATCAATAAAAATAATTCAACATTAACTGCATACTAATCTTCCGGAAAATCAACCACCTTTGGGTGGAAAGTTGGTGGTTAAGGTTACCAGCCATTTGCTCCCAGTTCATTTCGAAAGGCACACTTTGCTTTACGGTTGCATCAGAGAGCAAAGAGCGCACGCAAAACCAAAGCCCAGAGAGCATAAATCGAAGAGAAACGATTTCAATGTGTGCGTGGGAGCCATTGAATTGAGTTACCGATCAGGAGCGTAAGAAAATGAAATAAAAGGATGTGGGTGGAAAGTGGGTTGGATCTGGGCGGGAATTGGGTGATAAGTGGCGGGAAGTGGGTGGAAAGTAGGTGGGAAACGGGTGGAAGTTGTGTAAGAAGTAGATTGGGAGTGGGTGGGGTGTAGGTGGGATGGGGGTGGTAAGAACGCAGAGCAAAGTCGTAACGGTGACAAAGCAAAGTAGTAAAACGTTGATTTCAAGCCTATGTATGTATGTATGATTAGATTTCTGGGCTCTAGAGAGGAAACAAATTTATAGAATGTTTTTAAATTTGGTAAATACTTGACTCTCACGATTGACTTCAAACCGATTCTGATATGGGTTCTAAACTGTTCAAGGCGCAGCGAAGCGTCTTTCGAATTTTTTGGTGAGGGGTGGCTCTACTAAACAATTACCGAAATTTATTGGCGGTCATCCATGGTTTCTTTTTAAATGAATTTTGAAAAAGATTTCTTTTTTTACCAAAATTATGCATGTGTTTTTCTTCAAATGTCAAATAAATAATAAAAAATATTAAATTTGTCAACAACTCACACCTAGAATTTATCAGCAATGACATTTTCAAGTTCAAAAGCAGACCACTATCAAAATAAAACTCGAAGCAGTTGGCCTATTTAGGCTCTGAACTTTTTTCACAACACCCATTAGAGCAGAGTTCCTCAGCTATAGCCCCTGGGGCACGAACAATGTCGCCAATTCACACCGAGTGCTTGCCGAAGTCATGCTTCACTGTGTTTTAGAAAGAGACACAGTCACATTTTAGCGCTCTCTTCTTGGGGAACCATTTATTAGAGGTAAAGTTGAAGGCGTGTTTACATCCACCTCCTATAAATTAAATTTTCGCCTGCGGCGCTAATGGAGTGGAGTTTCCACACCACCCATTAGCGGTAAAGTTAAATGCGCTTTTTTTTTTATTGTGGTTTCCCCAGAAGGTCTACACCACACCTGTTGCTCTCAGCCATGCTTTCTAAGCCTCAGCATCGGAATCCTGAAGATTGCAAATTTCTGTTATACAAAATCTTGTACCGAAAAAAAAAGTGTTTTTGCGAACACTTTCTACAAAATTGCACTGGATTTTTTGTTTTTTCTTCTTATTATCCATTTGCACTACGGAATGGCAACGAAATACGGGCCTCGAACCTTTGGACGAAATTTTGCACAGTTCACCGCATTTTGGACAGTTGATTTCCTTTAAAATGACATTATGACTAATCAGGAAGTCAATGACATCGGACTCCGACATCGAAAAAAAACTTCGAAATTGTAGTTTCTCAACCCTCACAAGCGATATTAATCACAATTTTTGAACAAACGTACTCGCAGAACAATTGAAGACTACAAATTTGTTCACAAATTTAATATTTTTTGTTATTTATTTGACATTTTAAGAAAAGCACATGCATTATTTTGGTGCAAACACAGAAAATTTCAAAATTCATTTAAAAAGAAACCATGGATGACCGCCAATTAATTTCTACACGTAAATTCTTCATAATTCGCGGTTCATCGAGGAAAAAATATTTCGGAATTTTTGGAAAGGAAGGACATATAATAGACAATTAACATTTTTTACATAAAAATCTAAGATACTTTTTATTAGTTGATTTTTAAATGTAAAAATCATTGATGATGTTTTTTTCTGAGTTTTATTTTTAATATTCAAGCATAAGTAATTGAGCGTGTTCAGCAGCATACACCAATCATCTAACAAAAATCATCAATCAAAAAAAAGTGTTAGTCTGCTGGTGGACGAACTTGTTAGAATTTTTAGGCAACAAAGTTATCGATTTATTTTTGTTGGCGGAAGGTTTGAATTTTTGACAACAAACAGTTTAATATAATTAAGAACTGACCTCTAAATATTATGACCGTCGTAACTACAACTGCTCCTAGAATTCTCCTTGAATTTTCCCTAAGACTTGGTTAAGCCCAGCCCCGGCGGGTCCATTAAAAAGGACTCCTGACCACGCAAAGAAGAGTCTAAAAATTTTAATTTGGCAATGGGCTAAGAGTAGAGAGAGTAGACCAACAAATTTAAGTTCAATATCGTCGTACTTGATCCCCTACTTCTCCCGGATCCCGCTGGAATCCCGTCGTGAGCCCATCTCTAGCTATGAGTCCATGAGCGACGCCCAATCGTGCAGCATGCCTGCCAATAAGGCAGTGACCCGTTAGGGCCAAGACCACAAATAAGATGTTTTCGATTTCAGGTTAAACGAGGACCCCGTGACCCTAGCTACAGCCCAAGTCGGAACATACTTCCGTAACCAGGCGCCGGGTTTCATTCCTTGTGATTATCTTGTAAGAGGATATGGGCGTCCCTATCAAGCTCTTATCTCTTAGCTGAATGGTAGCGCCTTGACACACTGTGTTGAGGTGTCCTTTTACCCAGATGAGGTGGTTACTACGCGTACGCAGGGCATCTTCTTTTTGGAGTGGCGGCTTTTCAAGCTTTCCTCCTCCTCCGCAGTAACCAGTAGAGCCTTTAGAGCCTTGTACGAATTTCCGAGAGCCACTTGCGAAACCACGTTCTCTGCCAATTCAATTATTCAAAACAAATAGGTTTCCACATTCATATTGCAATTGCCTTCTCAAAATTCCTTGTTTGTTTACTTCTGACAGCTGTTTGCTATCGATAACAAATCATAATCAAGCAATTCTAACAAACTATTTCTTTTTTAGATTCACATCTAACTCCATCACGAAAAATAGCAAACATGATTGCGCATCATGCCCGTTCAGCAGCACAATCTAACAAAAATAGTCGATTTTTTGTCATCGATTTATGCTGCTGAACACGCTCATTATTCACGATTTTGCAGTGAAAAAAATTTCTGAATTTAAGACTGTGTATTAATACGTAAAGCAAAGATGACAAATTTGCTGAGTGCTTGATATGCAAAAAGCAATTCCAAGGAGTATACATCAGCAATTTAAAGCGGCACATGCAATCACTCCATAAAGAAGAGTATGACTTGTTCATTGCAGAAGATTGCAATGAGATTCCAGAAAAACAAATTAAGTTTGCAGTTACAATGAGCCAAAGAGAGGTGAAAAATGCCTGCCTGGAAATGGACACGTCGGAAAACGTACCGTTCAAGTTTTTTGATAGCGGTCCATTCAAACTGCTAACTACACAAATATTTGAAGGAATGGAAATGCATAACCTCAAGAAACGTTATGGAGTTGGTTAAAGAGAGGGACTCAGAACTCCGAAAGAAGATTAAATTGTGTCTACGCAGCCGTATCTATATTTATAAAGGAGTTCGACCTGACTGACTCACTGACTGGTGACCGTCGCACAGCCTAAACCGTAAAAGATAGGAAGCTGAGTTTTTTACAGTAGCTTCATCTAATGCTGAAAGTGAGTACTAAGATCCGATTTTGGAAAATTCTGTCGGGAAATGTGGAAAATTCGCGGAAAACTTTTGAATGAAACTTTTTTGTTTTTCATGTTACAACAATTACTGCATACCAATCTTCCGGAAAATCAACCACCTTTGGGTGGAAAGTTGGTGGTTAAGGTTACCAGCCATTTGCTCCCAGTTCATTTCGAAAGGCACACTTTGCTTTACGGTTGCATCAGAGAGCAAAGAGCGCACGCAAAACCAAAGCCCAGAGAGCATAAATCGAAGAGAAACGATTTCAATGTGTGCGTGGGAGCAATTGAATTGAGTTACCGATCAGGAGCGTAAGAAAATGAAATGAAAAGGCAACAAGACAGAGTACAAAACTAAATAAGTACAGTTGCAATTAAAACAAAAACAAACGCAAATACAAAAACTCCAGCCACAATTAAAAAAACCGCATCATGAAATAATTCAAATAAGGAAAGTGGGTGGAAATTGTGCGGGAAGGGGGTGGGATGTGGGTGGGTGGAAAGTGGGAGGGATGTGAGTGGGAGGGATTTGGGCGGTAAGTTGGTGGGAGGTGGGTGGGATGTGGGCGGCAAGTGGGTAGGATGTGGGTGGGAATTGGGTGATAAGTGGGTAGGATGTGGGTGGGAATTGGGTGATAAGTGGGTGGTTGTAGGCGGGAAGTGGGTGGAAAGTAGGTGGGAAACGGGTGGAAGTTGTGTAAGAAGTAGATTGGGAGTGGGTGGGGTGTAGGTGGGATGGTAAGAACGCAGCAGCAAAGTCGTAACGGTGAAAAAGCAAAGTATTAAAACGTTGATTTCAAGCCAATGTATGTATGATTCGCTTTCTGGGCTCTACAGAGGAAGCAAATTTATAGAATGTTTTCAAATTTGGTAAATATTTGACTCTCACGATTTACTTCAAACTGATTCTGATATGGGTTCTATACTGTTCAAGACGCAGCGAAGCGCGACGGGCTTTTTGCTAGTTTTCTCTATAAAAATTGATACGGCTACACTACATAATCGCAGCATATTGGTCGTTAACGAACAATATTTTGATGGGACAAAAAATGTAATATATATACCCTCGGTATGATAGAGTTACATGAAAAGCATACAGCACTTAACTTAAGCAGTGAAATCAGTAATATTTTGGATGAAATGGGCGTTTCAAATTTGCTGTGTGACCTCAGATAATGGACGCAACATGATTAAAGCGGAGTGGAGTATATTAACGAAGAGAACGAAGGAATAGATGATTATGACCAACGACGATCTAAACCTAGACTGAATGATTGAAAGAAGCTTTGTTTCAGACTGCAACCGCCTTCGTCACGAACTCGAACCGTTTTTGTCACGCACTCGAACCGTCAGAGCCCTTTCTCACTCTACCCCATCAGCCAAGCATTGGTGCAAACAAAACACAACCGCGAAAGAGCAAGACAGGGCGAGGTTCCAACCTGAGCGCCATTGCAGCGCAGCTAGCAGCGAAGAGGCACCGAGCAAACATTTTATCTAGGTTTTCCTCATCTGTGCGCTTGCTCGACGACGATTATTCTGAGCAAACGAAAATCATCTCGTATGAATAAACTCATGCACATGCTGAAACCGGCGACAACAACATCAGCCTGGAAATTCGAAGAAGAATCACGCTCGCAAACCGATGCTATTACGGGCTAAGTAGGGAGCTCAAGAGCAGAAACCTCAAGCGAAGAACAAAAATAGCGCTTTATAAGTCGCTTATCATCCCAGTCCTGCAATACGGCGCAGAAGCATGGGCAATATCATCAGCGGATGAGGCGGCGATTGGCGTTTTCGAGCGAAAGATTCTTCGCAGGATTTATGGACCTTTGAAAGTTGGCGAGGACTTTCGCATCCGAACTAATGACGAACTGTATAAGCTCTATGGGGATACTAGTCTGGTCAAGCGCATAAAACAACAGCGGCTGCGCTGGCTGAGACATGTTACCCGTATGGATGATCAAGCTCCAGCAAAAATGGTCTACAAGAGGAATGCGAAAGAACTGGGACAAGGCAAGGTGGAACGACCACCTCTAAGGTGGGACGACCAGGTGCGGAAAGACATTTCCAAGCTTGGCGTGAAAAACTGGTGCCAGCTCGCACGGAGCAGAAGCGACTGGCGGACATTAGTTGCAGCGGCCGAGACCGTCAAACGGTTGTGATGCAAGCATCGGGCCAATAAAGAAGAATAAGACATGCTGAAACAATGGCGCCCATGACCATTGCGCCAGCTGTGATTTGTTGTTGTTGCGCTCTGACCCGCAACAACAACATCATATGTGTCTCTCTTCTCTCTCTCTCCTTTGTCTATCGCAATGCGTTGGCCTGAGTTGGCTGAATTTGGTTCGATCGAACACACAAACAAGTGTCGCATCAAAAAGTTCTAGTTCAACCGTTTGATGCGAATGCGGTATGAGTTGAATCTCTTTGATTGAAAATATTTGTTGCGTAAATAAATGTGATCAAAAATGTTGCATCAAAAAACTCTGGCACAACCGTTCGATGCCATTGCGTATTGAATTTATTTGAGTTGAGTCTAGAGTTTCGTGACATGAATAAATGTGAGTAAGAATTTTTGTGCATGACGCAATCAAGAAAAAAGTGATTTTTGCAGTTCTCTGCTGCTCACACACTGCAGCTTGCGGTGAAGGACTATCTTAAGCATACAAAGCTTTTACCAGTTATTGTGAGAGCACGTCAATTAGCTAAAAATTTAAGATGTCTATCCAAAAGGTAACACATTCATTAAGGATAAATATTTTTGTATTTATATAACAAATTTATTTCCAGGTATATGCTCTCTTCACTTAACCTGCCTCAGCCAGAGGTTGGTACATCTACTCGGTGGAACTCTACTTATTCCATGCTTAAGAAGCTTCTCAAATTTAATGAAGTGTACGCTCTCTATAAAGAAGAATCACTTAAACTGGAGCACTGTGAATGGGAGGAAGTGGAAAATCTCGTACAAATTTTAGAGCCAGCTTATAAATGTACTCTAAAATTTCAAAACGAGCAATTATACCTAGGTGATTTTTATAAGCTGTGGCTTTAATTAAAACTCACCGTCAGGGCAATGAACTGCTACGATTGCGAAGTCTTAGACAGCTTTTTGGAAAAGAGAGAAGAACTTTTGATGAACAACGACGTGGTAGTCTCTGCAATTTATTTGGACTCAAGAATCCGCCGAGTATTGCTTTTAAGACCCGAAAAGATTATTGCTGCCAAAAATCATCTTAAGATGCTCGTCCGAAAAATCTTTAGCGTCAGTGTAAGTGTATATACATACAATTATATATCAATATAGACATTAAAATACTAAGAACTTAAGGTTTATATATTTTTATTACAGAATATTCCTTTAAAGTGCAGCAATAAGTCACGCAGTGGCCCTTCGCCTGACATGTTTGATGAAGACGCTATTGAAGATGATGAAAATCTCAACTCGAATATTAAAGACGCATTGCTAGAAGATTTTTTTGGGCACAATTGAAATAGCTCAAAACTATGAGACAACAACGAAAGCGATGATTTGAAAAAAGCCTATATTGAAATTGAGGAATATAAACCCTTAACGATTAGTTCCAGTACAGAAATCATGATGTATTGGACGGAAAACCAATTCAACATGCCATATCTATACCAACTGGCAAAAGTAACTTACAGTGTTAATGCAACACAAGTTAGGCTGCAGGCAATAAGTCCCCAATGAAATAAGTCCCCAAACGATAAAATGAAATAAGGCCCCAAATTCGGGGAGTTATTTCATAATGAAATAATACCCCAATTTAAATTATGAAATAAGGCCCCAGTGAAATGAAATAAGGCCCCAAAAAAAAATGAAATAAGGCCCCAAATTTGGGGTGTTATTTCATAATGAAATAATACCCCATTTTGAAAAATGAAATAACACCCCAATTTTTCCATTTTTTTTTTTTTCATTTTATTGCTTTATTCAATTTATTCAATAAAATAAAAACTATTAGAAATACCTAAAATAAAATTTTGAAATATTTTTTAATTTCGATTTTTAGTGAAATAAACTACCTATTACATTAAATAATAATGAACATTTTTTACATAAAAATCGCGCGATTTTTTTGTAAAAAATTTTCGCCTGCGGCGCTAAGATTGACACAATTTTTTTTTAAACAATATAAAAAGTTTTCATATAAAATTCGCGCGATTTTTTTGAAAAAAATTTCGTCTGCGGCGCTAAGATTTTTTAAGATAGACAATGTAATTACCTCCTCAAAAAACAGAATTTTCTGTTCTCTGACGAAGCACAAATTTCCAGTTCGCCGTAATCGAACAATTTTTTCGCACTCTATAATTTTATCTCGCACTTGAACGTCTGCTTTACACAATGCAAATCACTAAACTGATCAACATACTCAAAAGCTTATCACTGAACTAATTGTAAAACGGTACTTTTGCACATCTGTACAAAAATGCATCAAATACTAAGTCAGAAAACGCAGGCAGATAAGAAAATTAACCGTTATTGGAGTTATTGGACGTTTTTTTTCATATATCAGCAAAAATAAGAGAAATGAAATAAGACCCCAAAAACTTCATATTAAAAATTGGGGTCTTATTTCCGCGAAATGAAATAAGACCGCAAACCTAATTTTTGGGGCCTTATTTCATTTCTTCTTTTGGGGACTTATTTCATTTTGAAATTTTATTTAGGAAATAAATCCCCAAAAAATGAAATAACACCCCAAATTTGAGAAAAAATCGCTGTTTTTGTTTTCCATATAAATTTTTGGGGCCTTATTTCATTTTTTTTTTTTTGGGCCTTATTTCATTGGGGCCTTATTTCGCAGCGCCCACAAGTTAGCGTAGAACGGGCATTTTCCGCCCTAAAACCAGTTTTTTTAGACTTGCGATGCAACTTGTCGCAAAAATCAATTGAGCACGTTTTATTTGTGAAACTAAACACATAAATAAAGATTTTATACGAATATAGAGCAAGCAAGAAGTAAATTTAAGACTTGGTTTTAGGGGGGACCTAAAAGGTGTAAATTCGGAATTTAGACTAGCAATGGAGTAACAAAGAAACTGCTGTAATTGCACCAAAGCGACGTCAGATGCTTTGCGTGACGGGCATAGCATGCCTTATAGCATGCGTGGCGCGTATACCTATCCCTTATCTTAAAACAACAACGATTGTGCTTGGGCACCCCTGCTATAGAACATACCGAAATGAGTTAGGCCGTCCGCACACGGCTTGTATCGTAAAGCGATATCGAATTTAAGGCCTTTTGCACGTTAAATCGGTACGATGACGATACGAGCCGTATACGGTATGCCAAACGGCCATACCAGTGAATGAAAGTGGGAAATTGCAATGTGGATTACGCGCAGTCTGCCAAAAAAAAAGCTCTCAATTTGATGCACGCGATTTTGCAGTTTTCTTGGCAAAATGTTGCTGATGATGATTTTGCAGTCTTTGCGATGTCTTTATCACTTTAGCGATTGTTGAAAAAAATTTACAAATTGTCAGCACAAGGTTTGATTCTCTTATATCCTTTGGTAAATTAAAATGTTTCATTGCCTGATTTGTAGAGCAATTGATATTTCAAAATGTGTATGTAAATGAATTCTTATTGGGATTTTTATTATTTGTGATTTTCAAACAAAAAAATCTCTGTCTAACTGGTTTGATTTGATTAGAAACGAAAAAAATCAAGAATAATTACTTATGTTTGAATAATAAAAATAAAACTCAGAAAAAAACATAATCAATGATTTTTACATTTTAAAATCAACTAATATAAAGTATTTTAGATTTTTATGTAAAAAAATCATTTAAAATGATTAAGGATAATGAAAAAAATAGAGGCCAGCTAACTTCGGCTCGACCGAAGTTTATATACCCTTGGAGCTTGATATATGCCTGACAGTTTGTATGGCAGCTATACTATATAGTAGTCCGATTTCGACAAGGCTTAATAAAATTATGTAAAATTATTAAAAACTTATAAATACGAGCGTTGGGAGCGATAACATTAAAAACAAAAAAGTTTTTCTCACTAAGACTTTTTTTCAGACCTAACTTTTGTATGGCAGCTATACTATATAGTTGTCCGATTTTGACAAGGCTTGGTGAAATTATGTGAAATCATTAAAAACTTATAAATAAGAGCGTTGGGAGCGATAACATTAAAAACAAAAAAGTTTTTCCACTATGACTTTTTTTAGACCTAACTTTTGTATGGCAGCTATACTATATGATGTCCGATTTTGACAAGGCTTAATGAAATTATGTAAAATTATTAAAAACTTATAAATAAGAGCGTTGGGAGCGATAACATTACAAACAAAAAAGTTTTTCTCACTAAGACTTTTTTTCAGACCTAACTTTTGTATGGCAGCTATACTATATAGTTGTCCGATTTTGACAAGGCTTGGTGAAATTATGTGAAATCATTAAAAACTTATAAATTCGAGCGTTGGGAGCGATAGCATTGAAAACAAAAAAGTTTTTCTCACTAAAACTAGTTTTTCAACTGATCGTTCCTATGGGAGCTATATGCTATAGTCATCCGATCCGGCCGGTTCCGACAAATGTGCAGCGTATTTGTACCAAAAGACTTCGTGCAAAGTTTGGTTAAGATAGCTTTAAAACTGACGGAGGAGATAGCATAGAAACAGACGGACAGACGGACGGAGAGACGGACATGGCTATATCAACTCATCTCCTCATGCTGATCAAGAATATATATACTTTATGTGGTCGGAGATGCTTCCTTCTATGCGTTACAAACATCCGGACAATTTTAATATACCCTGGGTATAAAAATAAAAATAGAGGGAAGCTAACTTCGGCTCGACCGAAGTTTAAATACCCTTGGAGCTTGATATATGCCTGACAGTTTGTATGGCAGCTATGCTATATAGTGGTCCGATTTCGACAAAACTTGTTGAAAAATCATTGAAAACTTATAAATACGAGCGTTGGGAGCGATAACATTGAAAACAAAAAAATTTTCTCACTAAGACTATTTTTATACCCTTGGAGAGGGTATATTAAAATTGTCCGGATGTTTGTAACGCATAGAAGGAAGCATCTCCGACCACATAAAGTATATATATTCTTGATCAGCATGACGAGCTGAGTTGATATAGCCATGTCCGTCTGTCCGTCCGTCCGTCTGTCCGTCTGTTTCTATGCTATCTCCTCCGTCAGTTTTAAAGCTATCGTAAACAAACTTTGCACGAAGTCTTTTGGTATAAATACGCTGCACATTTGTCGGAACCGGCCGGATCGGATGACTATAGCATATAGCTGCCATAGGAACGATCGGTTGAAAAACTAGTTTTTGTGAGAAAAACTTTTTTGTTTTCAATGCTATCGATCCCAACGCTCGTATTTATGAGTTTTTAATGATTTCACATAATTTCAATAAGCCTTGTCAAAATCGGACAACTATATAGTATAGCTGCCATACAAAAGTTAGGTCTGAAAAATAGAGGCAAGCTAACTTCGGCTCGACCGAAGTTTATATACCCTTGGAGCTTGAAATGTGCCTGACAGTTTGTATGGCAGCTATACTATATAGTGGTCCGATTTCGAAAAATTTTGGTGAAATGATGTAAAATCATTGAAAACTTATAAATACGGGCGTTGGGAGCTATAACATTGAAAACAAAAAAGTTTTTTTCACTAAGACTTTTTTTCAGACCTTACTTTTGTATGGCAGCTATACTATATAGTTGTCCGATTTTGACTAGGCTTGGTGAAATTATGTGAAATCATTAAAAACTTATAAAAACGAGCGTTGGGAGCGATAACATTGAAAACAAAAAAATTTTTCTCACTAAAACTAGTTTTTCGACCGATCGTTCCTATGGCAGCTATATGCTATAGTCATCCGATCCGGCCGGTTCCGACAAATGTGCAGCGTATTTGTACCAAAAGACTTCGTGCAAAGTTTGGTTAAGATAGCTTTAAAACTGACGGAGGAGATAGCATAGAAACAGACGGACAGACGGACGGACGGACAGACGGACATGGCTATATCAACTCAGCTCGTCATGCTGATCAAGAATATATATACTTTATGTGGTCGGAGATGCTTCCTTCTGTGCGTTACAAACATCCGGACAATTTTAATATACCCTCTCCAAGGGTATAAAAATATTTAATAATTAATATCTTATAAGAAAAAAAAAACAAAATATCATAAATAACTATTATGTTTTGACATCAGCAGCAAACGCCTCCACTATCAGCAGAAGGGCCGATACGGGATACACAAAGGCCTTAGTATTTTTGGCGTTTGCTGCTGATGTCGGATTTTGCTACAAGCCTGCCTTTGGAATTCCCAAGCGGTCATAGCAGTTCTGTCATGAGGTACCTTCTGCCAACACACTAAGGGCAGGCAGAGACAGCTGAAGATTGAATTGGTATTCATGAAATAGAGCTATACTGTCAACCAGCCTCCTTTGTGGTGTTGTGCGTGTCTTGTTTTAGACAAGTTATGGACAAAATCCTAACTTAAATGACCTAGAGCCTGCTTAAAAAAGTTCTATGATTTTCAATCAAAAGGTCACTAAAACAATCACTTTGTTTTGATTTTTATATAAAAAGGAATGATTTGTTCGGTCCCTGCTTATACTTGTTATATTTAGAAGCCAACAAATTAATTGATTGCCTATACAAAACTGCAGCACGTGCTTAAAATTGTCGGAAAGCGGTTGGCAGCGTCTGGTAGAACATATGATGTGTTTGAAGTTTCACAGCTGTCCGAATATTGAGTAAGAGGAAAATCGAAGTGTTTTTGGCTAATCGGATATACATATTAGTTATTAACTACAAGTCGATGATGTTGCCAATATTTATTTTGAAATTTGAATTATTCGCCGCTAAATCGGACGTTTCTCCCACTGTGGGACGTAGAGAAACAAGTCGAAGAATGGCCTGAGCAAGGCAGAATAAAGAAGCTATCATATCCAACGTAGCGAACAGACTTGTGTTCGTAAAGAAAAAAGATGGTAGACTAAGAGTGTGTGTAGACTAACGGCAGCTGAATAGAATAGATTTGTAAGACAATGCGCAGATGAAGGACGATGACTATGATCCCGAAGAGAGAAGAAAAAAAAAAACGCTTGAAGAATGAAAGCGAAGGTAATCAACATGACGAGGTAGTGGAATTTTCAACAATTCACCGTAACTTGAACGTAAAGAGAAGAAACATGGGGCTAAGGAAGTCAGGCAGCCTACTGTGGGTAAAATGTGCTTTGCTTTGAAAATAAATATGAGGAGTTACTGAGCCTGATTACGTACAGGACGTTCATGCAAAATGTTCGTCCTATATTACAGAAGGAGAATCCCAACGTGACAGCAACTAGCTGTGACAACATGAAGTAGAAAAAGAAGACCGTTTATCATCTGGGGCAGATGATTTTGATCAGGAAGGCCGAATGTGAGGTTGGCTTACTCTAGCGAATCGCCTATCCCTAGTTTCTGTAGCAGAACGAAACTTTGTAGAACTACGAAGCAGGCAGCAGAAGCAGTCAATAGAAGCAGAGAGCAGAGGTAGAGTAAAAAACAGGGGCTATTCTGTGCGTTACAAACATCCGGACAATTTTAATATACCCTTTCCAAGGGTTTAAAAATAGAGGCAAGCTAACTTCGGCTCGACCGAAGTTTATATACCCTTGGAGCATGATATCTGCCTGTCAGTTTGTTATATGGCACCACAATTTTGAAAACAAAAAAGTTTTTCTCACTAGAACCACTTTTTCGACCGATCGTTTCTATGGCAGCTATATGCTATAGTCATCCGATTTGAATCAAACTTGGCAGAATTGTGTGTTAGCATATAATATTGACCAGTAAAAAGTTTGGGACCGATAGCATAGAAAAAAATAAGTTTTTCCTACTAAGACGTTTTTTCAAAACTATCTTTTGTATGGCAGCTATACTTTATAGATGTCCGATATACATAAAACTTGGTGAAATTATGTGAAGGCATAGAAAACTTATAAATACGAGGTTTGGGGACGATTGCGTTGAAGACAAAAAAGTTTTTCTCACTAGAACTACTTTTTCGACCGATCGTTTCTATGGCAGCTATACGATATAGTCATCCGATCCGGCCGATTCCGACAAATGTACTGCGCATTTTTATCACAAGACTTCGTGCAAAGTTTGGTTAAGATTGCTTTTAAACTGACGGATAGCATAGAAACTAGGGTTGCTAAAATATCGTATCGATGATATTTTCTGATTTGAAAAAATATCAAATGATAGTAAATATATTACTTTTAAAACATCGATATAATTGATATTTTAATTTTTTTCCTGTTTTTACCAAAAAGAGTGAATACCCTGCCTCAAAATAAAAAGATATAGTCTATATTAAGCAAATATAACAATATTTTCCATGAGATTCGAGTTTTCTATGTATTATACATAATAAATACTTTTAGTTCCAATATTTGGATTTAAAAGTCTTTTAAAAAACGCGTTGTTTTGACGCATATGGCGCATTTTATAGCAGAAGCAAGTCGCTCCGAAGGCACTGGAGTAATAAGATGCTTTACGGCTAGTCTGTATTAAGGGATAACTTTCTCATGATGTTTGTGGCAACCTAAAGTATAACTTCAGACCGCTATTTTGCGACTCTTGGGCTTCCATAAAAACAACACACGGGACATTTGCTTTAAATACTTTTCCGCACATCCATTTTCTGTCTCTTAAATGCGCTTGCGCTCGCTACCCAGATCAAAGAGCTACCAACGCACAAATATCATAAAATATCCCAAAAAAAAAAAAATCGATATTCGATATTTGGTCAAAAAAAAATCACGATATAAATATATCAGTTTAAAAAAATATTATCGATATATTGATATTTTGATATATTTTCGACAACCCTAATAGAAACAGACGGACCGACGGACAGACGAACATGGCTAAATCAACTCAGCTCGTCATGCTGATCAAGAATATATATACTTTATGTGGTCGGAGATGCTTCCTTCTATGCGTTACAAACATCTGAACAATTTTAATATACCCTCTCCAAGGGTATAAAAATTTATATGTATTTATCCTCTGTACCAAAGATACGCAGAGTATATTAAGTAACAGGAAACCAAATAATTATGATGGGTAGCACTGTCCGCAACCGCAATGAGCAGCATTTACTACGCTTCATGACTTCTAACTTAAATTGATTATATATATACAAACTTTGAAGGGTAAGGAGCATGTTAAAGTCGGGCGTGACTGTCTTTTGTGGTAATGTGGAGCACACTAAAATCCAAGAGAATGCACTCTGTATAGCGTAGTATACACTTCCACCAAAGACTCCATATAAAAAATAGTCCCACCAAAGCCCTTTGTTGCTGTCTTTGTTGGATAAAATACTAGATCCGTATGTTCTGTGCTTTTATCGATAGCTCCCTAAATAATTAATTTTAATTATTTTAACAGATATCGTACATTGTTGATATGCAAATATGCGTAATCGGGTGAAATTGTAATAAATTTTTCCATCAATGATTGAGCGCAATTTTAAAAGCAAGCTACAAGACACCGTGTTGGCCGTGTGTGGCCTAGCGGTTAGTGTGCTGGACTGCAAGGTGGGAGGTCGAGGGTTCGATGTCGCCTCGAACATCTAAAAATAAATGTTTTTTTCTTTCTATAGAAAATAGCTCTTACACATCCGGTCACCTTCACCAGGTATTGGCACCAGCTGTGAAGTAACTAGCCATGAAAAAGGAACTTCTCAAACGTTGCCGTTCGGATCCGGCGTTAAACTGTAGGTCCCTTTCTCTTGTGCGAAAAATTTAAAGCACACACGCCAAGAGATCGTGAGAAGCTTGGCTTGGCCCCTTTGGAGCTGTAAAGACATTTTTACAGTACATTTAATTAATAACCTATAAATTTAATCATTACTAAAGTGTAATGTCTGCTCATCAGGCCCCGTAGCCAGGGGTGGGCCGTGAAGAACGCATGTTAGTCATTTGTATTTATTGATTGTGAAACTTGTAATTTAAAGTAAAATCAAAAACCACGCTCTAGGCAATGTGACCATATTACATGCGTACATCCTACAATCTGGTCCCACTGTTATTTGCTGGAAGTGTGTACTAAGCAGAGATCTGCAAGAGTGCCTGTTTGTTTTTTTTTTTTTTGACTGCATCAATACCTGCTTTAAATGCGTATGCAGTGTGACTGCCACTCTTAACATTTCAGTCGAGTCAAACACGCACTTTTTCTGTTATTGGTGCTTTTGGGACTGGGTGTCTAAGTGTGTGTGTCTGTCAAAGCAGTTGTTTCTGTACTGAGGGCCAGCGCATGCCACAGTTAAACATCAGTAAAAACAAAGTATGAATTTCTTTTGTTGCTCTTGCTTTCTTCTCTCTCCCCTCTCCGTGTTGTTATCGCAAATATGCCATGAGTGTTTTAAACACTTCGTGCATATTTTGCAGTGGTTGGAGACACTCGAGTGTGAAAAATATCAAGTACGAATGCGGTACACTTGTTGTTGCAGTGCACTCGTGCAAATCTCTGGTACTAAGCGCAAACCTCAATCAACAAACAAAACTTGAGATAAAAATACCATTCAAATAGTTTCGAAGTCCGATATATCGCTTTAGAAAAATAATCGATGCTGATACATTACATACACGATGTGTCTTACAACCAAAGGAGTATAATTCTTACAACAATACAATAGGACTTACCTTCAGGCCAATTATCAAATACTGTTTGCGCAATATCACCAGCAGAGTCTGATGGATTAAATAGGAATTCTTTTGTTTTACCAGTAACGAGTATCAATCGAAGGTTAATCTGTAATATATAGGAATTGAAATTAAAGAATGATTACCAAGAATGATTATCAACTTACATATTTCCATTGGAAATATTTAATCATTATTACAATACCATTTAAAATAATAGCGAGAACGTTCATTAAAATTAGCCCTGCACGACTTCGACATAATCATTACTCAGGGGAAGAAATGTTGCATAGCCTTCGTGTGCCCCTAAGGGGTTAAAGCATAAAAGTAACACTTTTTAACTCGGTTGTTTATTACCCGATCTTGGATTTATATATATATAATGTATTGTTATATTGTTTGGGATTATAGATATTGCTAATATAAATTTAAGTTTTAAATTTGAAATCGATATCTATCTTAGGAGTTATTGAACATTTTTTATTGTGGAGGGGGTCTTAGCAAAAGCTTAAAACAAAAGATCTGCGTGCAGACAATAGGAGGACAATATAGCCGATATAGTCAGTCGTTTGTCTTTATAAAGGTGTTATGGGTTGTTGCTAAGCCAAACGAATTTAAATTTTTCAACATTTAAAAAACACTCACTCATCTCACTCATCGGGGTTGGTTGTTGTTGAAAGGGTGGGAGGGGGAGTGGCGGGGGGTGGTTCACTTTTTTGGTCATAACTTGAGAATCGCTCAGTTGTAGGAGATATAACGTTTTTTCCAAATTGTGGGGGCGGGAGGGGGCGTGGCAAAAATAGAAAATAAACTTGATCTGCCTGCAACTATAAGAAGCATTTGTCCCATACATGTCAAAACTCTATCTCTTACCATCTCTGAAATCTTATTGTTCATACGAACGGACAAACGGACATGGCTATATCGAGTCGGCTATTGATGCTGATCAAGAATATATATAATTTATATGGTTTTAAATTATTCCGTTTCCCTGTTACATACTTTTATTTACCTTTGGTACAGGGTATAAGAAATCGATTTTTGTTTGTATTTTCATGATGAACAAATTAGTACATATATTTTAAGTAGGGTTGTAGAAAATATTATCGATATATCGAAATATCGATATTTTTGGCGATATTTATCGGAGATGTTTTTGTTTTAGCGTTCGGTCACACTGTTGCAAATAACTGTTTCTTTTACACAGGACATTAAAGACAAAATGTTTAAATGGTATTTTGTTGATGCACAGAAATCGCAGTGCAAACTGTGCAAAAAAGTTGTAAGGACCAGTGGAAACTCAACAATATAATAGCGCACTTAAAAGAAAAGCATGGAGATGCTTGGCTGAAATGAAGCTCATCAACGGCAAATGTGAACATTTTTTTTATTGTAGTTTGGAATGGTGATTTCAAAAATCAACTTCAAAATTTTTTCCATGGCTCTGTTTTTGAAATATGATTTTTTTTTGTAGGTGCTCTTACATTTTAAGCCATATTTCACTTCACAATTGTCAGATTGAGTTAAATAAGATATCAAAGAAAGGTACGACATTGTTTTTAAATCAGTTTAGTAGAAGTTTTTTTACTTCATCCGTTCCATAAATCTAAATTCATGAATAAGTTTGCAGAACTTCTTGCGTTAAAAATATAATAAAATGTAAATATATTTTGTTTGTTAATAAATATACATTTAATCTTTATTTTTTAAGTGCAATTATATTGTAGTTCTTATTACGCGAACAATGACTCCTTAATTACTTCAATAGACCTGTTCATTGTTAAGATCCGAGTTTTTATTGAAAAATATCGATGGTATTCCCAGCCTCACCCATCATCATCTATGGATATGGTGGTCTCCATAAGAAAACTAAAACATCCACCTAGACTACTCACAAAATATGTAGATTACTTTTTTGCCATAGCGAAGCAAGACGAGGTCCAAACCACTCTGAAGGCGCTTAACAGTTATCACAGGAACATAAAATTCACAGTATAATTAGAAGCTGATAGAAGCTTCTTCAACGGGGCTAAGCCAAGCTTTTCTCTTCCGTATTTAGACGCAACAATTAACAGACACGGAAACATACTTAAAACAAAGTGGTACATGAAGCCAAAAGCATCTGGACGGATTATTAAATTTTATTCAAAACACCCGAAAAACATGATCATGAATACAGCAATTGTATTTAACGAATGATTAATAAGTATTAGCGACACGACATATCACAGAGAAATAGAAACATACATTAAAATAATTTTAGAAAATAATGATTTCCCTATGTGGGTAATAACTATATTATATTATACTATTATTATTCAAAAGACACAAAAACTCAAATAAGAGAACCATCCAGGAAGCAAAGAAATATAGATCGCGTTAATATGTTCCTAAACACTCAGAGCGATTCGCACGATCAAATTGCTACGACAAACAAAACATACCTATAAATAGCGCATAAACCTGCAAACACGATGAAAGGATTTTTTAACAGGACCAAATCAAAGTTAGACAAAGCGGATGTGAAGAATGTCATCTACAAGATACCATGCGAAGGAAATAAAGACGATAGTTGCAACAAAATCTACATAAGAACAACAAAATCCAAGTTGAACACCCACATAGCCCAACATAAATCTAACTACAAGCTACGACATCAAACACACATAAACTGCGCTCGCAACACAGTGCGTAGACAGCGGCCACTAGCCATATTTTGAGGCAGCGACTGCGCACACTTATATAGACACTTACTCGAGCACTGACAATTAGTTGAAGACTCCACGTAACAGTGCAGACGTGTAAAAAATTGTACGTAAACTGTTTTTTGTGAATTTTGTTAGTATTGGTGTATAATTGTTTTATAGTTTTGCTCTAAAGACGGTTGCCAAAGAGCAACCGAAATATATCGGAGAAAAAAGTAACAAAAATCGTTTTTTCTATAAAAACTTGACCTCGAGCCGGAGAACATATGGCTCACTTATTTCAATACTGCCATAACTCAAAAAAATCAATTTTGAGAAACACTCGTTTGAAGTTCTCAATAGATTTAACCTAAAAAAAATTCTTTAGTTTCAACTTAATTAAGTAACATAGTATAAATTAAATGCTTGTTACTAAAACTTGATGTTTTACCCAGGGAATCAAACCGAAACCGGTACCGTATACCGAAAAGAACCGATTGAACTCAGAACTGGAACCGGTACCGGAACCGATATTTTAAATTTTGTGTATACCGGTATCCGAGAACCGATATTTTTAGAACCGAAAAGAACCAAAACGTTGTACGGGTACAGTTTCGGTTTTCAGTGCAACAACTAGACTGTAAAGCAAGCAGTTAGTTTTGGCGGATTTTTACGCAATTTGGCTCAATTTCTTTAAATAAAAAAAGATTATAGCCTAGAAGAGTTTTTGTTCAGTGAAATAAAAACACGCGAGACCAGTGTTTTTGAAATATTCAAGAATTTTATTCACTTCTGTTCAATTGCAATTAAATGGGGAAAGCTTTTTCTGAAACTGGAGATCAACACATATGGGATATTCTATATCAACTCAGCCACCCTATTTTTTTTTCGAGAGACTGCTGCCAAAGCTATCGGAAGTATTTTGTTCTTAAAAAAAGTAAGTATTTTTTATTTTTCATTGCGAGGGCCAATCTGTATTTGATCGAATATTTTTTCCAGAAAGAGCATATTTTTATGTACATTGTACAATTTAATTCAATATGAAGAACAGCCTGAGAGCGCGGGAAGAATTTTGTTTGTATATTAATTTTTTGGTGTTTGACTGTTTTTTAACCTATTATGTCATTAAAAATTAAGAATTAATCAATTTTCTGTTGAATTTTTTTCACCGCACTAATAGACTTGTATTACCCAAATAAATAATCTGTTGATATGGCAATCCTTATATGTAAACAACATAACATGTTAAGCATATGTGGCAACGCAGTACTTTAGCTGTTAGTCCTATATTATGCTCATGAATAAATTAGTCTCTATTGATCATCCAAACGATGTGGTTCGACTCGTCTTTTACTCTCTGCCAGATTGTAACCACCGGCTAAAACTGTCACACCTGCCAACACAATCAAAATTCTGACTGAAGAAAACAAAAATAAGAAGAATAAATTCAATATAAAGGACCTTTACACGGCGCATCTCCGTTACGAAAACAGATGGAAGAAAATACATTGACCGCTATTATTCTTTTTAAAAGTAAACATTAACATACCTTCGTTCTGAATAAGGTTTTATTTATTTTCTTTTATTTTAATCGTATTTTGAATATAAACTTGTTCATTTTGTATGGCAAACACACCAAATAAACTTGATAAATTATGTGTGCATAATGTAATTCAATAATTTGTTTTGGGCCAAAGAATTGGCAATAAAAATGCACAAATTTTTTGAATTGTGCTGTGGACACTTACAACATATGTTAAACCCACCCAAATCGGTTAAGCGATTCTTAAGATAAACGACTTTTTTGATTTATCTTTCCGCTCTCAAAACTCTACTTCAATAGCAATTACAAGACTGCAAACGTAGGGGATTGAGTTTCTCATTGATGGTAACTTCATATTTAAATTTGGTGATCAGCAGTGTGGGGGCATTGTTAAAAATTTATAGCTTTCCTGTACGGACATGGAGAATGAGTATTAGAGAAAAAATGTGAGCTGCCTCTCACTTTGAAACAGTGGTACGTTCTTCTTGTTTATTGTCCATAACACGAGTTTGCAAAAATAAAAATAGAGGCAAGCTAACTTCGGCTCGACCGAAGTTTATATACCCTTGGAGCTTGATATGTGGCTGACAGTTTGTATGGCAGCTATACTATATAGTAGTCCAATTTTGACAAGGCTTGGTGAATTTATGTGAAATCATTAAAAACTTATAAATACGAGCGTTGGGAGCGATAGCATTGAAAACAAAAAAGTTTTTCTCACTAAAACTAGTTTTTCAACCGATCGTTTCTATGGGAGCTATATGCTATAGTCATCCGATCCGGCCGGTTCCGACAAATGTGCAGCGTATTTGTACCAAAAGACTTCGTGCAAAGTTTGGTTAAGATAGCTTTAAAACTGACGGAGGAGATAGCATAGAAACAGACGGACAGACGGACGGACATGGCCATATCAACTCAGCTCGTCATGCTGATCAAGAATATATATACTTTATGTGGTCGGAGATGCTTCCTTCTATGCGTTACAAACATCCGGACAATTTTAATATACCCTCTCCAAGGGTATAATAAAATGTTTATGTAAAGGATGTACATCAGTTCATAATGTTGGCATTAACCCCGAACAAATTGAGTTTTTCCGAGAAACTTTACATAAGCTACTCAATGTTAGTACTCAATTTTCTATCAATATTTCGATGATTCCACCACTAGCATCACAGCAGTGGCGTTACTTTGATGGAATTTATAGCAGTGGAACACAAAAAATTGTTGACGTACATATATGTGGCAGTGGAACTAGGCTATAAGACTTTGATTTGACAAGAGTTGATATGTATTTAATAAAAAACATTTGCGTTTGTCCTGTTCTTATATGGGCATTTCCGCGGGTCGCGAACGTACGTTTGTACGCTTTTGATGTACAAAAAAGACTAAAAAAGACAGAAAACAAAAATTATTCCCACTTTTGCTTTTGCGATTTGATAGCATTTTTTTAGCTCTGTGTTTAGTGCAAAACACGGGGTTTATCAAGTTTTAGATTTCATAATACTAGCAATAAACATGAGGTCGCGAACGTACGCGGAATAGAAGTCGTCTTTGGCTTAATCTAGTGAAATACAAAATTCTGCGAACAGAATATTTTAAAGCTATTAATTTATTATAAAAGAGGATTAATGTAGCTTTCTATCGAGTGTTTACACAGAAAAATATCTCAATTGGTTTTTTTAAAATTGAATTAATTACCGGTCGCGAACGTACGGGTCGCGAACATACGGTTAGAACAAGCAAGATAAAAATTAACCGTTTATCGAACTTTTTTGGTCTCTATGCATTTTTTTTCTTCTTAATTGATTGCAATGAAGAGATTTTGTAAACATTGCATATGTTTTGCATGTTAAATAATTAAATAGAAAAATGTCATTAAATTTTATTTTTCGGTCCAGGCTTACCATTTGGCGGAAATGCCCATATAGATCTTAGATCTTTATCTGATTGTGAAAATCGTACATTGCGAATCGTCCAGTGTCAATATGAAGTGCAACTTTTTGCATATCATCAGTTTGTTACAATTCATAGGTTAAATGTCAGTCATGAGAAGCATTCCCTTCTCTTGGATGAACCACAACCGAAAAAAAATTTTGCGTATGAATACGATTGATGATTAATTGCATGCTCTATTACTGTCGTCATACCCTCTAATATCGTTCATATCAAAAAGTACTTCATAGTGCTCGAAAATTACATTTAACTCGATAAAGAGGCCATATAAATTCTAGAAAGTGTTTTGATTTGAGACATTTGAGAAACTCAGAAGGTGAATAACAATTTTTTTTTTACAGTGTAAATAATTTATGAATGAATTTAGAAATATTTAAAATTAAAAAGAAATGTTAATTAATTTTCTATAATTAACCTTAATATTTTAATTTAAAAAAATTCTTTGTTTAATAATTTCTTTTGTTTATATACAAATTTAGAAAAATAATTTCAAAAATAATACTTAAATAATTTGTACGTTATTAATTATCGCCTGTCAGATTGGCACAATCAACCACTGTGCCTTGGCGAGGCCATCAAATATCTTATTTTGGATTTTTGATAAATTCTTTATAAAATAAACTGCATTTTTTGAGCTATGAAATATAAACTCACGGCTGCACATGATATGTCAGCAAGCCGAAATAAAAAAAACATGCCTGATTGATTTTGCTTTAAAGATTTGTAGTTTTGTTTTGTTTGAACACAGGGCGGGCACTTCTGCGGCTACCCTTTTAGCTTTCAGCTTAGTGAGGCTTTACCTTGTCGCATTGTTTATAATAAGACAAAATGTATTTCATTTCACAAAACTTATTTCAAGGTCAGAACCTTAGATATGCGCCACATGTCCTTGCGTGGTGTGTCTGCCAGTATGAACTAGCCTTGACCTAAAAGAACGAAACACAAAAGGATGATGCAAGGTCATCCAAATAAATTTTTAACAAAGGGCCATTGAGTATGCAGCAAGGGAGACACATTGGCATGTATTTAAGAATACTTGTTCCTGATAGCCATTTTTTAAATTTAACGGTGAAATGCGTTGCAGTATTTGTAAACATCTGAGAAACGATTATGCATATTTTTAGCCAAGGGTACAAGTATTTTGGTACAATTGGCAATAAAGCATTTGTTTTAAAACAATGAATCACAGAATTTTTGTTACATTTTGCTAAAAGGAACAAATATTATGTGACGAATCGCTTTTATGCAAACACCAGTCATATGCAACCATTTAATTTTTAAGAGCATTATGCACAACATTGAAATAAGTATTTCATTGCTTGTACGCAAATCACTTATAAGCAAATATCGCTTATACGCAAACATTATACATACATCAAGTTTAAAATTTCTGCAAAGATTCATAGAGAATCCAGTTAAAATAATTCATCCAGTGAGCCGCCTTTGACTCAATTCATTAGCCGCTAACTCACACAGATTGCATATATAATGCCGATGTTCCTAGATTGTACTTCAAGGCTCTTCCAAACGAAAGCAATCATGAAAGTTTACCAACCAAATTCCAACCCAAAACCAATTCTCGGTGTCACAGAAATGTCTTTCGGTTGGTTTTAAATCTTTCGGGTTTTGTTATTAGATTTGGCGAAATTCACCGCTAAAACAATTTTGATAAGTAAAATTGGTATTGGAAATTTGCGTTACAAGAATTGTTCGCAAAACCAACCGAATGTTGACAAACAAACCCGCTACTCAACCTTAGCTGGCGCCCTCTACATATGGTGACGCTCTCTGAGTACCAACAAGCTCTAAGGGTTGCCATGTTACATTAAATGACTGACGCAAAAATATTTTTAATTTTTGCATTTTATTTTTGAAGAATATGACTTAAATTTAAATTATAATTTAAAAATGCAGTCTAAAGCATGTAACACAATCAAATAATTCCATTCAAACATTAAATTAACTCATAACTAGACGATGGGAAATATTTTTTGCAAGAAAGGACAACCCTGTTTATAGATTTGACAGAAATATCCCATTAGGATGGACACAAGCCTTTGATTTTCAAATAAGAAAATTTAATCTCTTGAAGTTCTGGGACAACCAAACGAGGCCAAAATCTCTGGAGATTTCTGTGACACCCCCCAATATAAAAAAAAAAAAACAAGTAAGAGTGTTGCGGTCGAGTCCCGACAGCAAAATACCCTGTACCAAGTAATGTGGTTCCTATATCTTTAAATTTCTTTTATTTTAAAATTTATTTCCATAAATGGAAAGGCGCACTTGCATTTCTTCAGTGATTTTGCTCGGATCTTATTGTAGTATACAGAATAGATAGATATTGGGCCGAACTTAATATATATTATCTCTTAAGTTCAAACTTAAAAATTGTATCTCTGACAGTTTTTCGCGGTTAGATGAGGAGGAATTTGCCAAATCTGGAGCAAACTTGATCTGGGTACAGTATACACCTACAAAATTGGCTTTACCTCTTATAGTCCGTGAGGTAAGCGCGTTTATACAAAGAGAAAGACAGTTTTCCGCTGTTAAAAGATGGGTGAGGGGGAATTTCGACGCGTTCATACAGACGGACATGACTAAATCGACTCGACTACTTTATGGGGTCGGAGGTGCTTCCTTATGGCTGTTACATACATTTGCACAACTTCATGATTTCCTTTTACTCATTTTAATGAGTACAGGGTATAAAAACAAAAAAATTTTGCACTTTTGTATATTTTTTGCACTTTAAAGTGGTACGAATGTCTCGTTCGCAACTGTGGAAATGTCCACACATAGATGTACTTTTTGGGCTCAGAGATGTTCCTACTGGCTGTTGAATTCAAGCCTGTGGATTCAAGACTGAGCATTAGAAATTGTGTCAATTCATGCCTTATCTCAGTACTGTTTTCTGTACTACCCAAGAATACATCTTCATCTTCAGAACTTAATAAACACAAGTTGCTTCAGAATGCAGCAGCGAAACACAAATGAGTGTCGAAAATATTTTACTTTTCGTGATACCACATAATTTTAGCCACAAAGCAGAAAGGCATTCCTAGTATAAACATTTGGCTACAAATGGGCATTTCCAAAAAAAAGGTCCTCCTGGGCCAAAAAAATTAAAGTGGTTAAAAACACTATATTTGATCGAATTTTCATATGGAAACAATCAAATTAAACTAATGTAGCTAATCTTACATTTACTGATAACCCAATTGGATATATTCGGTTGCACGCCCGTGATGGCGCGATTTTTCTCATTTTGACATTAAATTTGCATAATTTTTTGGAAAAAAGTGACTATCTAAAATCTTTCAGATGATACAAAGTGCTATACAAGAATGCATAAGAATCCATGAGAAACTATGCCAGGGCAATTAACTTTTTTTTTCGTTTATAGAAGAAACCACATAAATATGATGATGGATAAACTGTCACGTTCGACATGTCACGTATCGACAGAGAAAAATATTTTTTTTACAAAAAATGTACCCAAGATTGTTAAAGCAAATAATATACATTTCAAAGAACTATTCATTCATAATATATTAAAACTATTCGACCTTAAGCTTAGTACTCAGACAAACTAAATCGCTTTAGCTGGTTAACAACTCCATATAAAAAAAGGGTGTCGGAAAGCTTTCGTAAAATTCCGACAGGCCTCTTACGCTCGGTGGAACTCAGACAAACTAAAATTTCCGTGCCTCAGAGTCGGAAAGCTCGTAGTGCCGCTAACTTGACAAACACAAACAGCTTACAATTCCGATGGGGAGCTAGAACAAAAAATAGCTTGTAATTTTTCCGACACCTACCCATCGGAATGTCAGCAGCAAAAGTTTGACGAAAATCATTGATTGCGCATATTTTGAAACCAACGGTAAGATTTTGCATTGCCCATGACTTCTACATTCCATATATCATCCAAAAATATCCAAATATAAGCAAAAACAATTAACTAAATTCAAATGCAAGCAAATCAGCGCAGTGTAACCGTTTCACATTGGGTGGTATTTTGATGAGGGGTGGTATTTTGGCGTTGAACAGTCACACTGCATCGTCCGCTGGGTAACCCATCGGAAAAAGTTGTCAATTTAGCTAGCGGACGATTTAGTTTGTCTGAGTACTAAGCTTTAGCTGCTCCCGAAAACCACTTCTGTTTTTGTCACGTTCGAATAGCTCCCAATTTGTTATTATTTGGGAAACCGAATTTCACTTGATATACATTTTAACACTTATTAAAGTGCTTGCTAAGAGCTTTATTATACTGTAAAAAACGAATTGAAAATTCGTTTTATTTTGATTTTTTTCATTTTCAATATGTACGACGGTCACGGTTCGACAGAATGGATATGCCCAAGTACATTTAAAGTGGGAACATATAAAAATTTCAGGAACCGAATCGAAAACGGTAAAAGGCCTGTGTAGTTTCTAGTTAATTTTTTCTAAATTATGATGCTTTGTTTGTCTGTATTTGATCATTTCCACAGAAAGGTCCTCCAAGATCGACAAAATATTTTATTAAAAAATGATTTTCTTTACATGACATGAAAAACAAAAATTAAAATAATTAACATAATTCATTTAAAGCCTTTCTGATTCCATACTAAAAGAAAATTGGCCTGAATACTGAAGATAAGTCAATTTCATTGTTAGCTTTTTTTAATATGTCGCGTGCTAAATGTCGCGTTCTTTATAATATTAAGACTCATAAAAACAAAGCTTATAAAAATAACTGAATATCATTGCACCCAATGAAAAACTGCATGATTCCCCTTTATTTAAGAGTTAACTGCTTTAAAATTTTTGTTTACTATTCCCAGATTTATGAATTTTATTAGATGCAGTCGAAAACGACTTCCATTTTTGCCGCGTGATAAATCACATAACTTTTTATACCCTGTTCGCATTAAAAATTGGGAAAAGGGGATCATGAAGTTGTGCAAATGTATGTAACAGGGAGAAGGAAGCATTTCCGAACATATAAAGTATATATATTCTTGATCAGCATCAGCAGCCGAGTCTATTTACCCATGTTCGTCTGTCTGCCTGTATGATCAAAATTCCTCCTCCATCTTCTTCCAACCGCGAAAAACTGTCAGAGCTTCAATTTTTAAGTTTTAATCTGGTGACTTAATATATATTCAGTTAGGCCAAACATCTATCTATTCTGTGTACCACAATGAGATCCAAGCAAAATCACGCTATAGGAACCACATTACTTGGGACAGAGTATTTTGCTGCGGGGCACTCGACCGCAACACTCTTACTTGTTCAATTTATATTTTAATCGTCAAATCGACTGAACCTATTTTTTGCACTAAATAAACTGCTACCAAAATTCTACCAAAAAGTTAAAACAAAATGTGTGTGCTTTAACGACCTTTATGATAATCAAACCATCAATATTATGCTGGCTCAAGGTCTCGTTATGCTTGCGCATAACTCCAAAAAGGAGGAACACATCACACCACAAGTGAAGCTAGTTGGTCATACAGCCTGTTTCAATGGTATCTCTACCATATCATCAGTGACCTTCGCTTGCTTGTACGCCCCCCCCGCCCCACTCATGCCAGCGCTGCCATAATCGTTTGGGAATTCCTAAACGACATGATACAAAACCGGCGAATGGGAACGACGTTGGTTGCCAGTACCTTGTGTGTGTGTGTGTCCCCAGCTTGCTTTTTCTGTTGTGTTAGTGAGAGAGATTTCCTCCCGCTTCTAACCAGTAGCCAATAGTTTGAGTACAGAATAGCATTCAAACCGGGGTTTTTTGTTGCTTTTAATTGAAACTATTTTTGTTTAGTTTCAGCAACAACGCCACCTTTAGATAATCAAACCATCATTTGTTTGGCTCGTTATTTACCGTTGCGCTTGTCCCCCATCGACCCCACTCCAGCCGCGCTGCTAACGTTTGGGGATTGGGAAGCGCTGGCATGGAGTGGGAGTGGAGGGGCAGTCAAGCAGCGAAGGTACGAGAACCATGAAACAGGCTGTTGACAACTACCGTGGTGTTTTTCCTGTTACGAGACCTGACATAATGTGGTTTGTTAAAACAAAAATAATTTTGTTTTCTATATTTCTTTGCACTTTAAAGTCGTACAAATGTCGCGTTCGCGGCTGTGAAAACGCCCATATGTGAGCTTGAAAAATTGGCATTGTGATTAGCGTAACCGTCTTCGTCTTCGTCGAAGTTTGTATACCCTTGCAAATGATTTAATATATCAGAGTTTAAAAACACTAGCATTAAAACAACAGATTTTTCTAAATGAAACCCATTTTCCGACCGATAGTTCCTATGGCAGCTATAAGATATAGTCATCCGATTTTGAAAAAAACTTCCATATCTGTGTGAAAGCATATAATATTAATAATCGCTGAGATGGGAGACTTTAACATTAAAAACAAACGAGAGCGTAAGTTAAAGTCGGCTCTAACCGACTTCAATATACCCGTTACTCATGAAAAAACATGTTTAACAGTGTTCCTGCGTTCCTGAGGGGGAACAACCGAATAGTATGCAACATTTTTTAAACTGTCTATTTGTTATCCGATCTTGATGTAAATTTCATGGATTTTAGTTATTGCTATTATAAATTTAAGTTATAAATTTCAAGCCGATATCTTAAAATATGTGGAAGTTATTCAACATTTTTTATTGTGGAGGCGGGGGTGGGCGTTGCAAAAATTTGAAACTAATTTGATCTGCGTGCAGACAATAGGAGTTTACATGTCAAGTAGCTCTTCTAGTCTCTGAGATCTAGGTGTTCATACAGACAGACGGGCAAGTCTATATTGACTCGGCTGTTGATACTATTGAAGAATATATATACTTTATATGGTCGGAAATGATTCCTTCTGCTTGTTACATACATTTGCACGACTTTAGAATACCCTTTTTACTCTACGAGTAGCGGGTATAAATAGCTTTTCTTACTAAAACCTCCTTTTCGACCTATGGCACCTATAAGAAATAGTTATCCGATCTGGTCAGTAGCGACATATTAGCAGTGTGCAGTAAAAAGATTGTGCAATTTCAGCTCGATAGCTTTAAAACTGACATTTTTGTAAAAGAGTTCTGCCTACATTGGGCGTGTTCAGCAGCATACACCAATCATCTAACAAAAATCGTGAATCAAAAATGAAGTGTTAGTCTGCTGGTGAACGAACTTGTTAGAATTTTTAGGCAACAAAGTTATCGATATATTTTTGTTGGCGGAAGGTTTCAATTTTTGACAACAAACAGCTTAATATATTTAAGAACTGACTACTAAATACTGATTTATGAACGTCGTTACTAGCACCAACTGCTCCTACAATTCTCCTTCAATTTTCCTTAAGACTTTGTAAGCCGTTTAATGTTTGTTGTAAGCCCAGCCCCGGCGGGTCCATTAAAAGCGACTCCTAACCACACAAAGAAGGGTCTAAAAATGCTTATTTTAACAAAGTGGCAATGGGCTAAGAGTAGAGATGGGCGAATAAGGACAATTCGTTCCCGTTATGTCCCGATCCGGACCAACAAATTTTAATTCAATATCGTCGCGCCTGATCCCCAACTTCTCTCGACTCCCGCTGGAATCCCGTCGCGAGCACATCTCTAGTTATGAGTCCTTAACGATGCACGGAACATCTTAAAATAATAATTAAATTTGTCCATTCTATATTTTTGTACTTCCGAACTAGTGGTGTGACCAAAAGTTTAGAGTTTCCTTCTACTTAGAGCTGGGCGATGGCAAAAAATATGAAGTTATGTCTCCACCTCTTCTTCTAAAGAACTTGAGCGACGCCCAAGCGTGCAGCATGCCTGCCAATAATGCAGTGACCCGTTAGGGCCAAGACCACAGGTAAGATGTTTTCGATTTCAGGTTAAACGAGGACCACGTGACCCTAGCTACAGCGCAAGCCGAAAGGATAATCCATTCTTCCGTAACCAGGCGCCGGGTTACATTCCTTGTGACTATCTTAAAAGAGTATATGGGCGTCCCTGTCAAGCTTTTTTTGGGATGAGCTGAATGGTGGTGCCTTGACAAACTATGTTGAGGTGTCCATGTACCCAGATAAGGAGATTACTACGTGTACGCAGGGCATCTTCTTTTTGGAGTGGCGGCTTTTTAAGCTTTCCTCCTCCACCGCAACAACCAGTAGAGTCTTCAGAGCCTTGCACGAATTTCCGTGAGCTACTTGCGAAACCACGTCCTCAGCCAACTCATTTATTAAAAACAAAGAGGTTTCCTCATTCATTTAGCATTTGCCCTCTCAAAATTGCTTGTTTGTTTACTTCTGACAGCTGTGTGCTATCGATAACAAATCATAATCAAGCAATTCTAACAAACTATTTCTTTGTTAGATTCACATCAAACACAATCAAGAAAAATAGCAAACATGATTGCGCAACATGGTCGTTCACCAGCACAATCTAACAAAAATAGTCGATTTTTTGTCATCGATTTATGCTGCTGAACACGCTCATTGTTAGTTTGAAGATAAATTAACGGAAAATTTGACATTTTGAAGAATCCGCGGGACCAACTAAACTAAAAATATCTGATTTTGGTTTTTTTTTAATTATCTATAAAATATACTGCATTTTTGAGACATGACCCTGCCCCGTAAAAGCCCCCGTGTAGTAAAATTTCAAAGCAGAGAACATTTGGTTCGACAATAAGTGCTTGAGAGTACGGTAGGGAGAACTCAAAAAAGCGATCGCAAACAAAAAACGTTGAAAAACCACATGCAAAAGGATTGACGTCAAACGTTTCACGGAGTGTACACTGAGAAACGAAAAGTCGATCAACACGAACATCGAACTGAAATTGTGGATGATATGAGCAGCTGTTCGAGGTTTTTTGGGCGCCCAAAGTAATTCAATTTATTTATTTGGACGTTCAGAAGCCAAAAAATTGTCCAAAAAGAAAGTTGAGCGTAAAAATCATTTAAAGAGATTTCATAAGGAAAATAAATTTCGCTGATTAATACCGTAGAGGCAAAGATAAGTATTTGGGACCTCACCAATAAAAAACAATTTCGATGCAGTTGACATGCAACAAGCATGTCCGGCCAAAAGCAAAAGAATTAATAATTAGTTTTTTTTTTAATAAAAAACAAATTAATAACACAGTGCGATATTTTCTTCAGTTCGCACTCTACGTAAGCGTTTTGGTGGTTCAATGTCCAACAATGTAGATTTGGTGCGAAGTTTAGTCACAATAGCCCGAATAGCCGCTTCAGTGGGTCGATTAAACTGATCATAAAATGGAAGCACGCATTTTGATAACAAAAATTCAATAATTTGCAAGCGTTGTTCGTTTGTAAGACGATTCATGGTTAAATTATAGACTAAACTGAAGATGTTTGACAGTGAAACAAAACACGAAACGTGCGTGAGCTGTTTAAACCAGTGTTACCAAAAAGATAATAGATAAAAAATCACCCTTAACTTGCAGGCAGATCAAGTTTGGAAAGAATAGATATCTTACACATTTTTGTAGACAGATGGTTTAAATATTCTAGAGACATTTAGTAATTAACATTTGGGGTATTCACTTTGTTGAGCACTTGAGCAGTATTGCCTAACTAGTATTGTGAGCAGCCCTCTGTGCACGAGATTTGTGCACAACTACGTTTGAGATATGATTTGGCAGTAATCCATGGTTCATTCAAAGTTGGCGCTTTTTCCATACAATTTATATGAATGTTTGATCACACATTTGATTTTAGCTTGTACATATTACACTTATAGCACTAGGGTACAAGTGCCCGACTTTTCGTAGTCAGGGTCTGGGTTGAGCTAGCTGTACACAATTTGTTCAGAGTAAATTGTTGTTGGAAATCTTTACACTTTTCCCCAAGTGCTCAACAAAGTGAACACCCTAATTATGTTTCGATTGATAAAAATAGGATGAACCGTTCTCAAGTTATGATACCCACACCCCTGCATGGTACCCGCGTGACGCCTTGGATAAGACTGGTACAGAGTATATTATAGACGGACTTGACCGTCTTTCTCACTTGCTCGCTATGCCAATATCAATTACCCTGTTTATACACAAATAAACTATCATAATTAATGCCTTTCAAAGTATGCTACATTAATAATTCAGGAAATTATTTATTTTATATTTTACCCAATACTTGCTATTTTGCGTACCCTTAGCTGCGCCGACAATCCGAGTGAATGTACATAGTAAATATATAAATAACAAGTTTTAATTAGTTTAGTTAGACCTTTTAAATTATAGCACAAGTCACGAAAATGTGTTACAATATTTTTTTTTATACTTAAATTACCTTAACACTAACAATGTTTTAACTAACAAATATCGTCTCAATAAACCTAAATCACACAAGAAAAGTGGTTATAAACACATTTTAAAATAGATAATCTGTAGAAAAGTATAAAAAAAAGTAAGGTAAAGTAAAATTGGTATTATATGTTTTGTCTCTGTAGATGTTCTTTAAGTTTAATTTTAAATTGCGTAGCGCTTTTTTAGGACTTTACAGAATTTGGTAGCATATATGAAGAACTGTTTCTCAGAACTAATCAATTTAATTGTTGGGCATATTAGATTATTTTTTCTGGAGGATAAGGCAAAACTAAGCCTCTCATATAAGTAAATTGGTTCTCTGCGAGTGATTATATTGTGTCATAAGATTAGGGCCCTAAACTTCAGCCATTGACTAAGACAAAGATCAAAAATTTTGTTTGCAAAAAACGTTATTTTATTGACTATATACCGAGTTATAGAGTTAAAAGCGACTTTAAGTTTATGCATACTAGCTGCATAACAATGCCCAAAAATCTCTATGCCATAAAATATTGTAGGAATAAGATACATTCTAGGTTTTGTCATTCGAATTCGAATTGGTAGAAACTTTCGGGATCCCATTGATGTGGTCATTCCCATACCCAAATTGGTAGCATCATCAACATAACTTATTTGCATGCCATCAACGCATAACTCATATCGTTGAAAAATGTAAATTGTAAAGGGTACCAATTTGGAATACTTTAAAGGGCATTAATCGCATTTTTTTGTGTGTAGAAACAGTGTAAATGATATGTCCTCTATCCTGGGGACACACCTTATAAACGCATATCGACTTTTTTGTTTCAGATAATCTGGTGAATCGCTATGATGTTCACAGCACATTTTACGAGTTGCCTCCGAAGATTCGCTGTCACGGACTTATTTTTTGATATTTTTAATTAAAATTTTTTGAAAAGATATCAGCTTATTAATAGCAGCTTTTTTACTTACTTTATCCGACGGTATGGGTCTGTGCATCTTTTGTGTGGTCAACGAATTAACATTCGCCTTAATATCGGCGCAACACAATGAGGATGAGGTGGCGGTTGACTCTGATGGTGCAGCAGCTGGATGCGCCGTTGAAGCTGAGCCAGTGGAGGCCGACAGAGATGAGGCCAACGACGACGAGGTCGGTTGCGTTAGCTGTGGCTGCACTGAATGCCGCAACGAAGGCTGTTTTTGCAGCAACGCGTAAGAGTGGCGCTGCTGTTGCTGCTGCTGCTGCTGGTGATGAACCGCTGCAATAGTGGCCGGGGGGAATGCCGCATTCCTGCTCTTGTCGCGCTCACTGACTGACGATGAGTTGGCCGATCCAGCGGCTCCAAACGACACTGAGGAGGCGCTAGAGGCGCTTGATGACACAGAGTGCGACCGCTTGGCGATTAGCGACTGCTGCTTCTGCTGCTGACTGACCACAATGGCCGTGGTGGTATGCTGAGCCGTTGGCGTTGTTGGAGTTTCTATAGATGATGTGGAGGACATGGTGCCAGCAGATGCCGATTTGAATTTTCGATTCGGGAAACTTGTTCACGCACGCACACTACGACAGCTCAAAAGTTATAACTGGGTGCAGATTTCATTAAGCATGGCTCAGGGCGAGAGATATTTCGTAATGTGGGCTAATAAAATCGCGTTTCAAATAATTTTCCAATCCCGTCACAATGTCACAGCTGATTTCTATTTTTGTTTTTATTTTTATTTAAACAGGTGAATTTTCAAATCGGTTTATTTTCTCACAGTGAAATTTTGTTTACACACATATGATATCGCTTTTTCGCTCAGCCTAATTCGCGTCGCATAACACCAATCCAAAATTCGCCATTGTCCTCCTCCTGACCTGCTCTCTGCTCGCGCTGATTTTCTTCGCTAGGCAACAACAACACAGACAATGGCGTTGATTTTGGTTGACAAATCCCTACACATGAATGGTAGGAAAACATTTATAATTAAAGGTAGTTTTTACAAATGATTTCGCGTGTGTGTATGCACATATGTACGTACATCATACAAATTATAAATGACGTACATAAATATGGATGAGCGTGCGTGTGTATGTGTGAACATATGCAAACCCTCGCGCATGCACACCAAAAACTTTGCTTTGATTTTTTCGTCTGAAAATACGAGCAAAAAAAATCAAAAACGAATCGAGTATCTCTGTTTTCAGAAGGTAAACACCTGAATGTGGTTTGCAATAAACTTTACTTTTTGCACGTACTGACTATCAAATTGTCGACCATTTATCTTTTACACAACCGTAATGGAAGTATCACTGTTTCTCCTGCATCGATGCCACCAAGGCGAGTACACACACGCACAAAAAGAGTAAATATATATACACATATGTTAATGTATATACATAAGGGTTGTCGTTGACGAAAAATATATCCACAAATTTATCGAAATTTTATCGATTACTCTTTGTTTATGCAACTGGTTCACGATTCAGCGGAACTAGCTCATGATTCTAAACACCCAAATGCAGTCGATAATTCGGTAAACACATTCTCCATTCTTTTTTATGCCTTTCAAGGGGTTGGTTGTGTGCCGGATTGTACAAAAAAATAACAGGGACCGAAAATAACTGTTATAATATTAAATTTTAACAAAAAAGTCACGGTGAAGCGAGTTAGCTACGAATACGAGAAATGTACGATTGTTCAAGTCTTTGCAAGCACTATGAAATTAGGAGATAAAGTGGTATTCATAACTTTAAAAATAAAAATTTTTTAACTGCTATTTTATAATTTTTATATAAAACTTTTTAAATAACAGTTATTTTTAAGTTTTATTCAAAAAAATTTATAAATAACAGTTATTTTGCAACGTTTATATTACAAGTTAAAATTAACGTTGACTTGCAATATTTGCCAAGTTATACAAGCTATCGGGACATAAAGTTGCGTATCAACATATATACATACCTTGAGTCCTACTACCACCATGCCGATTTTGGTTCAAGTCGGATGACTATTACAAATTTCTAAACTAAGAACAAAATGTCGCTTAACGCAATCCAATGATAGATAAAATATATTATTATGTTATTAACCTTTGCATGTGTACGAAACCGAAGTTTACCTTAAATTTGATTTTACATTGGTTTTCAATATACGCCAATATGCGTATAAGGGACAATTTGTTCTTTGTACAGATCAGAGACCCGTTGGGTAAGAATAATAGTGAGCGGGTAATACACACCGATTATGATAAGCTAATAAATTTGACACCGGGACACCTCAACATCGTATAAACAGCACAGTTTTAATCATTTTTAGTCGTAAATTTTTTTACAGTTATTTAATTACGGTATTGTTTTTGTTGTAAGTAACTGTTTGTCAGTACCAAATGTGGTGTTGTGAATAGAGTGTGCGACTACAGTGCGGGTGGCCTGGTCTCGACTCCTTATTTTATACACTTGAAAAATGTATTATAATTTTGCCCAGAAGTTTGCAACGCATAGAAGGAATCATCTCCGAACTCTGAATACGTTATTTTGGCCCCTTCCTCAGTAACGGGGTTTCAAAGCTCTTCAGTCGAGTTAAACTTTCGCTTGTCAGCATAAACACGACGTGCAACGTTACCCCACATGTTTTCAATTGGATTTATGTCCAGAGAACGCGCTGGCCATACTAAAAGCTGGATATTTTTCTCAATACACCATTTAATTTAAAATTAAAAAATAACTGTTTAAAAAAGTTTTTTGATTAAAGTTATGAAATAACTGTTAAGTCCCAATTTTTATTATACCCTTGGAGAGGGTATATTGAAATTGTTCAGATGTTTGAAACGCATAGAAGGAAACATCTCCGACCACATAAAGTATATATATTCTTGATCGGCATGACGAGCTGAGTTGATATAGCCATGTCCGTCTGTTTCTATGCTATCTCCTCCGTCAGTTTTAAAGCTATCGTAACCAAACTTTGCACGAAGTCTTTTGGTACAAATACGCTGCACATTTGTCGGAACCAGCCGGATCGGATGACTATAGCATATAGCTGCCATAGGAACGATCGGTTGAAAAACTAGTTTTTGTGAGAAAAATTTTTTTGTTTGCTATGCCATCCCTCCCAAACTGCGGAGTTATAAGTTTTCTATGCTTTCACATAACTACACCAAGATTTATGAAAATCGGACATCTATAAAGTATAGCTGCCATACAAAAGATAGTTTTGAAAAAACGTCTTAGTAGGAAAAACTTTTTTGTTTTCAATGCTATCGCTCACAAACTTTTTACTGGTCAATATTATATGCTAACACACAATTGCGCCAAGTTTGATTCAAATCGGATGACTATAGCATATAGATGCCATAGAAACGATCGGTCGAAAAAGTAGTTCTAGTGAGAAAAACTTTTTTGTTTTCAAAATTTTGTCAAAATTGTGGTGCCTCCAAGGGTTGAGCCGAAGTTAGCTTGCCTCTATTTTTTTAATATGTCGCGTGCTAAATGTCACGTTCTTCATAATATGGAAGCTTATAAAAACAAAGCTAATGTAAATAATTGGATACCATTGCACTCAATCAAAAGCAGCATTAATCCCCTTTATTTAAAAGTTAACTGCTTTAAAATTTTTGTTTGCTATTCCCAGATTTATGAATTTTTTTAGATGAAGTCGAAAATGACTCCCATTTTTGTCGCGTGATAAATCACATAACTTTTTCAATTTATATTTTAATCGTCAAATCGACTAAACCTATCTTTTGCACTAAATATACTGCTACCAAAATTCTACCAAAGAATAAAAACGAAAAACAAAAATATTTTTGTTTTCTATATTTCGCTTCACTTTAAAGTCGTACAAATGTCGTTCGCGACTGTGGAAATGCCCATATTCAAGCATCAAAATGTATAAGCAATATTGCTCTACGGTGGCCATATTAACGATCGGTCGAAAAGTTGTTTTAGTGAGAAAAACTTTTTTGTTTTCAAAAATGTCTCAAAATTAAGGGGTTACATGGGTTTCGTCAGTTAAAAAACAGGCCTATTTTCAATAATTTTTTATCTATGTAAAAATTTATTTATTTTATTCAAACTTTTTTCTGTCTTATAGATACATATTTAAAGAATAATTTCTGAAATGAAAAAAAAAAAACCAAATTAAAACTTTTCCATTGTGACGTCATTTCCGGTGACTCCTCGAAAAAGTCGGTTGTCAAGTTTTATCGAAAACTACTCAACCGATCTTGATGAAATTTTACACAGGTTTTCTAGATATATTTTACTCGTGGTTGAACGAAGGATTTTTTTTTCAATTACAACTATTTAAAAAAAAAACAAAATGTCAAAAAATATGACCGAAATTTTCTTTTTTTTGGAAAAATGTCTGCCAAAATTCCAATTTTTACTTTTTCGCTTTTTCCTTCGTTCAAGCACGAGTTTATGGTCTTAACTAAAATACTTTTTTTTTGGTTTTTTCTTTTCGATGATCCTGTCAGGAGTTATGCTGACAACGCGGATTTAAATTTCAGAAATTATTCTTTAAATATGTATCTATAAGACAGAAAAAAGTTTGAATTAAATAAATAATTTTTTACATAGAAAAAAAATTATTGAAAATCGGCCTTTTTTACGCGACGAAACCCATGTAACCCCTTAATTGAATATATCGTATTGTTGCCATATAAAAAGCTGGCAGGCATATATCATGCTCCCAGGGTGAAAAAGTGAATGTAAAGCGTAAAGTTTGCCATACAGCTCCAAAGGGTCCAAGCCAAGCTTCTCTAAATCTCTTGGCGTGTGTGCTTTCAATTTTTCTCACAAGAGAAAGGGCCGAATCCAAACGGCAACGTTTCAGAAATTTGCTTTTTCATGTGTAGTTACTTCACAGCTGGCGCCAATAGCTGGTGATGGTGACCGTCAACGACAATCGAATATCTAGACGGCAGGCTTGCTCGGTCGAAAGAAGCTTTGTTTCAGACTGCAACCGCCTTCGTCACGAACTCGAACCGTTTTTGTCACGCACTCGAACGGTCAAAGCCCTGTCTCACTCTACCCCATCAGCCAAGCATTGCACACTAGACGGAAAGCCCGATTTTTTGGCATAAAGTCCAAAAAGTCATGAAAAGCTTTTGTGATTTTGATTTTATATATTGAAAACAGATATTCCAAACACACTTAATCGATATACTAAACAAGTAGAGTTGCGACCCTGGGCGTCAAAGTCAAACATTATATCAGCGCTTTGTTTACATTTGCCACGAGCGAAAGTTTGTAAAAGTTTCATGCTGTGTAATATTGAACAGTAATTATCTTTACATTATATTTGAAATGGATAATGAAGAGCAAGGTATGTTTAATATTAATCCCTAGTAAAAATTGTTTAATATGTGTTATTTGTTGCTTATGTGTCTTGTGTTGTTAAACCGATTTATGTTGAAAAGTGTAACCCAGTGTTCGTGAATTGTGGAGTATAACTAGTTCCCTGCCAATCTGTGCCAAAAAGTAAAAATGTCTTGTTTTGAATGAAAATATACAGTTTAAGAGAATAATTATTATAATTGCGCAAATTTGCGCGTTTTCCGGAACATTGAATGTATTGCAGATACTTTTGTCTTCAGCAATTTTCAGTTGCTCGAAGCATGGAGCAACAAGAGGACAGAAGAGGCAATATCTGAGTGGATTTGCGGTCTAGTCAGATTGGATGACGATGACCTAAACTCGAGAGCCAAAATTAATCAAAAAGCCAAAAGTTTTCACAATTCCGTGCGAAAATATTTGCCAAAATGTGGCCGAAATGTTTCTAATTTTAAAATGAAGCACTCACAGTGGCTTTCGTTGGAATCGTCAATTGAACTGGGTCCTAAGAGACATGCTACAAATGTTCAAAGTAAAATGGGACGTCCCCATCTAGGGTATTTAGAAGCAGGCTCAAGATTGAGGAGAAAATTGTCCGCCGATTTGGTAATACATCCCGCACCTCTTATGCTACACGCGGCAACAGTTTCAGCAAAGAAATCCAACGATAAGAATTTATACGAGAGATGGGGAAAAAACATTTTTGTGATATTTTTCCTTCTTATGAGAAGGTACAGCATGCCAAATTAAATTGCAGGCCCAAAGATATATCAGTGACAGAAACCAAAGCTGAAGTTCCTTTGCAAAATTTATTAAACCACACCCGTATTCTTAATATGCAAGAAGATGTGATCAAGCGGTATAAAAATATCACAAGCGTCAAACTAGTGGCTAGTTATGGATTTGATGGATCAACAGGACAAAGCTTATACAAACAACGATTTTCAAATGAGGAACCCATATGCAATGACCATGCTCTATTTGTGACAAGCCTTAAGTTGATGGGAAACTTTGGGGAAAATATTTGGATAAATAGCTCACCTCAATCGGTCCGATTTTGTATAACCCTGAAAGTCGAGTTTGTTATGGAAACAATTGACCACATTCTTTCGGAAAAACAAAACTTGTTCATTAAAAATTAAATCAAAGAGCTTTAAATCAAAAAATGACTATTTCACAACTTTTTCTTATAGGGGCGGCATGAGTGGGCGTGGTCCAATCTGTTTCCAATTTTAAACAGTTTCTACACACACTATTACTAAGAACTGTACGAAGTTTCAACTCTCTACCTTCAGGATTAGACTTTATGCCAAAAAATCGGACTTTCTGTCCAGTGTGCATTGGTGCAAGCAAAACACAACCGCGAAAGAGCAAGACAGGGCGAGGATCCAACCTGAGCGCCAAAGCAGCGCAGTTAGCAGCGAAGAGGCACGTCGCAAACATTTTATCTAGGTTTCCCTCATCTGTGTGACCGTCTGTGTGAAAGCTATTTTTCTTAAGAAAGAAAAAAACTTTTATTATTAGATGTTCAAAGGCGGGATCGAACCCACGACCTCCCGCTCAGCAGTCCAGCACACTAACCACTGGGCCACAGACGGCCACAAGTAAAAGTGAATAAACATATTAATTTTTGGCCCATATTATGGGTTATTTTTTCCTTAATAAAAGGTCAATCTTGAATAAAAACTAAGAACAGCGATGCAAGATTTAAGATGGCGGACGCTGTGGCGTTTTGCCAAACAGATCATGATTTTCATGCTTTGGCTTTAAATAGTTTAACGCCTGCTTAAATTTAAAACATTTCAGTAAAAAAATATAAACGAAAAACATTAAAGGAGTAAAATTGATGGCTGACAAATGTACTGTGAAATGGGGGAACAGAAGCGAGATCTTGTATGATAAAAAATAGGATGATGAAAAAGATAGTAAAATGAGCTGTGAAACTGCTAAAGACAAAATGGAGAGAGAAGATGAGAGCAATAGGAATGCCAGTCATGAAATTCCAGTGGAGACACAGAAGGAAACAAAAAACGGTGAATTGGAAAAGGAAACAATGAATGATCAACATAAAAGTTAAAAATTACTTAGGTACTGTTTTTTTTCCGACAATTCTTAGCAGCAATATTGTCGGGCAAAAAAATCCTGAACTTCGTTGAGAAGTTAGTACTTTTACTCGACAAGAAGGGTCACATTTGGGTCGTCTTGCTCTAACCACAGTGATATTCTACTGGCACTATAAAGAATCTTTTTGGGCACTATAAGTATCTTTTTAGGCACTAAATAGGCATCAGAAATTGATCAGAAATGTAAATTGATCAGAAATTGATCAGAAGTTGATCAGAAATTGATCAGATATAGAAATTGATCAAAAATTTATCAGAAATTCTAGGTCCTAAGACCTTTTTCGGCCATTGTGCTGTGGGTTGAAAAGGAGTTTTGGGGATGTGCATTGGGTGAATGTGGGGGTGAGTAGGCGTTGATGGTGAGAAAGATATTCTAGGCGCTGAAACCTAGGTCATCTAAAAATTGGTATCCTAGGTGCTGGGTACGTAGGGGTACGTATATTGAAGACAACTTAATTTATATTGCATTTTTATACCTTGCAAAGGGTATTCCAAGTCTGATGTTTTTAGCGCAAAGAAGGAAGCACATATTTATTTAACCATGTACATCGTGGCATGACTAGTCAAATTTTCACAAAAGAGGCGCAACCTTTTGGTTATCTGTCTTTTTTCAAGGGAAAAATTTATGTTATTTAAAAAAAATAATAAATTGATAAACAGAAAATGAATTTTTATCAATGAAATAAATAAAATGTTTAATTGAAAGATAAATAAATAGCTTAATAAGTAATCAAAAATAGAGGGAAGCTAACTTCGGCTCGACCGAAGTTTATATACCCTTGGAGCATGATATACGCCTGCCAGTTTGTTATGTGACAACTATACGATATATTCATTAAATTTTAAGACATTTTTGAAAACAAAAATAATTTCTGAAATTAAAGAAAAAAAAATTAAAGCTTCTCCATTGTGACGTCATTCTCGGTGACCCCTCCGCGTTGTCAGCATAACTCCTGACAGGATCATCGAAAAGGAAAAACCAAAAAAAAGTATTTTAGTTAAGACCATAAACTCGTGCTTGAACGAAGGAAAAAACGAAAAAGTAAAAATTGGAATTTTGGCAGACATTTTTCCAAAAAAATGAAAATTTCGGTAATATTTTTTGACATTTTGTTTTTATACCCTGTACCCATTGAAAATGGGTAAAAGGGGATCATGAAGTTGTGCAAATGTATGTAACAGGGAGAAGGAAACATTTCCGACCCTATAAAGTATATATATTCTTGATCAGCATCAACAGCCGAGTCGATTTAGCCATGTCCGTCTGTCCGTCTGTCCGTCTGTCCGTCCGTCCGTCCGTCCGTCTGTCCGTCTGTCCGTCTGTTTGTATGAACGCGTAGATCTCCGAGACTATAAGAGATAGAGATACAAATTTTTGCATGTACATAGGTATAGGCCGTACGCAGATCAAGTTTGTTTCAGATTTGCAAAATTTCCCCCCTCCCCCCTTAAACCGCAAAAAACTGTCAGAGCCACAATTTTAAAGTTACAACATCGTCGCTTAATATATATTATCTTAGGCCTATAATCTATCTATTCTGAAAAGCACATTGAAATCTGAGCAAAAACACAGAAGTTATTAACGAAACAATTTTTGAAAAGTTTTAATTTGTTTTTTTTTTTTTAATTTCAGAAATTATTCTTTAAATATGTATCTATAAGACAGAAAAAAGTTTGAATAAAATAAATAAATTTTTACATAGATAAAAAATTATTGAAAATAGGCCTATTTTTTAACTGACGAAACCCATGTAACCCCTTAATTTTGAGACATTTTTGAAAACAAAAAAGTTTTTCTCACTAGAACTACTTTTTCGACAGATCGTTCCTATGGCAGATATGTGCTATAGTCGTCCGATTTGAATCAATCTTGGCAGAATTGTGTGGTAGCATATAATATCGATCAGTAATTGAAATCAAAAATGTTTTTCTTGCTACTTCTGATGTCCGTATGGGCCTTAATACTTTTTTTCAAACTTATCTTTTGTATGGCAGCTATACTAAATAGTTGTCCGATTTTCATAAATCTTGCTGATCAAGAATATATATACTTTATGTGGTCGGACATGCTTCCTTCTATGCGTTAAAAACATCTTAACAATTTCAAAGTGTGATTTTAGCCTAAGGGTCAGGGGAAAAAAATTAATGATAACATAGAAATTAAAATTAGAGATGTGAGGCAGTAAAGACAATGAGCGTGTTCAGCACCATAAATCGATGACGAAAAATCGACTATTTTTGTTAGATTGTGCTGGTGAACGGGCATGATGCGTAATCATCTTTGCTATTTTTCGTGATTGTGAAAGATGTGAATCTAACAAAGAAATAGTTTGTTAGAATTGCTTGCCAGGATTCTTGTGGGTTCTAAGTTACTGATATTGTTTGGGTGTAGAATGTGTTTCCCAAATCAGCTGAGTCTGCGCCTCGCTAGGGCATCGCAGTGTGCTAGTATATGCTTAGAGGACTCCTCCTTCTCTTCACAGTATCTGCACAGCTGGGTGTTTGTTATTCCCAACTTGTACTTGTGGCTCCTCAGTTTGCAGTGACCCGCGTAGAGCCCTGTCAGAATTCTAATTCCTTGTTGGATTAACTTTTGGAACCTTTTGAGGTCGTGGTTCACTATTAATGCTTTTGCTTGTCTCATTCCCTTGGTGTTTACCTTCCTCTCTTCCTTTTTAAAAGTCCTTTTATTGTGTGTTGGCCTATGCCGCAGTAGGGTTCTGGCCCTACCATAGCGGTGGCTGTTGTTGTGTCCCGGTATCCATCGTAGGGTCAGGTTGTTCCTGCTGCCTAGTTGGTCCAATTTGTTCTTTGTCTCTAAGACTAGCTTAGAGGTGAACTTATTGCTACTGAGTGCTTTAAGCGCTGCTTGGCTATCGGAGAGGATAGCTATTTCTCTATTATGGTAGTTCTTCCCCATAATACGGTCTGCGCAACGGAAAATATGCTTGTGAATTCTCCCATTGGTTCAGATATTTTCGTTCCTGTTCCTGCTACCCCAAGTCCGGTTCCTTGGGGCGTTAGGGACCCGTCTGTTCACCACAAAATTGTGTGTGGTTTCATTTTATGTGTCTCTTCAAGTGAAATCCATTCTCTCTTATTACTTTGGTGTACAGTGAAATTCCTGTCAAATTGATACTCGGCCACCATTTCGTCTCTGGGTTGGAGGATTAAGGGGATTTCCTTTTCCAGCTTTTCAGAGTCTCTGAGGCTTACTATGTGGTTTCTACCCACTTCTTCTGTTGTTAATCTAAGCAGTGTTGCTTTTTTCTTCAGGCCGATGGTATGGTGGAGTGGTGTTAGCTCCATCAAAACCTCGATTGCCGCTGTCGGACAGGTACGCATGGCTCCAATCATGCATATACATGCCAGCCTTTGCAGTTTTTGCAACTGCGTCCTTACTGTGAGGAGGTTTGCTCTATCTCACCACACGACAGCTCCATAAGTGAGCATTGGTCTCACAACCATGAGGTGTAGCCATCGGAGTATGTGTGGTGCCATGCCCCACGATTTTCCGGCTATGCTCCTGCATGTGAATAGTGCTCTAGTGCATTTACTGAGTGTATACTCTAAGTGCTTGTCAAACCTCAGCCTGTTGTCAAAGACAACGCCGAGGTATTTGACTGCTTTTTCTGGTGTAATGAGGCAGCCGGATAGGCGTATTGGCCTCATTCTGCTTAGTTTGTAATTCCTAGTGAACGGTACTATAATGCTTTTCGCAGGATTTAGGTTGAGCCCAACCTCCTTGCACCAATTAGACGTGGCTTTCAGACCCATCTGGACTATGTCACATAGGGTTTCTTCGTATTTTCCTCTCGCAACGATGACAATGTCATCAGCGTATCCTTGGCATCGTATGCCCAGGGAGGCGAGTTTTTCTAGGAGCTCATCCACTAGTCGGCTCCATAACAGTGGGGAGAGAACTCCCCCCTGAGGGCATCATCTAGTTGTGGTGACTGTGATGGTTTCTTCACCTGCCATTGCAGAGGCTTCTCTGCATCGTAGGAGTGAATCTACCCATCTGCCTACTGTAGGGTTTATTCCTCTTCTGATCAGGGCATTCTTGACAGCACTGTGGGATGTGTTGTCGAATGCTCCCTCAATGTCTAGGAAGGCGCATAGAGCCACTTCCGTGTCTTCTATTGTTTTCTCGAGCATCTTCCCGAGTTGATACAATGCCGTGTCGGTCGCGTACGGTACGGTACGCGTGCTGTGTTGATTGGAGGGGTGCCTCCTTTAACAGCGTACTTCGTATGCTGTTGTCCACTAGCTTTTTAACCGTTTTCAGTAAAAACGATGTCAAACTAATGGGTCTGAAGGACTTGGGGTTAGTTATATCCTTCTTCCCTGCCTTGGGGATGAAGACTACCCTTGCTTTGCGCCAGGCACGTGGGATATACCCAGTTGCTAGACTGCTGGTGATGATCTTCCAGAGGATGGGTAGGAGTATGTCCTTTTGCTTCCTGCAGGAATGCTGGATATATGCTATCCGGTCCGGGGGATTTGAAGGGCTGGAATGTTCCAATTGCCCACTCAAGTCTGCCTTCGGACACAACTATCTTGGCTTCAGCCCAGTCGGAGCTACGAGGGTGGTAGCAGTGCTCTTGGTCGACACATTCTTCCACGGGGATGTTTCCCGGGAAGTGGGTGTCTAACAAGAGACGTACTCTCTCCTTGCAGCTTACTGTATAGGCATCATTACCCTTTTTAAGCGAGATGTTGCCATCCGGGCTTTTCTTGGCCAGGACTCTATGAAATCTCGCTCCTTCTTTCGTGTCTTCTATGGACTCGCAGAATTTCCTGTAATTCTTTCTTTTGGCTTTCCTAATCTCACTATTGTATAGTGTCAGGGCTTGCTTGTAGTTATGCCAGTCCCCATTTTTTTTGGCTTCATTAAAAAGAATTCGGGTCTTCTTTCTGAGTTTCTCCAAGGTAGGATTCCACCAAGGGGCATCATTTTCTTTTCTCGATTTCCTAAGAGGGCAGTTCTCTTCGTAAGCATCGATTATACTTTTGTTTGTTTTTGTTCGTCGACTAAGATTTCTAGTTCTAGGGAAAGTTTCGGTGACCGAATCCTAGGCATATTATTTCCTAGCGTGGAATAGAAGCCTCCCCAATCTGTCTTACGGGTATTCCTGCAAGGGATACTCTGTTGTGTGCTGGCTTCCAATCTAAATTGGATAATTCTATGGTCCGACATAGATTCCTCTAATGAAACCTGCCACTCCTTAATAAAAGGTTTAATTGTCTTGCTGGAGAAGGTGAGTTCAAGGACGTCCTCCCTTACTCGAGTAACAAATGTCGGGACAGATCCTACATTACATATTTCCAGGTCGAGCCTAGATAGAAATTCTAGTAAACACTCACCTCGATCGTTTACATCGGAGCTTCCCCATGCGACGTGGTGGGCGTTTGCGTCACATCCGACAACAAGCGGCAGGCTTTTGCTCCTGCAGTATTCTGCCAGGGCCGACACTTCTTGGGGGGGACACATACTGTCTCCAGCGAAGTAGGCAGAGGCTATGACCGTGGTTTTTCCCTGCTTTGCTTTGGTGGTCGCTATCGCGACGCAGTCCCTGGAGAGAAATTCTGAAAGGATAGTATATTTAATATTTTTCCTAATCATTATACAGGCTCTGGGGAAGGCATGCCTTTGGTCCCAAATTACCGTGGATTCTCTCGTATACAGGCCCTTTATTCCCTCATTTCACCAGGGTTCCTGTAATAAAGCTAGTCCTAGGTGTTGTCGGGTGAACGTTCTAGCTAGGACGGTCGAGGCCGCCTTCGCATGATGAACGTTCACCTGGACTATCTTGGTGCTTTTGATGACTGAGGGGGGAGTCATCATTGCGCTGTAGTATTTGCGCTATCTGGCGGAGTGCCAGGACTGCTCTCAACGCGTTCGGACACCAATGTGGTGTCGGCTTCTTCGTCCTCTTGGACTGCGAGCTCTGAGGCGAGCTCTTGTAAAGACATGGGTACCTCTGCTTCCTCCACTACCTCCATGTCCTCTACGGGGGATTCCCCGTCGAGCTCCTCGTCCTCAGCGACGTCCCCCTTATCTGTGAGGGGTTCCTCACACGGAGACTCGTTACTTTTCGCTTTGGCGGAGTGTTCTGCCTCCGTCTCTTGCTGATGGGTCTGTCCAGCCAGCTTCGTGGTCTTCTTGAGACCATGTACGGGGATCTTCCCGTACCTGAAGTTCAGCTGGCGACCCATCGAGACGATGGCCTGCATCAAGACTTCGTCGATGCCAATGACCATGAGGGCTCCGCCGTCTGGTCCTTTCGTGACTTGATCCGCCACATGTCTGTTTTGGTTCCTCAGCATAGTGAGGACCCATTTATCCGCTTTCGCGGCACTCCTTGGGAGGAAGACGGTAATGTAATGCGGCGAGGGGATATTCTTTCCCATTTTACCGAGAAGGGGTACTCCCTTCCATTCTGTCAACCTTGACACGTTGGTCATCAGCCACTCCGCGGTCGTCTCATCGTTGCAGTCGATGATTAGATGACCCGGCCGGAAATGGATTCCTGCGAAGCTAATGGGCGTATCCCAACATGCCAGGATGACTTCCTCCAGTATAGCCTCCTCAAGTGCAGATAGCTCCTCATGATTGAGGTTGACCTGAGGGTATTCCTCAGGCACTACTGCTACCCCCACCTTTTTTGCAACGTCTGCATACGTTGCTTGGGGTGGAATGGGCACTGAGGGGGGAGTTACTGCCCTTTCGTCACTGCCAGTTGCAGAAGCCTCTGCTGCAGCCCTGGACGTACCGGGCCCGCCGTTTGCGTTTTCCTCATAGGCTACTGCCTGCTGGCCGTTGCGTCTTTCGACGTCACCGCTGTGCACTGACGCTTCGGCGTAGCTGTTGGCGGTGTTATGTCCGCGCTGCTTCTCTTTGGGGCAGGGGTGTGTGGTTGCCCCTCTGATGCCCCAGTTCGCGGCTCCTTTGCCATCCGGAAGGCTTCCTCCGGTGTGTGGCCATGCTTGATGTACCACTTGGTACCACTTGATTCTGGAGCCACAGAACCCTCGACGATTTGGGTCGTCTATGCCTCCTGACTGACCTCTAGCAGGGAAGGAGTCCTGCTTGGAACGTTTGTCCCCATTGGGATGTAGCCTTTGTCCTCCAGAGGAGGCGGGGCGTGTTCCCTTTGGGGGGAGGGGATGGTCCCTCTTTGTTCCTGTGTTCTTCCCTACCGCAGGAGCTCGGTAGGGACCCCGTGGTGGGGTTCTGCGCACTGGTGCGCGTTTCTCATCTCTCACGAGGCTTGGACGCTCCCGGTCCATCTGCCTCTCTTCAAACTGTCTTAAGACAGCGGTTGCAGGGAGATCCTGCTGAAATTTTATTTCGCTATTTTTCTTCATGCTTGAAGTTCCTTGTTATTGGGCTTCTATATGGTCGACCACCGGCCGAGGCCCACCAGTGGCAAGGCTACTTAGAACAGGCGGTCGCCACTTGCCTGAGCCCACCGTTCGAGACTGGACTATTTGTTACCCGGGCCTCCAGCCAGGCTGACTGTCGGCACGGTCCGAATGACACCTTAGTCCGGCCCGGTGTGAGAAGTGCGGGATGGGAGAGGGGTAGGTATTGTTTGGGAGTTGGGTGTGTGTGAGGCTACTTATAGAAGGCGGCAACACAAGCGCCTTGTCGGTGCACTACGGCGTGACACCCGCTGGCTGTCCGGGACTGCTTATTTGTGGGGCCTTTCGCTATCCGCAACCTGCGACCCGTCCGATGGCCCAACTGCTAGGCCCCCCTAAAACCATCTCACAAGTTCTTTGGGACGGACATAGCATGTAAAATCGAGCGATTTTTTTTTTAAATTATTGTCTGTGCTTCTTTTTAAAATTTTTTCAATTATTCACATATATTTGTAATAAAACCAACAAACCGCGAATTTTTTTTTGGGTCGAATGCTTAATTTGGAACAATTTTTGTTGTGCTGGAAGAAACAACAGTTTCGAATTTTTTCGAAACCCTCCAACAATTTTACTCTCGTATATTAAATCCATTTCGCGTCTACGCTGCTCAAACAACAATGATACGTAAGAGGAAAAATAGTGAACGGTACTTTTATTTAAGAGATAACATAATGAACGATACTTAAAAAAATATTTCCTGCTGAAGTCTCTCGCTTTCAATGTTAAACGTATATTTTTGAAAATTCGTGCGTTATGTCACTGTTGAAAGTGACATAATGCCCGCGGATGTTATGTCACACCGAAAGCGGGCGTTATGACACTTTCAAAAGTGACCTAATGCCCGCGGGCGTTATGTCACTGTTATGAGCGGGCGTTATTACAAGCATCCTGGTGAACACCCAATGATAACGGCAGTTCAATGTTCTTTTTGATGTTGTATTACAAGACGACATACAAGACAATGAGAACTGACCCGACTCAACAATTAGTACGGAAAAATAATACAATAGTCAACACACTATATAAACAAAACTATATTGATGCCAAGCTTAAACAAAAACTATACTGTTCTGTTGGAATCGCACCAAGGATCTACGGACTACCGAAAATACACAAGGAGAACACACCCGTCAGACCTATTGCAGCGTCCACTAACGTCCCATGTTATAAGCTAGCCAAACATATTGGAAGTATTCTCAAAAACATCACCTCGGAAGAATACAACATCCAAAACTCAACGGAGGTAAAAACCCAGCTTCAAAATACAACATTGTCCGAAAATTAAATATTGGTATCCTTTGATGTTGTATCACTCTTCACCAATATTCCAGTCAACCTTGCAATACAGATCATCAAGAACAGATTGACAGACATATCGCACCACACCTCAGTACCGAAACAAAAAAAAATTTAAGAAAATTCTGGACTTTATACTCCTGGAGAACAACTACCTGACATTTAACGACACCGTGTTCCACCAAATATATGGTATGCCAATGGGCAACCCATTTTCTCCAACAATCGCCAATATTGTCTTAGACAAAATCCTTGACGATGCAATAAAGGATCTAAAAGGGAATAACATGTAAATATGTGGACGATATAATCTGCATTATAAAACGTGAAGACATAGATAAGACCATGCAGACTTTAAACAGACAACACCCTAGAATTCAATTCACCATAGAAAAGAAAAATCACAACAAAATAGCCTTTCTAGATATGGAACTCATCAGAGAAAACGAATCTCTGAAGTTCAATTGGCACACAAAGAAAATATCGTCTGGTAGAATAATGAATTATCACTCAAACCAGCCAATAAGCCAAAAAATAAACACAGTTAGGAACATAATGCGAACAGCATATACGTTGAGTGATGAAAGTTTTAAACCAGCAACATACATAAAAATAAAGTCAAACTTAATAAAAAACTGCTATCCAGAACATCTGATTGACAAACTCATAACAGATGTAATAAGCCAAAAAGGGAAAAATAAAAACATAAACAAATCAAACACAGTAGCAACAAGCCAATACATCAGCGTCCCATATGTTGACAATTTAACAAACAAACAAACGATCGCGAAAATAATGCCAAATGACACCAACAACATAACATATGCATACAAAGCGCACACATGTACAAGACGATTATTCACAAATACCAAAGACAAAATTGAGAAACAAAAAGTGGCAAAAACAACAGATGACGAGGAAATGTTTGACAAATTCACAAATAGACGTCGGATAACACCAGAAGGATGGAAAGCGGCAATTTAAGGATTAAAATCAGACAAACAAAACATTTTTGACCAAAAATAATTGATGTGTGTATGTGTGAAAATATCTGTGTTATTAGATTAAGGTATATGTAACATATGTTTCTTCTCTTATTTAAATGTTTTTTGTGAAAAAATAAAATGCAGACTCCCTGAAGAAGACGTTACAAACGTCGAAACGCGTAGGAGAAAAATGGGAATAAAATAAAATGTTTTTATTTTCATGAACCACAACGGCCATAACAACCCGTACAAGGTAACTCAACAAATTTAACATAAATTGGCCCACTACATAAACCACCTGATTCCCTTATGTTTGATAGGATGAAAATGGTTGATTTATGTGGGAAAAAATAAAGAACTTGCGTTTAAAAAGAATTGTATAATTAATTACCGATTGGGATTTGAAAAATTTGACATAGAAACAAACAATGAAATCGAACAAAACGTATGATTGGTAAACGATTGCGGGGTCAGCCTACCTTTGTTAAGACATTCATATAAAATTATCAATTTAACAAATCCATAAATTTTGGAGATTTCGTGTGAGTGTTTTCCATTGATAAAAAGTACTAAAGCCAACGGATATCTTAAAGTCTACAATCAAATCTATTCAGCAGAGACTCATCTGCAATCGAAAATCGGTAATCGCTAATCGGAATTATCTGTTGAGTACGCCCTATGATTCAAATTACGATTTTGATGTCGTGTGTTTGTCTAAGATTTTTTCTCGAGACCCCACACATCTGATGTTGAATCAAGAAATAAAGAATTTTTCGATTCTTGAAAGTTGATGTTGTTGACCCGAAAAGAACACCCAAAGTTTGGTAAAACAATGAATTGACAAGTCTTTTTAGAGTCAGGTCGGCTGCTTATCAAAAAGCGCGCAGGTATTCAAGTCCTGAATACTTTCAAGATGCATCTATTGGAAATAAAAAATTTCTGAAAGGTGTAAAAGCTTAATTGACAATTTAGATCAAAACTCAAATCCCTGAAGGGATTGCATGAGAGAATAATGCAAATAATGCAAAGTACCTTGAATACTTCAAAAAAAATTTTAATTCAATGCTGCATGTCTGCCAAAAAGGCAGTGACCTGTTAGGGCCCAGACCAGAAGTAAGATGTTTTCCGTTTTAGGTTAAGAGAGGACCACCTGACCCTAGCTACAACGCAAGCCGGAAGGTGATTCCATCGTTCCATAACCAGGCGCCGGGTTTCTTTCCTTGTGATTATCTTGTAAAAGGATTTGGGCGTCCCTTTCAAGCTCTTATCTGGGAGGAGCTGAATGGTACTGCCTTGACCAACTGTGTTGAGGTGTCTATGTACCCAGAAGAGGTGGTTACTACGCGTACGCAGGGCTTCTTCTTTTTGAAGTGGCGGCTTTTCAAGATTTCCTCCGCAACAACCAGTAGTGCCTTTAGAGCCTTGCACGAATTTCCGTGAGCTACTTGTGAAACCACATCCTCTGCCAATGCATTTGATAAAAAACAAATTTTGCATTTGCCTTCTCAAAATTACATGTTTGTTTACTTCTGACATCTGTGTGCTATCGATAACAAATCATAATCAAGCAATCAAAGCTAGTTTAAGTTTTATTGTAGTAGCCAGTTATGTTTATGCGTTGGCGAAATACACAAAATAAGGGAATTCGAACAAACTATTCATTCACATCTAACACAACCACAAAAAAAGCAAACATCATGTCCGTTCTCCAGCACAATCTTACAAATATATGCGTATATAAAAAGACGATTCCCTGCAATGTGACTAGACCCATATGTTAACTCGATTTAAATGAAGTAAGGAAATAAAAATTAAACCATTTGGCTCTAACTTTGACATCAATGCTTACATGCATCAGCAATGCTTATGGGGGTGTATGGTTAAAAAATTTTTTTTTTCTGAATGAAGAATATGTCGAGAATAAAACTAACGGAGTTACAGCGTTTCAAACGACCGGCCGTGCTACCTGATTGCTACCGTATGAAAAACTTTAAATCGATTATCCCGAAAACGTCTTTTTAAAAGTTCGTGTACATCAGAACTCAAAATCTACTGAACCGATCCAAAAAAGTTAATACGCATTTTAAAGGTGATGAATTTCTCCAGGTAATCAGGAAGAGTTTTTTTTTTCATCTTTTTCTATTTTTAATAACAAATTAAACGCGATTTTTTTTTAGCTAAATTCGCTTTTTTTCACTTCAAAATGCTGTAAAAAATAGAAAAAAATTTTTTTTTGATTACCTCGAGAAATTCATCACCTTTAAAATGCGTATTTACTTTTTTGGATCGGTTCAGTAGATTTTGAGTTCTGATGTACACCCCAAAACACATTTTTTTCAAGGAACCTCTGGAGAATCACCGTTACTGGCTTATTTATAAATATTATTATTTGAAAATTTTTTCTGACATACTTTAAAAGTTGTAAAATAATATGTAATAAAGTTTAATAAAATTATATTATTGATGTCGCCGCAAAAAAATCATAAAAATATGCGTTTTTCTGGTCTTTAAAAACCTAACCCCCTCCCCACGTTTAGCTGCTTCGCAACGCATACCAGCGCTATGTCATCAGCAAAGCCAACCAGGGAGCAGCCTTGCGGGAGTGGTAAGCGCAGGACACCGTCATAAATGTCATTCCAGAAGATTGGTCCCAGGACTGAGGCTTGTGGGACTCCTCCACTCACTGAGTACTGGAGTTGGCCTGCATTTGAGCTATACAGAAGCACACGGTCCTCGAAGTAGCTCATTATGAGTTGGATCAGGTACTGTGAAACACCTCGGTTGCTGAGCGCTTCAAGTATCTTGCTCCAGTTTGCTGAGTTGAAAGCATTTTTTACATCTATTGTGCAGACCAGACAATACTTTTTGGACCCTCCTGCCCATCTATGGCGTCAGTGGCCAGTTTTGTGATTGAGCCTACAGCGTCTGTGGTGCTTCGGTGTTTTCGAAAGCGGGCTCGCTCTCCAGCTACATATAATCCTCTCGAGAATCTTGCCAGTAGTATCCAGCATGCATAGGGGTCGATACGAAGAAGGATTGTCAAGTTCCTTTGCCGGCTTCGGGATGAGGACAAGTCTCTGTTGTTTCCATATGCGCGGTATAGTGCGCTCGGTGGTGCACTTGTTGTACATATGTACAAACAAGTCAGGATGGGCAAGAATGACTGCTTTTAGGGCGTTGTTGGGAATTCCGTCGGGACCAGGAGCTTTATCGGCTTTGATCTCTGCCAGTATTCCGAGGACCTCCTCGGTGTTGGGTAGCAATATGGTATCGTCGCCATTTTGCGTTGATGGGATGTTAACAGGAGGCTGCGGAGGAAAAAGACAGTGTACAATATGCCCCAGTTGTATAGGGCATGTGGGCATAGGTGTGTAGCTTTCCCATGACCATTTTGTAGCCGGCACCAAATGGCTGTGCGTCTGCCGCGTCGCAAAGGTCTTGAAAGCATTTGTCTTTGCTTCGCCTGATGAGATCGCGGAGAGCTTTCCGCTCAGCCCAGAATAGATCAGCGTGCAGGCTGTGAGATGTATTTTCTCGTGACCTCTGGCTTAGTCTTCTGGCTGCACAGCACTCTTTCCTGGCTTTGGCGATTTCCTCGTTCTAACATGGCACTGATCGGTGTCTCTGCCCTCCTCTATAAGATTTCGCCATCGATGCGTCGCATCGTAATAGCATTCGATATGCCTTCAGCGCAACGATTAACATCCCCAGTTGGGTTGAGTTCTCCAACATTTGAGAGGAGCATACTCACATTTGTGACTCTGATTTTTAGCTCGCGCTGCATTGAGTGCGTGGTTGTCTCACTGCCATTACTAGAGATTTGGGTCACAACCGCAAGGTGGTGACTATGGGTGTAGAGTTCCGATACGTGCCATGAAGAACTACGAGAGAGTTCAGGGCTTGCAACGGTCAGGTCTATAATGGACTCCCTGCCTGTCTTGCTGTACGTGCTCTTCGAGCCGGTGTTAAAGAGGCACACGTTTAAGCAAGCCTGCTCCTCTGGGCGTTGTTCTGGTGCTACCCCACTCAATGGCCCACGCATTGAAGTCCCCTGCAATGATAACTGGGGATCTGTCTCGTGCGTTTGCTATGTTTCCGATTATCGTCCGGAACTGTTCGATCGGTATGCTTGGGGCAACGTAGCAGCTGTATATGAAGAACCTCGTCAAGAAATTTGCCAAATTTCTAATTTTTGTATTGTAAATGGTTAATCGCTCTGAAAGTTGCCTTTTTCACCCTTTCCTCCACATTGAGTCTCCAGAACAGTTTACTGTCGATTATTTTTTTAAGGTATTTTACTTTATTTTTTGGCGTTATCGGTGTTTAATTTATAGTAGGTGGAGTCCATTGCGGTACCATGTATCTCTTGGTGAAGAGAATGAGGTACTCGTCTTTGCATAAATGCTAAGTCCAGCATCTGTAGTCCACTTTAGTATCTCTTTGAGAGTAGAGTCCATGATCGAGCTGACTGTAGATGGACATTTTCCCATGATAATTATGCTTTGTCGTCTGCATATGCGGTTATCTTGGGTGCTTTCCTGCGGAATTTTCAAAGTAGTTCGTAGACCACAAGGTTCCATAAAAGAGATGACATGACTCCGCTCAGAGGCATTCCGCCTAGTGCCCATTTTTTTCATGGTTGTGATACCCCACTCGGCTTGTACTCGTCTGCAGCTCAGCAAGTTGTACGTGTGTATTGCCGTGTGTATTGCTAGATCTCTTAGGCTTCGCATTATTGCTTCTGTGGTGACGTTGATACATGTACCCGATATATCAAGGAATGCTCCCATGGTAAATTCTCGATGGTACATTGCCTTCTCGATGGTGGCTTCTAGGGAGTGTAGCGCGATTACCACCGATTTCCCTTTTGGTGTAGGTGTGTTAGTGTTTTTTCAAGGTCAGGTTCATGCCTTCTCTTATATGAAGCTCTAGTAGTTTTTCCATCGTTTTGAGCAGGAATTATGTGACGAGGGGGGGCTATGGTCTTTTGGTTGCTCGTGACTGCATTTCCGTGCCTTGGGCAGGAATACAACGCGTTCTGTCCACCAGGCCACAAGTATGTACCTCAACCTCAAGCAAGCTACAAAAATGAACTGTAGGCATGGGACGATTGCGCATTTAATCGTTTTTAGCATGACTAGAAATAATACGTTAGTCGCCCATCGGATTTTCTCTAGAGTAATAATATTGCCTGGGATGTTGACTTGTTGCCTGTCTAAGTCTTAAAACGTATCTGTCTCAGTGGCTACAGTGAAGCCTGGGGAGTGCGCATCAAATTTGTTTTCTAGTTTGAAGCATTATTACACATCCTTCCTCTGCTCTTTTAGCGCTGGGGTCCGAAACCATTAAAAGCCAAAGTGTGGGACTCGGAATTCCTCACCCACTACTCTCCGTTTTGCGGTACTACCGCTAAGTATTCTTCACATGGGGTAGATGGCACGAAGGCCTCCACTAGATACTTATCTAGGGATTGAAATCGAATAGCGCTGTTGTTCAGCGCGACGCAAGGATTTCTGTACCTCTGCAGCCATGGTGCATACAGCATTCCAATTGTTTTGCGAGCTAAGTAGGATGTCCATCAAGTCAGTGACTGTGAATGGCTTCCAAATACAGCGAGTCTCGGACAGACAAATAATATATGTTCTGCGTCTTCTATGGTTCGCGTGCAGTGTGTACAAAACGGATCCGTTCCATGCTTATTCCATCTATAAAGATCGAATTTAAAGCATCCATGTCCGTTCAGTAGCTGTGATAGGTAAAAGTCAGTTTGTCCGTGCTGTCTACCCACCCACGGCTTTAAGTTCGCAATCAGTCTCCTTGTCCAGTTGCCGTTGGTGGTAGCACTTCACCTCGCCTGCCATTGCGTCATCTGCTGCTTTGCGCTCCATCGCTAACAGTTCCAGCGGTACCATTTCAGCTTCAACTTGCGCCGCCTCGGACACTGTCCGGAAGCTGTCCGGAAGCATTATGATAGACCTGAGTACGTTGCAGATCATATTTGCCTTTTTCTCTACGCGCGCTAGGTAGCTTTTTAAAATTTACCCTGTGGTCCAGCATAACCCCCACGTACTTTATAGCCTCCTTCGATATAATATGCTGGTCTCCGACTGTGATGTTGGCAGTTTCCACCCCCGCAATATAGCGTCGTAGGTTTTACACAGCGCATTCTCCAACTTTTTGGCTACTGAGTCGATCGCGATGTCATCTGCAAAGCCAACAATGCTGACGCCTATCTGCGTTGTTAGCCTAAGAACTCCATCATACATCTCGTTCCACAGAATCAGTCCTATGACTGAGCCCTGCGGCACGCCGTTTTTTTTTTTTTTTTTTTATTAGGAGTAACAATAACAATATAGGGTAGAATATGACAGTGAATGGATACAAGAAGAAGATGATAGAGTTACAAATGGAAGATGGAAAAAGGAAGAAGACTCCGCTCCCGCGGGACCGTCGCAAAGCACTACTTCGCGGGGCGGATGGCGGTCATGTTAGCCGCTCAATCTGTTGGATGTGGAATAGCGCCGACTCCTTTCCCTAATCCGCAGGTCTTTGAGAATTGCCGCCGCCATATTGGTAATAGCTTGCCATCCAGACTCATTCTTTAGCATGCAGTCTACTATATTGCTCGCGCTGAGCTGTGTGCTTGTGGCGTGGGAAGCTCGGTCGCGTTCACGCCAGTATAGAGGGCAGTCGAAGAATGCATGCTCCACATCCTCGATAGCGCCGTCTCCACAGTGGTCGCAGTAAGGGTCTTCTTCTTGCTTAAAGCGGTGAAGATATGCCTTGAAACAACCATGCCCCGTCAGCATTTGCGATAGGTAGTAGTCTACCTGAACATGCCGTCGACTAAGCCAAGGCTCCAGAGTTGGTATTAGCCGGTGGGTCCATCTTCCGTTTGCTCCTTGGCTCCATCTGGTTTGCCACTTGGCTATTGTGGAGTCCCGCTGAGCAGTGCTTCCTCTAATCCCACTTCTCCGTTCAGCTGCCAAAAGGTCGATGGGGATTGTGCCGGCTACAACCAAAGCAGCGTCTTCAGACACAGTGCAAAAACAGCTTGCTATTCTGAGGGCGCACAGCCTATATACAGATTTGCAGTGTCTGCTGTAGGAGGGTATCTCCATGGCTGGAGCCCAGATCGACGCCCCGTAGAGAATCGTGGAGGAGACCACACTTGCGATAAGCCTTCTGCTTTTTTGTTTTGGGCCCCTAAGATTGGCCATCAGTCTAGTGATAGCAGTTGTCACTTTTGATGCTTTGATGCTAGCATGCTCGAGGTGCTGTTTGAAGCTGAGTCTGTGGTCCAAGGTGATGCCTAGGTATCTAATGGCTGGTTGCGACTCAATGGTGGTTGATCCCACCCTAACGGACACCTTCTCCACTTTCTTTCTGCTGCTGATCAAGACAGCTTCAGTTTTGTGCTCAGCGAGCGAGAGCCCGTTTTCTTCTAGCCACATCATTACCTGGTCGATCGCTGTACTGCATTTTTCGGTGACCTCGTTTAGTTGCTTCGCAACTGATACCAGCGCTATATCATCAGCAAAGCCAACAAGAGAGCAGCCTTCCGGGAGTGGTAAACGCAGGACGCCGTCATACATGACATTCCAGAGAATTGGTCCTAGTACCGAGCCTTGTGGGACTCCTCCACTCACAAGGTACTGGTGTTGGCCTGCATTTGAACTATACAGGAGCACACGGTCCTCAAAGTAGCTCACTATGAGTTGGATCAGGTACTGTGAAATGCGTCTGTTGCTAAGCGCTTGGAGGACCTTGCTCCAGTTGGCCGAGTTGAAGGCATTTTTAACATCGATCGTGCAGACCAGACAATATTTCTTGGACCCTCCTGCCCATCTCGTGCCTTCTATGGCGTCAGTGGCCAGTTTTGTGACTGCCCCTATAGCGTCTGTGGTACTTCGCTGCTTTCGAAATCCATATTGCAGATCGGATAGTCCGCGTCTACTTTCAAGCTCGCTCTCCAGTCGATTACATATTATCCTCTCAAAAATCTTGCCAGTCGTATCCAGCATGCATAGGGGCCGGTACGAAGATGGATTGTCAAGTTCTTTTGCCGGCTTCGGGATGAGGACAAGTCTCTGCTGTTTCCATATGCGTGGTATAGTGCGCTCGGTGATACACTTGTTGTACATGTCTACAAACGTGTCAGGATGGGCAAGGATTATTGTTTTTAGCACGTTGTTGGGGATTCCGTCGGGACCAGGAGCCTTGTCGGCTTTGAGGTCTGACAGTATTCCGAGGACCTCTTCGGTATTGGTTAGCAGGGCAGTGTCGTCCCCATTTTGTACCGTAGGGATGTTAACAGGAGGCTGCGGAGGGAATAGGCTGTGTACAATATGACCCAGTTGTGTAGGGCATGTGGGCATAGGTTGCCGATGTAGCTTTCCCATAACCATTTTATAGCCGGCACCGAATGGCTGTGCGTTTGCTGCGTCGCAAAGATCTTGAAAGCATTTATCTTTACTTCGCCTAATGAGATCCCGAAGTGTTTTACGTTTGGCCCTAAACAGTTCAACGTGCTGGCTGTGAGATGCATTTTCTCGAGACCTCTGGCTTAATCTTCTAGCTGCACAGCACTCTTTTCTGGCTTTGGCGATTTCCTCGTTCCACCATGGCACTGATCGGTGTCTCTGCCCTCCTCTAGATGATTTCGCCATCGACGCATCGCAAGCTGTCGTAATGGCCTTCGATATGCCTTCAGCGCAGCGATTGGCATCCCCAGTTGAGTTGAGTTCTCTAACACTTGAGAGGAGCATACTCACGTTTAGGGTCTGCGATTTATAGCACGCAGGCTGCACTGGGTGCGTGGTTGTCTCAGGTCCGGTACTAGCGATTTCGGTAATAACCGCAAGGTGGTCGCTATGGGTGTAGAGTTCGGATACGTGCCATGAAGAATTACGGCAGAGTTCAGGGCTTCCAAAGGTCAGGTCTATGATGGACTCTCTGCCTGCCTTGCTGTATGTGCTCTTCGATCCGGTGTTAAGAAGGCAGACGTTTAATGCCGCGAAGGCATCCAGTAAGCCTGCTCCTCTGGGTGTTGTTCTAATGCTACCCCTGCAATGATCACAGGGGATTTGTCTCGTGCATCACTTGCTATGTTTCCAATTATCGTTCTGAATTGGTCTATCGGTATGCTTGGGGCGATGTAGCAGCTGTAAATGAAGAACCTCCCGCATTTGGCTCTAACAAATCCCCGTTCCGCGATTCGTTGGGTGAGCTGAGTTGGCGGCTGTCCGCAGCTCCAGATTGCTGCTCCTCCATCGGTGCTTTGGTGCCATACTCCTTCATGATTGGCTTTGTATGGTTCACTGAGAATAGCGAAATCCACACGTTGGTCTAGAACTGTTTGCGCAAGCAAGTCCTGTGCCGCTCTGCAGTGGTTGAGGTTGAGTTGTACTAACTTAACCATTTTTGCTCGCTTTAAGTGCTCTTTGATATTCTGGGCAATTCCTGCTCAGAGTCGAGTGTTCGGCCGCTTTTGCGCTTGCCCCTTTTCGCTCACAAAGAAGGCATTTTGGCTTAATTAGCTTGCACTGCTTATGCTTGTGTCCTACAGCGGCGCATCTGAAGCAAGCATCCTTTATGGTTTTTGAGACGGCATCTGTGCAGTTGCACCCAGAGGATGTGTGTCCGAAGCCCATGCATTTAAAACATCGCTTGGGTTCAATTCTTCTTCTGATTCGGCAAACGGCCCAGCCGATGCGGATTTTGCCTTGCTTTAGGAGTTTATCACCTAGGCTTGGTTGCACGTTGAGCGTGGCTATTTGCGTTCCGCCATAGGCATTCCTCATAATTGGTATAGCCTCTGTGGGAATGTCGCCATCAACAGTGGGAAAAAGTGCCGCCATTACCTCGTCTCCAGTGGTCAGTTCATCCAAATCATGAATTTCAATCTGCACGGTCTCCTGGAGTGCCTTAACTTCAGCTTGGCCAGGGAGAATAGAGCGGACGCCGGCACGCCGTGTGTGACTCCGTATGTTTTCCTCCCATCCGATGTGTCGTAAAGTAGGGTACGGTTCTCGAAGTAGCTAGCTACTAGTTTCACCAGATACGCAGATATACCAAGACGTGTGACGGCTTGTAGTATCTTTTCCCAGCGAGCGGAGTTGAATGCGTTCTAAACGTCTAGTGTATGGACCAGGCAATACTCTTTGCTTCCGCTCCTCCATCTTTTTCCATCTGTGGCTCTGCGGGCTGTATGCACCACCGCTGAAATGGCGTCTATTTTGCATCGTTGCTTTCTAAGCCCGAACTGCTGGATTGAGAGACCGTGCCGTTCTTGCAGTTCCGCCTCTAGGCGATTGCATAGGATGCGCTCGAACAGTTTACTGACTACGGCTAGCATGCACAGAGGTCTGTACGCAGAGGGATCCTCCATGTTCTTGTCCCCTTTTGGAAGCAGCACCAGTCTCTGGAGCTTCCATCTTTTTGGAAAGACTCTCCCCCTGATGCACTGGTTATAGAGATCAGCGAAGACATCTGGCTGAGCTCCCACCACGATTTTCATTGCTATAGTTGGGATCCCATCTGGCCCATGAGCTTTGTCGGCGTGAATACGGGAAAGTGCATATAGTACTTCCTCGGAATTCGTATTATGGTCGTCCGGTAAGTTATCTTTTATTGTGAGGCCTATTGTATCAGGGTGGGCTGGGAATAGCGTACTGACAATTCTTCCTAGCTGAGTTGGGCAGTGGGCGATGGCCGCCTAGACAGCTTTCCCATGACGACCTTGTAAGCTTGGCCAAATGGTTGTCCCTCTGCTTCCTCACACAAAAGTTTCCAGCAATTCGCCTTGCTCTGCTTTATGGCCTTCTTAAGTCAGGCCCGTTGCGCTTGGTACGCAGTTTGCAGTATGCCTGCTTGGCGCTGGGCCTGCAAGTCTAGTGGTCTTTGCAGAGATCGCTTCATCGCGCGTTGGTACTGCCTTCTCGTATGGTTACACTGCCGAGTGGTTTGGATTTCGTTATTCCACCAATGAACCGGTTTCCTTCTGGCGGTCCTTTGCCAAGACGCCGGCTTGATTTTCTGTGTTTCCTGTTAGATGGGTGCCCTCTAGCATTGCCATAGCATTGCCACTTCCCATGCATTGAAGTCACCTGCAATTACTGTTGGCGTGGGCTGCGTGAATTTTTTGACCCATTTGCTACTAGGCGTGGAAAATTGCAGCGGCGGCGTTCTCGGCAGCTCTGAGCGCCGCAGGAAGGCGCCAGGATCTGGGGTCTCCAGGGTGCTATGATGTATGGGGAGTCCCTCGGTGGTAGGGTTGTCGAAAATATATCAAAACATCGATAATATTTTTTTAAACTGATATATTTATATCGTGGTTTTTTTTTTCCAAATATCGAATATCGATCTTTTCTTGGGATATTTTATGATATTTGTGAGTTGTTCACTCTAAGATCTGGTCGGCATTTAAATGAAACATGTTCCTTGCTTTGCGCGTACAATCCACTTGGTGATAAATGACACCGTGAAGGAATTTCGTCATTTTGCAACATTTTTGACATATTGAAGGAAAGCCCTGCATTAATAGACCAGTTGCGAAAAGCCCAGGACGATGAGTTAACTCCTGAAAATTGTATTAAGACCCTGCAGCAAAACGTTGACACGCGATAGAATTCGTGCCTTGATATGCTGACGTCCTTTTTGGGTCTTGCAAATAAAGTGGCAATCATTCTTATAAAAAGAGCCGAATATGCTAAAGAATTACCAGAAATGCTGTCGGCTAAAGAATTAAACATTTGCAGTGATTTTTGTAGCTTTTTGAGCCAATTTAAAGATGCAACTGAGAAAATAAGCGGTGAATATAATACCACAGTCAGTATGGTCATTCCGTTAATTTGACTATTGTTCAACAAAATACAGGTTATAAAAGTTGAATCTGAAGAGGGCATCCTTACTAAAGAGTCGCTTTGTAACCTATTGGAGAAAAGGTTCAAGTCACTTGAGTCCAATAAAATATTAGTGAAATCGTCATTTCTTGATACTAGGTTTAAAAAGATGTCCATCTCGCTAATCGGGGTACAAGAGGCGACTAATTATATTTTAAAAGAATTGGATACACCTACCCAAGAAAACCCGGTATGTCAAAAATTAAAGTTTGTATGAAATTACTTTAAAAACAATGATTAATGATTCCTCCCAAAAATAAAGAGAAAAAGAAATGCCAATTAGTTTTATTAAAATTTTTACAGATTTCATAAGTCGAAAATTCTGATAACCCGTGTGATCCATAAAGCCCATAATAGATCGATTTTAAAAGGAATTTCAATGGAAGAAACGCAAAATAGTGAACTGAAGTTATACCTTAGGTTGCCGCAAATATCATCTGGAATTCGCATAAGCTGTCCATGACAGGACTATCCAGACTAGCCCTAATGTATCTTATTACCTGTGGTAGCTCAGGTGCCTTCGGAGCGACTTGCTTCTGCTGTAAAATGCGTCATTTGCGACTCCCGTAGCCGTATGACGGACTTACATATAAAGCAATGCGTCTTTTTAAAGTCTTTCAAATCCAAATATTGGAACTAAAAGTATTTAATTTGTATAATACATAGAAAACTCGAATCTAATGGAAAATATTGTTATGTTTGCTTAATATAGACTATATCTTTTTATTTTGGGGCAGAGTACCAAATTTTTTTTTGGGTAAAAAAGAACAAAAAATTAAAATATCAATTATATCGATATATCGATTTTTTTAAAGTAATAAATTTAATATCATTTGATATTTTTTCAAATCAGAAAATATCATCGATACGATGTTTTAAAAATATTCGGCAAGCCTACTCGGTTCCTAAAGTTCCTCTTGGCGTTTAACCGGTGGAAGGTATACCGCTCCTTTTCGGCCACCAGAGCTTCATTATTTGGGCACCGCTGAGGCGGGGAGGTTGACAATTGGTCGGTTCCTTGACCTTCTGCTCTTATTTTCCCCAACAAACCTGCGACTTCTTGTATTAGAGTTAGCCAAGCTACTCACTCCACCACCAGGGCTCCTGTGAAAATGCTGTCAAATGCACTATTAGTGCCTCCTGCGCTGGTAGCAGTGCAAGGGGTGAGCACTGCTTTGCCGACTCAGCAGTTGCACTCTCTCATACACACACACTCGCGTCAAATATGCGGAACACCGGTAACTGCACTTATGTTGTTATTGTAAACTTTGGTGACCAGCGGAGCCCCCCATAAATAAAAAAAATTAAGCACAAAACTGGCTTCTAAGTGACGTCAGAACACAATATATGTTTTTGTATATGTTCATCCACATTTGTACCACTTTGTGTATTTGTCTAAAAGGGTTATCCCGTGAATTCACACTCTTTTCACTAGGCTGATGTTACACATGACATCTCTCATCTAGTAATGCTCTCTCTTCCTGGTGTCGCGTGGTCCTTGGCCACATATAGGGCATATATCGGCTACTTCCGGGCTTATGCGTGGCAGGTAGGTGTAAGCTCTTCCCCGAGCGTAGTTGTGCGAGCGTGGTCCTGGTTAATCTTGACAGGGATTTCTCGCTTGGGTCTAAGGGTGGTGGTCTGCCCCCAAGTACCACATTGTCTGCCATTGACATGATGATGTTTTCGACCATGGAGTTGTGGACCCAATTCCTAGCTTCTGTGCAGCTTTCGCGTGTCATCGGATCGGTGAGCAGGAAGTGCTCGATAGCGGGGTAGGCCAGTCTCAAGTCGAAACGGACAGGCTCGTATCTCCCGCACGTCGGTGTTTTGGTGCTATCATGGTTTGGGTGGGCTGGGTTTTGGCAGTTGATGAGAAATTGCTGAGTTCTGTGACCTTCTGTTATGCTGCCTAACAAGGAGGATTTTGGTTTCCTGGTGCAAGTGGTTATGGTGAGTCATCATGTGGCAGCCGGTGGCCGCACGGAGGGCAGCGTATTGCACGGTTTAGATATCTCTCTACTGTGTATCGCTAATTGCGGGTGACCAAATGGGAGCAGCTTAGCTTAAGAGAGATCTACCAATCGCCTTATAGGTGATTGCGTTCGTCTCTTTTTTTTCTTTACCTCAGCTGCATCCAGCTATAGCTTAGAAACTTGTGACGGCTTCTGGAGTTTCTGGCCACAGTCTCTGCGTGTTTGGCGAAGACATAGAGAGAGTCAAACATCATACCGAGTATTTTGGGGTTATTCCTGTTACCTGACGTTGCGCCTCTAAAGTAAATGTGCGAGTGTCTGCCTAATAGATTGTTTGATAGTCATCTCATGGTGTTGTAGGGCGGTATGCTGTGGAGTATATTTTGGAGCAGCGTTGTGTGATTGAACATGTCAAATGCCTCTGACAGATCAAGTGCGACTATAATCGACCTCTCGTGTAGCCTTTAGCTATTTAGGTATGCCGTGATGGTGGTGGCAACCTCGCAGAGTGTTGTTGTTGTGCTGTGGCACTCCTTTTTAGCTTTCTTTTAGAGTTGAAAGTATTAGCGTGCCAAGGACCTTCAGCACTGGGGATAGCAGGGTTACAGGCCTATGCGATGCACCTTGGTCGGCCCCTAATAGACCAAGATGCTTTAGCATGATGGTGGCCAGGCCGTCTGTTCCTATTGCCTTTGAGGGTTTGGCGTTTCTAATGGCCGCGATCACCTCAGCGCTGTCGAAGATCGGGTCTTCTTTGTCTTTCTCGAGCTTCCGCAGTTCCCCTTAGATCCACAAATTGGCGATTAAAAGCTGTCGCACATTTTGTGGTATTGGATGGGGTCTTTGTGGACGGTGAGATGTTTGATTGTGCTCTACAATCGTTTGGACCCCATGTCCATTTTATCCAACTGTTGTAGCCTCTTGTCTTTGCGGTATTCGAAAACTTGATTGTTGATTTCTTCCCCTAGGCAAGTAATCTCGGCATTTGTCTCTTCTCTGCGAAGATTGTGTCGCTTTTCCGCGTCCTGCAGGAATGCATCTCTTTCCAGCTTTGACCAGGACTTCCCTTAAGCGTTTTTCGCCTTCATTCACGCTGGCTGGTGGGTGTAGGTTGCTGAACTCGTTTTTCGTGCTTAATTCGAACATATCCCAATTAGTCTTACCAAAGTTAACAAATGTGCGTCTTTCTGACATTAATGGTATTGGCAGATGAATTCGAGGCGTTAGAGAAAGACCGTGAAACATTCAGACGGGAAAACATAGAAAGCATGGGTAAAGGCAAAAAAAAGACACAGAGACATGCAGAAGATGCAACGAATATGCAACCAAGGTAGACCGGAAGTACAGAACGGCGCACCTAAATATGTGCAACAACCGGCACAAGCATGCAGGAGATGTGGCCAAAGCGGACACTGGGCGAGAGAGTGTAGGAACCCAAGGATCGCTTTTTGTTGGCAATGTGGAAAAATAGGACTCAAGAGCTGGGAATGCTGCAAAGCTGCGGGAAATGGGCAACGATCTCAGCCTCAGAGGGGCGAGCAGGGATCGCTCGAATCCGCCTCTCAAAACTAGTGGGGGAACTATATGAAGAGGAGACACAGTTGTCGGCAACCGTGATGATTGGATCACACAAAGTACGGGCGACAATTGACACTGGGGCCACTAGCAGTTTCATAAGCAGGGAGCTAGCAAAACAATTGGGATCAGCAGGAAAAATAACACAAACAAAACGACAAGTTAGGTTGGCGGATGGACGAAGCAGCCAAATTAGAACACAATATGAGGCGAACCTGCAATTCGGAGACCGGAATATATTCATGAGGTTTCTAATTCTACCCGGTGTAACAGACAGTTTGGTCCTAGGATGGAATTTCATAACAGCAATGGGAGCTGGAGTAGAATGTGCAGGCCACGAAATCACCATACCAGCAAGAGGCAGAAGGAATGGATGGTTGGAGGAAAGACTGTCAGTTGCGGTGGAAAAAACAATGTCAGAAGAGGATATAGAAGACTTTTTAAGCAAAGAACTGGCGAGATTCGAAAAGTTATCAGGGACATCAAACGTGGCCGAACATCGTATTACAATGAAAGACGATCAACCTATTAAGCAACGATACTATCCGAAAAATCCAAAAATGCAAATAGAGATTAACAAGAAGGTGGATGAGTTGTTAGCATCAGGATATATCGAAAAGTCAAATAGTCCGTACAGCTCTCCAGTGATGATGGTAAAGAAAAAAACAGGGAAATGGAGGCTGTGTGTGGATTTTAGACCAGTTAACGCGAAATCTATAAAGGACGCCTATCCTATGCCACAAATTAACTACATCCTAGATCAGTTACGAGAGGCAAATTACATTAGTAGCTTAGATCTAAAAGATGGGTATTGGCAGATTCTGTTAGAAGAAAAGAGTCGCCCTATGACGGCGTTTACAGTGCCGGGAAAAGGGTTATTCCAATGGCGAGTCATGCCATTTTGGTTGCACTCGGCATCGGCGACATTCCAGCGGGCGCTGGATCAGGTGATTGGTCCGGAAATGATGCCGCATGCTTTTGCGTATCAGGACGATTCATTGTCATCGGCCGAACGTTGGAGGAGCACATGAAGAACTTGAAGGAAGTATTCCGTAGAATAATAGCAGCAAACCTGAAAATAAATAAGGATAAGTGTCATTTTTTTAAAAAAGAGCTGCTATACTTAGGACACAGAATAACCAGTGAAGGAATAGGAACCGATCCAGATAAGGTGGCGGCGATTGCCGAATTGGAGCCTCCAGCAAACACAAAAGAGCTGCGACAATATTTAAGAGTGGCATCCTGGTAGAGGCGGTTTGTTGCCACACTGGTCCATCCGCTCAACGCTTTGTTGAAAAAGAAGGCAACATGGGAATGGTCGGAATTCAGGCATTTGAGGATGTGAAGGCCAAATTAGTGTCCGATCCAGTCTTAACATGCCCAGATTTTACAAGAGAATTTATCCTCCAGACAGACGCCAGCGATTACGGGTTGGGGGCGATCTTAACACAGGAGACCGAGCAAGGAGAAAAGGTCATCTCGTACTCCAGCCGAACACTAAATGGGGCAGAAAGGAATTATTCAGCAACAGAAAAGGAATGCTTAGCAATAGTATGGGCCATAAGGAGGCTAAGACCTTACCTGGAGGGATACCATTTTAAAGTGATTACCGATCACATGGCCCTAAAATGGTTAAATAGCATAGAAAGCCCAACAGGAAGAATTGCGAGATGGGCGTTAGAACTCCAACAGTACGATTTTGAGGTAGCATACAGGAAGGGTCAATTAAATGTAGTGGCCGACGCGCTATCAAGACAACTGATAAAGGGCGTTTGCATGAGAGTGCAGGATGCGGAGGAGGGATGGAAAAGAGCAAATAAAGAATGCAGGTGGATACAAGAAATGGTAAAGAAAATGAAGGCAGAACCACAAAAATTCCCAGATTACATAGAAAAATCAGGAGGGCTGTACAGACATATACCGCACAGAGCAGGCAGTGAAGATGTGGTGGCATGGAAATTGTGTGTGCCGGCGGACAAAAGAGAGCGAGTTATGCGGGAAAATCATGATTCCGAAACAGCAGGTCATGCTGGGAGTCGCAGGACGATCGCTAGAGAAGCGTCTCACTACTATTGGCCAGGAATGCACAGGGACGTACAAGGGTGCGTCAGGAGGTGTGAAATATGTATGCAATACAAGCCCAATCAGCTGAAAGCAGCAGGAGAAATGCTGACACAGATCCCGGAAGAGCCATGGGCAACGGTATGCGCAGATTTTGTGGGACCGCTCCCAAGATCAAAACACGGAAATACTATGTTTTTAGTATTAGTGGAGAGGTTCTCGAAGTGGACGGAACTAGTGCCACTACGAAAGGCGACGAAAGAAACGTTGCAGAAAGGCATCAGAGAGCGAATAATAGCGAGGTTTGGCGTGCTAAAAGTACTCATAACAGATAACGGTGCTCAATTTACCAGCAGGGCATTTAAGAAATTTCTCGAAGATATGGGAGTGCGGCACCAATTTACAGCTCCGGATACACCCCAAGAAAACCCGACAGAACGCATGAATAGGACGGTAAAGACGATGATAGCTCAGTACTCAGGAGAAGATCAAAGAACATGGGACGAAAAATGGCCAGAAATAATGTTGGCAGTAAACACGAGTGTGTCTGAATCGTCAGGATATACCCCAACATTTGTAACACAGGGTCGAGAACCCAGATTACCAGGGGCACTATATGATGAGGTTAATATGGTGAGGTCAAGAATGTCAAACGCCAAGCGAAAGGGGGCAAAAGCTGAAAGAACTGTTTGAGGTAGTAAGACGAAATCTGGAAAGGACTGCACAGGATCAGGCTAGGTATTACAACCTGAGAAGAAGACCATGGAAGCCGGTGGTAGGCGAAAAATATGGGCAAAGGAGCACAAACTATTCAATGCCATAGAAGGATTCGCGTCCAAACTGGCTCCGAAATTCGGAGGACCTTACGAAATAACAGATTTTACATCGCCAGTCATTTGCAAGTTGAGACATAAAAGAAGTCAACATACGCGCACGGCACATGTAAGTGAACTGAAACCGCAGCAAATAGAGCCCACTAATAATAATAAGTAAGGGTAGGGGATCCGCGTACATATAAAACCTATATGGGAGGCGAAGAGCGTCTAATGTAGTTGAGAATGCAAGCGGCGAATTTTCAAACAGAAAAAAAAAGAGATAGCTGATGAGAATGCATCCGTTAGGATGCAGAAACTCACCGGAAAGAGAGTAGAAAGCAGAATTAGAAATGAAAAGCGTTCACAGGCTAACGGAAGTCCCGCTTGGTTTGGGGCCTATATAAGGCGCAACAGCCCTCAAATCGAAAAATTCAATCAGCATGAAACAGCAAGGAGCAAAGTTGAAGCGCTTGGCCGACGGCAGGCGGCGATTGCCGTTCGCCGGGGTGGGCCAACGGAGGGGACCGAGGCGGAGCCGCACGCCAGTGCTCCAAATCATGGCGTCGCCATTGGTGTCGGAGCCAAGGGACGGACTGAGCCCGGAGTACCACGGGGAGCAATTGGGATGGTGGAGCTCCGACTCTGGGTCCGACGAGGAGTGCGACCTGGTGTCGAAGGAGGGACCGGAGTGGGTGCCACTACTACCACCCCCGTCCACCATGGACCCAGAGGTGGTGTTAATCTCCGACTCGGAGGAGGAGGACAACCTGCGGTGGCAGGAGAAGGAGACGAGGGTGAAGCAGGAGATAGGCGAGGATGTGGAGAAGGAGTGGCAGACATAGGTGGAGCAACAGGAGGAGGCGGAGGAGGGGCAGCCGAGGGATGGCGGCCGCCATCAACAACTCAGGTGAGGCAGACGACGGTGGTGGACGGGTGGCGCGTCCATCAGGTCACGATGGAAGGCGAGCCCTTCGTAGAGGAGCCGCCATCTGAAGGAGAATCGGCGAACCAGCATGCAACGACGGAGACGCAATGTCCTTGGGTGTGGCCAACGGTCAGACCAACGGTCAGGCCAACGTTGGGCAGGCCCGGAGGCAAGAGGCCCCCCAAGGACGAGATTGCAGCGAAAAACGTCGTGGCAACAGCAGCAGCATCAACAACAACAGCACGGTCCCCAACGCAATCGGGTCTATGTCCCGGGACCGACGCAGTGTTCACCACACTGCCCAAGGATTGCGATCCCCGGCAAAGGGGAAGACAAGTATGTACACTCTTTCTTTTTTCTCTCCTATCCTTATTTTTTCACTATCTGAGCAAGCAACACCGGCCTGCTTGCTCAGCCTCTTACTTCTTCGCGCCGGTGATGTTGAGAGTAACCCAGGGCCCAAGGTGTACCTATGCGCAGTTTGCGACGGGCGAATAACAAGAGGGACATGCTCAGTGCTGTGCAACGCGTGTGGAAAATGGTGCCACCTCACACCAGTCCAAACACACCCAATAACTACAATATCAATAACCCACCACTCCCCAATACACCAAAAATAACCACAGAGTCAGAAGCTAACAACAACAATGAATTCATCGTCTTGCAATGGAACTGCAACGGCCTATCGAGGAAAATAGTTGAGGTAACCAACTATATGGCACGTAAGAGGATCGCAATAGCGGCGCTGCAGGAAACGAAGCTAACCAGCAGAAGCTCACTTGTTGCCTCATCCAACTACACCTTGATAAGAGCGGATAGAGACCGGAATAAAGGCGGAGGCCTAGCCTTTATAGTACACAACTCAGTCTCATATCGTCCATTATACTTCAACAACCAAGACCCGCACTTAGAAATTCAGGGCATCACCATTAAATCAGGATGTGACGATATAGATATTATAAATGTCTATATACCTCCCGTTTCAGCCTGCCAACCAGGATACAGGCCTGACATTCAACACATGTTAGAAGGTGAAAACCGTATAATCCTGGGAGATTTTAATGCCCACAGTGACTCATGGTTCTCTGAGATAGGCAATGATGCTAGAGGAGAACTGTTTGAAGAGCAGATAGACAGCTCCACTCCCACTTGCAGAAGCTCTCCAGATCTAACAATAGTTAGTCCAGCACTGTTGCTATGTACGACTTGGCACGCAGACATAGCACTGAATTCGGATCATATCCCCATCACAGTCAAAGTCACAAAGAGTGCTGACTTCATCACCTTAGAAAGATGCACTTTTGTGAACTTTGCCAAGACTGATTGGGAAAGATTCGAGCTCAGCACTGAGTCTGAATTTGCCAACCTCCCCACACCCAGTACAGTGAATGAGGGTGAAGGAAACTTCAGGAGAATCCTCAATAAAGTAGGGAAGCACTGTATACCTGCAGGGCTTATCCGAAAACTGAGGCCGGGTTTCCCACCCGAAGCCGCGAGACTAGCAGACGAACGCGATGAGCTCAGGAAAGATGACCCCTCAAACACTCGCATACCCGTGCTTGGAGCGGAGATAGACAGACTTGTCAACAAGTTTCGCAAGGATAAGTGGCTGCAACAGCTAGAGGAAATGGATATGGGATCCAAAAGACTCTGGAGTACAATAAAAGAACTCACAAACCCGCAGAGGAAAGACCAGGTGTTGGTCTCTTTTGGAAACAACACACCCTTCAATCCGACCAAGTGCGCAACCGCTTTCAATCGGCAATTTAACATACATCCACAGAACCCCGATAGAATGAAAGGAATGGTACAAAGGTCCTTCAGAAAGCTCCCTATGAACGACGTAGATCCTAACACTTTTGAACCACCTGAAGTACTGGCGGCCATCAAAAACGCAAAACCATCGAAGGCCATCGGACCTGACGGATTGGCGACGATAATGCTGAAGCACCTGGGACCTAAAGGAGTTGAGTACCTCACTCACACTTTTAACCACAGTATAAGATCGCTGGAAATTCCCAATATATGGAGAACTGGCAGAATCGTCCCAATCCTCAAACCCGGCAAACCCGCAGACCAAGGAGCTTTATACAGGCCAATAACGCTACTCTCGCCGGTAGTAAAAATCCTTGAAGCCCTCCTTCTCCCCACCTTGAAGGAACACCTGGTCCCTGCAGAACACCAGCATGGGCTTAGAGCGGGTCACAGCACCACCACAGCGCTATGCGAGCTAGCAACCACCATCACAGCTGGACTCAATAGCAAACGCCCCCACGAAAGGACGATTGTCGTGGCACTGGACCTATCCAAAGCGTTTGACATGGTTAGCCACACCACACTGCTCCAAGACATCATGCAGAGCACACTACCAAACTACACCAAGAGATGGCTTCACAACTATCTCTCAGGCAGACACTCGCATGTGGAGTTCAGGGGATCCAAGTCAGCTAATAGGAAACTTAAGCAAGGAGTACCGCATGGAGGAGTACTGTCGCCTATCCTCTTTAACTATTATATTGCCAACTTACCCACACCACCAAACGAAATAAAAGTCGTCTCGTATGCCGATGACTGCACAGTCACAACAACAGGCAAAGACGTAAAAACCTTAGAGACTAGACTAAACAGCTACCTACCGAAGTTGGAAGACTTTTTCCACAGCCGTAACCTTTTCCTATCAGCAAGCAAATCGTCAGCAACTCTTCTCACTACGTGGACGAAAGAGATCAAACAGGAACTCGAAATACATATAAATGGACAGAGTATTCCCACCCTTAATCACCCAAGAATCTTAGGGGTAACGTTTGATTCTCTGTACGTCTTCGCCAAACACGCCGAAAGCATAGTGAAGAAGACCAGAAGTAGGAAGCAAGGATAAGGAAACGATCTCAACAACGTATAAGGCGATCGGCCGATCCCTTATCAATTATGCAGCACCCATCTGGTCTCCATCCATCAGCGACACGCAGTGGAGAAATCTGCAAACTGTACAAAACGCAGCGCTCCCAGTGGCAACAGGATGCCATATGATGTCGCACATAGACCACCTGCACCAAGAAACAGAGATACTCCCAGTTCGACAGCACAATACCCTCCTCACCCAACAGTTCTTAATAAACTGCCATAACCCTAACCACCCTAACCACAATTGTACTAAACTACCAATGAACAGTAGAGAGCGACCCGTCCGTTTCGATCTGAGGACTGCCCAACTGGATATTGAGCACTTCCTCCCTAACCACCCACCAAATGGGGAAGAATGCATTGCAGCACGCAATGAGGCACACACCAGCATGGTCGAAAGCACCGTAGGTGCACTACAGCCCAACGTGGTCCTTGGAGGCGGACCACCGCCTATCGACTGCTGCGAGAAATCGCTACCTCGGACCACAAGATCCACTCTGGCCCAGCTGCGCTCAGGAAAGAGTAGGCAGCTTAACAGCTACCTAGCGCGCATCAATCCACAGATCATGGACACTTGCCCTAAATGCAACCACAGCCCCCACGACACATTACACCTTTTCAACTGTCCACTTAATCCCACATCTCTTACACCCATCACACTTTGGACCCATCCAATCGAGGCAGCTACATTCCTCGAACTGGACCTGGGTCTCTAACTCAACATCAACTTTCTCTCAAAATTTCTCTCTCTTTCTTATTTTCATACTATGTACATACAGTCCACCCTGCCGTTACAACAACAACAACAACAACAACAGCACCATCATCCACAGCAGCAGCGACACCAACAGCAGCAGCAGACCGAGCCCAGTCAATGGGTAAGGTGGAGGCGCCTGAACCTAGACGAATGGCCCAAGGAGGCCATGCTGTGCTTGTTGTCACGGAGACACCGACACAAGCACGCCCGATGGTCCCATATTATATGGATAGGAGCCACCCGGTATAGGGTGAAAATACGCGGACGGAATTGGCAGGTATGGGAGGAGGTGTTGGGCTACTCAAAAAAAAAAAAAAACAACAACAAAAAAACAAAAGGAAAAACGGAAAAAAATAATAAATGAAATAAGAAATGAACACACAAAAACGCAAAACAAATCAAATGGGGGGAATATAAGGGGTAGCACAAACAAACACTTCTCTTTGAAAACATTTCACAGACAGACAAAAAAAAAAAAATAGAGCTGGGCGGCTGATGGGTGTGGGTTTATTAAAGAAAATGCACAGCAGCAGACGGGAACGCACAACAGGCAGCGACGGCGGCGTCGACAGAGGCGTAGCCAGGGGAAGAACTGTAAGAAGAGAACGGAAGTAAAACTAGGAAAAGAAATGGGAAAGTTAATGGAAAAAAATACTTACCAGCAATGAAAGCAATACATGTGCTTTGTTAGAGATGGACACTGAGGATCACACGAGGCAAAGAAAGTGGCTCGTACCAAGAGAGGAAGGTAACACTGGCGGACTATCGATATGACGGCAGTCGATATCGATAAACCCAAACCGATAGAATCGGATCGTTACAAGCTAGAAGGCGGGGAAACTCAAAAAAGGGGGAAGAGAAAGAAAAACAAGGAGGTTTTTCTCTACGAAGAAAGGGGGAAGTGTGAGGAACCAAAGTACCTCACAAGGGCCAGTGTAGGGGAGTGGGTGATCCACGGCGAATTCGAAGAGCGGAGGAGAGAGAGAGAAAGGTGAAAGTGGAGAGAGCAGAGCGCAGCAGAGCAGCAGACATGGTGATTGGCGGGCCCAAGGATCCGTTAGGTCGGGGGCGAATGAGCAGGAACGGGTAAGAGCGCGATGTAGCATAACGGAATGGAAGGTGCTAGAAGGGCTCAAGGGCACTGAAAGCGTACGGAGGGCTGACGGATAGGAGGAAAAACACAACAGGAACAACCGCTGTTGCTAGGCAGCAGATCGACTGCGGCAAGCGGTTATAACGGAAGGATGGCAAAGGAGCAAGAGACGGATGCAGGCTAGGGTGTCCCAAAAAAAATTTTATTTTTTATTTTTGCGGGTGCACCGGCATTTTCTGAAAGCTAATGGAGTAAAGTATTTTTGTGATTTTTTTCAGATTTTTCGAAAGACGTTTATAGGTCGCACAAATCGAATTTTTCCCCAAAAATCGGGTTTTCCGTATTGTTTTCGAATTTTACTTATAACTTGGTCAACATCCACGATTTTCTTAGATTTCAAATCAAAATTTTTAAGAAAAATGTCCAAATTTTACTTTTATGAGCAAAAACAATGAGTTTTGGCTTTGCATTTGCTAGTTTAGGTACCATTTATTAATTTTTTTTGGAAAATTTTTCATAAATTTTGTAAAAAACGTATTATAACTTTTAAAATATCTATGAACAAGACAAAAACTAATGATGCAGTTTAAAAGATGGTTCAATTTTTTTCAAAATTAAAAAAAATTGAAATTTTCTCTTACCGTTCCAGAGTTATACTCTTTTAACGCGTTGTACCCATTTAATTGTGTAGCAAAAATTATTAGCTTTAACATCGATGCTCAAACCAGAAAGCTTCTCGCCGAAAGCTCTACTTTAAAGCAATCGGTTAAGGTACCTTCAGAAGAAGGTAAGCCTTACTTCTTGAATATCTTTAAAAGCGCACGGTAGATTTTCATTAAAATCAATTTTTATGAAGGTATAATGGGCGTTTGCATGCCCCTAAGAGATGGTACTCGACGGCCAAAAAACCGCGATATGGAGTACAATTCTTAAGCTCACCCTTAAATAAATTCATACAGGTAGTAAGCCATATCTAAAAATATACAGATCTGCGTTTTCAGTTCTGCCATCAAAGACCTAGTCTTTTACTAGAAATTGCCTAAGAACAACATTGACGATTTGGGTTAAACCCAGCTTCACTAAAATCAAGTAATATATGAGTAAAGTGCTTCATAAGCAGCAGAAAAACAGGCCATATCATTTGAATACTTTAGTTCAGGACATTTTGGCGTGCCACGGTTGGTCCACCAAAGACAATTTTTATTACAATTTTACTTTTTTTTTGGAAGCAATGACAAATTTTACTCATAAGATTAATTGTATAATTTTTCGGAAGCTTGTAATACCCAAACGGTAAATGTTGTTTGAAATGAATTGCTGATACAAAATTTCATTTAAAACGCGAAGCAAGGCTTCCGTGGTGAATCTGAAAACTCATTTGGAAAAAAAAACATCACGATTCAAAGTTTGAAGCAAATCCGTTGCAAACCAGGCAAAAAGCTCACAATATTATTAGTTTCATGCAATGGGTACACAGCTTTAAAAAAGTATAACTCTGGAACGGTAAAAGCTAATTTCAACTTTGAAGTATGAGTTTTTTAAAAATTTAACCATCTTTTAAACTGCCTCACTAGTTTTTCAATTTTCATAGAAATTTTAAAAGTTATAGTGCGTTTTTTACAAAATTTATGAAAAATTTTCAAAAAAGTTTAATCAATGGTACCTAAACAAGCAAATGCAAAGCTAAAATCAACTGTTTTGGCTCATTAAAGTAAAATTTGGAAATTTTTCTTTAAAATTTTGATTTGAAAACGAAGAAAATCGTGGTTATTAACCAAGTTATAATTAAATTTGGAAAACAATACGGAAAACCCGATTTTTGGGGGAAAAATCTATTTGTGCGACCTCTAAACGTCTTTCGAAAAATCTGAAAAAAATCTCAAAATTACTTTACGCTACAAGCTTTCAGAAAATGCCGGTGCCCCAAAATTTTTTTTTTTTTGGGACACCCTAATGCAGGCCTATAAAAGCTCTGACCGACAGCAATCAGACAGTCAGTGAATTCGGAGAATCAAAGCGAGTGCGAGTGCGTCAGTATCGGTCGTAGCCAACAACAGTGCCAGCAAAGGATCACACAAGGACGGTGCGAGAGACGGAAGTCGCAGGATCAAGGAGCGGAGTAGCAGATAAGTCACTAACGTACATATATAGCGGGGCAAGTAATACGAGGCTGGACGGGTGGCCAGCTGGCGTGTAAACAGGAGACGTGTGTCCCTAAAAGCCAAGTGCAGGCCAAGCCAACATATCGTAACTAGGTCGTAGAAACAACTGCTTCACGGAAAGGAAGGATCGGCGAGTCATAGACAGCGCGACGAAATTCCGGGTAAGCGAGAGTTGTGGTGCGACGAGCAGTGAAACCTTGTGAGGGACAAGGGAGCCCGATTAGAAAGTAAATATCATACTGTATTAATGATTAAGTACCGCCTAAGCCTAAATATTTGATATTATACGTGCTATACTACTGAAAACAGAAAGGTCTTATCAATTGTTATTCAGGACAACTACAAATTTGTTGAGGCGAGCCACGACATTTCTCGAGCCTAGCTTAGGGTAGTTTCGAGCGAAAGAAGACTCGTTACAAGACCTTAGCAAGATCACACGGCCACACACATGCAAAACACTGGAAAGATGGTGTTGTCAGACGAATTCGAGGCGTTAGAAAAAAAAAACCGTGAAACATTCTGACGGGAGAACATAAAAGAAAGCATGCAAAAGGCAAATATGCACATTGGGTTAAAGGCAGAAAAAGGACGACACAGAAACATGCAGAAGATGTATCGAATATGCTGAGAACCAATAGGTGACCAGAAACACAAAAGTCAAAACAACATTGATAACAGACAAGAAAATGGCACACCTAAATATGTGCAACAACCGGCACGAAGCACGCAGAAGATGTGGCCAAAGTGGACACTGGGCGAGAGAATGTAGAAACCCAAGGACCGCTTTTTGTTGGCAATGTGGGAAAGTAGGATTCAAAAGTTGGGAATGCTGCAAAACTGCGGGGAATGGCAACGATCTCAGCCTCAGAGGGGCAAGCAGGTATCGATCGAATCCGTCTTTCAAAACTAGTGGGACAACTACATGAGGAGGAGACCCAGCTGTCGGCAACCATAATGATCGGATCACATAAGGTGCAACAATAGATACTGGGGCCACTAGCAGCTTCATAAGCAAGGGATTATTGAAAAAATTGATCAGCAGGCAAAATAACACGAACAAAACGAAGAGTTAAGTTGGCGGATGGACGAAGCAGCCAAATTAGAACACAATATGAGGCGGACCTTAAATTGGGAAATGGGAAAATACCCTTGATGTTTATAATTTTACCAGGTTACACCTGGTTTCGTTCTAAGATGGAATTTCATAACAGCAGTGGGAGCTAGAGTCGAATGTGTGGGCTACGAGGAGGCGATTTCCTTTCGCCACTGTTGGCAAGCGGCTCGGGTCGCAGCGGAGCCGTACATCCGTCCATGGCATCGCCACTGATTTCCGACCCAAGGGATGGCCTGAGCCCGAAGTACTATGGCGAGAGATTGCGCTGGTGGAGCTCCAACTCAAGCTCGGACTAGGAATGCGACCTAGTGTCGAATGAGGTGCCACTTCAACCTTCACCGGATACTGCGGACCCTGAGGTGGTGGTCATCTCTAATTCAGAGGAAGAGGACAACCTTAAGTGGCAAGATGAGGAGACAAGAGTAAAACTGGAGATGGGCGAGACGGCGGAGGAGGAGCAGCAGAAGGAGGCGGAAGAGAAGCAGGCGCCTGGTGATGGCGGGTGGCAACCGCTTACGAACGGTAGACCACCGTGGTGGACGGATGGCGCGTCCATCAAGTCAAAACGTTGGTAACCCGGTCAGGGCCGGTTGCATCACAGAGCCTGCCCGACATAGAGGGAGAGCCCAGGGTGGAGGATAAGAGGCGCCATGTGAAGAAGAGGCCGAAGTGCAGCCCGCAGCCAAGGAGAGGCTGTGCACGTGGGTTTGGCCAGACAGGCGTCGTGCCCGGAGGCAAGAAGCCCACCCATTGGGCCAAGGCCAAAGTTGAAGCGGCAGACTTCTTGGCCACAGCAGCAACAACAGCATCAGCTACAACAGCATCAGCAACAACAACACCAGCACGACTCTCACAGCAATCGGGTCTTTGTCCAGGAGTCGAACAACTCACTGCGACCCCCGGCATACAGGGGACACAAGTATGTACATTCTTCTTCTATTTTCTTCCCTCTATCCTATTTTTATACCCTGTATAAATGGGTAAAAGGGGATTATGAAGTTGTGCAAATGTTTGTTTGTCGGTCTCTCTCTTTGTACAAACGCGTTGATCTCCCAGACTATCGGGTGTGCCACAGAAATCTCTTGATCTCGCATTTCATATTAAACCTGTTTGAATTTATATTTCAAAAATATCCCGGCTACTAGATTAAATGACAAAACTAAGCGATTTGAAACCGGCTACTTAAAGCCAGGTAGATTTGATGCGTACGGTTTTCATTCCACATTATCTAGTAGGCGGCCTGATTCTTGGCACTTCGCAAATATAGTGGTCCCAGTTAAGTTTGAAGTGCAATCATTTATACGAAAATCTCTTGACATTTCCAGGGCAACCCTGTATAAGAAGGAAAGCCACAATTTATTGCATGTATGTAGGTGTATACCATACCCAGATCAATTCAATCTTCTCTCCTTATAACCGCGCAAAACTGTCAGAGCTACAATTTTTAAGTTTGAACTTAGTGACTTAATATTTATTTAGTTAGTCCCAATATTTATTTATTCTGTATACCACAATAAGATCTGAGCAAAAACACCGAAGATATGCAAGTGCGCCTACCCATTTATTTAAATAAATTTAAACACAAATGAAAGAAATTCAAAGCCATAGGAACTGCATTACTTGGTACAGGGTATTTTGCTGTCGAGGCACTCGAACGCAACACTCTTACTTGTTTCACTTTCTGAGCAAGCAATACCGGCCTGCTTGCTCAGCATTTTCCTACTTAGCGCCGGTGATGTTAAGAGAAACCCAGGGCCCAAAGTGTACCCGTGCTCATTATGTGACCGAAGGATCACAAGGGGGGTATGCTTTGCCAAAAATGGAGCCACCTTAGTTGGTCGGGCCTACAAAGTCCGTCAGAGCATTCAGCGCAATACAGCTGCCTGAAATGTACAAACATACCTTTCGAGGAAAGTAGTTCAGGTGACAGACTATATGTCACGTAAAGAGATTGCCATAGCGGCACTGCACATTTAACTACACTCTCCTGTGTGCCGATCGCGAAAAGGATAAAGGATGAAGCCTAGCCAACATTATACACGGTCAATTATCGCCCACAACATATTGACAACACAGACGAACACCTAGAAGTGCAATGTATCGCAGTAATCATGCGAAGATGATATAGACATCCTGAATGTCCACATCCCACCTGTGTCAGCTTGTAGCACAGGATACCGACCTAGCATACGACACCTGCTAGGGAAAATTTAGGATTGTCATGGGCCACCTTAACGCCTACAGCAATTCCTGGTTCTCGGAACTCGACTGTGACACAAGAGTAGAACTGTTTGAGGAGCAAATTGCTAGCTCAGACTTCTTCTCTATCAAAGCGGACCACGCCACACGCATCATAGCCGCCTGCAGAAGTTCCCCCGACATCACCATAGTCAGCCCTGCCCACCTTACCAACACAACTTGGCACGCAGATATTGCATTTGACTCGGGCCTTATCCCCATTACTTCCAGTGTTTTGCATGTGTGTGGCCGTATGAACATCCTCAGGTCTGGTGTGCTGTTTTCAACAATTATTTCTAACTGCTCACCAGTTGTGCATTGCAGCGGTCTCATTAGTGTCTGCATATCTACCATATAATCTTAAAAAGATTCTCCCCACCCTTGCTTTCTTCTTCTCACTTCTTCAGCCAATTTGTTAATATACGCTCTTGGTAAAAAGAATGCTTGAAAACTTGTTACGAAATCCTTCCATGTCTTCCATTGCTTGTCGTTTGCCACATACCACTTCAATGCTTTATCTTTTAGCAATTCCGGCATTGCTCTGGGTATCATGTCGATGTCAAGCCCGTACGTATTTGCTGACCACTGTACTTGTTCCAGAAATTCTAATGGTTTTGACGTTCCGTCGAATCTAAATGTCCATTCCCTCACTTGCTTTGCTACTTTCGGGTAATCTGGTGGGGTCGCTGGTGACTCCTTGGTTGTCTTATCTGAGTCCCTTCTGGTTTTGCTTTTTTGCCGATTGTTTCACCCGGGTGGGCCTTGCGCTATCTGTGCTAAATTTGGTACTGACAGAGTTTCTACATCTATTGTGCCATCCTCATCTGTTTTCTTCGGGGTAGATTTTTGGAATTTCCTAGCCATTTCTTCAATTAGTATTCCTATCTCTGGATTGTCCTCGTGTTGTTCTATGAACTCCTTAAATTGCTTTCTCATTTCATCCAGATTTCCGTTTAGCTCACACCCTACTGCTTTCCCGCATTGTATAATTTCCTCCTTCTTTAGGTAATGTACCCACGCTTTGCCCATTGTGCTTTCCTACTGCTTCTCTACTGATTTGCTCTTTCTTATTGTTATCCAGGACGTTGGGCGCCAGTTGTAACGAGTCTTCTTTCGCTCGAAACTACCCTAAGCTAGGCTCGAGAAATGTCGTGGCTCGCCTCAACAAATTTGTAGTTGTCCCGAATAACAATTAATAAGACCTTTCTGTTTTCAGTAGTATAGCACGTATAATATCAAATATTTAGGCTTAGGCGGTACTTAATCACTAATACAGTATGATATTTACTTTCTAATCGGGCTCCCTTGTCCCTCACAAGGTTTCACTGCTCGTCGCAACACAACTCTCGCTTACCCGGAATTTCGTCGCGCTGTCTATGACTCGCCGATCCTTCCTTTCCGTGAAGCAGTTGTTTCTACGACCTAGTTACGATATGTTGGCTTGGCCTGCACTTGGCTTTTAGGGACACACGTCTCCTGTTTACACGCCAGCTGGCCACCCGTCCAGCCTCGTATTACTTGCCCCGCTATATATGTACGTTAGTGACTTATCTGCTACTCCGCTCCTTGATCCTGCGACTTCCGTCTCTCGCACCGTCCTTGTGTGATCCTTTGCTGGCAATCTTTCTTGTGTTTTTCCTCCTATCCGTCAGCCCTCCGTACGCTTTCAGTGCCCTTGAGCCCTTCTAGCACCTTCCATTCCGTTATACCGCATCGCGCTCTTACCCGTTCCTGCTCATTCGCCCCCGACCTAACGGATCCTTGGGCCCGCCAATCACCATGTCTGCTGCTCTGCTGCGCTCTGCTCTCTCCACTTTCACCTTTCTCTCTCTCTCCTCCGCTCTTCGAATTCGCCTTGGATCACCCACTCCCCTACATTGGCCCTTGTGATGTACTTTGGTTCCTCACAGTCTGGTGTGCTGTTTTTTTTACAAATTATTTCTAAGCAGGGCTCAATACCGGAAACGAAACCGGAACCGTTAACCGAAATAAACCGTTTCAAATCGAGTACCGGAACCGGAACCTGAACCGATACAAATATTTTTTGAGAACCGAATACCGTTTACCGTTATTATTGGAACCGATAAAAACGGAACGAAACCGAAACTTTGGTACCGGTACGGTTTCGTTTTTTTGTTTATTCGCTGTACCTAATTATCTTAAGAGTGTGCAAAAGTATGTAACTAAGAGGAATCATTTACAACCTTATAAAGTTCTTGATCGGCATCAACAGCCGTCTCAATATAGCCAGTGCATATATACAGCAAAAGCTGGTGCAACTGTTGATTTGTTTTTATACTTTGCACGAAAGTACACAGGGAATATAGTAAATTTGTGCATTTGCACTGCAAATATAAAACAAATCGCACTTAAACGTATTTGAAAATATTAAAACGTTCTTAAATAGTGGTCAGATTCATCCAATAGGAGTTGTAGATCAAACGGTCAAACTAATAGTCAAAATTCCAAAAATGTTCATAGGACCTAAGATTATTACGTATGTAGACAAAAAATCAAAAGATTGAACAGTCCAAATTATTGCGAAGTTTGGATATGGCAATGTAGCCGGGTAAACAGGAGTTGTAGTTCAAACAATTAAACAGAAAAAAATAATTAAACAACTTAAAAAAATTCGAATGAAGATTTGATAGACGGCAATAGTAGTAGTGTTCCAAAAATCGGAAATTTACAAAATTGCATGAGGTCAGATTATTTTAAGGATATGATTGGTTAAAAAATATTTGAAATATGCAACAATTCTTATATGAGTAAATGAGACGTGTTGATCAAACGGACCAAAAAATCTCAAAATTTGCAAAGTTTTATAACGATTTTAATTCTCATGAAGACGGGTAAATAGACGGATGGTGAATTTTGCTAGATAAAGATTTGATTGATGGTAATTGTCAAGTTTGCTTCACTTCTTCGCTTTGTGAGCGGCGTAGCAACGCACGTCGGGTATCTGCTAGTACATTATATGATATTTATTAGCATATAATGTAATCATTAGTTATTACATACAAAGAATACGAAATATTAGGGCCATATAACTTTAAAAAGTGAAACCATTCATTTTGTGTTGATTTTTGATTCGTTTTATTAAACAGGAATAAAATAATTTAAGTTTATCTTCTTATTTTTTTTTTTCAGCATTAAAAATAAGTAGTACTTATATCGGTGAGTACCGGTACGTACCGGTATACCGAAATAAAAATCCGGGTACCGGAACCGAATCCGAAAACCGAAACTAATTGAAAACCAAAATAGAACCTTTAACCGAAACATTAATTTCGGGACGTACCGAAATTCGTTTCGGGATTAAGCTCTGTTTCTAAGTGTTCATCTGGAGTGCATTGTCGCGGTCTCATTAGTGTCTGCATCTCTACCATATTTGTATTTGTATTTATTTAATAGAGTTTACAATTAAAGCTGTTAACATAAAAATTACAAAATTACATAATAAGGCCCTGGTATGTTGCATACAGTGGTGACCATACGCATGAGCAGTACTCAAGTATAGGTCGGTCAAGTGAGACGAATAGAAGCTAAGTGGTGCATGGGTCATCAAATTCCTTAGACCAACGTTTAACAAAACCAAACACCCCCTTCGTGCTGGGCGGGAGGTCGTGGGTTCGATCCCGCCTCTGAACATCTAATAAAAAAAAAATGTTTTTCTTTCTTTAGAAAAATAGCCTTTACACATACGGTCACCTTCACCAGCTGTTGGTGCCAGCTGTGAAGTATCTAGCCATGAAAAAGCATTTTCTCAACCTTTGCCGTTCGGATCCGGCGTTAAACTGTAGGTCCCTTTCTCTTGTGCGAAAAATTTAAAGCACAAACGCCAACAGATTGAGAGAAGCTTGGCTTGACCCCGTTGGAGGAGCTGTATAGCCAATTTTACATTTTTACATTTAGAAACGCGTGGATCTCACAGACTATAAGAGTTAGAGCCACAAATTTTTGCATGTATGTAGGTGCACACCGTACCCGGATAAAGTTTGCTCCAGGTTTAGCAAATTCCTCCCCCATCTTCTTCTAACCGCGAAAAACTGTCAGAGCTTCAATTTTTAAGTTTTAACCCAGTGACTTAATATATATTTTGTTAGGCCCAACATCTATCTATTCTATGTACCACAATGAGATCCGAGCAAAAACATCGAAGATATGCAAGTGCGGCTGCCCATTTATTGAAATAAATTTTAAAATAAATGGAATTCAAAGCTATAGGAACCACATTACTTGGGACAGGGTACTTTGCTGTCGGGGCACTCGACCGCAACACTCTTAATTGTTTTGTAACAGACAATGTGAATCAGGGTCTGTTGGCTCCGATCACGTGAGATTTTAAAATGATGGAAGGAAGGTTGTTTTTGAATAAGCCAAAAAGCAACGGTCCTAGGTGACTCCCTTGAGGAACTCCAGAAATGACATAAACCTGCTTGGAATGGGTATTTTTAAATAAGACATTGAAATCCAAATGGCCAAGAGGTTGAGATATATATTCTTAAAAAGATTCTCCCCATCCTTGTTTCCTTCTTCTCAATTCTCCAGCCAATTTGCTAAAATACCCTTTTGGTAAAAAGAATGCTTGAAAACTGGCGACAAAATCCTTCCATGTTTTCCATTGCTTGTCGTTTGCCACATTCCACGTCAATGCCTTGGCCGTGTGTGGCCAGCGGTAAGTGTGCTGGACTGCTGGGCGGGAGGTCGTGCTTCAGATCCCGCCTCGGATCATCTAATAATAAAAATCGTTTCTTTCATTAGAAAATAGCTTTTACACACCCGGTCACCTTCACCAGCTATTGGCGCCAGCTGTGAAGTAACTAGCCATAAAAAGCTTCTCAACATTATTTATCACATTCCATGTGCTGATGACGGAACCAAAGTATGCAAAAAAATGTGTGTTGAGACGACTAAGAGTAAAGCTGGGTACTGAGACACTCGAAATTTTTGCTGAGCCCATCTAATTACATAGTTGAGGAAATCCGCTCGCGAAAATTGTCAGAGCGCATTTCCTGAGCGAGTACTGAGACACTCGAAATTCGCTTCTACAATAAACATGGACCTGCCAACTCGTTTTCTTGAAAACAGCTGATAAATTGTCGAAGGGAGTCATGAAATTAAGAAACTTGTTTGATAATTGTCAGAGGTACCTACGAAAACGCAATGAAAAAAGTTAAAGCAAAGAAAACTAAAAAAAATAAAGCTAAAATTATTTGGAGAGCTGCGATTTGGACAAACATGTGGAGCTGATCAAAGTGGGCCTGTCGCTACCATTTTTATGGAATCTGGCCAATAAAAAGGGTTTTGATTCGGGCGGCTTCGGTCGCTGGATCAATTGTGGCTGAGAATCTTTTTTGGTATGCTCTCCCGTTGATGTGGTTGATATGCCATTCGCCCAATGTGTGCACACCACTCGAGTCCAAACCTCCGTAGCCTCCACAGCCCACGGCCAAACAGCACTGAACCTTCGCAGTCTCCATAGCCCATTATAACAGTGTTTACTCCGGCTTACTGTGGTAGTTTCCGTTGCTCCAGCCGCTCCCGTGGCTACCTTTAGGTATTCAACTCATATGCCCGGCGAGTATGATCCTCCAGTCCATGGAGCTGGCTGTAGCTTTATGTGCTAATTCTAATAGTGCGTTTTGGATTGTCGCTATAGCAGTATGTCTTCAGGGATAAATTCTGCTCACCCAGGCCAATACAATAACAAAGGACACTGCTTATACTTCCAGCCACACACAAAATGCATCCATGAAATTGACCATGGCATTGTCTATGACCTTTGAATTTCTCCCAGTGACTTCCTTTATCAATTCTCTTAACTCTTTAATTTCATTTGAGTTAGCCCGCCAATTTCTTAAATAAACAACAGCTGAATTTTTTGCTGTTGCCTGGTCACACTACATTGTCTGAGCGGCTCAGGAAACTATCAAACAATTTCCGCTACCTAGCTTAAATTAAAAACTAGGATATCTGGACATAAATCGGACATAAAACGCAGAGGTGAAAGCACAATACAAAAAATAGCGCTTGCGGCCCACTGCGCGGAGCGCTTACACTCTCCAGATTTCACAGCTGTTAAAATGTTACAGCAATAGAAACACTACATTAAACGCTTCACGCTGGAGATGCTCCATATCATCGCCGTACCCTCACACATACGTTTAAATTTTAGAAATGACACTGAGAACTGCGCACACATATACAGACATTTACTTAACCACAACAAAAAACCAATCAGCTTCCAACTTCACAGCTGACAGAGCGGACGCTGTGCACTGTATGTTCAATCAATGTGTTTAATGTTCGGGACTTAACTAAAGTAAATTGTATGGTTTTATACCCATTACTCGTAAAGCAAAAAGGGTATACTAAAGTCGTGCAAATGTATGTAACATTAATACAAGCCAGAGGTTGGTGTAGGTATCAACAGACGAGTCGATATAGACTTGTCCGTCTGTCCGCCCGTCCGTCTGTCCGTCTGTCTGTATGAACATTTAGATCTCAGAGACTATAAGAGCTAGAGCTAGAAAACTTGACATGTAGTCTTCTTTTATCTGCACGCAGATCAAGTTTGTTTCAAATTTTGAACACGCCCACACCCGCCCCACAATAGAAAATGTTGAACAACTCCCACATTTTTTAAGATATCGGGTTGAAATTTATAACTTAAGTTTATATTAGCAATAACTATAATCCCGGTTTTACAGCAAGATCGGATGATAAATAGCCGAGTTAAAAAAATGTTGCATTCTTTTCGGATGTTCATCCTTAGGAACGCAGAAACACTGCTAAACATGTTTTTTCATGAGTAACTGGTATACCGAAGTCGGTTACAGCCGACTTTTACTTACGCTCCCGCTTTTTATATGTATGTTACAGCCCTAAAGACGAATCCTGATGTGGTTCGAAATATATCGGAGAGAAAAAAGAGAAATGTGTTTTAATTCGACAAATTAATGCACATAACATACACCTGACCTTAAGCCGGCCAAAACAATAACTACTAGTAATTACTAAAAGCTTTTTTAGTACTAAAAGCTCTTTAAAATAAGAAAGAAAGACTTTTTTTTACTTTATGGTCCAAAGGGGGACTGTACCCACGCCTCCCGCACAACACTAATCGTTGCGCCACACCCGGTCACAGCAGTTTTGGCTTTGGGTTGATAATATATTAGTCAGTCTGGCCTAAAGATTTATATGAAGAGATTTATAACTGGTTACTCTTGCAAGACAGACAATTTTAAATTAAAGTTTTTTTTATGGAATTGAGAGTCAAACATTTCAGGTTTAAGTAATTTGCAACTTCAGTGGGCAAGCGGACCTTCGCGATTTACACACCTGGTTTATAAGCCGAACATTGAAAGATTAAATAGCTATCCAAATTGAGATGGCCAAATAAGATTCTCAGGTAAACGGCGTTTTATCATCGCTTGGCGCACGATTGGCATGCTCCTTTCAGAAACAAATATGAATGATATTATCCACCTTACAGTGTACACTGTACTTGATGAAGAGAATTTTAAAAACGTTTTTTAAAATAAATCAACACTATATTAATACTTTCATTACCGCCATTTGTTGTGTCAGCCACGGTTGCCACTTGAGAAAAAAAAGCACCAAAAAAAGTTCAAAAAAGATCAATTTTGATAGAAGGTAGGTAGGTATTTCCGGCTGGCCTCATATAGGGGGCCACACATAGACCTTACGGTCCTTAGTGAGGCCGGGTGCTTTTTTTTTTTTTTTTAGGGTACCATTTCCTTTAAAAATCCTGTAGGATCTTTGACGTTTTGGCAAATGCCAATAGTTGTTTGGGAGAGCTCTTGGCTGCCTCTTCCAGAGAGGTGAAACTTGGGGAGTGCAGATGTATTAGTCTTGTCGTGGCGATTGCTGGGCAGCTGCAGATGAGGTGTTCTAGAGTTTCTGCTACTCCAGGTTCCTTACATTTCCTGCAGGTGTCCGCTGTCGTGATGCCTAGCTTTATCGCGTGAGCGGCTGCTAGGCAGTGACCAGTTATTATGCCTATAAGCAGCCTGCAGTCTCTTCTTTGGTGGCGTATAGTGCGTGGGTTTTTTGTCTCTCTTCTTGCACATAATTTTAGAGACTCTGCAGCCGGTCGTGTTCTTCCACTTTTCCTCTGCTTCTTTCTCCGCCATCTCTTCCATCTTGCTGTATAGCGTCTGTAGGGAGATAGTTATGTTTAGTGTTGCTCTTCGGCTTAGTGCGACCCCGGCTTTTGCAAGAGTGTCTGCCATTTCGTTTCCATCAATACCCTGGTGGCTGGGAATCCAGTAGATTCGCACCTTGCTGAAGGTGCTGAGGGAATCTATTGCTTCTCTGCTTGCCAGAACATTTTTGGAGTTGATGGCGTGACTCTGCATTGCTTTGAGTGCCGCTTGGCTGTCTACGTATATTTGATCGTTTGGTGCGTGTAATTCTGCCAATTCAGCTGCTTTCCCTATAGCGAAGACTTCCGCCCGGAATATAGTGCAGTGGTTTGGCAGTTTGTAGAGAGTCTCAATTCCGGTTCCTTGCAGTACACGGCGGCTCCGACTCTTGAGGCCATCTTTGAGCCGTCCGTGAAAAGGTGCGGTGCTTCCTGAGCCAGTCCTGTACGCCAGTCTTCTGGTCACAGCAATGCTGATGCGCCTGTGAAGTTGGCTTTTGGGATCATGTAGTCCGTGCTACTGTTGATCTCTCTACCCACTGTGCTGTGTTCATAGCTTTATGGGCCATGGTGCCTGGCGCACATAGACGTTGGGCAGTCCTGTGTGCAGTGAGGCGTGCTTGGATGTCCATGGGGTTGACACCTAGGATGTGTTCCTGTGCTTTTGTTGGAGTAGACCGGAGCGCCCCCGTTATGCAGACCAGTGCCTGCCGCTGGGCCTTTTCCATCAGCTTTAGATATGTGGACTTCTCTGTGGCTTGCCACCATACCAATATACCGTGTAGTAGTATCGGTCGTATAACTGATATGAAGAGCCAGTGTGTTAGTCTTGGTGATAGGCCCCAAGTGCTGCTTAGCATCTTCTGGGATGCATATAGCGCATTGGTTGCCTTTTTCACCCTTTCCTCCACATTGAGTCTCCAGGATAGTTTACTATCGATTACTACTCCAAGGTATTATACGTTGTTTTTTGGCGTTAGCGGTGTTCCATTTATCGTGGGTGGAGTCCATTGTGGTACCTTGTATCTCTTGGTGAAGAGAATGAGCTCCGTCTTCTCCGCATTTATGCTAAGTCCGGCTTCTGTGGCCCACTTTAGTATCTCTCTGAGAGTAGAGTCCATGATTTAGCTGACAGTCGATGGACATTTTCCCATGATAATTATGCTTTTGTCGTCGGCATATGCGATTATCTTGGGTGCTTTCCTACGAAATTTTTTAAGTTATTCGTTGACCACAAGGTTCCATAGAAGAGGTGACACGACTCCGCCCTGGGGCGTTCCGCCAAGTGCCTCTCGAGTCATGGTTGTGGTACCCCACTCGGCTTGTACTCTTCTGCAGCTCAGCAGGTTATATATCCAGGAGTCCAATGCTGTGTATTGCTAGGGCTCTTAGGCTTCGCATTATTGCTTCTGTAGTGACGTTGTTAAACGCACCCGAAATGTCAAGGAATGCTCCCAGGGCAAATTCCTGATGGTATAGTGCCTTCTCGATGGTGGCTACTAGGGAGTGTAGCGCTGTTTCCACGGATTTCCCTTTCGTGTAGGCGTGCTGGTTCCCCTCCAAGGTCAGGTTCATGCCTTCTCTTATATGAAGGTCCAGTAGCTTTTCCATTGTTTTGACCAGGAATGATGTGATGCTAATGGGCCTGTAGTCTTTTGGTTGCACGTGACTGCATTTCCCTGCTTTGGGCAGGAATACAACGCGTGCTGTCCTCCAGGCTTCAGGTATATTGCTCCACCTCAAGCATGCTATAAAAATGGATTGTAGCCATGGGACGATTGCGCATTTGATCGTTTTTAGCATGGCTGGGAATATTCCATCTAGCCCTGGGGACGAGTCGATCGTCCATTGGATCTTTTCCGTACTTCCTTTTGAAGACGCGAAGTCTAATCTTGTATTCCTCCGAGATTATTTGCTCATCCGCTTGTTTGGCGAGTTTGAAGCATTCTTGCACGTCCTTCCTCTGCTCTTTCAGCGCTGGGGTCCACCAGGGGGTTCTGGTTCTCCTTTTGCTAACTGTGAGTTTACATGAGGTTTTGTATGCTTCGGTTAGGTTGGCTGTGAGCATCTCCACGGACCTCTCAATGTCGCCTACCGAGCAGATACTCGTTGGTTATGGTAGTTTTGATTCTGCCGTTCTAAGGTAATTCACCCAGTCTGTGTTCCGGGGGTTCCTATAGGCGTTTCTGGTTTGGTTGTGGTTAAACTCGATCTTAAATTGGATGTACTTGTGGTCTGAGAAGGAGTTTCATCATCGTGACCTTCTAGAGCCACAACTGTGAGGTCATCCCTACTGTAATTAGATATAAAGTAAGCATAGATGCCTTTTCTTACCAGAATGGCTGTCCTTGCCTTACTTACTGCGGTGGGATACAACCCTGAAACCTTGTTCCCTGCCGCAATCCAAGGTTCCTGAACTAAGGCCACTTCGGCGGGCCCTGCCTCAAGGGTTATTAAGAGCTCCACCGACGCGTGCTTGCTTTTATGCAAGTTGACCTGGAGGACCTTCAACTGCATGGTCGTTGTCGGCGTCCCCCGGCCCGGATGGGTCATCTACCATGGTTGCGTCCACATCGTCATCGTCCTCCAAACTGGGTGGGTCAGCTACTGTGGCTGATTCCTTACCCTTTCGGTCTCAGCAGACTGTACTACCTCCGTGATATCGAGGCTGCTGGCTTTATCGACCATCTCGTCGATGCCAAGGTCTTTCTCGACCTCTCCAGCCTCTGACGTGTGCTCGTTTTTGTCTTCGGGATGGCGCTTTTTGAGTCGTAGGTGCACTTCCCGAATCTTGGGTACAACAGATCATCTGCCTCCTTGTTGATCTGGAGGACCATGTGCTGCCCGTTCTTGTCGGGCTTAGCAACGTGCAGTACCTTCCAGTCAGCTGTCGGCACATCTGGGTTTTGCCATCTTAGCAGCTTCAGCGCCAGCTTATTACGTACAACCCTTGGGAAGAGCACTTTCGCCTTCGGTAGTGCCGGAATGCATGTTCTGTCAACTACTTCCAGCTGTGCACCCTCCCATGGGCTTCCCATGTCTGCAACGACGCTTGTGACCCACTTGAGGGTGAGGTCGTCCTTACATTTGAGAATTTTGACTCCAAACAGCCAGCCTGCTCCGTCAAACTTGACAGGTTGCGCTGCTGGGTCGTCCATCCTCTTGAATATCTCCTCGAACAGCTTCCCCTCCACTAGCTTCCACTGTTCCAGGGTCATTTTGCCGAAAGGGTCGCTTTTGTCGACGAAGGCTACCGTCAGATGCCGTTTTGCCACGTCACTGGCTGACTCCTTTGTAGGCGTTTTTCCCTTTGGAGTAGAGCTTGTTGGAGCCTTGCTTTGCGGTCTTGGGCGTGGCCGTTTGCTGGCTGGGGCCTCCACCTTCACTTGCTTAGTTGAACGCTGCCGCTTAACAGCCAAGCTCTCCTCCACCTTGTTGGCGTATAATGCGGAGGTGGCTTGCATCGCCTGCCTCTCCGCAAAGTGTTTGCGGCCCTCTTCGATCTTTTGCTCGGCCCACGCCAACTTGCTGCTCTCCTCTGGGGTGAGCTTACCGCTGTCATCGAGTCGCTCTCTGATCTTCAGTGCCGCCTAATATTGGGCCTTCGCTCGCAAGCCTTCCTTTGTCCTTTTGGGCCTTACCTTACGAGAGGTGATAGAACCCGCCTGGACTGGGGAAAGCAGCAGCTTTTCTTCGGCCTCCGTGTTTATTGAGCCGCCGTGCGAGTCGCAGTCCGAGTCTGCATCCCAGCCCGAGTTTGGTCTTTTAGGTTTTGCATTGGAAAAGGACCCATGTTGGTTACTTTTTGTTCTTGGGTACCACCCCATAGCATTTTATGCCTACTTCCAGGCACCTCGTAACCATGGCTCTGGCTCAACTCTGCCCAACTAAAGCTGGACAGAGCTGACCATCACCTTAGCTACACACTGCATTTCTTGGGTGTAAGACGCACAAGTGACACTGGGTATAGCTCGCTTTAAGCCGAGGTACATACAGTGTCCGTCAGCCAATTTTGATAGAAAAAGGGTAAACAATTTTATCTTACTTATACTTGTTATATTTTCAAAAAATGTCAAGGGACAATAACGTAAAATCAATTTCTTAAGTGTTTTTAAACTTACAAATAAAAACAAAAAATATTTCTTTTACTTATTAGTTTTTAAACTTATGAAAACAAAACATCCATATTCAATATTCTGATTATTTACATAATATTATATTAATCACACTCTGAGATCAGTTGCTTTCCTATATTTATAAGTGTTTTACAGACCACTCATAATTTGGCTGAGTTGTTTCCTCAATTTTGTTTTTATCAAACTGATGGCAAAAAATTTACGCTCTGCCGAAGCAGAGCTGTGCGGAAGGGGCAATAAATTTCTTACAAATCATACTAATTTCTTAAACACTTCAATATTAACCCAGTTTTTTTACTTTTGCCACTTCTTTCCAAAATAAAGATATCTCCTCCTCTGTTTTAAACTTAGCTTCAGTTAACTTTACCATTGGCCATTGAGAAATAGTTTCATCCGGATCCGATTCACATAAATACAGAACGTTTTTAATTAGTGGCATTATATCAGTTTCTTCGATAGAAATTACGTTGGCTGGTGTGATCATAATGAGAGATCTAATATCCTCTTGCCAAAATAGAATATTTTTTTTCCAACTCACTTTTTGTTTTCCACCTGAGAACTAGTGTTTGTGATTTCAGCGTTTTTGAAAGAAACCTAAATGTATAATCAACTCATAAGGCATATGGTGCTTAAAATCTTTTTTACTTACTTGTCCATTTTTTCACAAATAAGCTTAACCTATTTTACGCCGCGCTATACAAAGTTTTTTATTTAGAGGTGAAAGCCACTTTTATTGGGTAATTAGGACCCAGTTAACACGAATCCGAAGTCAAAAAAATTCTACCTATGTTAGTTTCGCCAGGTGAGGTGGTTTAATTACTCGAAAAGTCACGTTCACAGGTGTATTAAAGTCACCTGGTACTACTTTTTCTACGGATTTTATTATTACGGACTATTTTCGACCTTTTCTTACAATTTTACATAACTTTCGGAATAAAATATTTATGGTTACGCGTTTTAATTTTTTTATTTTTTTGTTGAAAGTTCATCTTTTTGTAAGGTTTTTTCCAACCACCACCTGGACCCCACCTGCAAGGTGGGGGATGTCCGCCATAATTTTTATCTGAAAGCCAATGAAATTTACTATAGTATAATGTAATTACGTAAGCAATTGGTTTTACTGGATCCTACAGAACATTTTTTAAAAGAAAGCAACTTTGCTGTTCGACTAGTCGAACAGCGGCGTAAAATGGGTTAACGCTAGGGTTGTCGAAAATATATCAAAATATCAATATATCGATAATATTTTTTAAAACTGATATATTTATATCGTGATGTTATTTTTGTCCATATATCGAATATCGATTTTTTTGGGATATTTTATGATATTTGTGCCTTGGTTACTTTATGATCTGAGCAGCGAGCGCAATTGCATTTAAAAGACGCAAAGATAAAAAGGATTCAAATTTGATAAAAGCTAATTACAGCGACATAAAAAATGGCACAGCCAGGTGTAATTTCTGCGGAAAAGTAATTAGAACAATCGGTAACACGACCAATTTGGTGTCGCACCTCAAAAACAAGAAAGCTTGGAAATGGGAAACATGTTCCTTGCATTGCGCGTACAATCCACTTGGTGGTAGATGAAGGAGATTTCGTCATTTTACAACATTTTTGACATATTGAAGGAAAGCCCTGCATGGAGCAGTTGCGAAAAACCATGGCCGATAAGGGAATTCCGGAAGGTTGTACTAAGACCCTGCAGCAAAACGTTATCACGCGATGGAATTCGTTCCTTGATATGCTAACGTCTTTTTTGGGTCTTGCAAATAAAGTGGCAATCATTCTTATAAAAAGAGCCGAATATGTTAAAGAATTACCAGAAATGCTATCGGATAAAGAATTAAACATTTGCCGTGATTTTTGTAGCCTTTTGAGCCCATTTAAAGATGCAACTGAGAAAATAAGAGGTGAATTCCGTTAATTTCACTAATACTCAAGAAAATACAGATTGTAAAAGTAGAATCAGACGAGGGCATCCTTACTAAAGTGTCGTTTTGTAACCTATTGGGGAAAAGGTTCAAGCCACTTGAATCCAATAAAATATAAGTGAATTCGTCATTTCTTAATAGGTCGATTCCCATAATAGGTCGATTTTAAAAGGCCTTTCAATGGAAGTAATGCAAAATAGTGAACTGAAGTTAGGTGGCCGCAAACATCATGGGAGAGTAATCCTATAATCTTCTGGAATTCGCATAAGCTGTCCATGCCGGGACTATCCAGACTGGCCCTAAGGTATCTTCTTACTTCTGGTAGCTCAGTGCCTTTGGAGCGACTTGCTTCTGCTATTAAATGCGTCATTTGCGACTCCCGTAGCCGTATGACGGATTTACATGTAAAGCAACGCGTATTTTTAAAGTCTTTTAAATCCAAATATTGGAACTAAAAGTATTTAATATGTTTAATACATAGAAAACTCGAATCTCATGGAAAATATTGTTATGTTTGCTCAATATACTCTATCTGCCATGTTCCGGTTTTCGCTAAAGTGAATTCGAATTTTTTACATGTTCTCTTCTCTATTCAACAATCAAAGAAATCAGTATCAAACCTACAGTTTCTACTTACTCTTTACACGACTGATTCAAGTTAAAACGTTTTAATCTGATTAGCCAAAACAATTTTATGCAACAGCATATTTAACGAATTCGAATTCGACAATTTTTGTCGAAAGTGAAAACCGGAACAGGCCTGTATATCTTTTTATTTTGGCTCAGAGTTTTATCCTTTTTTGGGAAAAAAGGAAAAATATTTAAATATCGATATATCGATATTTTAAAAGTAATATATTAAATAAATATCGATGATATTTTTTCAAATCAGAAAATATCGATACGATTTTTTAAAAATATTCGCCAGCCCTACTTAACGCCTGATCTCATTACTAAAATTTTCCCAGAAGCCACCGGCTCAAAACCATGCGTGAAATACAATATTCCTAGAATTAGCGATGGGCATTTGATCCGATTATTTACAGCAGGGGTGCCCAAAACGAGCTTACCAGCGCGCCATGAACAATACACAAACGCCAAATATATTTCAAACAATAACAATTAAATGAGATAGAGAGAGAGAACCGATTCTTGTTTGTGTGTATGTGTGGTCGTTGCTACGCAAATCATACTCGATAGCGCGACAAGCGTTCAGCCGTACGCATAAGCAATTTGTTGTTGGGTTTGAGTTTGCGAGAGACATAGGAGAGAGAGAAGAGAGACACATGTGATGTTGTTGTTGCAGGTCAGAGCGCGACAACAACAAAACACAGCGCAGGCATAGAATTTGTTTTTGTTTTTTGCTGGCTTATGGCATGCGCAAATCGAATGCGCGCAGGCTATTCCTTTGCGTAGAACAACAACACATGCGTGTCATGCGCAATAGGCATGGGCGCCCCTGATTTACAGAGTTGCATGCCGTGTTTTCTTTAGTTTTCAGAGTTGACAGGGAAAAAAACCAGATCTACACTAGGTGCTGAATAATGTTCGAACTTTTTTCGCTTTAGCCAATTATAAGCAATAAGAGGCAAAAAGAGCCAAATCCAATAAAAAAAAGTGCCAGTGCGCCAACAGGAAAAATAAACACCAGTTTTGGTGCAAAAACACCAAGTGTGGCAACCGTGGTGTCAGCTACTTTTGTAATCAAAATTCTTATCGATATCGATATTTTTCGTACAAAGCTAGGTACTGAGACACTCGAAATGTTTGCGGAGCGGAAATTGTTTGATAATTTCCTGAGCCGCTCAGACAATGTAGTGTTACCAGGCAACAGCAAAAAATTCAGCTGTTGTTTATTTAAGAAATTGGCGGGTTAATTCAAATGAAATTAAAGAGTTAAGAGAATTGATAAAGGAAGTCACTGGGAGAAATTCAAAGGTCATAGACAATGCCATGGTCAATTTCATGGATGCATTTTGTGTGTGGCTGGAGGTATAAGCAGTGTCCTTTGTTATTGTATTGGCCTGGGTGAGCAGAACTTATTCCCTAAGACGTACTGCTATAGCCAGCTCCATGGACTGGAGGATCATACTCGCCGGGCGTATTAGTTGAATACCTAAAGGTAGCCACGGGAGCGGCTAGAGCGGCTGTGGAGGCTACGGAGGTTTGGACTCGAGTGGTGTGCACACATTGGGCAAATGGCATACCAACCACATCAACGGGAGAGCATACCAAAAAATATTCTCAGCCACAAGTGATGCAGCGGCCGAAGCTGCCCGTTTCAAAACGCTTTTTATTGGCCACATCCACATGTTTGTCCACATCGGAGCTCTCCATATAATTGTAGCTTTGTTTTTTTAGTTTTCTTTGCTTTAACATTTTAATTGCGTTTCATTATCAAACAAGTTTCATAATTTCATGACTCCTTTCGACAATTTATCAGCTGTTTTCAAGAAAACGAGTTGGTAGGTCCATGTTTATTGTCGAAGCGAATATCGAGTGCCTCAAATGCGCTCTGACAATTTTCGCGAGCGGATTTCCTGAACTATGTAATTAGATGGGCTCAGCAAAAATTTCGAGTGTCTCAGTACCTATCTTAAATATGAAAAAAAAATTGTAAGAACCGTTCATAGTGGCCGCAACGTTTTGCTTGCCCCCCTCACCATCCCCTCGGCCATCAACTGGATTTTTTTATATGGAGTTCAATGGGCGTTTGCTGATTATTGGACGCGAACGTGGATGCAGTTGTAGTAGAAACGCGCTATAACTAAAAAAGAACTAGTTTCGAGGGCTGCATATCATAAACAATCGATCAATTTCCAGGGTGCACGCCGGTAAAGCAACAAACGCGTACCAAGTCGAATATAATTTATATTAAAAAACCTATAACCATCTGTTATAGCAGTGAATTTCCAATAACATCTTAAGGTTAATATTTTATATAATTGTTCCGACGGTCTTTGGTCACATATTTTAAGTGCGATCACTAAAATACACACTAACAGTTTGATCCACTATGCATGCGTACATATGAATGTATGTACATACAAAAGATCTCGTCGCAAACTGATAATAACGGATTAAAGAGACATCCATACATTAAAGAATTGTATGTGTGTGTATGCATGGAAATGAATTGTATGAATATAAAATTTTCAATAATAACGGTCGCAGCATTAACTTAAATTTTGTAATTTGTTTTGGAAAGCAAGCAAACGAGGAGCAGCAAACAAAATAAATGATCATTAATTTTAGTTCTGTGTAAGATCGATCTGCTGTCAGTGTGTGTGTGTGTGTGTGTGTATATGGGAATGTTTGAGTGAGTTGCTAAAAAGCAAGAACAAGAGAAACAAGCGCACTGTCATTACATATCACTTCCACACAAACATGCAAACTAATTACAAATGTACACAGATTATACACAACAGCAGCAACTAAGGACAAGGACCAACAACGAGTGGACGCCGTGTGGGCAATATGGATCTGCTGTGTTCGGAGAGCCTAGTTAATGATTCCGAACCATCGATACCACAGCTATACCGGCTCAAGACGCAGCAGCAGGAGCACAGCAATAGTTACTCCTCGTCCTGTTCTTCCTCATCATCCGCCTCCTCGACTGGTGCTTGTGGAGATGCAGAAGCGACAGGTCCTGCTGTAAGTCGAGCTCACGCATCCACTAACACAATGACCGAGATCGCTTATGTGTATGCCACACCACAACAGTCCCAACAGCAACAATTACAGCCGCAGCAGCCAACCGCAGCAACAGCAACAACCACAACAACATCGGTGCACAGAAACTGCCCCAACTATCGTATGCATATGCCTGACTATGTAAACACGGCCATCGTGGATCCCACTTTTAAATCGGATCGGTGTCTGGAAAATGCACTGAAGGCGGAAGAGAAACACCAACAGATTATCGGGACGTATTTCAAGACTGTGCAGCGAGACATCACCCCAGCCATGCGCAAAATTGTGGCCGAATGGATGATGGAAGTGAGTATGCAACGTTCTTAGTAATATTTATTAATTTAATGTACATATTGGTACGGCTTACAGAAAAATTTCAATTTGACTCTTGCTCAGTTTAAATTTTGGGGTGACGATATAACTCCGCCGTCATAACTCCACCGTTTTCAAACAACACAGCTCCACGCGGAGAAATGTCGTTTGTAACGCGGCGTAGATATGCCGATTTCGATGACAAATTGAGTTGTATTCCCGTTGCCCAGACAAAACAACAAAAACAAAAAAATTTTTCCTACTAAGACAATCTTTTGAAAATATAGCTGTCATATACTACATCCTATTTTTACCACACTTAGGGCCGATTTCTGTTCTCCCAGATAGCTGCTATGTGTCAGATAGTCCTCGATTTTACACTGTTATTTGTTAGTTTATGTGACAAATAGCTCTATGTAGAAGATGTGAAATCGGCTCTTAGTGGAATTATGTGAAAGCATTGGAAACCTGTAATGAGAGGCCGGCTTTGGCAAATGCGCAGTGTATTTGTAATAAAAGACTTTCTGCAAACTTTGGTCACGATAGCTTTAAACCTGACGAAGGAAATAGCATAGAAACAGATGGACATGGCTATACCAACTCAGCTCGTCATGCTGATCCTTCTATGCGTTACAAACATCTGAACAATTTTAATATACCCTCTACAAGGCACTGTGGGCTTTTGTGATTTTTTGTCAAAAACCCTCGCATTTCTACACCAGCCTACAAAAGAAGCTGAAACATGATAAAAACGAGAAAGGCAAGGCTAACTTGGCGTGCCGAAGTTTTTATACACTTGAAATCGCTTGGCTCAACGGTTAGCGACTTCGACTAAACTTCGCAGATCAGCTTAAAAACATTTAATATTACCCATGACCGTGATTGAGAGCGGTAATATTAAGGAAAAAAACAGTTTTTCTCATTAAAATCCATTTTTCGACCGATCATTTGTATGACAGCTACAAGAAGTAGCCATTCGATCCGGTCGGTTCCGACATATTAGCAGAAAAATTGTTCAGCTTTTTAGTTGTTTAGTAGACTTGTCCAGATTTAAAAAATTCTGGAAATTGAAAAATTTCCCGACGGATCCTGAAAGTTTGACACAAAAATATAATTTCCATATTTATTTCGGAATTTTCGTTTTAGATAAACCCATGGCAAGAGGTATTGGAAGTTCGAAAATTTGACCTAATTCGGGTGGCCACGGCTTAAACGGTAAAAAGCTAAAAATTTGCACAGGTGTCTTTTTTATGGTCCGCTATAATATAAATTTCAATTTTCCGTTTACCGCGTATTTATCAACTAGCTCCCATAGAGGCGATTGCTCTTAAAAAATAAAACTGTGGGATAACTTCTTTGTTTGTGGTGGTGCCTAAGCCAAAATTTAATGGTATTGATCTTTGACTGTCCTCGATAAAAATAAATTCTGAAATTCAGAAGAAACACATAGCTATTTGACATCAGCAACCAGTTAGATGAAAATTTCTTCTATGAAATTTGTATTGGTAATCCAAACTCAAGAGCTCTACTCTTGCCTTGAAAATTGCCGCAATTCCATTTATGCCTATATCGTCGTTGAAGTAGTTTTTGGCTCCAAAGTTGTATTCTAATGCTTTATAGGTATCGCGTGTCTCGCTTTGCATCGCCCTGCGTTCCGCATTGTCTCGAGAACATCTTTTTACACCCTCGATCAACAGTCCAAGGTTTATTTTCCAGGTGGATAGATTCTCAAAAGAGCAATTTATGTTCAGTGATGTTGCAAGAGATTCTCACTTTTGAAAGAACTGCTTCTTCGTTTGCATAAAGTACGTAGCGACAATTTTTGGCAGTCGGGGCGCTTCCATGTTCATGGTCTTCCTCATATAGCTTAAATGTAAGTGTAGCGTGTCGGCCTAAACTGGAGATAGTCCAGTTTCGAGAATGATAGCATTGTTTGGCGTATTGATTGGAAGTGTAAACAAACGCTTTATAAATCCCATCAGCAATTTTTCCACATCTTCATATTGAGTGTGCCCCAAACTTGGGCGGCGTAGCACATTTTGGATCGCGATGTTGCCTCAAAGGCTCTAAACTTTGCGCTGCTTCTTATATTCTTTTTTGCTATAAAGAAAATCCATGTGCTGTTGATAGATAGTCTGGCATCTTTAAGTTTTTGTCGCACATGTTTGGTGAAACTCATTGGTGGAGTGAATAGCACGCCCAGATATCTTTACTCCTTGACCACTTCAATTTCGAAGCCGTTTAGAGTGCACTTCTCATTTCGTGACAGTCGTCCTCTTGCATCTTTCACGCACATTATTTTTGATTTGTCGAGATTGATTTCCAAATTCCATGTGACACAGTATTCATGAGTGCGGTTGATCATCTCTTGCAGCTTCTGCGGGCTGTCTGCCAGAAGAACCATGTCATCTGCGTACATGAGTACCTTGACAATGTGTGCTCCGATTTTCACACATCCAGGCAGAATTTCTGTGATATCATCCACAAACAGCGAGAAAAGCAATGAACTGAGGAGGCAGCCATGTTTTAGACCTGTATTGGTCTCAAACCACTCCGACACTGATTACCCGTCCCACACGGCAGTGCGATTCTCGCTGTATAGGTTGCGAATAATTTCCAATATTTTCGTCGAAATTTCGCATTTACCCTTCTATCGATTGTATCGAAAGCCGCTATAAAGTCGCTGAGGATACCGTTGCGATTAACCCATGATTCTTCTATAGTTGGCGGCGCTGCTTGGATCACCTTTTCATACCCTGTTCCCATTAAAAATGGGAAAAAGGGGATCATGAAGTTGTGCAAATGTATGTAACAGGGAGAAGGAAGCATCTCCGACCACATAAAATATATATATTCTTGATCGGCATCAACAGCCTAGTCGATTTAGCCATGTCCGTCTGTCTGTCTGTATGAACGCGTCGATCTCAGAGACTGTAATAGATAGATCCACAAGTTTTGGAATGTATATAGGTGTATACAGTACCCACATCGAGTTTGTTTCAAATTTGGAAAATTCCTCCTTCTCCATCTTTTAACAGCGAAAAACTGTATTTTTCTCTGTATAAACGCGTAGATCTCACAGCACACCGTACCCAGATTAAGTTTGCTCCATGTTTGGAAAATTCCTCCTCCATCTTCTTCTAACCGCGAAAAACTGTCAGAGCTTCATTTTTTAAGTTTTAGCATAGTGACGTAATATATATTCAGTGAGGCCCAAAATCTATCTATTCTGTGTACCACAATGAGATCCGAGCAAAAACACCGAATATATGTACATAAGTGCGCCTGCCCATTTATTGAAATAAATTTTAAAAAAATAGAGGCAAGCTAACTTCGGCTCGACCGAAGTTTATATACCCCTGGAGCATGATATCTGCCTGCCAGTTTGTTATATGGCACCATAATTTTGACAAAATTTTGAAAACAAAAAAGTTTTTCTCACTAGAACTACTTTTTTGACCGATCGTTTCTATGGCAGCTATATGCTATAGTCATCCGATTTGAATCAAACTTGGCAGAATTGTGTGGTAGCATATAATATTGACCAGTAACAAGTTTGGGAGCGATAGCATTGAAAACAAAAAAGTTTTTCCTACTAAGACGTTTTTTCAAAGCTATCTTTCGTATGGCAGCTATACTTTATAGATGTCCGATTTTCATAAAACTTGGTGAAATTATGTGAAAGCATAGATAAATTATAAATACGAGGTTTGGGGACGATTACGTTGAAGACAAAAATTTTTTCTTACTAGAACTACTTTTTCGAACGATCGTTTCTATGCCAGCTATACGATATAGTCATCCGATCCGGCCGATTCCGACAAATGTACTACACATTTGTACCAAAAGACTTCGTGCAAAGTTTGGTAAAGATAGCTTTTAAACTGACGGAGGAGATAGCATAGAAACTGACGGACCGACGGACAGACGGACATGGCTAAATCAACTCAGCTCGTCATGCTGATCAAGAATATATATACTTTATGTGGTCGGAGATGCTTCCTTCTATGCGTTACAAACATCTGAACAATTTTAATATACCCTCTCCGAGGGTATAATAAATGGAACTCAAAGCTGTAGGAACCACATTACTTGGGACAGGGTATTTTGCTGTCGGGGCACTCAACCGCAACACTTATACTTGTTATATCTGGTTCGTGATCGAAAATTAAAAATCAAACTCCGGCAGCTGTTGCATTCCTAGTTTTGACTATTTATTTTTAAATCGTATACCTTTTTAGCAGGCTCTAGGTCAATAAGTAACGATTGATAATCAAAAAGTTCGCTATTACTATTTTTTGCATACATTTGAGAAAAATCAACTTTTAACGGTTGCCATTAAACATTTTGGAAATAACCAATTTGCATCAAAATAAATTGTATTAAAAAATGCTTAAATATTTAAAATCATTTTCGACCTGCAAATCCTTATGTAAGTCCCTCCGCTGAATACAAAAATCTCATAAACAAATTTTTTAATGAGTCGTTTTCAAGAAATCAAGGAAAAGCTTGGTAAATGAGTATATCTTTAGTACCGGCTTATTCACTATGAAAAGGAAATGTTTTCGTGGATGGTAATGAAAAATTCCTATCATTATGTATACCTACATTATTTCTTAATTTGGTGCTTGACTTCGGTGTCATAAAGGCTTTTATCGGCAAATTGGCATTTACTTTATGATTTTTTTTTGAAAAAGCTATACTTAATGTGCGATTTTCAACACGAAAATATTATGGTCAACAGAGATTTAAACCGAAACGAATAACGGTTAGGGTTGTGGTTACTGTTTTGACCCATCACCTTTTTCCGGTTACGGTTATGATACGGTTGTGGGATATCGGTACGGTTACGGAGATATTTGCATAAACGTGTGTTTAGCGAGGTATATTTACATTTGATGGTCCTGTGGCCATATTAAGTGTCCTATTTCAACCAAGTTTGTTTTAATGTAAGCTGCATTGAATGACGTTACAGAAAAACCAAACAAGAAGTTGCGATTTTGCTGATAAGGTACAAATTTTTGGATTTTAATATTAAATATGTGGTTAATTTTAAATAAAATACATTTATTCGAAGTTTAAATAATTTTGAAAAATTTCCAGCTTATATTAAAAATCTTAGAAAAAAATAGTTGGTAGTTCTTTGTTTAATCTTATTTGACATATTTTCAGTTTTTCGATATCATAGTGCTTTTTAAAGTTATAGCCCACAAACTACTCCAAAATTTTGTACTTTTTTTTTTAAATTTTTAACAATATTTAACGTTAAAATGTCTTAAAACTTACAAAAATCGAACTTAAATAACTTTATAATATTTACTCATTAGTATATTTAAACTAAAAATCTACTATGTTGTTTTCAAGCTACAAGAAATTTTGACGGTAAATGTTATGCGAAAAAAGTCTAAAAATTGTATAGTTTTTGGGCTATAACATTAAAAACTATTTGTTGGCTCACGTCACTTGAGTGCGATCAAGTTCCAATTAAATAGTTCTTGACGTTTCTTAATATTCCATTTATTTACTTTAGTTCTTTTCAAAGCTAGTGGCAAGACTTGCCATTGAAATTAGGGAACAAGAAGTACGAACAGGAAGCCGAAGTGTAAAATTAGGTGAATTAAAAAACACGTGTTAAACGTGGCTTGGCAACAACTGCACGACTTTTCCCCCAGATCTCCCAGATTTCAAGTCATCATTGCTCGACACACAACAGCTGTTCGGTTTGCTGCTTACGTTTGCTGCTGCTGCTACGCCGCGAGGTTGTCACTTTGGTTCACGGGGCAACACTATTTAAACTTCGAACGAAAATGGATTTTATTAAAAAATAACCATATTTTTAATATTAGAATCCAAAAATTTTTACCCTATCAGCTAAATCAAAACTTCGTGCTTGGTTTGTCTGTAACGTCAATGCAGCTTTCATTAAAACAAATTTGGTTGAAATAGGACACTTAATATGGCCACAAGACCAACAAATATAAGGATACCTTGCTAAACACACGTTTATGCAAATATCTCGTAAGCCTGACGTGCTGGGGAAAACCGCAGAATTTATCTAATTTCAGCGGCCAAAAATACATAAGGAACTGTTGCTACCTTCTCTGTTGCAAAAGTTGGCCTTTTTTGTAAACTTGTGTAATTTAAGATTAAATTAAAGATAGACAAACATTTCATACAAAAAAGTATCATGTTAAGTTTCATTAGATAAATATACATTGGTCAACGTATATACTATTTGTCGTTATATACCTTCTACTTTGATAAGCAGTCCCTTTTGTTTTAGAATCGCATTTCATAAATATTTCAGATTATTGTTAATTAAAACTGTTTCACTTTCGGATTACTTTGCACGTGACATCAAAAAGAGTCTAAATCACAGCAAATTTCCGACAAATTCAATCGATTTAATGTTGTACATTAATCGAGTATGCAGAGATAAGAACACTTGTTTCAAAAAAAAAAAAAAAATGACCCATTTCAACTAAAATATTTTTACACCCTTGCAGAGGGTATTATAATTTTGCCCAGAAGTTTGCAACGCATAGAAATATTCATTTCCGACCCCATAAACTATATATATTCTTGATCAGGGCGACGAGCTGACTCGATTGAGCTTTGTCCGTCCGTCTGTCTGTCTGTTTCTACGCAAACTAGTCTCTCAGTTTTAAAGCTATCGAGCTGAAACTTTGCACAAAGTCTTCTTTTTACTGCACACTGCTAATATGTCGGAACCGACCGGATCGGATGACTATATCTTATAGCTGCCATAGGAACTATCGGTTGAAAAGTGGGTCTTTGTGAGAAAAACTTTTTTGTTTTTAATGTAAACGCCTCCCGCTTCAGCAAAAATTAGTTTTATACGCTTTTACATAGACTTAGAAGTTTTGGTGAAAATCGGATGACTATATCTTATAGCTGCCATAGGAACTATCGGTCGAAAACTAGGTTTAACTCATAGCTGTAAAATTACGATTACGATTAGTAATCAATTACATTATTTTTAAAAAATAAATGTAATGATTATATAATCCTCTTGGTTAAAAATATTTGATTACTAATTGATTACTTTCAAAAATAATCAAAAATAATCGGGATTATTTAGGATTATCAAAAAATAATCAAAAAATAATTCGACTACTTTACAAGATTATTTTTGATTATTTTTGATTATTTTCAAAAAAGACACAGCCAGATTTGTGATTTCATATAGCACTTTTAGCTGCCTACTAATACTTGTCGGTAATGGCGGAGAGGTTAAGGCCTTTGACTGAAAGGCAGTAAGTGCTAGGTTCAAGTCCTAGTTTGGGGCATGGACTTTTTTTTTCTTTTAATCTAGAATTTTAAAACAATTGCATTACTGACTGAGGTATCTACTAACTAGGGGTGCCAGTGTTTAGCTTAGTGGAAGTCGTGGGTTGAATCTCGCCTCGGACGATCTAACAAAAAAGGTTGTTCTTTTGGTAGGAAATAGCTTTTACACATCCGGTTTCCTTTACGAGCTACTGGCGCCAGCTGTGAAGTAACAAGCCATGAAATAGCTTCTCAAACTTTGCCGTTCGGATTTGGATTTAAACTGTAGGTCTGTTTGTCTTGTGCAACAAATTATAAGCGCACACATGCCCAGAGATTGAGAGAAGCTTGACTTGGCCCTTTTGGGCTGTAGAGCCAATTTTACATTTTTACTGACTAGCTTAAGCTCGAAAACGGGACTTCAGGTGGCACTGAACCGAAGAGTCATTTCAAACGAGATGTTGATAGTCCTGGAGGGAGTCATAATGCAGGCCAGAACACGATGAAATGAAAAGGAGAAACAATTCATTTTTACCTTACTGTACTTAATAGCATAAACTGGTACTCGGGAGCTAATGCAATTGTTTTAAAATTCTAGATTACAAAAAAAAAAAAAAAAAAAAAAAAAAAAAACAAAATAAAAAAACATGTGTCACAAACTGGGACTTGAACCTAGGACTTACTACCTTTCAGTCATAGGCCTTAACCTCTACGCCATTACCGACAAGTATTAGTAGGCAGCTAAAAGTGCTATATGAAATCACAAATCTGGCTGTGCCTTTTTTTTTGAAAATAATCAAAAATAATCTTGTAAAGTAGTCGAATTATTTTTTGATTATTTTTTGATAATCCTAAATAATCCCGATTATTTTTGATTATTTCTGAAAGTAATCAATTAGTAATCGTGTAAAACTGAAAATAGTCGTATTGTAATCATTATTTTGCCTATAAAAAAAAATAATCAAATATGTTATCATTACGATTAGTAATCATTACTTAACAGCTATGGTTTAACTTAGAAAAATTGTTTGTTTTAATGCTGACGTTCGTAAACTCTGATGTATTGAAACATTTGCAAGGGTATTAAAATCTCGGCAAAGACGAAGTTAGCTTGGCCTTCTCGTTTTTTTTTTTATTATTAGGTGGAAATAGGTGTTTGTAATGGATTTTGCCTGCTGAATCTGGGCTTTAAATTGCTCTAGGTTGTAGATAATCCGAAAATCATATCCTCAAAGGAACATAAAGTGTGTTTAAATAATATAAATATTAATAATTGATAAATATCGACTGCAAGCCTACAAAATCGGTATTTCCAACAACGGAAAATGAAGTCACAAATGAATCTGAAAAATAAACTTTTTGCATGCAGAATTTTTCGGCCATTTTCCTCGTTGGCGGATTTTCTAATATCGGGAAAACACGTGTCGAATTATTTCTCGTACTATGCTTACAAATCAAGTTTCAAGTCAATCGGATGAAAAATAAAACTTTTTTACACAGTTTGGCTTAATGGAAAAAGTGTATCGTCCTCAACATAAGGTCCGCAACAGACAAAAACTTAAGATATTTTAATAACGGGAGGACTTATCATTCTTTTGAAATCTGGGTTGAAATGGTCATTTATTCCACTTAATTTTTTAAGACTTTTTTGTTTATTAGGCAAAATTCGCTAAAAAATGTGGAAATCCACTTATGTAAGCCTCAAGTTCGACTTTCATTTCTTTGTAACGTCCGCAAAGGAACTGTAAACAAGCATACATTTTTTTCAAAAACAGATACACCTTTTATTTTAAATTGGGTTTAAAACTACTCCCAAATAACTGCATTTCGCAAAAAAAAAAAAAAACATTCAAATATACCAATGTGGACGCCAGCTGGTGTCAATTTTAACAAGCAAATTCGAATACAAATGTAACGTCCGCAACGCAGGATTCTCCCATATGCATTTTCATATTTAGAGAGTAAATATATACACCCAAGTCGGCGCTTGCACCTCTAAACATGCGATTTTTTCAGGGTTCAAAACGAAACTAACTATCGCAGCAAGTCCCATAAAGGGGAAGTTCTGTAAATGCTTCGAAGAGTTCCTACTGAAAGAAAAGAAGTTCCCAATTCTTATTGTTTACGACGCAGGCGAGCAAAATCCGTGTTCTGTTAGGGAGTGTAAGTGTGAAATAATTAGAGTAGGTTTTTTACACTATGAAAGGAACGGTAGAGCTTAGAGAATGTAAAAAACGAAAGAACGAAACAGCAGAATCTTATTTCAAACCATTGTACCGTGACTTACGAATTATTATATTAAATTCAATGAGGATTAGTAGCAGTACTACATCAATCTTCAATGCCAATTAAGATCAAAATTATTTCAGAACTATTGCCCTTTTTACCTAAGGGTCCTCCATGTTAAATTAATAATTGCTTAAGAAATTGCTTTTAAGTTCCACAAATAACTGCATACCTATAATTGTGATCTTAGGGAACCGCGATAAAATACCATGGATGACCAATGATGAAGAGAATAGACCAGAGCATATAAAAAATTCTATACAATTTTAGTATGGTGAAGATGCAACCTATTTGAAAGTAATACCAAAACGGAACCAAATTAGTTAGAATGCAGAGATATCTTCAGGTCTACTATTTTCGCTTGCAACTATGATGAGAAGTCAGGCAGATGCAATGCAAAATTCATATTTTATAAAGTTTTTTTAATAATGAGGCTCGCTTCCCTGACTTCAACTTTTTGCTCGTATGTAAATTGACACACATTCACAAAACTACTTTTTGCGGTCTGTACGAAACGACACATACCGTACGAGGAAACGCAATTACAGTAAGATACAAAACTATTTACCATAATTGTGCTTTGAATAGTACGCAACGAACCATTTACAGCGCTTGCCTGTGTAAAGTAACTTCTTATGTTTAGTATTTTGTATCGTTCTAATCATAAGTACGGAATTTTGAGTGGATCATATTTTGACCTATTTTGGACCTATTTTAACCCATTATTACCCTTGGAGAGGGTATATTGAAATTGTCCGGATGCTTGTAACTAGAGGTTTACGCCGATAGCTTGGTCGTCGGCGGCGGCGTAGGGGGTCAAGAAAAACCGGCGGCGGCAGATAAGCCGTCGAATTTGTCGGCGGCCGGCGGCGTACGCAGTAACAAAAAAATTTGTTTAATAAAATATATAGCAATTTGTATCATTTTTAAGTATATATATATTTTTCTGAAAGATTTCTTCGTTTCTTCAATTTTCATTTATTGTCCTTAATAAACTTATATTAAACTCCTTATCCAATAATTAAACAAAAATTAAATTTCAAGAAATTAAAATCAAATTAACGCTTTTTATACCCGTTACTCGTAGAGTAAAAAGGGTATACTAAAGTCGTGCATCGGAATCATTTCTGACCATATAAAGTATATATCGCTCACTTACTTCAATACTGGCATAACTCAAAATAATCCATTTTGAGAAAAACACGTTTGAAGTTCTCAATGGATTTAACCTAAAAAAATGGTTGTTTTAGTTTCAACTTAATTAAGTAAAATTTTATAAATTTAGAATGCTTATTAATAAACATTGAAAATATGATGCTATAACTGAAAGACGTATTATGTTTGGTCAATATCGACGGCAGGACAACTGAGATATGACGGTTCTTGCATCAACATGAAAATGAACCTGGAAAATGATATTGCGACATATTCTCATCTCACATGGAAAGTAGAAGAGATAGAGATACGAAAATTTTTGCATAATATTGTACAGAAGAGCGCGCACATTTCTGCATCATTAAGTCAAAAATCGTATTTTTTGAGTTATGCCAGTATTGAAGTAAGTGAGCGATATATTCTTGATCAGCATCAACAGCCGAGTCGATATAGACATGTCTGTCCGTCTGTCTGTATGAACAGTAGAAGACTTTTCATGTGAGATGAGAATATGTCGCAATATCATTTTCCAGGTTAATTTTCATGTTGATGCAAGAACCGCCATATCTCAGTTGTCCTGCTGTCGATATTGACCAAACATACTTCGTCTTTCAGTTAAAACATCATGTTTTCAATGTTTATTAATAAGCATTCTAAATTTATAATATTTTACTTAATTTAGTTGAAACTAAAAGAACCATTTTTTTTAGGTTAAATCCATTGAGAACTTCAAACGTGTTTTTCTCAAAATGGATTATTTTGAGTTATGCCAGTATTGAAGTAAGTGAGCGATATATACTTTATATGGTCAGAAATGATTCCTTCTGCCCCAGTACTCTACGAGTAACGGGTATAAAAATGCTATGGCGCCGAACGCCGCCGCCGCCGCGCCGATATTTTCGTGATTCGGCGGCGGCGCGTTGAAAAAGACAAAAATCGGCGGCGGCGGCGGCGTGGCGCGGCGGCGTAAATGTCTACTTGTAACGCATACACTGGTCGGCATATATATTTTGACACAAAAAAAACCTTGTCTAGAAGCAATCATTCGTTTTAGCATTTTAGGCTATGTGCTGAGAATAAATTAATTTTGAATTCTTGTCAAAATACTTATGTCCTACCCCCTTTTGCACATGTTGATTTATATTTTCTAACCTAAGCAACCGATTGTGTACTACTTACGATTTTTTGAAAGCTTACTTTTATACCAGTATTCGATATAAATTTCAAAATTTTGGGATTTTTTGTTTAAAAGATTTAATGGTTTATTTAAGGTTTTTTTTGTGTCAAAATATATATGCCGACCAGTGTAGAAGGAAGCATCTCCGACCACATAAAGTATATATATTCTTGATCAGCATGACGAGCTGAGTTGATACAGCCATGTCCGTCTGTCCGTCTGTTTCTATGCCATCTCCTCCGTCAGTTTTAAAGCTATCTTAACCCAACTTTGCACGAAATTTTTTGGTACAAATACGCTGCACATTTGTCGGAACCGGTCGGATCGTATGACTAGCATATAGCTGCCATAAAAACGATCGGTCGAAAAACTAGTTTTAGTGAGAAAAACATTTTTGGTTTTCAGTGCTATCGCTCCCAACGCTTGCATTTATAAGTTTTCAATGATTTCACATAATTTCACCAAGATTTTTCGAAATCGGACAACTATATAGTGTAGCTCCCATACAAAAGATAGGTTTGGAAAAATTCTCATGTTGCTGTTTTTGCAAATCTAGGTGGATTTGCTGTATTTGCTTTGCTCATGTTAATGGTGAGCCATCTAGATGGTTTTTGTTGCCATCTACTTCATCCTCATTGATTTCAAAACCATGTACATGCTTAACTAATTTATGTATTTTTATGTATGCGCGCATATGGTCACACTGAAAAATATTTTAAATAAAAAAAACAAAAAACCAACTGCTGCTAAAAACAGTTAAGTCTAATAACATATTTCCACTACAGCAAATATGTACATTGTACATATTTTCACATATTATCACATTTCTAATAATATGTAACATATTCTCCATATAAAAAAAATGTACATATTTAAAATATGTGTCCATTCACCCGGAAGGGTTTCACATTTTTTCTTATCTATGTCAGTTGAAATTCATGGAAGCCAGAAAAGATAATTGAGAGTTATATAGCACACTTAGCTGGATTGTCTATCTTAACAGAAATGGCGTAGTGGTTAAGGACTGAGATTAGAAATCAACAAATCAAATCCCGGTAAGGGCATGAAATAAAATATTTTTTTTATTTTTAACAAAATATGTACATATGCTATGGAAACGCTCCTAAAACATAAATGAACATTTCGAAATAGGTACTTATAATTTAAATAGGCTATAAATTGTTAATATAAGTATAATCCAAATAATGTTAATAAGTAATCCAAAAATGGAAAATATTGGATGTGCCTTTTATATGCAAGACTGAAGAGATAGATGCGCATACGAGTTCATTGCTTAAGCATAGTTCACACAGGCAACTAACTTGGTCAAATTTTTATTAAAATAGCCATAAATGAAGATTTTACAGGATTATTTATTATAATATATAAGTATCTATTATTTTTAAAAAAATGTATCATGCTCTTAAGTTTAAGTTTATTTATTTAACATCCCAACGCTTCAAGTCAGGGGAGACTTATAAATGATCGCGTTAGTCACGAAAGTTAAATTAATACATTGAAAGTTTACAAATATCAGGACAAGAATCTTAAAGTAACTGAATAAATAAGCTAAAAATCTACGATTTAAGAAAAGAAGGGTTTTCTCTCGAACAAAAGAACACTAAAGTTACAGAATAAACAAATCTAAATCTAAATGAAATTAATTTAAAACAAATAAAATAGAAGTTTAATTTAATTACTAACTCTTTCCCTTGTTTTTTTACTTAGGAGTCTACTACATATTGCAGGTGTGCTATTAGTTGTAGTTTAAACTGCGTGGCATTTATTATGGTTTTTAAATTATCAGGAAGATTATTGCAACTGCGAACAGCATATATAAAGAAATGTCTTTCAGAACTAGATAGCTTGTATCTCGGGCAGATTATATAACTCGTTCTTCTTGACGCACAGAATTTCAACATCTCATATAGATAATAAGGTTCATTTGAAAAAATTATTTTTTGTAGCATTATCAAAGCTCGAAGGGTTGTCCAGAATTGTAGAGAAAGATCGAAGGTTATTTATTGCAACGGCAAATATTCTATTAAAGCGGTTACAATCAAATATGTACCTTGCTCCTTTGAGTTTGCGCTGGCGTCGAAACCGGCCGGATCGGAATACTATAGCATATAGCTGCCATAGGAACGATCGGTCGAAAAACTAGTTTTAGTAAGAAAAACTTTTTGGTTTTTAATGCTATCGCTCCCAAAATTGTTACTGATCAATACTATATGCTAACTCACTAGTGTTGGGTCGCTCATGAGTGAGTGAACAAAATTGAGTTGTTCTTTAAACTTAGCAAGCGAACATGTTCTTCTTCAATTATTCTTTTTTGTTCAGCGAGTCTTGTTCAGTCTATCTTGCTTGTTGTTCTTGATGTTCTCTGTTCTGTTCTTGCTCTTTTGTTCTTTCTGAGAGTTGTTCGTTGTCTTGTGGTGTTTGGGACCCTACACGTTAGTATCAGTTCAGTATGTCAGGTGATCTGTGATTAGTCACTGTTGTTGTCAATTTAGGCAATCGTGTTAAGAACCTTTAAGGGGCAATCCGTCGCTTTTTTAGTCAGAATGTCTTTAATCAGAACAAAGCGACCGAATTGATATTAAAACGAAATAAATCCGTTAAGTTGCAAATCACAAAGCATCCCACCGCACAGTGGATCAGTTGTCCGGCAGAACAACAACAACGACCATTCTGCCCTTGTGGAAAATGTCGAGCAATTCGGTCCTCTAAACCAACAAAGGATTGCAAGCTTTGTGTATAAGCCAGCCCTACATGTTTCCAAAAATACGCGACAAGTAGATGGCTAATATGACGAGCAAACTGAGCTTGGCATCTGCAAAATGGTCGGGGGCCAAACAGCAATACACACACAAACACTTGTAATCATCTGTTTTCTCTCGCTCGCTGAGAACACAAGAGCAATAGAACAAGAGCAAGTGAACAAGAGCAAGTGAACAAGAGCAAGTGAACAAGAGCAAGTGAACAAGAACAATTGAACAAAAGAACAAGTTAGCGAATTGAGTAAGTTGACTCACTTAGAAAAAAAGAACAAGTGAACATGTTCAGCGAAAAGAACAACCTTTACACAACACTAAACCACACACACACCATTCTGTCAAGTTTGATCCAAATCGGATGACTTTAGCATATAGCTGCCATAGGAACGTAAGGCCGAAAAAGTAGTTCTAGCGACAAAAACTATTTTTTTAACACTTTACACTTTATAGTTATAAATATATTGATGAATGTCTTGTATAGATGCCATAGAACAAACTGGCAGGCATATACCAAGCTCCAAGGGTATATAAACTTCGGTCGAGCCGAAGTTAGCTTCCCTCTATTTTAGCATATGATTCTTTCCTTAGAAAAAAAAACATAATTTGGATATGGGCATTTCCATTCTGTCGAACCGTGACCGTCGTACACATTGAAAATGAAAAAATGTCAAAATAAATCGAATTTTAATTCGTTTTTATACCCTTGCAAAGGGTATTATAATTTTGCCAGAAGTTTGCAACGCATAGAAATATTCATTTCCGACCCTATAAACTATATATATTCTTGATCAGGGCGACGAGCTGAGTCGATTGAGCTTTGTCCGTCTGTCTGTTTCTACGCAATCTAGTCTCACAGAGTCTTCTTTTTACTGCACACTGCTAATATGTCGGAACCGACCGGATCGGACGACTATATCTTATAGCTGCCATAGGAACTATCGGTCGAAAAGTGGGTCTTTGTGAGAAAAACTTTTTATTTTTAATGTAAACGCCTCCCGCTTCAGTAATTATTAGTTTTATACGCTTTTACACAGATTTGGAAGTTTTGGTCAAAATCGGATGACTATATCTTATAGCTGCCATAGGAACTATCGGTCGAAAAGTGGGTCTTTGTGAGAAAAACTTTTTGTTTTTAATGTAAACGCCTTCCGCTTCAGCAATTATTAGTTTTATTCTGTCGATAGGTGACATGTCGAACGTAACATTTTTTCCATCATCATATTTATGTGGTTTCTGCTATAATGCGAATCAAAAACTTACAGTTAATTGCATTGGCATAGTTTCTCATGGTCTCTTATGCATTCTTGTATAGCCCTTATTCCCATCAGAAAGATTTTAGATAGCGAAAATACATGTAGTTTAATTTGATTGATTCCCTATGAAAATTTCGATCAAATGTAAATGTAAAATTGGCTTACAGCTCCTCGAACGGGGCCAAGCCAAGCTTCTCTCTCCGATCAAATATAGTGTTTTTAAACACTTTAATAATTTTTGGCCCAGGTGGACCTTTTTTTGGAAATGCCCATATGATAATTTTCAAAAATTACCAATATTTTTATTAGCCAAATGCCAAAACCTAAAATCCGATGTCTAATAATAAAAAGTAGTTACGTTTACGTTTCGCTTCTCCATTTTCAAAATTTGTAATATAATCTTTTTGATTAAATCCCTAGCGACCATTACACTTATTGGGTTTTGCAGTGAAAGTCGTGTTATTCTTGGGTCCAAATATATGCTAAAGAGAACCACATTGTTTCCCAATGTTCGATGCATTTTTTGAACGTTCGGCTGTTCCAATTGTTTATTGCACCGACTGTGAGTTTAAGCTGTAGCCACGGTTTATAAAAGTCACCAATATATAGTTGGTTGCTCTGCAATTGTTGTGTGGCTTCATAATCTGGCTCCAGAATGCTTACTAAAAATGTATTTTCTAACTATTCGGCAACAGAAAACTGTTAAAAAAAACTTTTAGGGTCGATTTCTTTTCTCCCAGATAGCTGCTATGTGTCAGATAGTCGTCGATTTTACACTGTTATTTGTTAGTTTATGTGACATCTATTAAAATCCGGTGTCAGAACGCCAATGCCCTATTGTCCACCAATATCGCTTCTATAGGAAGAGTTTTTTTAATAAAATTTTTTATTTATAAGTTCGCCTTGTTTTACTTTCTAAGAATATATAGTTATTTTGTTTCAGTTTCTTTTTAAATGGTCGTAATATAATCATGAGGTGTATATTTAAGCGAAAAAATATTAATCATAAAATCATCATCATCAATCATTACGGGTAATTGTCTATTATATGTCCCTTCTCTCCAAAAACTCCGAAATTAATTTTCCTCAATGGACCGCGAATTAGGAAGAATTTACGTGCAAAAATTAATTGGCGGTCATCCATGGTTTCTTTTTAAATGAATTTTGAAATTTGCTGTTTTTGCACCATGCATGTGTTTTTCTTCAAATGTCAAATAAATAATAAAAAATATTAAATTTGTCAACAACTCACACCTAGAATTTTACTGCAATGGCATTTTCAAGTTCAAAAGCAGACCATTATCGAAGTATTTGGCCTATTTAGTTGACGTGGATGAGGCTATGAATATTTTTCACACCACCCAGTAGAGCAGAGTTCCCCAGCTACAGCCCCTGGGGCACACCGAGTGCTTGCCGAAGTCATGCTTCACTGTGCTTTAGAAAGAGACACAGTCACATTTTAGCGCTCTCTTCTTGGGGAACCCTTCATTAGAAGTAAAGTTGAAGGCGCGTTTACATCCACCTTCTATAAATTAATATATTAAAAAACGAAAAAAATTTTCAAAAAATCGCGCGATTTTAAAAAAAAAAATTTCGCCTGCAGCGTTAATCTCTACAAATTAGTAAACAACTCACCCCAATAGCAAAAAAAACTCGGGTAATCAAACTTTTTTCCACACCACCCATTAGAGGTAAAGTTGAAGGCGCGTTTTTTTATAATGGTTTCCCCAGAAGGCCTACTCCACACCTTCTTAAGCCTTCAGCATCGGAATCTGGAGGAATAAATATCAGCGTTCACATTTAACTCTATCCTTCGGTTATAAAGAGTGCTAATTGCCATGAATATTTCATGAAGTCTGTGTAAATGAACAGGAAAGTGCATAGCCGAATTTGTAGCGATTTTTTTTTAAACTTCTAGTACCAATTTTTAACTGCGATTTTTATTATTCAAGCTATCTATCCATTAAAAAATTCCAAATTTTGTTCTGGCCAAAGCTGGCATGTATACCCTCCTCCAGGATAGTTTTTCAGATTTTTGAACAGAAAACCGCGACCTACAAAAATCCGCGAAATTTTAACACCATTTACTTAAGACTTCTAGTTGAGGTTCCACTTTCGTTTTTTACATGTCCAATTGCCGTTCCTCGATACAATTTCTGTAATTTTTTCAGAATTTTAAAAGTTGTGGAAGGTGGTTAAAATTAATTAAAACAATTAAAATATAATTTAATTTGTACCTAATTGTCACTTTCGTTCTTTATAAATTAATCAAGTTATACACAGTGAAGGGTTCACTTCATCTTCAAGATGGGGTGAATGTGGAATCAGAGGTCGAAAATTCAGAATTCTGATGCACCGGGGCCGGTGACGAGCGTCAATGACTGTAGCTTGTACTTGCATACCTGTCAACAATGAGTCACCGAAGAAGAAATAGCCTACTTTGGGTACGGTTCCGTTGAAGGAAACAGATACAGATGACGCTATCCGGCGCAAACAGCGGTCTGGGTACAAAGCATCTCTTAAGTATCTTAAGACACTTGAGGTCTGCAACTTGAAGTCACTGACAGCGGGGGAGAGGGCACTGCGCATGGTAGTACGGCCGACCTGAATGCACTGGCTACCACGACAGGAATAAAATCTCCATCCGAATCGAAAACCGGCAAAGCATCCACGAAGGTCAACCAGAAGCAGGAGACCGCCCCCAACGTCGACAACACCCTTCCAAGATCTCCTAACTTGCTTAAGCTCGAAGTCGGAACTTCAGGTGGTAATTTTAAACGAGAAGTTGCTAGTCTTGGAGACAGTCATCATGGAGGCCATTCACTATGGCATGAAAAGAAAAAAAATTCTTTTCCTAGCCGTGTCAAATGACATTAAATGGTACATGGGAGATTTTGTAGGGTCTTTTTACAATCGAGGAATCATTAAGCTTTCTCACAGCCACAATTTTCGGCGATGCTGATTTTATGGCCTGGAGCAAAAATCGAGGTCTCAAAATTGGAAAGCATGGTCTGCGAAAAAAGCAGATTCGACTATTTACTGGAGTGAAAAAAATTTTTTAGAACTACAAGATACATATGTATGTTTACTTCACTTGTCGGTATATCAAGACATAATCCAGTCCATGCGATTCTTCCACTTCTACTTAAGGTCCGAAGAGCAATACGGCGCTATTGCTGTGAGTGTGCGAATAAAATGGTTAATTAATTTGAACCCCCTTCCACAATTTTTAAAATTCTGAAAAAATTACAGAAAATGTAGATAGGTAGGACTATTTCTCCTTCGGTGACTCATCATCCACAACCTACTGTCATTGACGGGCCGGTGAATCAGATTTCTGCATTTTCGACCTCTGATTCCACATTCACCCCATCTTGAAGATGAAGTGAACCCTTGGTACAAATTAAATTATATTTTAATTGTTTTAATTAATTTTAACCACCTTCCACAACTTTTAAAATTCTGAAAAAATTACAGAAATTGTATCTAGGAACGACAATTGGACATGTAAAAAACGAAAGTGGAACCTCAACTAGAAGTCTTAAATAAATGGTGTTAAAAATTTCGCGGATTTTTGTAGGTCGCGGTTTTCTGTTCAAAAATCTGAAAAACTATGCTGGGGGAGGATTTATACTTGCCAGCTCTGACAAGAAAAAAATTTTGAATTTTTTAATGGATAGATAACTCGAAAAAGTCTTGTAGTTGATATGATAAAAATCGCTGTTAAAAATTCAGGGTTGGTACTAGAAGTTTAAAAAAAATCGCTAATTTACATTCGGCTGATGTGCTTTAAAACTGCATACTCAAAAAATTCAAAGCATTCCCCTAGAAATCCGGCTATGCCCTTTGTTGTGGAATTGGAACTTTGCCAAATACCCTAAATAATAATAATAACACCTTCTACAAAATTGCACTGTATTTTTTGTTTTTCTTCATATTATTGTCCATTTGCACTACGGAATGGCTACGAAATACGGGCCTCGAACCTTTGGACTAAATTTTGCACAGTTGACCACCTTTTGGACAGTTGATTTCCGCCCGTCTGTCCGTCTGTATCTATGCTATCTCCTCCGTCAGTTTTAAAGCTATCTTAACCAAACTTTGCACGAAGTCTTTTGGTACAAATACGCTGCACATTTGTCGGAACCGGCCGGATCGAATGACTATAGCATATAGCTGTCATAGGAACGATCGTTCGAAAAACTAGTTTTAGTGAGAAAAACATTTTTGGTTTTCAGTGCTATCGCTCCCAACGCTTGCATTTATAAGTTTTCAATGATTTCACATAATTTTAGCAAGGCTTGTTGAAATCGGACAACTATATAGTCTAGCTGCCATACAAAAGTTAGGTCTGAAAAAACGTCTTAGTGAGAAAATTTTGTATACCCTTGCAGAGGGTATATTAAAATTGTCCAGATGTTTGTAACGCATTGAAGGATGCATCTCCGACCACATAAAGTATATATATTTTTTATTATTTAATTGTCATTTAAAGAAAAGCACATGCATAATTTTGGTGCAAAAAAGACCAATTTCAAAATTCATTTAAAAAGAAACCATGGATGACCGCCAATTAATTTCAGCACGTAAATTCTTCATAATTCGCGGTCCATCGAGGAAAAATAATTCCGAAATTTTTGGAGAGGAAGGACAAATAATAGACAATTAACTCATTATGTTTTGAGCATTGATTTTTTACTCAGACAATAAACATTTGGGCCCGAATTTTTTAGTAAAACTCAAAATGTAATTATTATTACTGAGGACTATGTCCCAAAAATTATTAAGTCAAAAATCATTGCAGATATGCATGGAATATGCAAATAGAAACAATTTGGTATAGTTCTTTTATTTTATTTGTATTTATATTCTAGGTATACGATTTTTTATATTTAAAAAATAGGGGGCCCTTTTCCGAACTCCGAGTCGATTTTCGTGTAAGCATTTAAATTTCGAATTCAATTTATATAAATTTAAACGTAAGCGTCAAGTTAATTTGAGGCTACTGAAACCCGTCGCAATTTTCTCTCGATTTGAATTTATTTGGGATTGAGCAATCGGTTTCAGCTGCACCCACAATACCGAGTTTTGTTATACCTGATCTAGTAGCCGTAGGTATATTTGTCACCTTCTATACAACGTTTTCAAATTTGACTGCAAAATACTAAAGTTTACTCGAAAATCGAGTCGAAATTCGGAACAGGGCCGAATATATAATCATTAGACATCGGATTTTAGGTTTTTTTTTTGTTGTTGGTCTAAAAAATTTGAAATTTTGGCATTGGACTAATTTGTGATTTTTTAAGATGAGCATATCCAAAATATGTTTTTTTTAGGTAAAAAGCATATGCTAAAAAAGGTAAAAAATAGGTCAAAATAGGTCAAAATATGTCAAAATATGTCAAAATAGGTAAAAACAGGTCAAAATATGCTCTACTCAATTACCACTCTAAATTCCGTATTTATTGATTGAAATGATGAAAAATACCGAAGAAAAGAAGGTACCAAGTAAAGGCAGGCACTGTGGATGGTGCGTACCGTACTAATCAAAGGACAATTACAGTAAATACCTGGAGTTTGTATCTTACTGTAGTTTTGTTTTCTCGTACGTTATGCGTCGTATGACGTACAAATTGCAAAATTCAGTTTTGTAAATGTGTTCAGTTGACGTACGAGCGAAAAGTTTGAGTCAGGGACGCGAGCCTTATCATAAAATTGTTAAAAAAATTTACACTTTGCATTGCATCTGCCTGGCTTCTGTACTTAGTTGAACGAGAAAAAAGTGGACCTGGTGATATCATTGCATCTTAGCTGATTTGGTTCTATTTTGGTATTTTTCACAAATTCACAAACAAAACATTCTGTATGCTGTAGTCTATTCTCTTCACCACTGGTCATCCATGGTATTTTATCGCGGTTCGGTGAGATCACAATCATAGTTATGCAGTTACTTATGGTATTTAGAAGTAATTTCTTAAGTTAATATTAAGTTAACCACCATGGAGGACTTTTAACTAAAAGCGCGCTAATGCAGAAATGATTTTCAATTTAATTGGCACTTAAGTTTGGTGCAATACTGCCAATAATCCTCATTGATAGTAATTTAATGATTCGGAAATCACGGTAAGATGGTTTGAAATAAGATTCTGCTTTTTCCTCCGTCTTTTTCCATTCTGTAAACTCTATCGTGCCTTTCAGAGTGTAACAAATCTACTCAAGGTGCGCACCTAAACTTATTTTACACTTAGTGTCCTTAATGAAAATCGGATTTTGCTCGCCCGCAAGGTGAACATAAGAAATTGGGTACTTCTTTTGATATTGGCCTCTATACCGTATTTGCTGCCCCAGTAAGTTACGTTTTGAACCCTGAATAAAAGGCATATTTCGATGTGCAGATGCCTACTTGGGAGCATATATTTACTCTCTAAATATGTAAAAGCATATGACATATTCCAAAATAGGTCGAAATAGGTTAAGCATATTCTCAAATATGCTTTTAGGTCGAAGATATGCAAATATGTCAAATATGAAAAAAGAAAAAGGATTTAAAATAATCTACTATTCATGAAACGAATTTGTATGCAACCAGAATTTGTTTTGGACCAACCATTAAAAATATGTTTTAACCTAAAATCCGATGTCTAATAACACAAGTTTACAAAAAAAGGCAATTTTTTGCAACGGAGAACTTTGCAACCGTTCCTTATGTATTTTTGGCCGCTGAACTCAGATAAATTGTCCGTTTTCTTCCAGCATGTCAGGTTCACGAGATATTTGCATTAGAGAGGTATCCTTACATTTGTTGGTCGTGTGGCCACATTAAGTGTCCTATTTGAACCAACTTTGTTTTAATGTAAGCTGCATTGAATGACGTTAAAGAAAAACCAAACACGAAGTTTTGACTTTGGTGATAAGGTACCAGTTTTTGGGATTTGAACATTAAAAATGTGGGTTTTTTTGAAAAAATCGATCTTTTGCAAGTTCAAGAAATTCTGTAAATTTTTCTGCTAATATTAAAAATTTTAGAAAAAAATAGTTGGTAGTCCTTTGTTTCTTCTTATTTCAATTATTTTCAGTTTTTCGATTTCATTGCGATTTTAAAAGTTATTGTCCAAATTCCTTAAAAAATTTTGTGATATATTAACATTTTTTTAACAATATTAAGCCTTAAAATGTCTAAAAATTTTCAAAAATCGATCTTAAATAATTTTTTAATATCCATTCTTTGGTTTAAAAAGAAGCTACAAGAAATTTTGGCGGTAAATGTTGTCCAAAAAAAGTCGAAAATTTGTTTAGTTTTTGAGCTATAACTTCTAAAAGCGTAATGAGATTGGAAAACTGAAAATAATTGAAATAAGAAAAAACAAAAGACTACCAACTTTTTTTTTCTAAGGTTTTTAATATTAGCGAAAAAATTTACAGAATTTCTTAAACTTGCAAAAAAAAATCGATTTTTTCAAAAAAACCCACATTTTTAATGTTTACATCCAAAAATTGGTACCTTTTCAGCAAAATCAAAACTTCGTGTTTGGTTTTTCTTTAACGTTATTCAATGCAGCTTACATTAAAACAAAGTTGGTTCGAATAGAACACTTAATGTGGCCACACGACCAACAAATGTAAGGATACCTCTCTAATGCAAATATCTCGTGAACCTGACGTGCTGGAAGAAAACGGACAATTTATCTGAGTTCAGCGGCCAAAAATACATAAGGAACGGTTGCAAAGTTTTCTGTTGCAAAAAATGGCCTTTTTCTGTAAACTTGTGTAATCATTATTTACGGTCCCTGATTTTAATGTTTTCAAGCGATCTCATTTAAATTATGATTAGAAACTATTATTTTGTTTGACTATATTTGTCGTTTCAGGTGTGTGCCGAAGAAAAGTGTCAGGAAGAGGTCGTATTGTTGGCGTTGAATTACATGGATCGGTTTTTGTCAACCAAATCAGTCCGAAAGACCCATCTGCAAATTTTAGCAGCCGCCTGTCTCCTGCTTGCTTCAAAATTGCGGGAGCCCAGCTGTCGTGCGCTCTCCGTGGATCTATTGGTAGTTTACACTGACAATAGCATATACAAGGATGATTTAATTGTAAGTAATTTGCTTGGAAATGCTTTCGGTACATATAATTGTTGAAACACTCACGTAGTTCTAGGACAACAAATAAAACTAAGTAGAAACGAGAAAGGCAAAGTTAACTTCGTTTGTGCCGAAGTTTTGATACACTTAAAAAAGCTTGTCTCAACGGTTAGCGAATTCGACCAAACTTCGCAGATCAACTTAAAACATTTAATATTACCCATGACCATGTTTGTGAGCGGTAATATTGAGAACAAAACATTTTTTCCCACTGGAAACCATTTTCCGACCGATCAATTGTATGGCAGCTACAAGAAGTAGCCATCCCATCCGGTCAGTTCCGACATATAAGCAGCGTGCAGACAAAAGAACAATCTGTGCAAAATTTCAGCTCAATAGCTTCATAACTGAGGGACTAGTTCGCGTAGAAAAGACAGACGGCCAGACAGACAAAGCTTAATCGACTCAGCTCGTCATTCTGATCAAGAATATATATACTTTATGTGGTCGGAGATGATTCCTTCTATGCGAACTTCTGGGCAAAATTATAATACATTTTTCAAGTGTATAAAAAAGAAGTCGATCGAGTGCGACTGTAATAAAATTATTTTCTGCCAAACTTTAGTTTCTTGTGCATATGTGACTAAAACAAAGGGACTGGGTAAGCCGTTATTCTATCCGCACTGTCTCTCTCTCTCTCTCTCTCTCTCTCTCTCTCTCTTTTCAATGTTAGTTTTGTGGCGTCTGCCGGTAACTGCTATAACTGTACTATCATTATTCTGGTTCTTGCTAAACTTGGTCGATCGGCGGCACCTTTGGTATACTGGACAGTGATATTATAAAAAAAAAGATTGTCCAACATACATTATGATACAGGTAATGTAAGCAAGCTCATGCTGTTATTATGGGCGCAAAACTACATAGAAAAGAGCGAGAAAGACATAGAGACCGTAGAGACTAAAGGCATCTTTTAGTGCAACGGTGGGAAAGCCCTTGCTCCCATTGCTCCTAGTTTATTCTTTCGGCAGTTTGGCGTCAGTCAATCTCATAATAAACTGCGTCGTAATTAACTCACTTCAAATTGTGCCCCACCGCTGTCCTAGTGATAAGGTCATCTGGTTCAAACTTGTCACATAGAAACTGCAATGATAAATTTGATCGGGCTTTATCGAATTTCTTACTTGTTATATTCTTGCAGAGTATAATAATTTTGTCCAGAAGTTTGCGATGCTTAGAAAAACTCATACTCGAATAAGTACATTTACGTTTCTGATATTATATGAAATTGTGTCTTTAATTTTAATAATTTTGTTTTAATTGCAACTTTTGGAAAATTTGATTGACACTAGCTAGGGTATATTAGAATTGTCCAGATGTTTTTAACGCATAGAAGGAATCATCTCCGACCACATAAAGTATATATATTCTTGATCAGCATCAACAGCACTCCGAAAATTTAGCACAAACAGAGTTTAAAAAAAGCAATTCAATAAAATAAAACACAATTGGAATACAATTTATGTTCATGTTTTTAAACCGTTTAAAGTTGGTCACGTTCGACATCGTATGGGTAAAATTTTCTGACTAAAAATAGTTTTTACTTATCAATGTTTCTTATGGGCGTCTTAAGAGCTGAAGCAATCTGCAAAAGATTATTATAGTATGTTCAAGTCGTTCAGGAAAGAGTTATTTATTCATTTTATTTATTTATTTTAATTGCAGCTTCGTCTAAAAGACACAGCCACAATAAAATAGAATAGAAAGAGATTTAAAATAAGGGGGTAGGAAAAAAAGAAATTAGGTGCAAATAGAAGAAACTCCTTCCAAACCGGTGGGGGTAATTTATTTTGTCGGTATAACCAGCTACACGCCCCTGCTCGCAGCGTTAATGATCGGAAGGAATTAAAAAAAAAAAAAAATTCTAGAAGCTATGCAAGTGCCAGAGTGTGGAGAATAAAAGACCTTAAGCCTATGGGCTATTTCCCACATCTGTGAACCGAGAGATTGGATTGTTTTCCCAGTTCAAAGTCCGATTGAACCGGTTTAAAGTGCTTGCTAAGAGCGATATTATAAAGTAAAAAACGAATTAAAAATTCGTTTTATTTTGACTTATTTTTCAATTTCAACGACGGTCACGGTTCGACAGAATGGAAATGCCCATATACTTTATGTGGTCGGAGATGCTTCCTTCTATGCGTTACAAACAACTGAACAATTTCAATATACCCTCTCCAAGGGTATATTAATCCTAAGTCTTAAATTACATTACATTTAATCAATTTATTTTGTAACTGGCTGACGGCATCTCATGCCAATCGCTAAATGTGGCACAAAAATAAAGACCTACCTACCAATCTTTCAATTTTATTTACTGAAATATACTCACCACAAATCACTCTCGCTCTTAATGTCAATTCTTGTTCTTCTTTTTCTGCAGAAATGGGAGCTTTATGTGCTAAGTCGCTTGGGCTGGGACCTGTCTTCGGTGACCCCCTTAGATTTTCTTGAGCTTTTGATTATACGACTGCCGATAAGAAGTAAAAGCTTTCCGGACCTTAATATTGCGAAGGTTAGACAACATGCTCAAGCGTTCATTTCGCTGGCAGCCAAAGGTATGTACTGGCGGATTGATAAAATTCCTGCATAGATTCCTTATTAAAATTTTTATACACGTCCTGTTACTTTTCTCAGAGCATCAGTTTGCTAAGTACCCAGCTAGCAACATAGCGGCGTCGAGCATTGCTGCATCAATGAGTGGCCTAAAGTGGCATCTGCGCACGGGCCACAATCTACACTTTTTGCTCAACCTTCTAACCGACCTAACCAGCGTGGAGCAGGTATGAGAAATATGGAAGGATTTGATGGATTGTGGTGCTAATAATTTATTAACAATTTCTCACCAATAGGATCAACTGCAGGAGTGCATGCTGCAGATGGAGGCAATATTTGAGGAACACAGTCGCAAGCTGCAACCGTTTCTTGTTGGCATTGAGCAGCCTCAAACGTCGAGTGTTTACTACCACAGTTGCTACCAGTCTCATCAATGCCAGCAGCAACATGTTGACACTACAGCCACCGTGGAGCAACAGCAGCAGCAATGCCTTATTGCTGCTATGCCTGATCTGACGCAGACATGCAAAATGCAAGCGCAGACGCAAGTTCAAAGTGAGCTGCCGGATATTAAATTTTGAGCAATTTAAAATCCTACACACATACCTCAGCTGCCTCGCATATGAGCCGCGTGTACTGCCCACAGGCAGAAGAGCTCTTATATCTTTAACCCTAAAATAGTCAATACGTAATCATATACATACATATATGTATGTACGTCTGCCTTGAAGCCAACTCCCTTCTTATACATACAAACAAATAAAAAACATACACAATCCAGTGTATGAATGGGCGTGGCAAGGGCGGAGCGCCAAATATTACTAAATGAATTAGTAACACATCAAAATAATTAACATAAATTCTTCTTTTTATTATAATATATACGTATACATTACGGGGCGGGGGGGTAATTTGTATGCGCGGGAAAAAGTAAAAAACAAAGCGTATGGCAAAAACGAAATCTACGAAAAATTCTAAGAAAGTTTCTCCAAGAATCCATGGGTCTAAAATAAATTAACAGCCCGCGCAAATTGATGTTGTTAATTTTTCAATACTTTCCGGAAAGTTAAAAATCATAATTTTGGATGCAGCGACTTTAACTTTGAAAGTTTCATAAAGAAATTCAAAAACAAAAATTCCAGCACCATCGGGACTGGAGGAAAATTTATTTTTATTTTTTCTCATTTTTTACATCTCACTTTTACGAAGAAAATAAGTTTCGGTGAAAAATATCTTTGGCTAAATACGGTAGCTGGATCACGTGCCAATATCAAAAGTGTGGTATATTATATATGTGATATATTAGAGATATTTTGCAAAAAATTGTTATCAGCTAACACATAAAATACTCAAACTTGACCCAGCTTCGGTATTTGGCCATAGATTTTCTTTATCAATTAATGTTCTTTTTAAAAGTGCGGTTTCTAAGTAGAAAAAATAACAATTACTTTTTCCATTTTAGTTGGAAAAAATCCTAAAATGGCCTTAAAATTTTAGGTCGATTAGCGCGTGCTACTAATTTATTTTAGACCAATTTTTTCCTGGAGAATTTTTTTCGGATTCTCCGTAGATTTTGTTTTTGATATACGCTTTGTGCGAAAAAATTCGACCCCCCTAAAGTACATAATCAAGGGTTTTTTTATTATACATATATATATAATTAAGTTTTTTCTCTCAATTTATTTTTGGCCGTCGCATATTTACGTTTCCTTATAAAAACCATTATATGTTGATACTGTACTTTCTATTTGTACCCATACTTACAAACGCACGTAGCCGTAAATATGTACGTTCATGCCCATGTTTAAATATAGTATAACAGAAAGCTTGTATGTATATGAAGTACATTGTATCATAATGAACTATTTGTTAAGTACATAACTTAAACCAAGGAAGTGGATAAAATATAAAAAAGAGACTGATTGTAAAAAAGCAAAGCGAACGGAATCATTTATGTATGAATGTGTGCTTGTATGTCTGACTAAATGTGTGGATGATGAATGCCCCTTCCTTTGATGTAAAAAAAGAATAAAGAATTCATAGAATTGAAATGCAGATTAATAAATTGAAGCTGTGATTGAGTAAACGAATTACAGCGGACAAATGCCTTTAAACGCTTGTTTATTATTTGTTTATTTTTATTATAATTTTTTTATTGTTTATTATAATTTTTTTCAGTCAGAGTTTGTATAACTCTTCTACGCAATCCCAGACTTAATAAGAGCTCGTAAATAACCATCATAACCTATTTTGAATCAGTTCTGTTAACATTCAGACCGAACAAATTGAAGGATAACAACGTTCAAAATTTCAAAAAGTGGAGTGCCCAAACAATGGTAAAACCAGAATGCCCAACTTTACCGCCAGAGTTAAAAGTAACGGCTAAAATTTAAAAATAACTGCCAAAATGTAGACATGCAGACAACGACATACGAGCTGTCTGAAAGTGTGCTACACAATTAAAAAATATTAAGGAGCAAAGTAAAAGCATGCTACACATTTAACTATCATAAAGAAGCAGAGTAAAAGTGTGCTACACATTTAATTCACAGTGTGACCACACTGCAAAAAACTGCACAAAACTTTTGCATATTTACAGGATCAACCAAAATAACGGCTAAAATTGAAAAAGTAACGGCTAAAATTTAAACAACCGCCAAAATTTAAAAAGTAATGGCCAAAAATTAGTGTGATGAGACTACGATTCAATACAAAATAGCAAAATTAGTGTGACCAGATTTTCGAAGATTCTTGTCACCAGACTATTTTAAAATAAAAATACCAAAGCTTAGTGGGACCAGGTTTCGCTGAACATTCCCTACTACTATGCAGCATACATTTTAAGAAATCTGGTCCTAGACTAACACAGGCCAACCAAATGACCAACTTTGTGAGGTGCAGCCCTGTTGGTTTAAAAATATGATGAGTTTATGTTCACTGATTCCAAAACTGGTTTCGGTTTAGCTGTATCAGCTCTTGTTTTCAAGATATAACGGAAAAACAAAAAAGTCGAATTTTAGGCACTCTAGGAGTTATGGAGGCCACACTAGGCATAAATATCTGAGTTTATGAACTAATTGCGATAAAGTACATATCCATGCATTTTTAAAAAATCATAGGGACTATATTAGTACAGCGAAAAGTGTCTAATTTGGCCTTTAATTTAAATGGTTACATGTTGACGCCCCAGATCGATATTGTTGGATTCACAGAAACACTACTTCTGATGCAACAATTCTAAGAATTCTTGCACGCCGTCCAACGAGTAAGGCCGGGTTTACATTGGGGCACACTGTGACCGAGTTGTCTGTGACGTACTGTGACCAAAATACTCAGAAGTCCAAAGTGTTTACATTGGCGTCACAGAAATTGCATGTCACAGCGCTGTGCCATGCGCCGTGACTATCCGAATGAGTACTTTTGATGTGAACGCTTCTTGTCGTTGTCACAGAGCGCCACCTCGCTCACAAAAGTGAACATTGAACTGTTTGTGAGCTGCGAGCCAGATCCGCATAAATAAAGTAAACAACGCCGGCTACAATTAAAAAAAAAGAATAGAGAAGTCATAAACTATTAATCGCGATCGCCGTGTGGCCATGCAGTGGAATGCCGATTCGATCCCTTATTGCATCCGTGGAGGAGTCGGAATGCCTCTGGAACTTGACCACTGCCAATTATAAACAGCGCGATGCCAAGGAGTCTGGCTGGAGCAGCATTGCCGATCAGCTTGCCGTCACCTAGAAAGACGTTGTCGACAAATGGAACAGTTTGCGAAACACATATCGAGTAAGTGTGTACACTATATATTGTGTACATAAGCTACCCGGCATGAAATTGTATTTTTATTCACATTTTTGCAGGCAACAGACTTGTGGTTCTTGGATAAGGTGCTCTCTATCTAAAGTACCAATGCAATGGATTCCCTTATTGTTGCCTTTGACTTTCTAAACTCGTATGAGAGGGATGCCAACTCTGGATCCTGAAGCCGAATAGCGCAATACGTTGTCTGCTTTCTGATAAGTGGCATACGAGCTGATCAAAAGTGGCTGCATCCATGCGCACATAATTTTTAAATTTGGCAAACATGCCTTCTTTCCTGCGAGTCAAATTAATTTGGTCGATCCAGCAAGAGCGCTTTGGCTTGGTTCATCATCATTGTCATTTTCGTATCTTCGTTCTGCACCCACAACGCCACAACAGCTCGAGCCACTAGCCCTTTCGCGCATTCATTTCTTGCAAATAAAAAATTTAATTTAACATAAATATCATCAATAAATGACCCATATTCACATTTACCAAAATTTTTAACTCGCAAAAAAACAAAACAAGATGGCCACAGTGTGCCTTAAAAACGAACTTGATCGATATGCTTGTCGCAGGAAAAATAGTTCTAATGAGCTAGTTTTGAGCTAACTCATTGCAATCATCTGTTCAATATATTCTTGGCACAAACGTGCCACCCTCCGGCACAGAAACACTGTGACGCCAAATGAGTACTGGTGTTCACATTGAAAAGTACTCATACTCTGCAAATGTTTCAAAATTTGCTTTGCACGAATTATGAAGCTTAAGGACCTGATCCAGATGTGGTAGGAAAACTGCCCCAGCTCCACGCAGAAACTCTTCAGGAACCAACAGCTCAGCACTGGCATTTTCATACATGTAGTGCAGGATGCGTCCCTTGAAGCCATTAGTCAAAAATTTTATGCGCCCATCCAGAGGTTGGACTGCATTTTGTTTATGTCGCTCAGTCCTCACATGGTGACTCCATGCTAAACTACCACGCACCTCAATCCCGCAAGGAGTGCAAAAGCGATTCGACATTTTTCGCCGCTGACTTTCTTTTCAAAAAATTTGATTATTGTTTGGTTGTTTTTTTCCGACGGTTTTCTTTTTTTTTTACATCTGTTAAGGTTTCACACAAACGGACTAGTGAATTTTAGTCAAATTTCTATTAAAGGCCGAATTATTGACTGAACAAAAAATTTGATAGGTCCTGCTATTTATAGCGCCAGTCAATACAAAAAATAGTTAAAAACTTACCTATGTAACCTGTTTTTTAGCTGCATGAAATGGTTTGAGGTCATCCAACACTTGCTGCAGGATCACAAGGGAGGTAATGGACCAATCAGAGTGAACATCGATCCACAAAACGATCCTTAGCCAAGCGTGTGACAGAATTTTCCTAAATAAAAAAACCGGTTCCTTTTCACCACTCGTATACACAGACACACACACACACACACACAAACCTGCTAAGGCTCGCAACCAGCCGCGTGGGCATCGATCCCAAAAACCAATCTCAGCCTAGCGTGTGACAGAGAGAACACATCGGCCCACAAACGACCCTTAGCCAAGCGTGTGACTTTATTTAACAACAAAGCACCGACCGGTGAAAACAAACTCGTGCACCCATAAACAATCACCCCACCCCCAAATTGTGCTTGAATCAATAAGCGGCAAGAACAATCATATTTCCATTGATCTAAAAACACCTGAGATCCCTAAACAATAAATTAACCAATTTACGACCCTCAAAACTTACTCCCACCCCTGCTATGGACCGCCACCAGACGCGAGAGCGTCGAACCCAAACCGATCCTCAGCCTAGCGTGTGACTTTATTTAACAACAACACACTGACCTGCGACAACAAAACACGTGCAACCATAAAACAACCCCCGCACTCGAACAATTGGAGCAAAACACCTATGCAAGAACAATGGAGATGTCCAAGCCAAACATAACCAAAACAAAAGTTCCCACGGTAGAAAATAACCACATGGCGAGACACGTGGCACAAAACAAAAATAGCCACATACCGAGAACACCTGCACCCCCAAAACAATAAATTATACCATTAACGATCGCCCACAGTGATCCCAAAACAATAAATTATACCATTAACGATCGCCCCCGTGATCCCAAAACAATTCAAATATTCCCCCTCCCCCAAATTGTGCCAGCTTCAGGGGCGGCAAGTTTAAAATGTTGCTATGATATTCCCATAAAAGGATATAAAAAGAATAACCAAATTCTTACAGCATTTTTTATTTGATATCCTAGGCCTAAGATATATCTATTCTGAAAAGAACGATATAAAGAACGATATATATTACGAACAAACTTGAGTGATCTAGAGTGCTTCATTAAGGTCAATGTGTGGCCTACCTACCTACCTCTGGTACAGAGTATAAAAATATGTAGTTGGTGACTTACAAGTTTTGGAATACCTAGGGGCGAATCCGCAATTATAATCCAGTATATACTACACACTTTAACTTTCCTTTTAAAGGGCATAGCCGGATAAGCCTGGGAAAACTGCCCCAGCAGATTTTTGAATATTTTGAATCAGGGATGGTAGCTATTATATAGGAGGGTATTTTGGTTGACGAGTAATCTGCAGAAATGCTAAAACATAAATATCGATATATCTGGTCTCACATCACGATTTACCATGAACTGTTGATTGAATATTAAAAAGATTTAACACAGTTATCCGTTATAAAATTCTGGAATTTTTACTCTTATTCCTTTGGTCCAAAAACCGTGGTCAAAATTTTCAAAATTAAAAATGACCACTTTCTAGTTTTGACAATACCATGGAATTTTTACAGTTCATGTGTCCTCTAACCATCTAATTATTTAAAAAAACTCAGATTTTTAAGAGTGGTGCAACAAGGTCAAATTAATAAAAAACATGTAAATTTAAATATTTTAGTATTTAATTTTGTTTAAGTCTTCATCACTATCTTCGTTTATAATGGTACATTAACCAGTTGTCTTAAATATATTTGTCAGCATCTCGGCAGGCTTGATGATCCTTGACTTGAAAGTTGCATTATCAAGGAAAAAATAACTGCAGGTACACTCAAAAAAAATCAGGCCAAATCGCCCTAAAATTTAGAAATTCGCCCTAAAAAGGGGTCAAAGGCGATTCGCCTTATTTTTAAGAAAATGCTTTTCTAGATTTCAGGGCAATTTTTCTAAAAAACACTTAGACAATTTTAGGTGTTAGGTCGATTTAAAATTCCCAAGCGGTTATGGCATAGCTGGCATAAGGAGGAAGCAGTTGACAGTAAACGCTTAAAAATAAATTTTAGGGGGAGGTTGGGTAGAACCGACCACGGACCAACCCGTGTGTGGTTGTGTTTTTCGATCCACCCCGCCCCAACCGTTTGGTTTTTAGGGTTTGTCCCTCTGCCTTTGTACGACCAGTCGAATTTCTCATTAAAGGTAAAGATGCCATCAGTTGGTATAATTGCTCCCAGTTAAGACCTATATTTTTTAAGTTTTTGAAGTTATATTTTTATTTTTTAATTATTATGTTTGCATGTACATAAGTTTTTGACAAATCGTAACGTACATACCTGTAAAATATAAGCTGCTTATCACTTAACCTGGGTTTTACTATCCACTTTTAAATTGAGCAATTCGGCAATTTCTGATTTTGAAACAGAGAAGTCGTGTTCGAAAAACAGCTTTTATAGGTTCAAGTTAAGAATCGTAGAGCCTGCCGGAATCTGACAAATTTTAAGACAACTGTGAATGTATAAACGAAGATAGTGATGAAGACAAACAAATTAATGCTAAAATTTAAATTTTACGTTTTTCTTAATTTTACCTGTGCCCATCTTAAAAACGGTTTTTAAATAATTAGATGGTTAGAGGACATGAACTGTAAAAATCCATGGTATTGTCAAAACTAGAAGTGGTCATTTTTAATTTTGAAAATTTTGCACGGTTTTTGGACCAAAGGAATAAGGTAAAAATTCCAGAATTTTATAACGGATAACTGTGTTAAATCTTTTTAATATTCATCAACGTTCATGGTAAACGTGTGTGAGACCAGATATCGATATTTTGTTTAGCATTCTCGATTACTCGTCAACCAAAGACCTAGAGAAATTTTCATACTACCCTCCTATATAATAGCTACCATCCCTGATTCAAATAATTCAAAAATCTGCTGGGGCAGTTTTCCCAGGCTTATCCGGCTATGCCCTTTTTAAACAATTTTAGTAGTTAAAATGAAAAACACAGTAGGCCGTAAAGTTGTCCTTTTGAATTGTTGAACAAAACAAAAACCAAGTAGGCCAAAAATTCATGGGGCTGACAGAGTTGGTTTAGCGTTTCAGTTGGGCCTCGGCTGCTGTGCCAGCAGGTTCCCAACTTTTTTTTTGTATTATATCTTTATTTATATTTTTATTAAACAAAATCAACCATCGGTCTCTTAATTGCTGTAACAGATGAAACAGCTACTGACCTTGTACTAATTTTTCTCAATTTTATAAAACATGGCACGTTCTTGGCTTGTTTTGGTCTTGCTTTTGAGTTTACTTCTGGATTAGAACCTATTTAACAAAAAACATGAAAAACTATTTATAATTCCTTTTTTGTTTTGTGACATTTCCAATGAATTTAACCGTTGCTCCGGTTTTTTGCTCAACAGTCCTTTTATCACATGGCGTATATTGCTATCTACGGGTTGCTTCATTTTACAAGGACTCTGTAGAGTTGCCCTTGAACTTTCCAAAGGTAACTTGTCGTAGCAAAGCTGGTATATCACCACGCGGTAATCACTTGAACATTTCTTTCTTTTATTTTTATACGCAAATATTTTGTATTTTTTGGAAACAGTCTTTTGCAATGAACTTAACCGTTGCTCCGGTTGTTTGCGCAACAGACCTTTTATCACATGGCGTATATTGCTATCGACGGGTTGCTTCATTTTACAAGGACTCTGTAGAGTTGCCTCTAAACTTTCAAAAGGTAACTCGTCGTAGCAAAGCTGGTACATCACCACCCGGGAATTAATTTCTAAATTAAAATTTGAAACATTTTCATTCTTTTATTTTTATACACAAATATTTTGTATTTTTTCGAAACATTGTCTTCGGCTATTTGCCCATATGTTTTAAAGAATATGACAATGTCTTTTTTTAAATAAACTATTATAACACTGCTCGACAAAATGAAAGTCGATTTTCCCCCATTGGACCAAACCAACTTTTTATACCCGTTACTCGTAGAGTAAAAAGGGTATACTAAAGTCGTGCAAATGTATGTAACAGGCAGAAGGAATCATTTCCGACCATATAAAGTATATATATTCTTGATCAGCATCAACAGCCGAGTCGATATAGACATGTCCGTCTGTCCGTCTGTCCGTCTGTCCGTCCGTCCGTCCGTCCGTCCGTCCGTCTGTCCGTCCGTCCGTCCGTCCGTCCGTCCGTCCGTCCGTCTGTATGAACACCTAGATCTCAGAGATGGTAAGAGATAGAGGTTTCACATGTATGGGACAAATGATTCATTTATCTGCACGCAGATCAAGTTTGTTTCAAATCTTGGCCACGCCCCCTCCCGCCCCCGCAATTTATAAAAAACGGTATATCTCCTACAGTTTTGAAGATAGACGATTTGTTTTTTCTAAAGATAGTTAGTAATTAGCAAAATAAATCGATTTGCCGAAGAAATGATAAAGATCGGATGAGCGGTTCTCAAGTTATGAGCAAAAAAGTGAACCAAGCCCCCACGCTACCCGTCCTCCCATCCTAAGAAAAAATGTTGCATACTTTTCAGATGGTCACCCTAAGGAACGTAGGAACACTGTTAAACATGTTTTTTCATGAGTAACGGGTATATCGAAGTCGGTCAGAGCCGACTTTAACTTACGCTCTCGTTCTAAAGTAAATTGGCCCGCTGATCACGAAAATCGCCCTGAAAACAAAATCTATCGACGCGTTATCGAGATATTATCGATAAACCGTTTTTTCGATTTCTATAAAAGTTACCCCCACACAGAGGGAAAAAACAGAGAACATTGGACTCAAAACGAGCACAAACGTTATCAAAAAGTATGCATGAACGGGTTTTCTCACATGTAGTGCAATGTTCTCACTTCGAGAACAATTTATTGAGAACGCCAAAGCTCAAATTGAGTTGACATTGTTTCATTTTTGAGAACAAGATTTGAGTTTATATTGTTCCGTTTTTAAGAACATTTTAAACTCACCTGGAAAAAAATTTGATTGCATTTGGGACCAGGGTGTGGGCGGATTACTCACATTTGGGTGGAACAGGGAACGGGGACATACTTCTTTTGATTGGAAGTGAAGAGAGGGGCAATGGCTACTCTGGATATGGGCGCTGCTGCATCTCCACCTACCCATTGTGCCATAGGAACCAGAAACATCGCTTCAACGACCCACTTCACCTGACTTGTTTCATTTAAGTTTCCTGAAAATCAGCTTGACTGGGATTTGAGCCCGGTACCTTATGCACTCAACGTATGGAATGACGGACTTGACAACTCTGCCATTCACCAGTTTTGCAGATGCACGTCAAGAGGGCTACTTATGATTTGCTGAGCAGACAAGAGAGAGAGATCAAAAAGAGAACCAACTCGCTTTCTCTCTTGTTTTTCTCTGCTGAAAGCCGGTGTTGTTGTTGTTTAAAGTAAATATTATTCGTTTGAGAACAACTTTACTTATTCCAAGAACATTTAGAACATTTGTTCTCAAAAATTTTGAGAACGTTCTGTTCTCATTTTAAGTTGACGGCAACTTATTTTCTGAACACGTTTTTTCCCTCTGTGCACTTAAACTCTCATAACTTTTTTGTTTTTTAAACGATGTTAATGATCTAAACAAATTTGAAGACAAAACTTGACCAAACAGTTTGTTTTCGGACAAAAAAGAGCTGGGTCGAGTGCTTTTAACGCTATGGGCTCAAATGGAGAAAAAAAATGTGTTTTTTTTGCCAAATTTGAAAATTGATCGAAATTAAAGCGCTTGTCGATTCATAATTATACAAAATTGTTATGTTTTTTTAATTTACTTTTCATTTACTTTCAATTTACTTTTAAATAAGCCCTCAAATACAGAAATCGGACATAAAGTGGAGTTTTCAAGCATTTTTTTTTGTCAAAATAGGCACAAATTCAAATACCGCTGTGACTGATTTTTCTGACTTCTAGTAAGTGGTTTTAATAAGCTCAGGCATAGAATTATTCTAATATGTATAAAATTTTGTTGCAAACTTAATAAAATTTTATTTTTAACACTTTCAAAATATAGACCACCACTTTTTGCGGCTGTATGCGTTCCTTGTAGACTCTCGGATAACACCATGACAATAACACAGTTCAACAAATACTGGGCCATTGAGGTTGATACTGTTCGACGGAGGCTTTCAATCTGAGAAAAAGTCAATTTTCAAAATTATTCTAGCACGATTTTTAGATATCAATGGTCAAAGTTGGTAAAAAATGCCTATAAAGTCAACTTTCAAAATTATAGGTACCTATTAAAAAGTCATCTTTAACGAAATAATGCTTGTTAAAATTCAGATAAATAGGTTGATTTTTCCTCTATTAAGGGTCATAAACCAAATTCTTGATTGATGGGCTGTGGTGGCCGCCTAAACCTCAACCTCTCTGTCTAAGAAAAAAAATACGGATGCCATTGATTGTCCCAGGACATTAGAGGGAGCAGAACAATCATCTAACTGATTGTTCCTTTTTCCTATCGAAAGTATCGGTCTATTCAACAAGAAATAAAGATCATAATTCCCACCGAATCGTCTGTTAGCTAGATGCCAATTTACAATGATATTGATAATGTCTTATATTGGAAATGTCTTTAATAAAGTGTATTAACCAGGGACTGCAAATAACAGTTATGGACAAAAAAAAAATGATAAAAATTTATTTAATCTTTAGGACCTATATGACAGGGGGAGGCACCAGAATTAATTTTTTTGGTCAGCTATTTAAAATGGGCATAAATTTATATATCCAATTTTTATCGAAAAAATTATTTTTAATTTTTTTTTTTAATTTTCATGTAAAAATTTTTTTGAAAAAAATTGTTTTCAATTTTTACAACAAAAATTGAATTTAATTTTAATTTTTATTTTTAATTTTTAAAATAAAAATTATCAAACAATTTTTATTCATAAAAATTAAAAATAACAGTTATACAACAATTTTTATTATAAAAATTAAAATAAAAATTAAACTCAAATAACTTTTTAACCAAGCGGCCAATTACAAATATTTTTACATATATGTGATCTATGGGTCACCAAGTATGTATACACATGTCTACACGGTCCTAGAAGCATTCCAAAGGTACTTATTTCGCGTTTATTTCTCTCGTATCAAAGCCTGAGAAAATCAATGCGCCTGCATAGATTTTATGAACACCGAAAAACTTAAACCTTATTGTAGTAACCTTTGGGTGACTTTTGTTAACAGATCATTATCAAAGCATATAGCCCAGCGGTACTGGAGCTAACGCATAGTTGTAGAGAATCGAGTTCTAATCCTGTAATGGGGGAAAGGTTTTTTTTTCTCTTAGTTAAATAAGTAAGTTCATGAGGGCATGAAATTGATTTATTTGGCTATTAAGTTCATGACATGAACACAATGATTTAGAAGGCTTCTTAATAAATTTTGCCCATAATCAAATAATCAAATTCATTTAATTGTTTTTATGTCATTATTTATTGAGCTTGACAAAAAGAATTTTTCTTATTGATTCGGCAGAAAGGTTACACCTCAAATCGGAAAGCACCAATTTCAAGGCGGAAAATGACCTCTCCACACTGACTTGAGTCGCAGGCACTGCGTGTACAATTTTGACCAATTGGTACAGCCAAGGGAACCTAAATTTTGGTTCTTCCCAATAATCCATAATATTGGCACTTATATTAATGGTTTTGGGGTTGTATAAGTTTATCTCTGAAATGGCTTTTTCCAAGTCAGCGTTGTTATCTTCAATTAGTTCTTCCTCGTTCAGTTCCATCTGCACCGAGTTAATAAGTAAGCTCAAGTTAGAAAAGTTGCCTTGAGATGGGTTCTCCGACTGACTTGTAGAAGGCTCCACCGTAGGAACTAGCTCTTCCTCTTCTGTAACTGGCTGTGTCATATAAATTAAAAATTAATTGTCGTCAATTTATAAGTAACTACCTAAATCATTGTATATGTACATGTCATGAAATTATTAGCCAAATAAATTAATTTCATGGCCTACTTAAAACTTACTTATTTAACTAAGAGAAAATAAAAAAAAAACCTTGCCCCCATTACAGGATTTGAACTCGGTTCTCTACAACTATGCGCTAGCTCCAGTACCGATGGGCTATATGCTTCGATAATGGCCTGTTAACAAAAGTCACCCAAAGGGTACTACAATAAGGTTTAAGTTTTTCGGTGTTCATAAAAACTAAGCAGGCGATTAGAGAGAAATAAACGCGAAATAAGTACCTTTGGAATGCTTCTAGGACCGTGTAGACATGTGTATACATACTTGGTGACCCATAGATCACATATATGTAAAAATATTTGTAATTGGCCGCTTGGTTAAAAAGTTATTTGAGTTTAATTTTTATTTTAATTTTTATAATAAAAATTGTTGTATAACTGTTATTTTCAATTTTTATAAATAAAAATTGTTTGATAATTTTTATTTTAAAAATTAAAAATAAAAATTAAAAATTTAATTTAATTTTTATTTTAAAAATGAAAAACAATTTTTTTCAAAAAAATTTTTACATAAAAATTAAAAAAATATAAATTAAAATAAATTTTTTTCAAAAAAATTTCGAAATAACTCTTATTTTGTAATTTTTATAAAAAAAATTATAACAGTTACGGTCCCTGGTATTAACTAGTGTCTTATTCTCTATTTAAGTGCAATAAAAATAAAAAATAGGATGCAATATATTAAAATTTGCATTGAAAGTGCTACATTATTCAACATTGTCTTTATTTTTATTTACAGAAATAAAAGTTGGTGAAGAAATCCAGTTTGAATTTCTCTTATAGGGCACATTGTCTTCGGAGATTAGAGTCCAGCAGTAGACGGTCTCATCAGGTTTTAACCATGGTATCTTTTTTCCATGTTGGACACGTCCTGATAAAATTTTTTCACGTATACTAAAAAGTGGTGGAGTTTATTTTGAAAAAGTTTAAAATAAGTAGTTATTAGTCTATTTTAAGCCATATTATTAAAATCACACACTTAAAGTTCGAAAAAAACGACCCTTGAATGAAAACTAAATTTTTGTCTATTTTCACAAAAAAATTCTTGAAAACTCCACTTTATGTCCGATTTCTGCATTTGAGGGCTTGTTAAAAAGTAAATTGAATAGTTTTTACTGTTCAATCAAAAAAACATAACAATATTGTATAATTATGAATCTACAAGCGTTTTAATTTCGATAAATTTTCAAATTTGGCAAAAAAATAAATCTTTTTTTTTTCTCCATTTGAGCCCATAGCGTTAAAAGCACTCGACCCAGCTCTTTTTTGTCCGAAAACAAACTGTTTAGTCAAGTTTTGTCTTTTTAAATTTGTTTAGATCATTAACATCGTTTAAAAAACAAAAAAGTTATGAGAGTTTAAGTGGGGGTAACTTTTTTAAAAATCGAAAAAACCGTTTATCGATAATATCTCGATAGCGCGTCGATAGATTTTGTTTTCATGGCGATTTTCGTGATCAGCGGGCCAATTTACTTTAGAAAAAGTTGGTTTGGTCCATTGGGGAAAAATGCTGTCGAGCAGTGTAATTCCATTTTTTGAATTACCCATTATTAAATATACATCTACAAATATTTAGTGTTCCTGTGTTATTTCATCCACCAGTATTAGACCGTTCCTTTCAAAGAATAGGATGATGGCTTTTTTCTATTTTTATTTAATTAAGTCAAGGACATAGCAGAAAATAAGCGCCCTTCACCTTAACATTTTGGTACACATTGTGGTTTGTGTCTTCGCTAAGAGGTGGATCTTTTCTTTCACTAACTAAATTATTATATTTTCATTTTTTGGAATCAATTTCAAAATTAAAATTTTAAACATTTTCTTTCATTTATTTTTATACACAAATATCTTGTATTTTACCGATACTAAGTCTTCTGATATTTGCCCAAATTTTTTAAAGAATATGACGATGTTTTTTTAATAAATTATTAGAATTTAATTTTTTGGAATCACTTTCAAAATTAATAAATTAAAATATTTTAAAAATATAAAAATAGTTCCACCAAGTGTGATGAAAATCTGCCATAAAAAAGATAGGTCTAAATAAAAGTCTTTGTGAGAAAAACTTGTTTAATTTCAATGGTAGCGTGTTTATACCGAATCGAGTATTGGTTCCAGTTCCGGTTCTGCTACGTACTAGAACCTGCGTTCCGGTAAAAGAATCTGTTCTGGTTCTATTATATTATATTATATACCTAGATTTTAATTTTTGTTTGCTGATACGGACCAGTAAAATTACCAGTGGGTAAGCAAGCTTTACACATGTATGTGTACATTAGACCGGACTTTTCTCCATACAATTTTTAACATGTGAAGATCTTTGCACAACATGGCTCAAAAAATTCACTATATTTTATAAAGAATTTATTAAAAATCCAAAATCGGATATTTTGAGGTTTGATGGCCTCGTCATGGCTTTAAAAGATCAAATTTTCCCTTAATTTGTCTTTGAACTTCCTAGGCACATAATAGTAGGCAATTGACAAAAATGTACAAAAAACAAAAATTATTATAAAATGTCATACATTTGTGAAGCTACTCCAACGGACGTCGAGAAACTAAACGAGAAGGCCAAGCTAACTTCGTCTTTGCCGAAGTTTTTATACCCTTGCAACTGATTAAATCACCGATGGCCAGCGAGAGCGAGGCCGAAAAATAAGAGTGTATTAGTGTACAAAAACAATTCTCCGTGAATTTGCTTTGACCTAATCGCTTCGAACTCTGTCAAAATTTTAGCTCGATAACTTTAAAACTGAGAGACTAGTTTGCTAGTTCTTGATCAGCATCAACAGCCGAGTCGATATAGACATGTCCGTCCGTCCGTCCGTCCGTCTGTATGAACACCAGGATCTCAGAGATGGTAAGAGATAGAGGTTTGACATGTATGGGACAAATGCTTCTTTTATCTGCACGCAGATCAAGTTTATTTAAAATTTTGGCCACGTCCCTTCCCGCCCCCGCAATTTTTGAAAATAGACGATTCGTACCTTCTAGAGATAGTTAGTAATTAGTCGATTTGCCGAAGAAATGATAAAGATCGGATGAACGGTTCTCAAGTTATGAGCAAAAAAGTGAACCAAGCCTCCCCCCGTTACTCATCCTGATGTTGCATATTTTTCGGATGGTCACCCTGAGGAACGCAGGAACACTGTTAAACATGTTTTTTCATGAGTAACGGGTTTATCGAAGTCGGTTAGAGCCGACGCTCTCGTTTTTAAATTGTTGTTGGCGCCAGAACAAGAAAGCGAAGGTCGCTGATGCTTTGGTAGAGATACCATTGAAACAGCTGTACGATCAACCAGCTTCCCTTGTGGTGTGTTGTGTTCCTTCTTTTCGGAGTTATGCATCAGCATAACGAGACCTCAAGCCAGCTTTATATTAATGGTTTGATTATCATAAAAGTTTTTAAAGCACACACATTCATATTTCTATCAAAAAGGCAATTGACAAAAGATGGTTCCTTCATACTTACTTTTCGCATTACGAAAAAAATTTAAATTAATGTTTACAAGTCAAAACTGAAAAAATAACTTTTATTGAAAAAAAATCGATTTCTGGTGCACAAACTTAAAGAACGTGTTGACTGATAGGTTGCTTGTCAAAAGTTAGGTTATAAGAAGGGATACAATTGACATAAACAAAAAGTTGTATTTTTTTTGTTTCCAATGTGCGTGACTTACAACCCTCAGCGGTTCAGAACCCCCCATTCTCCCCTAGTAATTAAAAATATTATAAAAGCCGATGAAATTGAGGATATACTTCTTTTAATTAAAGTTTAGGTTAAGTTATTTTGTGATTGACTTAGGTTGAAAAATGAATGTAATAGGCTTTTTACACTGAGCACATCTAACATCTAACATCCAACATCCTGAGTTTAAATGCTTAATAACCATTTGCCATGCCAACATTTTTAAACTTTTCTTTTGTAGAAATGTTAAGTGGGTCGATGTCTAATAGGTAAATGCTACAAATATAGCAAATTCTGCCATGGGAAATATTTATGACTCAGGATGTTGGATGTTAGATGTTAGATGTGCTCAGTGTGGAAAGCCTATTAGGCGACAATTTGAATGCAAAAATTATCTTGATATGCTTGCGGGCATTACATATTTTCGACTCCGCTAACAATTTCTATCGAATGGTTTCCATTAATTCTATTTTATAAGTTAGACTTCTATGAGCGGGGTACTAATCGCTTGTCTATTGAAGTCGGGAATTGGGTATAACAAATGTGGTGACTCCCTTCACCTTTAAACGCGAACTTGAAGTGATCAGTAAAAACTGGGTATGAGGTGTTTCTATCTAAAGCTAAGTTCACACAGGCAAATAATTTGACAAATTTTTAGGAAATTTTGATAAATATTTGGCTAAATAGCCCTGATTGCAGATTTTGCAGGACTTAAATCAATAACTATGGTTCTATTCACTAATAATTTGATCAAATATGGCCGAAAAGTTCGCCAATTTGGATAATTTAACCAAATTTTTATAAAAATTTGTCAAATTATTTGCCTGTGTGAACTTAGCTTAAGGCCTCTTGTTTCGCAATTTATTGGTCCCGTTCCCAGGCTATTTTGAGTGTTAACCGTGTTATATAAGATACACAATCACTTAACTTATAAACATTTTTAGGGGAATATTAAAACATAATCACTTTTCTCCTTGCATTCAGTTTAACGCCTTACGTTCATCTTTTAACCTAAGTCAATCACAAAATAACTTAACCAGGTACAAAATAAATTTGGCAGGTCATAGTAGCCCTTAAATAGAATAGTTTGAATGGTTACAATGCCTCCTACGACGAACATAAAACAGTCAAACTCGGGGGTGCCACAGAAACCTCTTCCAACCAAATTCCAACCCAATTCCAATTCTTAGGTGCCACAGAAATTCCTTTTGGTTGGTTTCAAACCTCCCGTGTTTTGTAAGGAGATTTAGCAAAATTCACCACCCAAACAATTTTAAAAAGCAAAATAAATTTTGGAAATGTAAACAACATTATTTTCTAGGATAGATTGCATCAAACAAATAAATTATTTAATTAGTTTAAACATTGAAATTAACGTTTCAATAATTATTGGGAAAAACAACCAAAGTCTTTCATGTTAATCAAAACCAACCACTACTGTGGCTCCTCCTATCGTTTGTCGCGAGTTTGTGTCGCCATCTGGTTGGCAGCCAGCGGATTAAGGGCTGGCAAGATATTCTTCATGTTTTGCGCCAACAAATTTTTAAACTTTGCATTTAATTTATGGAGAATTTGACTTTAAATTAAATTATAATTTAAAAATGCATCATAAAACATAACACAATCAAAAACTTCAATTTAATCATCAATTTAACCCTTAATTACAAGAAGAAAAATTTTTTGGCCAGAAATTCAGCCCTGTTTTTAGAGATGGAACTTCAATTGGAACAGCTGGTGCTCTAACTACATTTTCTAATATGAAAATTAAATCTCTCGAAGTTCTGTGGCACCGACGGTTTTTTCGAGAGATTTACAAACCAACCGTCGGCAAAATCTCTAGAGATTTCTGTGGCACCCCCGAAAATGAAATAAGGCCCCAAATTTGGGGTGTTATTTCATTATAATACAATACCCCAATTTGAAGTATGAAAATAAGGCCCCACTGCGATAAAATAAAGCCCGAAAAAAAGAAGAAGGCCCCAAGTTTGGGAAATAATACACCAAAAATTTCATATACAAAAATCGCGCGATTTGTATACCCGTTACTCGTAGAGTAACGGGTATACTAAAGTCGTGCAAATGTATGTAACAGGCTGAAGGAATAATTTCCGACCATATAAAGTATATATATTCTTGATCAGCATCAACAGCCGAGTCGATATAGACATGTCCGTCCGTCCGTCCGTCTGTATGAACACCTAGATCTCAGAGATGGTAGGAGATAGAGGTTTGGCATGTATGGGTAAAATGCTTCTTTTATCTGCACGCAGATCAAGTTTAATTCAAATTTTAGCCACGCCTCCTCCCGCCCCCGCAATTTGAAAAAAATGTTATATAAATCTTACAGTTTAGAAGATAGACGATTTGTACCTTTTAGAGATAGTTAGTAATTAGCAAAATTAATCAATTTGCCGAAGAAATAATGAAGATCGGATGAACGGTTCTCAAGTTATGAGCAAAAAAGTGAACTTTTTGGATGGTCACCCTAGCGAACGCAGGAACACTGTTAAGCATGTTTTCTCATGAGTAACGGGTATATGGAAGTCGGTTAGAGCCGACTTTAACTTACGCTCTCGTTTTTTAAACGCCGCTAAAATTGAATCAATTTTTTAAATTAAATAATGAAAATTTGATACAAAAAATCGAGCGATTTTTGTAAAAAACAAATATAAGAAAATTAAAAAAGAACCCAAAAATCCATATTAAAAATTGCCTTCTTATTTCCTTATACGCTGGACATTTGTCGGAACCGGCCGGATCAGATGACTATAGCATATAGCTGCCATAGGAACGATCGGTCGAAAAACTAGTTTTAGTGAGAAAAACTTTTTTGTTTTCACTGCTATCGTTCCCAACGCTCGCATTATAAGTTTTCAATGATTTCACATAATTTCACCAGATTTGTCGAAATCGGACAACTATATAGTATAGCTCCCATACAAAAAATAGTTTTGAAGAAAAGTCTTAGTAGGAAAAACTATATTGTTTTTAATGCTATCGCTCCCAAAATTGTTACTTATCAATACTATATGCTACCACATATACCACATTCCCGTTTTCTATAAATATATACACACACAATTCTGTCAAGTTTAATCCAAATCGGATGACTATAGTATATAGCTGCCATAGGAACGATCGGCCGAAAAGTAATTTTAGCGAGAAAAACAATTTTTTTTTAACACTTTACACTTTTCAGTTATGAATATATTGATGAATATCTTGTAAAGCTGCCATAGAACAAACAGGCAGGCATATATCAAGCTCCAAGGGTATATACACTTCGGTCGAGCCGAAGTTAGCTTGCCTCTATT